>JANBPO010009603.1:3282998-4007243 GCA_024336825.1 Amorphophallus titanum
CTCCCACCGCCCCGAATCATGCACCTCCCAACACACACCCCCCCCCCCACCTCCCCACCTGAGTTGGGAGTTAATCGAGTTGACGTGCGAGTCTCACGACGAGGACTCCGTAATATCACAACCCCGATGGGCCAAACTGCCCTTTGGGCGTAGCTTAACCAGCTGGTCATGGGTGGTGACCGTTATGGTATTATCAGCTCAAGGGGCCTTAGCCTGGGTTCACTATCTTCTCTTGAATAACCAGTGACTCCACCTCCGATCCGACGGCGTTGGGCAGTCGTCAGAGAACATCCATCCTTCTCCATTAATCCGGTGGTTGGAGTCCTGCAGACCCCTCGTTTGCCGTCCGTTTAAAGCAAGTGATTAGTGCATGCATGCAGCCTCCGTAGTCTACCGTACATGGACGGGGAGGGAGCTCTTGTTTGAGTGGCCTTGGGGGCGAGGGGACACACAACAATGGGCCCACCCGTACTGGGATACAGTAGGGGAATCCGATCCGATATGGATTCTCGGGTCGGCGAGCGCTGTACCGTACGTACCATGGCACCGTCTATGGCTTGCTGGTTCCCGTCGGGTTGTGGTAATCTTATGAGTAGAATAATTATACCTGTTAACTAGTTGCTTAATTAAGTTGTGATATTAATCTTGTAATAATGTGCAGAGGGGCATTTATGTGAATGCAGCGTCGACCACCGCATAAATTCGGAGTTTTTTATAGGCGCCCCGCAAGGGGACGTCTTCGAAATTAAAGGAATGGTGGCAAAGTCCGAGTCATCTGGACTTGCCGTGTCCACGGCGCCGGGGCTTCCCAGTTCCCATTGGCTGCCCGAGAACCCCGTCACCAGAAGGCCTGCGGTGGCAGCGGCTGCGGGGGCCTGCAAGACCAGCTCCGGCACCCATGAATGGGCGATGAGCAAGAACAAGAATGGCGGCTCCCGACCACCCCCTCGACGTGAGGAGGGATTTGTTTGATCAGGATATCCACGGGCACGGGTTGGAGGGGGCGGTGGTGCTGGGGGAAGGAGGAGAGAGAGCCCGCTGCGAATGGGACTTCCGGCTCTGTTCGGTGATCTCCCCTGCTGCCACGAGGGAGGCCTCCGACGCCCTCGGCGCCATCGAGTTCGACCCGTCGGACCAGTTCGTCGCCACGGGCGGCATCGCCAGGAAGATAAGGATCTATACGCTGGGGTCGCTTCTGCCGGTGGGTGAGTACTGGGGTGACGTGGGCGGCGGGGCGGCGTTCTCCGACCACGCCGCCGCCTGCAGCTACTACATTTGCACCCCGGCCAAGCTGAGCAGCCTCCGGTGGAGGCCCGACTGCGGGAGCAATGTCATCGGGGCGGGCGACTACGACGGGGTCGTCACCGAGTACGACCTCGAGCGGCGCATGGCGGTGTTCGAGCGCGACGAGCACGACGGGCGGCGCGTCTGGAGCGTCGACTACTCGCGCTGGATCCCGCAGTTGGGTGCGTCGGGGTCCGACAACGGCACGGCGCAGATGTGGGACTCCCGGTGTGGCGGCGACGTGGCGTCGCTATGCCCCGCCGGCGGGGCCGAGCCCCGGCAGCCCGTGTGCTGCGTGGAGTTCGACCCCTCCGGGGGGTCGGCGTTGATCGGGCTGGGCTGCGCCGACCGGCGGGCGTACGTCTACGACCTGCGGAGGGCGTCGGACCCGGTCACCGTGTTCCGGGGCCACCGGCGGACGGTGACGTACCTCCGGTTCGTCGGCGGCGGGAGGGTGGTCTCTGCCGGGACGGACGGGTGCCTCCGGCTGTGGGACCTGCTGGACGGGCGGGAGGCGCGCGCCTACGCGGGGCACGCGAACACCAGGAGCTTCGTGGGGCTGTCGGTGTGGC
The DNA here is from genome assembly GCA_024336825.1 of Amorphophallus titanum. Lineage (NCBI taxonomy): Eukaryota > Viridiplantae > Streptophyta > Magnoliopsida > Alismatales > Araceae > Amorphophallus > Amorphophallus titanum. Next base: position 3,284,855 of record JANBPO010009603.1, read on the forward strand.
GGGCCGGGGGGCTGCTGTGCTGTGGCTCGGAGACGAACGAGGTGTACGTGTACGACATAAGGTGGGGGGAGCCGATCTATTTGGCGGGAAAAGAATCGACACGCCAGGTTCTCGACGTGCAAACCACCGCACTGAGGACTATTTCGCACGCCGAAAAGGTGCTGCACCGAGAAGGGGGGGTAGGCCGGGAAGGTTTCAGTGGTTTTACGGGGCCCTGTTCTAGTGGTTTTTGGGATTCAGACCCAGATTTGGGCTGGATTCAAGGCGCGAAGGGGACTGGATCAGGGATTTTACTGATGTAGTGCCAGGAGATCAAAGGGAGGTAGAATCGATTGAGGGATCTGGGTCGTCAATCGTTGAAATCCTTTGGAGATATGTGTTTCTATCACTGGCCGTCCAGGGAATCAAGAGATAGCTGTCTCTAATTCCTGGACAACCTTGATGGCTAGAGGAGAAACGAAGATTTTACAGTGTTCGCATCACTAGAGGGGGAGAAGGTAGAGTCTAGTAATCCATGGAATGAGGATTGGGACTCCGTCTTCGTCACCCCCTCAAGGACAACAAAACCCGGAGATATCGAACGGTTTAATGGATGGCAGACATAGAGAAGAAATAGAGAAGAGAAGACTTGATCATTTCAAATCGAGCCTGATAATCGTGGCATTTCATCTCATTGCCTCATTCCATCAGTTACATCGTTTACAGGAAGCAAACGAAAATAAAAAAAAAGGAATCCATCGGCATACAATAACATCTCGTCGGTGACAGGGGAATTGAGATACATTAAAGCAAATGAAACTATTCATGGATAAAAAGAAGAAAATGGGGGAGGGCGGAGTATTGACTCCTCTCCATCCCCATCTGCCCACCTATGGGTCTTCTCTCTGCTCCTCTCTTCTCTTTCTTTGGTAGTCTCTTTTCTAGTCTCTTTTCTCTTTTCTTTTCTGGCTTCTCTTCCGATTCTCTGTCTCCCCTCTTTCTGTATTTTTCTATCTTCTTATGTCTCTATCTATATCTCTATCTATCTTCCCCCTCTTTTTCACTGGAGAGAATGGGGTTTTTATAACCCTGCTTAGTCCCCTCCTCGGCGGATGATAGTCGGCGTGCTTCCCTCTTTCCCGGCGCGCTTCAACCAAGTAGGAATCTTCCCAGGACGCAAGGGTGAGCCCAGCTGGGCCTCACTAGAAGGGTTCCGGCGCCATCCACATAAGCCCATTTAGAGTTTTTAAGGTTCATATCCCTCCTATTAGAGGGCTTAAACCATTGTGGCCGTCAAACTTATTCTTTCATTTGTTAACCCTTCGAGCCTGTCAGAACTGACGAAGGCCTCTCATTGGTGGGCCGATATAGTTTCTTATCAGAACACATCAGTCAGTAGACTGGAGTTTTCATCAGTACTGCCACCTGGGCGATGACAACACCGGATATCAGCTTGGCCGGGGAAGGCTACAGTCGGGTAAATAGTTACTAGTGACGACTCTTCTTCAGTTCTGACTCTGTAGAGATCTTAAGGGTCTTCATTTGCTAGTTCTGGTCTCATCTCTATCTCCGCTCATATTTCATCTGTCAACAGTGGCGACCAACGCCTTCTCTATGGGTGACCCCTTTTGAGGTCCTTTGGTGGCCTTGAGTGAGGGAGTTGGAGTGGACAGTGGCTCCGACCCGACCCAGGCCTCACCTGCGTCGGGGGTCGGCGAGGGCATCGGTTCCTCCCTAGATGATGGACAAAAAGCAAAGGCATCCAGGTGTAAGCAACCCGTTCTGACATAGAAATAAAACTCCACCTGGAAGACGCTTTTGACAGAGGAGTCTCACCTGTGGGTTGGCTCAGTTCAATCCGACCAACCTCAAATTCCTCTAATGATGGGACTAGAGGTGGCGGGGGAATGATCTTTGCAGCCTTGGCGGTCTCCGTCTTCCGACGCTTAGCCTCCCGTCGCCCAACAGCCTTTGCCTCGTCCAGGGACTTCTTCACGGGCGATCTTGCCCGGGACCTCTTTGCGGGCGGAGGCAAGGGAGTTGTAGTCGGGGCCGGTGGTGCTACCTCGAAATGCACCGACTTCTCTGCCTATCGGAGGAGGTTGCGATAAGTCACCATCTGCGTGCTGTCTGGATAGTCTGTGAAGAGGAAGGACAGGAAAAGTGAAGAATTGATTAGCATCCAGCACCCTGAAAGAGGCAGCCACGAATGCAAAGGAAGAGAAATGTCAAATACCGTGTGGGTCGGTGTAGAGCCGTAGGGATATTGGCCAGTAACTGAGGGACGGCTCCTTGTCATAATGGGCGGTCGATAGGACCAGCCAGCACACATCCCCGATCGTCTGGCAGCGATCGGCAAGGGTGGCTAATTCTGCATGCTTTTTGGCAGACAGATGGCAAAATAAGTTGAGGCCAGTGAAGCCTCAACATCCGCCTTGGAGAAGTAAACCGCTGGTTCTCCAAGATTAGTAAATCCTGGAGCCTTCATAGGAATGGGGATCTTCAGCTTATGCTAAGACGCCAAGAGAATTTGGGCATAAGAACGACGAGAGACATCAATAGCCAGAGGATGAGAAGCCTGGAGAGTAGCTGAATCTACAAGAGCAGCGTTCAGGGGAGGCTCTCCCACCACTGCGGTCGCCATGGATCTCTATTCAGCCCGCCATGGATCTCTCTCCGGAGCTCGTTCGTACGGACAGGTTTTCCCACTTTCGTCTCTCATCAGCGCCTTGTGCTCTCATTCTCTCTTTCTCCGTCAAGATCTTTCAACTTTGTCAGAACCTCAATGATAGTATGATGGCAGATAGAGCAGGTGTCTTCACGTCTCGGTAGGTGAATAAATGGCATCTGTCTACAGAGATTCACCTTCGTGCAGAAAGCTTCTGGTTGTACCATCCCAACCTCCAGAAAGAAAAGAGGTGCATAGTAGTCCACCAACAAAATGCACTGAAAGTGTTGTTTGAGAACAATATGAAGTCAGAATGTAATTTTGTAAAATTGGAGCACTCATACACCAGTTTTTCCCCACACAAGGAAAACAATAATAAACATCCAGTGTTCCCTTCAAAAGGTTAGAAAACCACCTGTTCCTTGAAGCCATGCAACTGAAAACATGCATGATGCAGGCGTTCAAGGATCTCTGTTTGGGTCTTATTGTTGCTAAGGTACTCTACTGCTTGAGTAGTGAATTCCTCACATAATGTGCACACATTTTCATTCTTTATATTTTCTGCAAGAACCTTACTTTCAGTTCCAGGTACTACCTGTGCAACTGGAAAAATTGTAACCAGATCAGGAGGTGGACACCTTTACTTAGCTGAACAGGTTTCAAGGTTGCATTAAATAGTTAAATATGGGCAATGGAGATCCAGAATCAGGAAGAATAATGGTGCTTGACCAGAATAACTTTACAAGGCCAAATATCAGGATTCAGGGTTTATAAATGTAAAGTTGGAAAGTGACCAAACAATATATTAGATTAGGTATCCATAAAAGTGCCACCAAGCGGAAGAAATTGTGTAATTGATTTGATCAGAGAAATAAAACAAATAATAAGCTCCATTTTCATGCCATTCACTTTACTGTCACAGATGGTCTTTGTTTGATGTACAAATAGCTGTCTTCTTTTGCGAAGGAATTCGGAGACACATGCATAATAGAAAGATAGATAGATGTCCAGTTGTAATGATAAGTTACTCACCCTCTACTTTCACAGAATGAAGCCAGAAGAACCAGAGCCACTAAGACCTTTTTGTCAAATATTTAAAGCACTAAAAGTTAGATGATGCAAAAGTTGGTTAAACTTAACCCTTTCACTTGACTAGATCCAAGAACATCAAATGTGATTTTATTTGAACATTAAACCCCTTGTATCAAACTAAGGGCAGGTATTTCAACATTATAACCTTTGGCAGATCCATTTGGTTAAATAATTCAATAAACTAAATGTTTCCTCCCTTGGTGGGAACTGAAGTTATATGAAGTGAAAAGGCATTTTCATGACTATACAAATTTAAGGACATACATCAATTGAAAAGAATCACAGAGTGATGTATGGACGAATTTTCATGACAGTACGAACTTCCATAAGAACCATATAAATGCATGACCGTATGCACAAAAAAAAATGTTTAAAGCACACTTTACCCCAATGGCAAACTAAAAGCAACATGAAACTTTCCAACAATGATGCAGCATTAGTACTTGTGGTAATTCAAATGGGCATCTATGCCCAGACACCCAATCAAGCAACATGGCAACAATTTTGTCTAGACAGTTAAACATTCCTAATTTTATGATGGAACAAAGTTAAAAAATGAGCTACCGAAATATGAAGCAGAATAAATATTCAGACATAGAATTCAAAGGACCAACATAAATAATTTCAAGAGAACTAATGAGCAGCAGAAAACTACTAGAAAAAAAAAAGCTCAAAAGATTACCAGCTGAATCTGATATCTCCAAGACTCTAGCATCAGTGTAAATCCAGTTGATGCTCAGGAAAAGAAGAAACAGGAACATTAATCTGGCACCCATTCTCCTGGAAGGAATTACGAAAATAAAATATGAAATGCCAATGATTTCATGTTGAAGTAATTATATGAAACGTTTCTCATAACGTGCCTATTAACTTAGTCTCTCTCTTTTTCCATTGTTAACCACCCATCTCATATCATTTGTTACTTAATCAAAAAATAAAATAAGCAATGAATATACATGTAACATTCTACCAAACAATGTGTTAAGCAGAGCTACGCATGAGAGGAATCAAATTATGGTATACAACATCCAGGATGTTCAAAGGACAGACACTCTCAACGAATCAACAAGGGGTTTCACTGTTCTTGCCGACTAAAACTAGCACGGCAAAGAGTTTTCTAATCAACTTTATATATAACAGAGTAAAGTAATTAACAAAAAGGTGCAGTGCATTTATATGCTGGTGCTCAGAATTGCAACCGGCCACAAAAAGCACTGCACAACACTCCACCAAGCATTATCCCAGAGCTAATTGGACCTCGCTTAAGCAAACCATGGCCATGAAGGTGCTGCACGTCACTGCACAGATCAATTACTTCTCTCAAACCATGGGAAATCGCAGACCACCAAATAATATCTGTTTAGCAGCATCACATGCCCTACATGATATAACACCGCTTGTCCAGCTTCACATGCATTCATAAACATGAGGCAAATGAACCGTCAAATTAGTGATGTCAAGGACATTTCCCATAACATCAATTAGCCCTACTTGTCCAATACTAAAACACAGACGAAATTCAGACAAAGAATCAACAGAACAGGATACACCGCCACAAAGACCAAGACTATTTGGAGCAGTAGAGAACCAGAACAGCTACTTTGAACCCAACAGGTGCGCGATTACGTTCTAGCCCAAGGAACGAGGGGATCGGCCCGAACAAATCTACAGAGGCGAATTGCGAACACCGATAATACAAAAACAACACGTTCAGCAACACAGAAGCCCTACATCTTCGCGAACGGAATCCTAATCCTCTAACACCTACCTCCAACATAACCCAACAACATCTCACCCGAACGAAAACAAGAAAACAAAATAAAAAATCCCACCACTGCATCGAGCTCAGAGACGATCAACCAAGAGATAATGAGGGGAAGAGATTACCTGGAACAGAAGGAGGCGGCAAGGAAGGGGAACGATTGGAGGGAAGGGTTGGAAGGTTTCGGTTCCTCTCCACCCCAACCCTCCCAGCTTCTGCGTATATAATAGCAATAGCAATAACAAAGGGAGCTCAACTATGTAAGTACAAGAACAAGAATAGCGCCGCGCTAGGATTGGCTATTCCCCTTCTGCGTCAGTTGCGTGCGAAACGTGGATACGTGTCTGAGTGCTCAAGAAAAGGGAATCCCGAACAAATCGTGTTAAGGAACCCATCTTGGGGGGTCCCACTTCTGGGCAAGCTGTCAGCAGAAGGCGACAGATTGGAAAAATTGTGGCCGTCTGATATTGGAATCCCTCGGATCAACGGTTGACACGGAGGAAAACGCCGGCGGCGCGACGTATGCGTGACTGTTACTCAGTGGCCCCGCAGTGGGAGAGAGGGGAAGTGAAATAACGCGATGGCCGGAGAAGGTACCGGGTCTGTAATTATTTTAGCTTCTTGTATATCTCCACACTATCCAAATAAACCTTCCGAGCCTCTTGACTCATGGGTGGCGGGCCAAGATTTAGGTCATACCAGTTCCTTTTCGGTAGCTGAATCTTGGGTCATTATAGTTGGTATTAGAGCATGGTTGTGGAGGTGTATAGGAACCTAAAATGGTTGCAGTGGTCTAGGAAGTCCACAGTGTTCAGTACAATTAGCAACTAGCCTATGGTACTGTATGTTTTATTAATCTTACCATTTTATCTTTTTTTGTTCTAGAAGAGTATGGCGTTGAGGAGGTGGACTCGCTGCCAGTAAGGGCAGTCGGTCGAGGATCAGGAGGGGCAGAGTAGAGCACTAGCTGTGGTAGGAGTGGCAGGAGAAGCTAGAGTTTAGGGGTGAGATGAGTTTATAGAGGGCATGTACCAGTTTTACCTTTGGCAGCATGGCGGAGAAGCTGATGAGGGCTCGTCATCTCAAGGAGGCCGTGGGCGTGCGCTGAAGGAGTTCTTACAGCTTCATCCACCTCAGTTTGATAGGCAGCCAGATACAGATGCAGTGAGAGCATGGATAGATACCATGGAGAGGGTGTTTTGTTCCATGGAGTGTGTAGAGGATGAGACAGTGTTGCTGGCCACCTATCAGTTGTAGGGTCCTACTTTGGCTTAGTGGACGACCGGGTGGGAATCAGCATTTCATTCCCACTGCCTCTAACAGATTCAGTGGCAGGAATTTCTTGAAGCTTTTAACTGTGTCTTTAGCCCAAAGCATCTTAAGGCGAAGAAGATGTATCAATTCATGGAGCTGACCTAAGGAGACATGTTAGTGATGCAGCACAAGTCCAGGTTTATAGAGTTGGTTTGCTATGCTCCTCACATTATGGTAGATGAGAAGATGAAGGCTTGGCAGGTTATTAGAGGGCTATGGCTGGAGCTCAGGTGTAATACCCTGGATCCTTATTGGATTCTTATTAAGTCTTTCAGATCCTTTTTGGAGAGTTTCGGATTACTTTTGTGAGTCCTGAGTTGAGTTTTACGATCCGTGTAAGTTTTTCTCTCGTACTAGTTACGGAACCCTGCGGTGAGTTTATTCTTCAGTTCATCGACTCGTGGACATGACAGTTGCGATGTACTCTTCGAGGGGATCGTTTCGACTATTTTAGCCTATTTTTTTTTGAATTAGTATAGTTTTGGCCCGAATTACGAAATTTTAAAAATTAGAAAAATTCCTAATTTTTTTCTATAAATTTAATTCCACTATCTCTCCTATTCATTTCAACCTCACGTTCTCTCACTCCGTTCTCTCCCGTCTCTCGACCGTTCGACGCGGGGCACGCGACCGTGGAGAGCTGGTCGAGGCGTGGACGTGTTGGGATGATCGGTTCGCGGGGTGGAGCAGTAGTTGGAGCGTGGCGGGCGCGATACCTCGGAGGATTCCAAGAAAGGCACCGTTCATGTTCCGGGTGATTTTCATCGTGGTTTAGTCACTTTAGCGCGTGATTTCTTCGGTGGAGGTAGGGAGATGGATCACCGCTTCATCCTCTACATTTTTCCTGTCCCTGCACATCGTTTGGTGCTCGAACGAGCGAGATCGGGCTCGTTGGGGTTTCGTGAGTTTCGTAGGCTTCGTCGAAAAACGGTGACGATTCTATGATTGGTTAGTGTCAATGGACTCCCTGAAACGTCAGCGTTTCATAGTCACTGATTTCGTGTCGATCAGCAGTCCCATTTGACCGTGGGGAGCCCGAAAATGTCCAATGTGAGGGGAGGGCCACGCCCTCCCCCCTCCGTCCCTCTCCTCCCCGTGGATGCTGCAGGCGTGGAGCCTCTTCTTCCTTGTCCTGCTGGTGCTCCATTAGCCCCGCTGGTCCCTCCACATGTGCTTGCTTCTCCTTCCATTGATGATGGTGCTCCGAGGGCCCCTCTCCCTGGTGCTGCATCATCCGTCCAGGCTTTTGGTGATGGTTCCAATGGTTTGTTGGCTGCGTCCATGGCTGAGCATCGGTGGCTCCCCCACGTGCTGTCCCTGGTGTGGATGCTGCACCCCCCCCCCCATGGCAGATGCCACCCTTCCATATGTTCCTGGTTCCTCTTTGGCCACTGCTGCATCATCTTTGGCCACAGCTACCTTGTCGGGTCCCCCTTGTGATGTTCCTGTTGCTGCTAGTGCCATAGAATTGTGCCTTGGTGTAGTTGCTACGGATGCACCCCTGGGCCTCCCCTCTACATTTCCAGCCAAAGTGCATCCTCCCTCTGCCTGGGATCGAGGTCCCCCCTCTTTTGTTCAGGCTGTTAAGCATTTTTTGGCCCCAACCCTACCTGTTTCAATTCACGCTCCGGCTCATACTAATAGAGGAGACCCCGCGGTCTTTTTTTCCCTGGCTGAAATTGATGCATCTTGTAAGTCGTTGGAGCATGCTTTAGTTGCTTACACCCCATTTGGGCGGCCTCCTTTTGCTAAGACCCGTGCTCATCTTGCACAAAGGTTTAACTTTTAGCAAGATTTTGCCATGAGTGCACTGGATAATCGTCATTTACTTATGAGATTTTCTTGCCGAGAGGACTTCATTAAAGTTTTGCTTAAAGGTTCCTTGCTCATCCTCGGCCGGCTATTCAAATTTGCTCTTTGGTCAATAGATTTTTCCCCGGTGGCTGATTCCCCAGTGGTTCCAGTTTGGATCGAATTCCCTGGGCTTCCTGCAAATTTTTACTTCGATGCTATGATCCGTTCTATTGTCGGGAGTGTTGGTCCCATTCTTCGTGTTGATGACAACACCTCCCTGCTAGCCAAGACGCATGCCGCCCGTGTGTGTATCCTTTTGGATGTATCTCAGCGTGTCCCTGAGCGTATTTGGATTGGGCTTGGCGAAGTGCTCTCAACTCAGGGCTGCAAAGGCAGTCCGAAACTCTTCTAAAAGGATCCGAAACTCAATAGAGATCCGATAGGACCCAACAACGATCCGCCAAAGATCCAGGATGTTACAATTTGCTTGCTAGGTCCGAGGGTCTTCGGTCTTGTGGCTATCACCCCAAGGTGGTGTCACATCAGCTAGGGCGTGAAACGGTCATGTGAAGACTGCTAGGGTCCCCTGTATGTTGGTTCTAGCCTTGCGGTCGCACGATGGATCGCCAGGGGAGCTTAGCAGTCGGGTGGAGACCGCTAGGCAGTGTCTTGCGGTCTGGGGGTGACCGTTTTTCGGTTGGAGTCATTGTGAGGTCAGTGGGGTAGTAGAGCCTAGCGGTCAGGCAGAGGACTGCCACTCTTCTTGGCGATCAGGGAGTGACCACATGGGGTTGGTTTGTCTTCGACCCTTGCGGTCCTGGCTGGACAGCTAGGCCGGGCCTTGCGGTCCGAAGGAGACCGCCAGGCTCACTAACTGTCCAGAGAGGACGGCTAGGTGGTTTATCGTGCCAGTCGTGACCGTTCATGTTGTATTGGTCTCCGGTCAGTCTGGTTGAGACCCAATGACCGACCTATGACCCCGTGAGTGTCCCGGACACCCCGTGAGGACCGTGACCATGTTTTGGGTGTCCAGAGGTACCGTGTTACCTCGATTAGCTTACTGTGGGTCTTGGGGGTCCGGGTGACCCCGTGTGTGTTCTGAGCTTTCGTGTTTGCGTTAGATCGAGTCACCGTGAGTCGGTACGAGTGCGGTGGGCCTTCCCCGCACGTCATGGGTTTCTCCGGAAGGTGGTTTCCGAGTGGGCTATGTATATGGCCTTGGACTGTGAGTCCAACCAACCAGTCTGGGGCCGGAAGTTTTCTGTGTGTCCCGTGGACGAGAGATCCACTCGACGACTTGTGAGCTACCTTGAGAATCGTGTCACTATGATTTCAGACATAGGGATTAGGCCAGATTGACGGCGCTGTGTCGTCACGTACAATGATCTTGACCAGAGTTTTTTGACTTAAGGACTGTTGGGGTATTAGGTCTAGTGGGTTGTCCAGAGTCTGGTGGCCTTGAGCCACCTGTTACTCCGTGTTACTCACGAGGGATGCATGCGTGGTTCTCAGTGTTCACGTTAGTGACCCCCACTAGTTGTGATTTTCCTGCGCACGTGAGTGCGGACCCACCCAGTAGTGGTGGAGAGCTTCCCTGGTGTGATGGTTTTTAGGCGGTTTACTGTACGGTCCCTCGCCTCTGCAGCCCGAGTCTAGGCTGGGGGGAAAACTAGCTAGAGGACCTGACTTAGAGCGCGTAGTTTGTGTGTGCACACGTAGTTGGGGGCTATAGACCCACGCTGACGAGCGTGACCCCAGCTAGTCCTTGTTCTGTGATTACTAGCACGGTGTCTCAGTTCCCGCTAGGTCGGAGGGAGACACCTGAGGAGCAGACTAAGACGTCAGTGGACGCATCCGACCTTGCTTTAGTGGGCAGGTACTCCCGTCACTTGGCGTGAGTTCTCGTGACTCGAGGTTTCATTTCTCGTCTGTGAGACGTAGTTTTGTGTGTAGTTTTCGGGTGTTTTCCAGAAGCCGACGTCTAGGGTTTCCATTGAGCGTCACTGAGGGTTTTCCCCTAGATGGCGTAGAGTTCATGATGGTGAGGTCGTGACCGTATTTTCAGACTGCGTGGTCTTAGTGTGGGACTTCGTGTGTGAGCACAGGCCTACACGACAGAGGTGTTGTGACATTTTCCTAGTAACGTGACTAGGGTGGTTCGTGTTCTGGTAGGCCTCCGACCGTGGGATCAGGGTGTTGGTTTCCGTTCCGGTAGGAGTAGTTGTAGAGCCATGGTTCATCGGCTGTCGTGTTTAGGGGATTTGCATACGACCGTGTTTTCCACCGTTGTTGTTGTAGCTACTCCTGCTGTTACTGTTGTTCTTGCTGTTGTTGCTTTCCGTGTCGCAGTTGTTTACGGTTGGGGTTCCGCGAGGCCCTTACTAAGCTAGTGATAGAAGTCTCACCCCTACTTTTCAGGTGTGACGGTTCTTCCTCGTGATTCGAGGGTGCCGCGCGGAGGTTCTTAGCTGCCAGCTCGTCGGGCCTGGTGTTCACTTGGCGTTGGGTACGTTCTCTTGCCTTAGACTGTACTTCTGTTGGACTGGGCTCTGTTGTAGTCAGATTATTTATTTCTGTTAATTGTTGTGGTGTGGACGTGTAAATTTCACATCCTTAAAGCTCCTCAGGCGAGTTCAGAATAGACACAACTTCAAGTGCTGTCAGGGCTCGTCTAGGCCTCCCAGTGAACAGAAGAACTTCAAGAGACACTTTGCAGGTCGTCCCTGAAGAAACATCACATCCAAAGATACCCTGCGCCCACTTTGGCGCATTAAACCACGGGGAGTCAGGCATCCCCGAATCAACACGATGCCATGATTTCACCTCGCGACTATGGCAGCGAAGAGCACACTGGGAGGTTCGAAGTCCCCGAGTCCCAAAAGAAGATCAACAACTACGGGAGACTGCACGCACATTAACTCACGCTCAAATGGGCGAATCAAACCCCTAACCAGCAAGGGGAACATCCTCAAAGGCCCCTAAGCGGCAAAGGTCGAATGAGCTTCAAGCGCCCTTAAATCAACTAGGCCACAACTTCAACTAAGTGATCTGGTGGGAGCCCTGTTGGGTTGATCCGGTGGCACTCTGAGGGGAATCAACACCGAACACTAATATTTTATTTTACATTTGTGTCCTTTTAGTTTACTTTTATATCATTGGGAAAGTATGTTTGTAATTGTAAGGCTTTATAAGCCAATGTGTCATTCCCTAAGGATCTTTGGGTTTATTTACACCAGTTTCGTGTCGATCGGTTGTCATTTAGGGCCAGTAGGAGTCCGGGAACTCTAGTGACTCGGTTTGGGTTGATTCATCGAAATCACCCCGATCTCGCATTTTAATGCATGCATGTGATGTTTTTGGCCTCCAGGGGTAGTTTCCCGTCATGTGGCATTGTTTCCCTACTGCTTCGGCGTGAATGGGGCCTCGAACTGGCCGATTCGGCCATTCCACAGTTTTAGTCGTCGGATTTATGTTACGGTCCTTCCAGAGACCGTCATAAGCATAACGGTCCCTCGATAGACCGTTATATCTCGTTCGTCATTTTTCATCTTTCGAGGTCATGGAGTGTGACGGACCAGACCTGGTCTGTTACATGCGTATAATGCCCCTGTCTAGGTGCGTTACGCTCAGATTATTTTCGAGGCCTGCTATTGTGTCAGACCCTCGACCATCGTGTTGCCTTGAAGACCGTGTCAGTTAATTCACTGTAACGGATCTCTCCCTGTGCGTTATGGTTAGGTAACGCACCTGTGTGGGTCCATTACGTTGTGCTTGACTGACATTCGTCTGACTATGGTGGTTGGTGTAACGCGCCTATCCCTATGCGCCATGTGGCTGTGGCAGACTCAGCTTGGTCCGTTATATGCCTCTTGTCTGTGTTAGTGTTTTGGATCCGTTGGCTTTAACACCCCTATCGTGGTGCGTTAAGCTTGTGTAAAGCACCTATGGAGGTCCGTTACATGCCTGTCATTTGAGTTTTGGTCCGTTGGCCATAATGCCCATGTCCTGGTGCGTTATGCTGATGTGACGTACCGGTTCTAGTGCATTACATGGTTTGCATTGAATTTCAGGTCTGCTTGCCCTGACGCCCTTTCTATGGTGCGTTATGGTAGGTAACGCCCCTATGCTGGTGCGTTACAGTCCCATTGTGGCCGTCATGGCCGTTATTCTGTTCTGTGTCTGTTCGTGTGTTGGTCTGTCTTAGGTTTGTGTTCTAGGGCGGTGTCTGTGTGTCGGTAGTTTCTGGATCGGTCAGTTTAGGTGACTAGGTGTGGTCTTTTCCTTGACTGCGATAGTTCCCTAACAACTTGATCTAGACCTACTAGTGTCCTTGAATCTGGTCTTGTAGCGGCTTTCCTTGACTGTCGGGTTCACCTAACGGTTGACTGATAGTTCGCTCTACCCAGAGTGTAGTCGTTGTCCACCACTTCAGTTTCTGCTTGTCTTGGCTCGATCTCGTGGTTTGCCCGTGACCCGTGGGTGTCGGTTGACATCCTATGAGGGCAGTGACCAAGATGGGACGGCCAAGAGTGCTTGTGCATGCTGTGTGTGGTTGTGTCATGTTGGGTTTCGGTCAACCCGGTGATACTAGGGGTTGACATGTGACCTTCTGTGTGTGTCAGTAGCTTTGTCCAATTCGAGACCATGTTTTGGGATGCCTCGAGGTATGACTCTACCTCAATTTGTGTATCCAGATGTGTTGAGGGTCCTCAGTGCTCCGTCGGGTCTCCGTGAGTCGTTTCCTGCGGAGTGTCGTTTCCTTTGACTTAGGAGTAGACCGATTGGTGGCTTATTTCACTGTCTGTGAGGATCTTGCCTCCGAGTCATCTGACTCAAGGATCATTATGTGAGTAGGTCTAGTTGCCTTGTCCTGAGTTGTCGGCAGTGGCTGTGCTGCCACTGGTACTTCGGAGTATGTGCGACAGTGCTCTCTTGCCTGTCTACACTTACCGCACCCGTGTTTTGAGTCTCCGTGTCTTGTGAGCCTCCACTAGTCGTAGCCTTACGGCACGCTTCAACGTGACGGCTCTTCTAGTGGGGCACTTTCCCAGTTTATGATTTTTTGTGGGCCCCTCATCAACCGTAGCGTCCTTCGGAGGGCGAATACTAGCTAGAGGCCTAGCTTAGATGATAGCCAGTGTGTGCACATGTGGTCAGGGACTTTGGACTTGTGTCGTTAGACGTGGCCCTGACTAGTCACTCGCGTTATGGTACTATTCTGGTTCTAACACTGTCTTGATTTTGGCCTAGTCCTTGCGGCAAGTGACGTGGACAAGATGCTGGTAGGCATAGCATAAGATGTCAGTGGACGCAGCTGGCTATTCTTCTGGTGGCAAGGCACTCCAGTCACGTGGCACGTGACTCTCTGCGGTTCTTTTCGTGTTTTTTACGTGTCGTGACCTTCCGGGTTAGCCCTCAAGCGACTACACTCGAGGTCCACGTCCTGTCGTATGCATGGCATTCTAGTCATGTATGGGGCAGTGTGGACGACGTTCTAGTCGTGTAGCCTATCGTCCATCTAGGTTTTTCCTAGGCTTTGTTGTTGTCCTTGTAGGTCTTCATTTGGAGCCTGGCATCGTGTCGACAGCTCGGTAAGCCTTTGACTTTCCCAATTTAGAGTTCACCCTTTTGTCTTTGTTTGGTATAGTGTCTGCTTGGAGTAGTTCCAAGAGTCGAGGTTAGTTCAGTAGTCGTACTCGTCTTGTACGACTTCTTCCCTTTCCTTTTAGCTCCCCTAGCTCTTAGCTTGTTCTTTACTCCTGCCACCCTTTCTTTACAGCTTTGTAGTTTAGCTTTCCTGCTTTACTACTGCTTGTTGCTTACCTATTGTTACTTGCCGTTTTAACGTGTTACTGCATGTTTTTCGGTGGGGATCCATGTGACCCCTACTAAGCTAGTGACACGAGGATCACCCCTGCTTTTTAGGTGGTTGTCGCCGTCGTTGTTTGTTCTGCTTCCGTGGTTCTTGGAGTTAGCATACTCGTCGTGGCCAGCTTGTATCTTGTCGGGCTTCCCCTGACTTTTTGGTACGTCTTTACTTTTCTGTCAACTGTACTTGGCACTTGTTGTCTTTCCTTTGGACTTGACTCTGGGCTATAATTTTTTTAGTCTCCAGGGATTGTTTTTCATCGCGTGGCATTGTTTCCCCTGCGCTTCGGTGTGAATGGGGCGTGGAACGGGCCGATTTGGTCGTTCCCCTGTTTTGCTTGCCGAATTTGTGTAACGGTCACTCCAGAGACTATCACACTGTGTGATGGTCCCTCGATAGACCGTCACGTCCATAGGTCATTTCATGTTCTTCGAGGTTGGGGTCATGTGATGGATCAGTACTAGACCGTCACATGACTGTAACGCGTCTATGATGGTGTGTTACGCCCTTGGTGTGACGGACCAGTATAGGACCATCACATGCCTGTAATGCACCTGGCTTGGTGCGTTACGTGCTGTGGTTTTCGAGGACTGTGGCTGTCAGTCCCTCGACGACCGTGTCTGCCTCGAAGACCAGGTCAATCGGTTAGCCCTGACGGACCTCCCCTTGTGCGTCATGTTGTGTAACGCCCCTATCCTGGTGCGTTACATGATTCGTGCTATGCTTTTAAGCATGTTAGCCCTAACGCCCCTGTCCTGGCGCGTCAGGTGGTGTAACGCACCTTGGATGGTGCGTTACGTCATTCGAGTTTTAGCTTTAGGCCTGTTGGCCCTGGCGCACCTGTCCTGGTGCGTTAGGCTAGTGTAACGCACCTATATAGGTCTGTTACATGCCCTTCATTTGAGTTCTGGTCCGTTGGCCATGACGCCCCTGTCCTGGTGCGTTATGCTAAGGTGGTGCGCCTGTCTTGGTGTGTTACATGGTCTGCATTGGATTTTAGGTCTGCTTGCCCTAATGCCCCTATGTTAGTGCGTTATAGTAGGTAACGTCCCTATGCTGGTGCATTATAGTCTTGTTGTTGGCCGTGATGGTCATCGTTCTGTTCTGTGTGTTGGTCTATCTTAGGTTGTGTTCTAGGGTGGTGTCTGTTTGTCGATAGTTTCTGGATCGGTCGATTTAGGTGACTGGGTGTGGTCTTTTCCTTGATTGCGACAGTACCCAAATGACTTGATCTAGACCTACCAGTGTCTTTGTCTCTGGTCTTGTAGCGGCTTTCCTTGACTGTCGGGTTCGCCTAGCTGTTGAATGATAGTTCTCTCTACCCAGAGTGTAGTCGTTGTCCACCGCTTCGGTTTCTGCTTGTCTTGGCCTGATCTCGTGGTTTGCCCGTGACCCATGGGTGTCTGTTGACATCCTATGAGGGCAATGACCATGATGGGATGGTCAAGAGTGCTTGTGCATGTTGTGTGTGTCTCTGTGTGTTTGTGTCGTGTCGGGTTTAGGTCAACCCGGTGAGACCAGGAGTTGACATGTGACCTTGTGTGTGTCTCGACGGCTTTGTCCAATTCGAGACCGTGTTTCTGGATACCTCGAGGTATCATCCTACCTCAGTTTGTGTATCTAGGTGTGTTGAGGGTCCTCGATGTTCCTTTGGGTCTCCAAGAGTCATTTCCTATGGAGCGTCGTTTCCTCTGGCTTAGGCGTGACTGATTGGCGGCTTGTTCCATTGTCTGCGATGATCTTGCCTCCGAGTCATCTGACTCAAGGATCGTTACGTGAGTAGGTCTAGTTACCTGGTCCTGAGTTGTCGACAGTGGCTGTGCTGCCATTGGTGCTTTGGAGTACGTGCGATAGTGCTCTCTTGCCTATCTGTACTTTTGCACTCGTGTTTTGAGTCTCTATATCTTGTGAGCCTCCACTAGTCATAGCCTTACGGCACGCTTCGGTGTGATGGCTCTTGTGGCGGCGCACTTTCCCGTTTTACGATTCTTAGGCTAGTTCCATGGGCCCCTCATCAACTGTAGCGTCCTTCGGAGGGAGAATACTAGCTAGAGGCCTGGCTTAGATGATAGCCAGTGTGTGCACACGTGGTTAGGAGTTTTGGACTTGTGTCGTTAGACGTGACCCTGACTAGTCTCTCACGTTATGGTACTATTCTGGTTCTAGTAGTGTCTGTCTCGGTATAGTCCTTGCGGTAGGTGACATGGACAAGACGCTAGTAGGCGCAGCATAAGATGTTAGTGGACGCAGTTGGCTGTTCTTCTGGTGGTGAGGCACTCTAGTCATGTGGCACGTGACTCTTCGCGGTTCTCTTCACGTTTCTTGTGCGTCTTGACCTTTCTGGGCTGGCCTTCTCTTGCCTTTTCCCGAGGTCAGTGTCTGTCGCCTGCACGACGTTCTAGTCATGCGTGGGACAATGTGCACAATGTGTTAGTCATGTCGTTGGGTCTGAGTCTATCTAGGTTTTTCCTAAGTTTTCTTGTTGTTCTTGCAGGTCTTCGTTTGGAGCCTGGCGTCTTGTCGACAGTTTGGTAAGCTTCTGACTTTTCCCAGTTTAGAGTTCACCCTTCTGTCCTTGTTTGGTGTAGTGTCTGCTTGGAGTAGTTCTGGGAGCCGAGGTTAGTTTGGCAGTCGTACTCGTCTGGTACGGCTTCTTCTCTTTCCTTTTAGCTCCCCTAGCTCTTAGCTTGTTCCCTACTCCTGCCACCCTTTCTTTACAGCTTTTGTAGTTTAGCTTTCCTGCTTTACGACTACCTGCTGTTGACTTGTTGTTTACTTGCTGTTTTATTGTGTTATTGCGTGTTTTCCAGTGGGGATCTGCGTGACCCCTACTGAGCCAGTGACACGAGGCTCACCCCTACTTTTTAGGTGGTCGCCGTCGTCGTTGTTCGTTCTGCTTCTGTGGATCCTGAGGTAGCGTAGCGTGTTGTCGTGGCCAGCGGGTACCTTCATCGGGCTCCCCCTGACTTTCTGATACGTCTTTACTTTTTTGTCGACTGTACTTGGCACTTGTTGTCTTTCCTTTGGACTTGACTCTGGTGGTATAATTGTTGAATTTAAACTGTTAATTAAAAAGTAATTTTATTTCTGCTATTTTAGCACAAGTTAAAAATCTATAATTTCGATTGGGGGACAATTCAACCCCCCCTTCTTGTCCGCGTATACCGTTAATCTGGGCCAACATCTTTTTATAATTTTTATACCGGTAAGGATCCGTTAACTAACGGGTCTTACATCTGGTAGGTGAAAGAAGAACACGTGGCTGAGTCTTCTTGGAGAATAAGTATATTTGAATCACGTGCTTCAATGATTGAGTCTTGGATCACGTGCCTTACTTAATGTTCTATTGATCTCAGAAACCTGATACATGTAATAATCCTACCAATTAGAGTAAAGACATTTAGTCATACACCTGGCATAAGGAATTCATGCTTAGATAGTTATAAAGTAATGACTTATGCCCAGACATGTCATACAAGCACATTGTTCATGTGCACCGACCCTGTAGAAGGTGCTCCAACCTTAAGTACGAATGTGCTCCGACTTGGTGAAAGGGACTTAATGCATATGCTCTAACCTTAAATGCATGCTACAAAATGTGCACAAACTTCAGAAGGCATGATGCAATATGTGCGTAGACCTTAAAATAACTAAGATAGAATATGCATCGACCTTAGTATTACTAGGCCACAATGTGCATCGACCTTATAATGCTATATGCAAATGTGCACAGACCTGAAGTTTGTAACTTGCACCGACCTTGGACCTACTCAGACTTGAATAAGCCTAGACCTAAAAATGTGCATAGACCTTCTATATGCATGATCAAAAATGTGCACCGACCTTACATGCAGTCATGCAAGATGTGCATTGACCTTATATGTAGACACGCAAAATGTGCACCGACTTTAACTAAGCCTTTTATGAATGTTCTCAGACTTGCATGAGTATGCTCGGACCTTTAAGACGCATGTGTGTTGTCTTAAATTCTCTAATATGCACAGACCCAAAACATGCTCAGACCTGAATTCTAAATGTGCACCGACCCTAGACATGAGCAAGGCAAATGTCCATCGACCTTGTCTATGTACAAGGCAGATGTGCACTGACCTTCCATGCAGTCTAGAAAACATGCATCGACCTTGTGTGCACTGCTACAGTAACATGCATTGACCTTGTATGCAAGTTGAGAAAACATGTATCGACCCTGTGTGCACTACTACAGAAACATGCATCGACCTTGTATGCAAGTTAAACAAAATGTGCATCGACCAGTATGAAGGTGTGAATAGGATATGCATCGACCTTCATTTGCTATGAATAGTGATATGCATTGACTTTATGTGCATGTGAACGGTGACATGCATCGACCTTAGTATGCACTAAACGAAAACGTGCATCAACCTGTGTTTCAATCATTCAAAACCTAGATCGACCTTTGTTCTTCACAGAATAAGGATGCATTCAACCTGTTAGACTTAGTGTAAATCGTGCATTGACTTATGAGACCTAAGCCTAAAATATGCTTTGACCTAAGATGGTTAATGCATAATGATGCACTGACCTTAATGAGACTTAGTGAGAATGTGCATCGACCTTAGTTGAAGATAGCCTAAATGTGCATCGATGTTAGGTGAAAATGGCCTGAACATGCACTGACCTTTGTCTAACACTTAGACAAAAATTCAGACATGTTAAGAAGAAAGTTACTTATGCTCAGTCCAAATCATGATTTATAGACTGTCATTATTAAAACTAGGGTTCCAACAACCCCAGTGGAAGTGGGAGAGCATCGGCATGGATTTTATTATGGGCTTACCTAGAACTCATGGCAGCTTCGATGCAATCTGGGTAATTATCGATCAACTGATGAAGTCAGCGCACTTCTTTTCCATTAAGTCAAAATGGATGGTGGATGTGTTAGCTACCTTATACATGAAGGAAGTAGTGAGACTGCATGGTGTTCCTGTGGCTATTGTATTTGACAGAGACCCTAGCTTCACTTCCCGTTTTTGGAAAGGATTGTAGGAATCCTTGGGAACTTGTCTAAACTTCAGTACCATTTTCATCCTCAAACTGACGAACAGACAGAGAGAACCAACCAAATTATAGAAGACATGTTAAGGGCCTGCATGATTGACTTCGGAGGTAGCTGGCATGGACACTTACCCTTAATTAAACTTGCCTACAATAACAGTTACCAGTCCAGCATATAGATGGCACCGTTTGAGGCCTTATATGGAAGAATTTATAGATCACCTTTGTGTTGGGAAGAGGTAGGCGAGAAGTAATGGCTCGGACTTGGTCTCATCTCTGAGTCATCCAAGAATATTCAGATCATCAGAGACCGTTTGCAAGTTGTTCAGTCCAGGCAGAAGAGCTATGTTGATAACTGAAGAAGTGACTTGAAATTTCAAGTTGGTGAGCATGTATTCCTGAAAGTCTCACCCATGAGAGGAGTCCAAAGATTTGGAATTTGGGATAAGTTGAGTCCGAGATTTGTTGGCCCATTTGAAATCTTGGAGAGGATTGGCGAAGTTGCCTATAGACTGGCATTGCCACCCTAGTTGTTAGGTGTGCATAATGTTTCCATGTATCCATGTTGCAGAAGTATGTGTACCACCCCTCACATGTCATCTAGCATAAGGATCTATAGCTGAAGGAGGACCTATCCTATGAAGAGAAGCTTGTCAAGATTCTGGACCGGAAGTAGCAACAACTCAGGAATCGGTCCATACCAATGGTCAAAGTCCAGTGGAGTAGGCGTAGAATCGAAGAAGCCACGTTAAAATCTGAAGAGGAGATCAGGAAGAAATATCCTGAGTTATTCTAAGGTCAGTATCCATGGTAACTTTTGTTCGATAAGTTTGGTGAATTTGAACCAAATTCCTTAAAGTGGGGGAGGGTGTAGCAACCTGAATTTAAATAAATTAAAATAATTACCTTATTAGTCAAATTTTGACCACTTTAGGGTGGTCGTTGCTATAAGTTCCAAGAGGCGTGAATCGATTTATATCCTCTTTTTTTTTGTGACCGTTCAGCCCTTAGGTGGTGAACTGGTGTCATGGCCAACAACTATATAACAAGGAGCCCGAGGCCCTTTCGTTTGCACTTTGGAGTGAAATGTGCTTGTGTGAGTGGAGGTTTTGTGAGAGCGATTGTGCCTGTCCATTGAGGGTCTAGAGAGACATCATAGAGGTTCCTCGTGAGTGGAATGTTCTCAATTTTGTTCCTTACTTCTGCAATTAGCCATGAGAGAAGGCGAAGGAGAGTGGCTCGTCGTCAGGGTGAGTTGACCAAGGAGGATCACGCGAAGAAGGCACTATTGCCGGATTGAAAAGTAAACGTTCCTATGCCGAAGAGGCATATGAGGACCAGAGTCACCTAGGAGAAGACCTAGGGAGAAGGGCTAAGCCGTTGTATAATGAGGGATGTTCTCTTGAAGATGCATGGAGGTAAGTGTAAGGTCGTTACTTACATCATCCTCTTCAAGGTAGCTCACATGAGGTTAGAGATGAAATGGAGAGGGCTTCAAGGTCCTTCATGGATAACTTCACACGTCGTGAGGAGTTACTTCATGGGTTCTCCCCAGATAAATAGGTAGGAGATTTTGTGAATACTACTTCTCCGAAAAAGAATGGGTGAATAGGTGGTCCAGGTAGCACAAGAATATCGACGGTGCCTCACTGTGGAGGAGGGTTGCATTTAGGAAGGCAGACGATAAGGCGGCCTTCACAAATGTCTTTGGAGAGGGTTACCTCTAGTGTTTTAGGACTAACTCAAAGCTTGGCTTGAGTGGGTTACCTTTTCTTATGTTTAAGTGGTTCCTGAAAGAGCGAAAGTGTTTTCTGTAGGAGCAAAGCTCAACCCTTATTGTAACATTCCTATATATATGAAAACTTCCTTCATGTGAAGATCATCTTTATGCTCAATGGTTTGCGTCTTTGCTTGGTGTTTGTTGCTTGCATGAGCGTTGAGTGGTCGGGCGAGAGATCACCGAGGTACGGGCCATAGGTCAATTGAGTCTAAAGTTGCATTGAAGGCAAGAGTCAAGGTTTAGACCATTAGTCATACCCCTAGACCAAACATAGTAAATGAAGCTAAGGCCATCGATCGGCCAGGCTTGAAGTACAGTATGGGGTGTGTGGTCGAGGCTTGTGCCATTGAATGGTTGCACCTACGCGGTGCGTTAGTATGGGACTAAGGCCCTTGATCAGCCATGCCTTGGTAATGTACTGAGCTGGGGCCATAGGTCAACAGTGCATAGATGTGGAGGCTAAGGCCATTGTTTGGCCACGCGTGGGGAGAATGTCTCCGTGCTGAGTGGTAATTGGGCTATTGTCTTTACCTAGCCGCACCAAAACTTACGAAGGATTTGGTAACAAGGGTCAGAGAGAGACATGATCACAAAGGCCAAAACTAATGATTGGCTGCACCTGAGACTGCACGGGGTGGTGACAAGCTTACGGTCGCAGAGCGAGTAGAACCAAGCTATGGCCATTGAATGACAAGGTCGAAGGTTATGTTGAGAGATAACTAGGGCTAAGGCTGATAGTTGGTCAAGCCAAAAGTTGTATTCAGGACAATGACTGGGCTAAGGCCGCTAAGTGATAGGCCGAACGTCATTGAACGATAAGTGTTCGAGGTAAGATCGTTGCTCAGCCGAGGACAAGGTCACTCATCTAGAGGTGACTGAGGGTAAGGCCGCTATACGACTGGGTTTAAGGTCACTCGTAGAGGTGACGGAGGTAAGACCACTGTGAGGCTGGGTTTAGGGTTGAGCGCATGGAGCCTGTCCTATGGTCGAGGAGTAACTAGGTTGAAGGTCATCCAATCCTACGAGAGGAGACCAAACTATGCCGTCGGTTGGCTAGACCAAAGGTCGTGAACTGCAGTGACCGAGCTTGGCTGAAAGTCATCCAATCCGGCAAGAGGGGACCGATATGTGGCCATCAATCGACTAGACTAAAGTTGTAAGTGGCGGTAACTGGGCCATGGCTAAGGTGCGGCTAGGCCGAAGGTCATCAAATCTTGCGAGAGGAGACTGAGCTATGACTGTTAATCGGCTAGGCCAAAGGTCATAAGTTGCGGTGACCGAGCTATGACCGAGCAATGACTAGGCTGAAGGTCATCCAATCCAGCAAGAGGAGACTGGGCTACGATCGTCTGTCAGCTAGGCCAAAGGTCATAAGTTGCAATGATCAAGCTATGACCGATGAACAATTAGGCCAAAGGTCATCTAATCCAGTGAGATGAGACCAAGCTATGGCCATCAGTTGATTAGGCCAAAGGTCATATGTTGCAGCGATCGGGCTATAACTAAGGAGCGATTAGGCTGTAAGTCATCTGATCCAACAAGAGAAGAGGAGACCAAGCTATGGCTGTTGGTCGGCTAGGCCAAAAATTATAAGTTGTGGTGACCAGACTATGGCCAGAGAGCAGCTAAGCCAAAACTCATCCAATCCAACGAGAGGAGACTAGACTTTGATTGTCAGTTAACTAGGTCTAAAGTTGCGGTGACTAAGCTATGACTGAAGAGCAACTAGACCAAAGGTCACAAAAAATTGTGACCATGCTAAGGCCAAAGGTCGATCATACCGAAGGTCACAAAAGCACAAGAGCACATTTGGAAAAATCAATGTATTCCATAATAAGCTCAACTATATTAGTATAGAGAATTATGAATGATAAGCATAGTGAGTTATCACGTTTCTCTACCTAGATCCATAAGACCTAACAATATATCCCTTCAGCCCAATAACAAGCCCATTAAGGGTTCATAAAGCCCATTAACAATCCACCTACTGGATCATATTTACAGCCCAATAACGTTGTTGCTAATTTCTTATTGGTGTGTTCTTTACATTGGTTAAAATATCATGGAATTATTATTGAACTATACCTTATTGGTCAAACTTTATTATATTCTCATAGAAGTAACTTGATCTGTAACTTGAAGATGCAAGAGAGGGCACGGACAGTGTCCAAAGGCTCCACGCTAGCCCCCTCGATAGATAGTCAGAAACGTTCTGAAAACCATGGGGTACGATGAATATTGGCATCACATTATGTCGGGAGTACTTTTTTTATAGACAGGTGAAGACCATGAGGCAATCTTGTGATAATTTACATACTTGCTAGTACTTTCTTGTTCATGACTTTCTAGTGCATAGCCTTTATGGTTATGAAGTACATTCTTGTTAATGAAAGGCCACTTTACTTTATAGTATTGCTTGATCTTTCTTATATTCTTCATATCTCGATAGTTTATATCTAGTTGTTACTTTGGTTCCATTCATGCATTTTACCACATTTTCTATTAGTTTCTCTTCTATAGCTAAAATGCTAATCATTTAAACATTACTTTCATGTTGATATGAAGATACCTACTGGACAAGTGTGCTCATACCTATTTTTTTCAATCTTTTCAGGAAGTTCAAGTGAGACAGACTCGGATTATGCTAGTGATGGGTCCGAGAGCGATTGATGATCGAGTGAAAACATAGAGTTGTCCAAGAGTCTAGTCGCATTCTATAATTTTTACTTTCTTGAGTCACACTATGTAATTTTCTTTTATTGAGTCTAGTTGAGTTTATGTCAAAGGAGAGTCAAATATTCATGTACTTTTGATTATTATTAATAAAAGTTTGAATTATGGTCAAATATTTGTGCACTTCATCTTCCTATGGATGTGTATTGTGCTCTGATTATATTGTTAGTTGGAGGCATATTGCCGGTTGTCCACGTTCCCTGAGGTTGCTTCCACTATACATATAGCTCGGGGCGTAACACGCGTACTTCGAACTCTCCCTTGACTTGGTTGGTGACGAGCATGGAATCACTATATGCTCGCACACTGGTCACCCCCAGGTGTTTCGCCATTCATAGCACTGAGAGAAGTGCTTCATACTCGGCCATATTGTTCATGGTCGGGAAGTTGAAGCGGATGGCGTATTGAAGCTCTATCCCCCCTAGTGACTGTAAAACTAGTCCCGCCCCATTGCCGATGGTGCAGGATGATCCTTCAACATATAGCTCCCAGGTTGGCCCTGAAGACTGCTCGGGTTAGTCTTCCACATGTATTGCGCATTCAGCGACGAAGTTGGCTTGGGCTTGGGCCTTGATCGCAGTCCTTGGGTGAAATTTGATGTCGAACTCACCCAACTCGATAGCCCACTTGATCAACCTCCCTGATGCATCGGGGTTCTAGCGGATTTGTCGCAGTGGTTGATCAGTGAGGACGGCGATCAGGTGAGCCAAGAAATACGGTCGCAGCTTGCGGGCGGCCTTGATTAGGGCCAAAGGGAACTTCTCAGTCTGTGAGTGCTGGAACTCTAGCCCCTGTAACGCCCAGGTTACATAGTGGACGTGCTTCATGATGTTAGCTTCCTCCTGGGCGAGCACGGTGCTCATCATGCTCAAAGTCACTGACAGATACAGGAGTAGTTGTTCTCCCTTTTGTGGTTTGGAGAGCACGGGAGGGGTTGCCAGGTAACATTTTAGCTCTTCGAATGCCTACTCACATTCCTGGTCCTACTCAATCCACCCTTTCTTCTCCGGTGCCTTATTAGCTTGCTTGATGAGTCAGAAGAAAGGGAGGCATCTCTCAGCTGCTCGGGACAAGAATCGAGTTAAGGTGACGACTTGGCCGGTGAGGCACTGCACGTCCCTCACCCGTGCTGGTCACTTCATTTCTAGTATCACTCAGATCTGGTCAGGGTTTGCCTCTATTCCTCTATGGGTGACAAGGAATCTGAGGAACTTTCCTGACTTTACATCGAATGCACACTTACTAGGATTGAGCTTCATGTGGAATTTTCTGAGTGTCGCGAATGTCTCCGTCAGGTCTTCCAAGTGCTCAGCTGCCTGGATACTTTTGATGAGCATGTCATTGATGTAGACCTCCATGTTACTGCCGATCTATGCATCAAACATGTGGTCGACCAAGCGCTGGTAGGTGGCTCCTGCATTCTTAAGCCCAAAGGGCATACGGGTGCAACGGTAGACGTCGTGGTTTGTAATGAAGGCTGTCTTGTCTTGGTTGGGCACGTACATGCTTATCTGATGGTACCCAGAGTAGGCATCTAGGAAACTTAGCATCTCATGCTCGGCCATAGCGTCAACCAGTTGGTTGATTCGTGGCATGGGAAAGCTATCTTTTAGTGTAGCTTTGTTGAGATCGGTGTGGTCTACGCACATCCGCCACTTCCTGTTACTCTTAGGGATGAGGACTACATTCGCCACCTAGTCAGGGTACCGGGTAGGCCTGAGTAATCCTTAGCATAATTTCTTGCTCACTTGTTCACTGATTATGGCCTGTCACTCGGGGTTGTAGCGCCTCCTGTGCTGTTGTACTAGGCGACAGCTCAGATCCAACTTCAGTTGGCGGGTGATGATCTCCGGTGGGATTCCGGGGAGCTCATCCTTGGACCAAGCGAACACGTCTTTGTTGGCTATGAGAAAGTTTGTGTAAGCTTCCTTCTCTTGTTCGGACAGGGTAGCCCCGATCCTTAGCGTTATGCTTGGATTTTCCCCCACTTACATAAGGTACAGGTCCTCCGCTGGGGTGCTCGCACTCAGACCTAGATCTTCCGTTCTTGTCTTCTTCTCGGGCGGTGCTTCCTCGGCTTGTCTGTTATGCATCGAGATGAGGTAGCACCTTCTGGATTCTCTTTGATCCCCTCGAACTTCTGTTGACATACAAAATACGGTCCTAACCTGAGTTTTGTGACCCAAGGACCGTTGGGTTCATTAGGTCTAGTGGGTTGTCCAGAGTCTGGTGGCCTCAGGCCACCTGTTACTCCCCGTTACTTGGGATGGGTGCGTTCGTGATTTTCAATGGTCACATTTTATGAGCCCCCACTAGTCATAGCTTTCCTACACATGTGTGTGCGGACCCACTTGGGAGTGGTGGAGAGCGTGACCTAAGAGAGACGAATTTTAGGCTGGTTACCGAAGGACCCCTCGCCTTTGCAACTTATTTTCGGGCTAGTGGGAAAACCAGTTAGAGGATCCGACCTAGAGTGCATGGTCTGTGGGTGCACAAGTGGCTGGGGGCGTCGGACCCGCATTGACGAGAGCGACCCCAGTTAGTCCTTGTTGTGTGTTCCTGGTTACTGTACTGTGTGTCAGTCTCTGCCTAGGGTGTCATAGGGAGACACATGAGGCTGTGGACTAAGACGTCAGTGGATGCATCCAGCCTTACTTCTGGTGGGCAGGTACTCCCGTCACGTGGCATGGGATTCTCGTGACTCAAGGTTCTATTTCTCATTTGTGAGATGTGATTTTGTGTGTAGTTTCTAGATGTCTTTTCGAGGTAGAGGTTTGGGGTTTTCAGTGAGCATCACCGAGATTTTTTCCCTAGACAGCGTACACTTCATGATGGCAAGGTCGTGACTGTGTTTTCAGACTAAGTGGTCTCGGTGTAGGCCTTTGTGTGTGAGCACAGGCCTGCACGACAGAGGTGTCGTCACGTTTTTCTAGTAGCGTGACTAGGGTGGTTCGTGTTCTTGTAGTCCCCAGCTATGACATCGGGGTGTTGGGTTCCATTTCGGTAGGAGTAGTTGTAGAGCCGTGGTTTTATCAACTGTCATGTTTTAGGGATTCGTGTACGATTGTGTTTTTCGCCATCATTGTTGAAGCTAATCTTGTTGTTGGTGTTATTCTTACTATAGTTGCTACTTTTCGCACCGCTGTTATTTTCGGTTGGGATTTCGCGGGACCCCTACTGAGCCAGTGATAGGAGGCTCACCCCTGGTTTTCAGGTGTTGCAGTTCTTCCTCGAGGTTCGAGGGTGTTGCGTGGAGGTTCTTAGCTATAAGCTCACCGAGCCGAGTGTTCACTCAGCATCGGGTAGGTTTGCCTATCTTAGATAGTACTTCTATTAGACTGGACTCTGTTGTAGTCAGTTATTATTTCTATTAATTATTGAATTGTCCAACTTTATTTCTTATTTCTATGTACACCACGCCTCTCCTTTTAGCCCTTCCGAGCCCTCTGACTCATGGGCGATGGTCCAGGGTCCAAATGGTATCGAGTCACTCCCGGTATCCAGATCTTTGGTCGTTACAAAGGCCCTGGGGGTAATGGAGGTGGTGATGATGGAAGTGGTGGCGAAGGCAATGGGGATAATGGAGATGGATAGGGAGAGAGAGAGAGGAAGAGGATGGTCACGGTCTCCACCACCAATGTATCAACACGATGCGTCGAGCAGCGTTGGGAGTGGAAGCAGTGGTGGCGGTGATGGGAGTAGAGGAAGAGGAGGAGCTAGCCTGAGCAGAGGCTTGGGTAGGTGGCGGAGACGGCGTAGGAGATGGCAAAGATGATGGTGATGATGATGTAGGATATTGACTATATAGTGGAGGCGTGGAAGAAGGTGACGATGATGGAGCGGGTGCAACACTAAATGAGGAATCACAGGGGTGTCCCTGGTCTTGCAATGCTGGAGATGGCTGCCTAGGCAGTGCTGCTTGTTGTTGGTGCTTGCTGCGTAGATATAGGATGACCTTGTGAATTGCGGGTCAGTCAATCCTCTTCTAATCTTCTAGGTCATAAATAAGGTCTGGGAACTCAGGGCAATCCTCAACCAAATGTCCCTACTGGTGATGATAATCGTAATACTGAAGCAAATTCCTGACCGCAGGTCAGTAAGACGCAACCAGAGGGAGCTGTAATGCGTGGGTGGCCATCAAAGCCCGAAAAATATCGATAAAACACTCTGGAAACAAAGGATGAGGAGCCCACTTTAGGCAAGACGGATGTCGAGAGATATGAGATGAAGGAGAGTGTTGTAGAGAAGGAAGCAGAGGTTGCGTAGGTAAGAGTCAATGGTGACTAGTGGAGGGATTTGGTGAAGGTGTACGAGCGGGATGGTGATGTATGTAGTGGACGGCATCCACTTGCTCGTGGTGTAGTATTCCCTTGACAGAAGGTGGAGACACAGGCAGATACGCGTGAGCAGAGGGCTAACTTGTGGAAGGTTGATATGTGGGAGGTTGATATGTGAAGGCATATGGATTCGTGGAGGGTGAACTCACGAAGGAATACGTGGCGGAAGGCATACTAGTGGAGGGTGGATATGTGGAGGCAGGCTGACTCATGGGGGGTGCAAAAGTGGTATAGGTGGATGGCGAGGTGTAAGTGGGCGTGGAAGGTGGCGAACGAAGACTCGGGGTCAAGGGAACTATGGAGTTGCTGGCGAACAAAGAAGGCTCAACTATATAATTATTGCCTAGAAGTAATGTCATTTAGGGCTAAAATGAACCGATACTCAAGTGTTGCGTTGGAAATGAGCATATTGATTTGCTCCTACTCCGGAATATGCCCTGGAATATGCACAGAAAGGTGATGCCAGCAGTAGGCAAAGGTGCAGAACTCTTCATCGGCCTTCATCTTCTCATCGACCAGATCCATGTGAAGAATCTGGGCCTAACCTAGTCTTGATACTGTTGAATAAATTTCTCTTAGATGACTTGGAAATTCATAACCTGATCTTGGGGCAATGAAAAGAACCAATCTTGAGCCGGACCTTCTAATGACAGACCAAATAGATAGGCCATCAATCGTTGGTCATGTCAAAGTTTATTTAATATCTCATATTAAATAAGCACTTCATCTAATTATCATCTCACGATAATTGACTGGTCTTCTAATCAAGTTGGGTGTTAAGCAACACCGCATGACCCTAGAAGACAATGGGGTTTAGCGACCCGCTCAAGGAACCCTTCCATCAACAGTTACCATGTGACTATAGTCCTTCACTCATATAATGCTCTCGAGTATGCTTGAGGGTATGGTTAACTATCAAACCCAAGAACACACACTCACTTGGATTAGATGCCATAAAAGCATTACCAGAAAACTCCTTTTTCTGATATGTTGTCTTGCCCTGGCCAGGGACTCCTAGGCATCACTCCCTAGAGCATTCTCTCTCAATTACCGAGAGCTAATGATCCCGTATTGATCACACAATCACCTTCGAAGGTATTCCACTGATGGTATTCCACTAGATCCGATCATATAACTGATTAAGACCTCATGATTAGAGATCTATAAGCTAAGGTCAAAACCTAGAAGTCCACCGACAAGATGTCCTTGGTGTCTCAAGTCAAAGGACCAATCACGCCACTATGACCATGAATCTGACTGGTTGCGAGCCAGGTAATATTACCATCTAGTGATTCTTGTTTGATCAGTTCAGTGAACTCATTCATCAATGAGCACCTACAAGTTCACCTTAGAGTCTCCACACAAGTGTCTATAAGACCATACACCCTCATCATATGAGCAGGAGCAACCTATACTAGTGTCACTGGTTATCTGATGTCCTTCTCATATATCCCCGACTAGAAACAATTAAGAATATGTGTTTAAAGGAAACGAATCTCATTATTATGATCTCATCATAATTAATATCCATTGCGCATATTCATGAACTTCATCATGAAATGATAAACAAATCACACACAATGAATGTTAAAAGCCTTTATCATTATTAACGAACAAGATTGTACATGTTATGATTGGCTTGAGGACACACATAACCAACAATCTCCCACTTGGACTAAAGCCAATCACATTTATGTCGTATACCCATAGACTCTAGGTGACGTTCAAATACAATTTGAGTTAGAGGCTTCATTAGTGGATCTGCTATGTTGTCGGCGGAAGGAACTCTTTCCACCAATACATCTCCTCTGTGAATAGTCTCTCTGATCAGGTGAAATCACCTCAGAATGTGCTTCGACTTCTGATCAGACCGTGACTCTTTCTCATGTGCAATAGCTCCATTGTTGTCACATAACAATGGGACTGCATCAGAGATACTCGGCACCACTCCAAGGTTGGTGATGAACTTCTTCATCCACACCACCTCCTTGGCGGCTTCAACTGCAACAATATACTCAGTTTCTATCGTCGAATCTATAGTGGTTTCTTGCTTGGAACTCTTCCAGCTCACTGAACCACCATTCAATGTGAATACAAATCTGGAAGTAGATTTTCTATCATCTGGATCAGACTAAAAACTCTAGTCAGTGTATCCTCAGAGTTTGAAGTCTCCTCCTCCATAAGCCAAAAACATATCCTTAGTCCTTCTCAAGTATTTAAGGATACATTTCACAGCCTTCCAGTGTGCATCACCCAGATTTGCCTGATATCTGCTCGTAACACTTAGAGCAAATGCCACATCAGGCCTCATACATAGCATGACATGCATGATAGACCCTATCGCAGAGGCATAGGGAACTCTATCCATGTTTGCCTTCTCTTCAAGAGTGTTAGGAGATTGGTCCTTATAGAGGATAATTTCATGTCTCATCGGTATAAGATCTCTCTTAGAATTCTTCATGTCAAATCTTTTGACAATGATATCTATGTATATGGATTGGGTCAAGCTAAGCATCCTCTTAGATGTATCTCTATAGATATGTATTCCCCATACGTAGGATGTTTCTCCCAAATCCTTTATGGAGAAGTTCATTAGTAACCATATTTTTACTGATGATAACATTCCCACATTATTCCCAATGAGTAAGATGTCATCAACGTAAAGTACAAGGGAAGTGACTGCACTCCCATTATACACACATGGTTCATCACCATTCTTAATAAAGTCATAAGATTTGATAGCCTCATTAAACCTTATGTTCTAGCTCCGAGAGGCCTGCTTTAATCCATAGATGGATCTTTGAATCTTGCATACTTGGTCTGGAAACTCTTTGGATGTGAAGCTCTCGGGCTGTATCATATACACCTCCTCAAGGCTTCCATTGAGGAATGCAGTCTTCACATTCATCTGTCAGATTTTGTAATCAAAGTATGTTGCAATGGCCAAAAGAATTTCTGATCGACTTTATCATGACAACTGGTGAGAAAGTTTCATCATAATCAATTCCTTGCCTTTGACGATATCTCTTTACCACCAACCTTGCCTTATAAATGTCAATTCATATATCTGCACCAACCTTTCTCTTAAAAATCTACTTGCACCCAATAGGTACAATACCTTCAGGCAAGTCTACCAAGTTCTAAACTTGGTTGGTGTACAAGGATTGCATCTCAGAATTCATGGCTTCTTGCCATTTCCCATACTGAGGGTTCTTAATGGCCTCTATGTAGGTTTTAGAATCATCATCATTGATATAAGACGCATCTTCATCGATATGTCTAACATATCTTTCAGGTTATTTTGGTATTCTACCAGACCTACACAGTACCAATGTGTGATCCTGAATGGACTCCGAAACTGATGGCTCATCTGATGAACCTTGCATGGCTTATAGATTTAGAACCACTTCTAGATCTACTTTACTCCCACTGTCCTCTTGGATTAAGTATTCCTCTTCCAAGAAGACGACTCTCCTGGCAACAAAGACCTTTTGTTCACCGGGATGGTAAAAGTAGTACCTGTAGGATCAAATAGGCAGATGTAGAGGGGGGTGAATAGGCGATAGCTGCCCCTCTCCTTCTCGGGGCGGTCGCGGCGGTCTCTGTCGCGTCACTCCCGCTTATTCTGACCCTCTCGGGGGGGTCGGCAGATCTCTTGCGGTCGGACCTATCAGTTCCAGCCGCGCGGCCCAGGGCCGCCGTGTTCTCCTCACAATGCGCATGTTTCTGCGCCAGGGCGAGGAGATCTGAAGGGTCGTCAGGGCTTCTACTCCGAGGGCGCGTCGAAGGATGTGATCCCGTGTCCCCTGGGTGAGGACTGTGGTGGCAATGCCAACGTCGAGGTGTGGGATCCGTAGAGCCTCCAAGCAGAAGCGGGAGACAAAATCCCACAGCGACTCCTCCTTACCCTGCTTGAGTGCGAGCAAGGTCACCGCAGACTTGGCCACCTTTTGGCAGCCAATGAAGTTCTCCTTTGAGCAGCTTCTTTAGCTGCTGAAAGGAGGTAATGGTCCCGGCCGGCAAGGACTCGAACCAAGCCCGGGCGTTCTCCCGAAGGGTCGTAACGAATGCCAGGCACTTCACGGTGTCTGAGGCCCGGTGAAACACCAGGTGGGACTCAAAGCTGTGCATATGGTCAGTCGGGTCGGTGGTGCCGTCGTAGGAGGTGAACGATGGCAGTTGAAGCTTTGGCGGGATGGGAACTTCCATGATTTTCCTGGAGAATGGAGCATGGAAATCTGGGTCGTCGTCGATTAGGCCGTGATTCTTGACGGCCAAGAGGACGTCGTCCAAATGCCGAACCTTATCCTCTATCTCCTCAAAACGCTGGAGTCAGCGGTCCATCTCTGGATTGGAGTGAAGCGGGCTACACACCCTTGGCGCGGGCACGCTACGGGATCGCCGTGTCCTTGTCGCCGAGGCGTGGGATGCCTCTCGTGCTGAACAGGGGTTCCCCCTAGCCTGGCATCTCTCGTCCTCACATTGTTCGGACACGATGAGCTGGGGGTTGGCCCGTTAGTCTCGGAGCTCCTAGCAGAGCTCTGTCAGGGTCTAGATCTGCAGGCGTAGTTCGTCGAGGTCCCTCGGGGTGACCTCCTGCCGGGGCTGGGCGGAAGAAGCATCTTGCGACTCCCGCCGGGAGCTGGGTCCCTTGTTGGATCTACGCCCCCAGTTGTTGGTGTTGCGGAGACTTCCACGGGGCGCCATAGCCTTTCGCTCGATTTTCCACAGATGGCGCCAAGAAGTGTAGCGGCAGGAAAATGGTTCCTAGGCCACGTACCACCTTCTTTATTTATTTGTTGGAAAAATTATCTCACGCCCGTGGAAGCCTGCAAGCACCAAGAAACCAAAGAGGCGTCAGAAGGAGTCCCGGGTGTTACCCCAGGGGACAACCCTCCGATGCTTAAGTCAGCAACGGGACAATGAAGTTCAGAGAAGAGCAAGAGGGAGAGAGAGAGAAAGAGAGATCGTCGTAAACAATGAAGGGCCAGTGAGGGTCTTCCAAACAAGTGCTCGCCGGTCCCAAAGGTCACTCAAGGAGTGCCCGCTGGGTGGTAAGGTCACCTGGAAAAAATCCTCTTGGAGTGTAGATAGTCGCTCTCTTCTTCTCCTTGTGTAGCAGGGCTCGTAGCTCTACTCTCTGAGGTAGCGTAATAGCGGAATGAACCACTGTACTCTTCTCCTCTGTCGATCTCCCTTTTATATGGGATTGTCCTGAAGCGAGGAGCCTCTTCCCTTGATAGGGAAGGGCCTCCATAGTGGAGTAACGTTTCTCCGCTATCATGGCGGGAATTTCCCATTGGAGGACGGTTACCATGACGTCGGCCGGTCCTGGGGCGAGTCTCATGGCGCTTATAGGGCATGCTCGCCTGTTATGGGGTCAAGACCGCCGCCATGGGGGTAACGGTCTGTCGCGAGAGAGTCTTCCAGTGATAACCGCACTTGGGTCGTTGGGCCGTAGCCGTTCTGTATTATGGAACCCGATGCCCTTCTGCGATGAGCCTCCATATATTGGGCCGATAATATGCACCCACCTTTTAGGAGGCCTTTTTGTACTCGATCTTTAGTGGGCCTGTTGTTATCTGGCCGAATCTGGGCCATACCAGATTTACCCTCCTCACTTCCCCCCTACTCTTAGTCGCCGAGCACTACGTTGGGGGCTGAGAGTCGA
Organism: Amorphophallus titanum; assembly: GCA_024336825.1. Classification (NCBI taxonomy): domain Eukaryota; kingdom Viridiplantae; phylum Streptophyta; class Magnoliopsida; order Alismatales; family Araceae; genus Amorphophallus; species Amorphophallus titanum. Next base: position 3,318,891 of record JANBPO010009603.1, read on the forward strand.
TCAGGAGAGGGTCTCTTGTGGAGCGCAAGGTCGAAGCTGGACTCCTCGTATCGTGGGAGTCGGAAGCTTCAGGGCTGGCTTGGCGCCCAAGGTACTTTGGCGGTGGTAGCGGCCATGCGGGTCATGATGGCCCAAGTCTTGTCCGGTTCTGGAAGTGCAGGCTCCCAACAGTCGCCTGACACTGCAACAGATGTCCTTTCACCTACCCCACAAAGAGTGGCTCCGGCTTATCGTGGGCGGTTATAAAGGTGACTGTGTGGTCTCCTTGTAGTCTTCATCCACATCTTGCCAGTCGCAGTACTCGTCGTAGGTGTCTTCTTCCCTTGGCTCGGTGAGGATCCCTCTTTCTCCCTTGTCTTTCATCTTCTGTAGTCATGCCTCCGCGTAAAGTCTCTCGAGCTAGTTCTACTAAAGAGGAGCTGGGCTCTAACCGTAGCGGTGCTTCGGGAAGTTCCGAAACCGGTGCTAATCAACCTTTCATTTGTGGTGGTAGTAAAGGTGGAGTGGACTACTCCTCACTGTCTTTTGGTATGATTTGTCTGCCATATCCGCACTTACTGTAGAGGCGGTGATTTCATTGCGGATATCTTACGTGTGGATCGGGCAGACGACTGGTGTAGTACTGGTGCCTTTCCACTATTGGTCTGCTGCCTCGAAACATGCGTGCTGAGGGAAGGTCGTCTTCTACCGTTATGGGAGGTTGGAGGCGGGGTCGTGTCCCCCCCCCCCTTTTTCTTTCTTATACATCTGTAAGATGTACGACGATGCCAAAAGGGAACACGCGGCCTATTATCTGTCCAAACTATTCAATGAAGCTAAGCAGAAATACACTACCATGGAAAAGACTTGCACAGTCATTGTCTGGGTTGCCCAAAAGCTAAAACACTATTTCTTGGCACATGAAGTAAAGCTCTTGGCACAGATGGACCCAGTTAATTACTTGTTGGAAAAGCCTGCACTAACTGATCGTCTGGCGAGATGGCAAAGTTTTCTCAACCAATTTGACATCACCTACATCAGTCAGAAGGCGGTCAAGGGGCACGCCATCACCAAGCACCTTGCCCATCATCCACTCCCTATGTTCACCCCTGTCGACGAGAGTTTTTCGGATGAAGAGTTAGGAGCCATCATAGATGGTGAAGCTTCATGGATTCTTTACTTCGACGGTGCACTTAATTCCAAGGGTTGTGGAGTTGGAGCCGTTCTCCAATCTTCGAAAGGTATTATCATTCCCCGTGCTTGTCAGTTAACCTTCCCTGCCACAAATAACATGGCGGAATATGAGGCGCTCCTCATGGGCTTAAAAATGGTGGTGGCGCTCGGAGTTAAGGAGCTCCGGATCATTGGAGATTCCCAGCTTATACTTCGACAATCCCTCAGAAAGTACCAAACTCGGGACCCAAAACTAAAGCCCTACAAAGACTTGGTTAGTAGAGTAGTCTGACGGTTTAGGAAGCTCACCCTAGTGCATACCCCTAGGGCTCAGAACATTCTAGTCGATGCCCTGGCATCGCTAGCATCTTCTCTCCCAATTCTTGGTGAAAAGTCGTCAGCTATTGTCATGGTGCAAAGAATGCACATCCCTTTGCACTCAGATCCTTGGTTCCAACAGTTCTCTGAGTCCTCTATTCAAGTCCAAGTCATCTCTCACGATCCCGAAGTCGACCTCGAGGACGGCAATCCTTGGTTCTTCAACATTGAGAACTATCTCCGGGACGGTTCCTTTCCTGATTATGCTACCGCCCCTGATCGATGGGCCATTCACCGAGCCACGGAATGCTTTGCCATCGTAGGTGGTCTCTTGCATTGCAAATCTCTTAGTGGAGTTTATCTCCGCTACCTCGACGAGACTGAATCTTGTGCAGTCGTCGAAGCTGCACACTCCAGTGAATGTGGTGGCCATGTAAATGGTCGCATGCTCGCTCAGAAACTCCTTCGGTAATACTATTGGCCTACCATGCACGAGGACTATATGTGCCATGTCCGTCATTGCACCAAATGCCAACTCCATACGGACAAGGTCCACGCTCCCTCGTCCTTACTCCACCATCTCATAGCTCCCTAGCCTTTCGCCATGTGGGCATTCAACGTGGTCAGTCCCTTGGAGGATAGAATCAGAGAAATCTGAAGAAAATCCTTCATACTCATCGCTACGGAGTATTTCACGAAGTGGGCGAAAGCTGAGGCATTCACAGAAGTCAAGGCATCAATGGTGGTGAAATTCATCAAGCGCAACATCCTTGCCAGGTTCGGTGTTCCTCGTGACATCGTCACTGACAATAGGTCACAGTTCACATCTCAGGAACTCTGCAACATGTGTGGTAAATATGGCATCAATTTACATCATTCATCTCCATACTACCCACAAGGAAATGGACAAGCAGAGACTTCAAACAAAACTCTCATCAGAATTATTATGAAAACTTGCAAATCTCATCATTATTTAGATTGGCCAGATCACCTCGTTGAGGCCCTTTTGGCTTACCACACTTCTGTCCGAACTCCCATGGGTCACACCCCGTATGCACTCACCTTTGGGACAGAAGTGGTACTTCCATTTGAAGTATTCGTTCCCTCACTAAGAGTGCAGCTGGATCCTGAGCTTGATCCCAAGCAACGTTGAGAAAATCTTTTGGCCCAGCTGGAACTATTAGATGAGAAATGAATGATCACGGCTGATCACGCTCAAGTATATCGCAAGAGAATTGCATGTTATTACGCCAAGAAAGTTTTGGAGAGAAAATTCAGGCTGGGTGAACTGATTCTAAAGAGGAAACTTACTAAAGCCATCAGTCTTAAGGCAAAACTCCAAGAAAATTGGGAAGGCCCTTTTGTCGTCAAAGAAGTCTACTCAGGTAATGCTTACAAAATAGTGGACTCCGAGGGAGTAGAACTCACATATCCATGGAATGGGATATACCTTAAGAAATCTTATTCATGAGACCTTGTAGATAGCTACTCAAACAAAAACAAAAAACAAAACAAAAAAAGAAGAGTTTCTTTTATTTCATGTACAGAGAAAATTGCTAATGCCTGGTGACCATCAAGAAGTCCAAAATTTATTGCATCATGTCTTCATGCTAGAAAGAGACCATCAAGGTACGCTAAGTATCGGGTCTTGGTCTACCAGAGCTGTGAAGATCCTTGTCTGGCCACGTCGGCTTATGCTTATTAGAAGGAAAACAACATGCACACACTCACATGTTTTATCCAAATGGGTGGCATCACCTATGATAAGGCCTCACCCCGAAGGTCTCCAAGAAAGACACACTCTTTTATTCTTTTTCTCGTCGGCCAAATGAGACAGTCGACACCCTTAAAATGGTAAGCATATGAGGGCCGAAGCACGAGACCCTTAAGGCAAGAGTAGGATCCATCCCCTCGAGCCCGAGTCAGAGCACGAGAAGAGGGCAGTGTCCCCGCAAGCACGAAAAGGGGAATCCAGAAGTAAAATGATGATATTCTCTCTCCAAAAAAAATATGTATGCATATATGCGACAAAGTCACTTGACAAGCCTGGTCGTAACCATACCTAACCTTGGCAAATGAAACCCCTCTCCCTATCAAAATCCAAACATTCTACAGGAGGGGCATCGAAATGTCAAATGCTCGAGGAATGGTCTGAATCTCCACCCCTCCTGGCCGGCCAGAAGAGCTGGGCCTCGTGCAATGAACCCTGTAGACCTGCAGGAGAATGTAGACACAAAAAAAAACCCAAATAAGCCCTTGGACTAGTGTAGTATCTATGAAGAAATTAAGCTAAAGTGCATAAAAGGAAGGGTGAATACCTGGGGGTTGATGGTGTTTTAACCCCTGTGGGGTGTGGAAAAGATAGGAGGATGTTTGAAAATGATGAAAGTGCAGCAGAACATGGAGAAGAAAGTGGGAATATGCTATGGATGCAAGTAGGAAGAGGGGAAGAACTAAAAGAAGAAAAGACTCAAACTAAAGCAATTGAAACATAATACTCCCTGGACCAGAAGCCTTATGGACGTAGAAAGGACTTCTCCCTGGTTGATACTCGCTCCAGGATGTAGCAGCACCTCGACGTAAGCTCCAAAAATCTCCTCCTCAAGCTATGAAGCCAAGGGTTCTATTTATAGACCCCCAAACCCTCTGGTCGAGTTGGAGAGGAACTTGCACGAAAATAGGCCTGAACTTATCAAACTCTCGAAGATAATACTCCTAAGAGTGCAAAGAAACCAATAAAAGCTTCTGAGGATCTCTATCTGGAGAGAAATCAACAAAACAAGGACTTTAATTCGTCCACGGTGAAGCAGAGAAAGAACAGTCATAGTAGGACTCTCTATCTGCACTAACGGTCTTGCAATTGACTGCATGGCTCAAGAAACGGTCGACCGATAGACCACATGGCTCGGTCATCCAGCAAAGGATAAGATCAACGGGAGAAGAAGTCGTGAACATGACTCTCTGCATGCTAAACGGTCTAGTAATGGACCGCTGGATCACCCTTAACAGTCATGCGATAGACCGCATGGGCTGTTTGTCCAATAAAAGATAAGAAAGACGTTGAAACGGGACTCTGCCACTGCCACACGGTCTAGTGATAGACCGCCAACCATGGATAATGGTCGTGACATAGACCGCTAGGGGCGAGGTCGTGGCAAAAGGAAAATAAAAAGCCCACTAAGCTCAGAGCGACAGAAAAGATAAGGAACGAGGCCCAACCAAGGAGAGTGACCCATAAAATAAGCTCCAAAATTGACCAACATGGCTCACTAAGCGGTGAATAACTCAGGACATCATAAAGATAAATAAGGAGATGACCCAACTCATTGGTCATAAAATGGGTGTCAACATCCGCCAGGTCTCCCAAGTGCTCAGTGGCATGGAGGCTTTTTATGAGCATGTCGTCGATGTACACCTTCATGTTGCTGCCTACGAGTCGAACATGTGGTTGACGAGGCGTTGGTAGGTTGCCCCTGCGTTCTTCAACCCGTACGACATTTGAGTGTAGCAGTATAGGCCGTGATCGGTGACGAATGCGGTCTTGTCCTGGTCGGGCTTGTGCATGCTGATTTGGTGATAGCCGGAGTAGGCATCTAAGAAGCTTAGCATTTCATGCCCGACCGTCTCGTCAACTAGTTGGTCAATCCGTGGCATGGGAAAGCTATCCTTGGGTGTAGCTTTGTTGAGATCGATGTAGTCCACGCACATCTACCACTTTCCATTGCTCTTGGGGACCAGGACCATGTTGGCTACCCAGTCCAGATATTGAGTAGGCCTGAGTAGTCTTGAGCGTAGCTTTTTACTCACCTACTCCCTGATGATAGCCTGTCGCAAGGGGTTACAACACCTTCGGCACTGCTATACCAGGCGGTAAGTGGGATCCAACCTAAGTTGGTGTGTGATGACCTCTGGTGGGATTCCGGGAAGCTCATCCTCGGACCAAGCGAACACATCCTGGTTGGCCGTGAGGAAGCTCATGTAAGCTTGCTTATCGTGCTCGGATAGGTTCACGCCGATCCTTAGTGTTTTGCCCGGATCTTCTCCCACTTGGATGAGGTACAAGTCCTCGACTGACGCGCTCATGCTCGGGCCCAGATCTTGGGTCCTCATCTTTTTCCTAGGCGATACTTCTTCAGGACGTTGATCACGTGTGGAGATGAGGTAGCATCTCCTGGACTCCCTTTGATCATCTCAGACCTCCCCTACCCCCCCCGGGGTGGGGAATTTAAGCTTTTGATGATAAGAGGAAAGGACACCTCGAAGCGTGTCAAGGATCTCTCGACCGATGATGGCGTTATATCCTGTCATTGTATGAACTATGATAAAGTCGGTGAGGAAGGTTATCTCTTTTGGCGCGGTCCCAAATGTGATCGGGAGTGAGATGCTCCCTTCCGGGCGGACGGTAGTGCCAGAGAATCCATATAGCGACGTGTGCAATGGCGCGAGTTGAGACATATCCACACCCATAAGTATAAGGCTATCGTACGCAATAACATCAGGTCCACTCCCATTATCTACTAATATGCGATGCACAGTACACTGGTTGATGGTGGCCGAGACCACCAGAGCATCAGAGTGGGGTATGGTCACACCGTCCAGGTCATCCTCGGAGAAAACAATGGGGTCTCCTAGATGACCCGAGGTGGAGATCCCCTGTTGGGTGCCGTCGCCTTGGTCCACAGTGTGGACGGCCAACACGTATCATCATCTCCTTCTCGCGCTATCTCCCCCCGCGGTCGGACCCCTAGAGATCATCATAATCTCCTTTTCGTTGGGCCAGTTGTCGATTAGCAGGGGCATCTTCGGTCGCCGTTCTGCGGCTTTGGCAAGGAACTTAGCGAGGAGCCCTCTACGAATGAGGTCCTCGATGGCATCCCTCAATTTGATGCAGTCGACGGGGTCGTGGCCATGGTCACGATGGTAATGGCAGTATTCCTTCTTGCTCCTTGTACTCGGATCCGACTTCATCCGGGGAGGCCACTTGAGGAATGGCTCCTCGCGGATCTCCATCAGGATCTGGTCAGGCATTGCATCTCAACTACTCGATAAGTAATTTTAAAAATTTTATATTAATTTTGAGAATAAAATTATTTTTAAGGGGGAGAGGATGTTATGACCGCCAATTGGGCTCTAGCCCAATTGAGTATAATTCTGGCCCATGAACTCAAATCTAGACAGATTATTAAAGGACCTTTAGGAAATTTGTAATTTAATGTAGGTAGGTCCGAATTATGTGAAACTAATTCCCATACAACTACCATTGGGTAAGGAACAACTTTGGTGCAGCGTATAACTTCTGAAAATGGGTCTAATAGTGGTTAGGAGGGAGTTAGTGATAATGGGTCACAACAGTTACAGAAAAATAATTACCCATTGAAATAGGGATATGTTGGGCCACTGTTAACCAAATGAGATGAAACTTGGCCCACTAGAAATATTGAGGCCTTAACCCAAACTCTTTTGTTTAGGTGGAAGCCCAATTCGCATCAGAACCTAAGGTTTAGAGCCTTTTGCTGCCAGCTGTCACGAAGAGGTGTGATTGTTGGGCGAATTCACTCATAATTAATGGAAAATTTATAACTTCATCTGTGGTTAATGAAATGACCTAAAAATAAGGCCATAATTTTGAATGGGATGTCATACAGATCATCTAAGTTGAGATCGAGGCCAAATTCCACTAGGGTACTAGAGTTATACTCAAATTACCATGAACTACCAAAAGGTCACGACTAGAATGTAGGAAAATAAATGTTAATTTTGAGAAAATGAAAACTCATGATAAAGATACTGAAATGTGATTAAACCATTACCCAAAGTTAGATCTAGAAGTTCTCTTAATTTCATCTGAAGACACCCCAACCCAAATCCCAATAGAAAAGTGCGTCCACTAGCACTTATGACGAGTGGTCAAAGGGTCACACCTGTTCAAACCCGAAGGGGTGCTTGGCATTAACTCCTCTTCAAGACCATGACCTTGGGGGCTGGACTGAGCCTTATAGGATGTGGGAAAGGCTCTTGGGAGGCTAGAAAACTATATAAGGAGGTAGGTTTGAAGGGTGGTACTCTTTTAACAGCCATTCCCATTAACCCTTTGCCATATTCTACCATTCTTAAGTAAGAAAGAGAGGTGAGGGACCGTGGCCCTGCGTAGGAGGGCGGATCTGTTATACCTAGGATGACGGGCAAGGTATTGGGAGGATCTGGGGTGCGGATCTCATCCCTGGATCGAAAGGAGAAGCCTAGGAGGATTTGGGGTATGGATATCAACCCCGGATCATCGATTGAACATTTCAAAGGTAGGCACCTAACCTCAAACTTTAGGGGTCAATGATGCATTAGAATGGTTTCAAAATATTTTATATACTTTAAAGAGGGACGAAGGGCATGCGGGGATGGCCATCATGTTCATTTTTATTTTTATTTGTTTTTCATCAAATGACTTTCCTCTATGTCTCTATCAAAGTGCAGTCCCTAGGAAGGTCAGAACAGCCACCGGGCAGGTCTGAGAAAGTCCCACGTAAGGTCTGTGCACATATGGTGTAGACCCAAGGTCAATGCACCTGTAGTGAAGTCCCAAGTAAGGTCGACGCACGTATGAGGCAGACCCAAGTAAGGTCGATGCACAAATAGGGCCGACCCAAGTAAGGTCGATTTACAAATAGGGCCGACCCAAGTAAGGTCGATGCACATTTGGTACAGGCTAGCATAAGGTCGATGCACATTTGGCATAGGCTAGTGTCAGGTCGATGCACATTTGGGGACATGCCAGTATCAGGTCGGTGCACATATAGCTTAGACTATGGACATGTCTGTGCACATTTGGGCAGGCCTTGGTAAGGTCGATGCACATTTGGTCTTGGCCTTGGTAAGGTCAATGCACATTTGGTTAAGTCCCAAGCAAGGTCGATGCACATTTGGGTAGACCATGGTAAGGTCGATGCACATTTGGTAAAGGCCTGTATAAGGTCGATGCACATTGGGGTTTATTGGATGTGGAAGGGCGATCTAGAGGGGGGGTGAATAGATCAGCCCTAAAATAAATCACGACTTATGAGGAAATTAAATCAAACACCTAATTGTGTGTATGGAAAAATCACTGAATAGATAGACCTCCCTAAGCATTCATCTACCGTCAATGCCAAGCCAACAATCACAAGGAGACACCGAATTTTAAGGTGGTTCGGTCTCTACCCCGAGACCTACGTCCACCCCCCACTCAAACCAAGTGAGGCTTCCCTAGTGCCGAGCACCAGAACAAGGGGATCACACCCCTCAAAATCTGCTGATACATAGCTTACAATTGCTGACACAGCTTGACCGCTGACTCACAGCTTGATACGCTGACTCATAGCTTGATAAGCTGACTCACAGCTTGAACAATGATTTAAAATGAAAAATAGAAGTTATGAGACATGAAATAGATCAAGTTTCAGAAATGTTATCCCGATTTGCAGATGACTCAATCTAAAGATGAAGACCGCCTACTGCTAGGATTCCTCAAATCAAGTTCTCTTTAAGGAGAACTCTGAGATCTGCTGCAACTTGAGGCTTGAGGATGAGAGTTGACACCCGGATCTGATGCCTTCTTCAGATCTTGAACTACAGCGGCTTCTTCTAGATCGGAAAACCTTTCTTCAAGAATTTTCTCCCTCTTTCACCTTGGAGATGCTCTTCTTCTTGGCTGCTTCTAGTTCTTGTTCTTTCTTGCTCTTCCCTCGTTTCTCTCTAATCTGGATCGCACAAGCCCTTTCCCTCTCCTTCTTTTCCTTAGATGCAGGGCTTCATCTTCCAACAGCCATGCTTTCTCTTTCCTGCAGTGTTCTCTGCTTCTCTTTCCCTTTATGACTTCCCGCCATGTATATTCAAGTTTTTTTGAAGCAATCCCTAAAAGTCTCCCAACCCCCCCTCTCTCTCTCTCATCTCTCACACTCTCTCCCGTTCTTCTCTCCCGTTCTCTCTCGTTCTCTCTCCCAGAGGCGTCCGACTACAGACGGACTGGCTCGTGGGTGAGGTGGAGACCGCGGGAGGCTGCTGAGATGCGTGGTGGAGCTAGGAATGGCATGATTTGGGCGCGATCTCGAACGGCGGATTCGAAGTTGGCGGTTCAGTTCGTGATGGCATTTAGACGCAGATTAGTCATCGATGGCGCTCGATTTCATCGGTGGAGGTAGGGAGATGGACCCCCTCTACATTCTGCACGTTTTCCCTACTGTTTTGCGTAGTTTGGGGGCCGATCGGGGGAGATCGAGCCAGTTTAGCATAAACCATAGTTTTTGGGGTTTGTAGGGTTCACTGGGAAATGACAACCATTCGCGATGTAGTTAGTGTCAAACTGACCGTTGTGATGTCAGGATTCCAACCCCACCAGTTTTATGTCGATTGGTCGTCATTTGGGGCCTGTAGGAGTCTGGGAACCCCGGTGATGTGTTTTGGGTCGATTCATCGAAATCGCCCGGATCTCACGATCTAATACATTTCACCACGTGCATGTGGTATTTTTGGACTCCTAGAGTGATTTCCCGTTGAATGGATGTAATTCCCCTGCGCTACGGCGTGCATGAGGCGTGGAATGGGCCGATTCGGCTGTTTCACCGTTTTGACCGTCGGATTGGCATAACGGTCCTACCAGAGGCCGTTATGTGCATAACGGTCCCCTGATAGACCGTTATGTATCGTTCATCATTTTTTTATCTTCTGAGGTCTTGGAGCATAACAGACCAAGACTGGTTCGTTATGTGAGCATAACGCACCTGTCCAGGCGTGTTATGGTCGGGTTATTTTCGAGGCCGACTGCTATTGTCAGCCCTCGACGACCATGTTCACCTCGAAGACTGTGTCAGCCGGTTAGCATAACGGACTCCTCCCCGTGCATTATGGTCAATATAACGCCCAGGTGCTGATCCGTTATGGTCTGTTGACCGATGGTTGCCTGCGTATGGCAGTTGATATAACGCGCCTCACCCTGTGCGTTTTGTTGCTATGGCGGACTAGCCTTGGTCCATTATATACTTTTTGTCCTCGTTGGCATTTTGAAGTCTGCTGGGTATAACGCACCTACCCTTGTGCGTTATACTAGTATAACGTGCCTATTGTGGTCCGTTATACTTCATTTTGTTAGTGTTTTGGTCTGTTGGACATAACGCCCCTCCCTTGGTGCGTTATGTTGATATAACGCCCCTATCTTGGTGCGTTATATCATTTGTATGTGGTTTCAGGTCTAGTTGGCATAACACCCCTCCCTGGGTGCGTTATGTTGGTATAACGCCCCTATGCTAGTGCGTTATAGTCCTGATTGTCGTGATAACCATTGGTTGCTCCTGTGTTGTGTGTCCGTCTGTCTTAGGTCCTTGTTCAGGGCGGTGTCTGTCTATCGGTGGTTGTCTGGATTGGTCGGGTTAGGTGACTGGCTGGGACCTTTTCCTAGACTATGACAGTACCCTAACGACTCAATCTAGAAGCTACCATTGTCCTTGTCTCTGGTCGCGTAGCGGCTGTCTCTTGACTGCTGGGTTTCCCCTAGTAGTTAACTGACGAGTTGCTCTGCCCAGAGTGTTGTCGTCACCCACCGCTCCTGTTCCTGTTGGTTCTGTTTGTTTGTGTTGTTGTGGCAGTGGATGTGTGTGTCAGTGTCGTGTTTGGTTCCAGTCAACTCGAGGTTACCTAGGGGTTGACGGGCAGGTTGTTGTGTCTCGGCGGTTTTGTCCAATTCGAGACATTGGTTATGGATGCCTCGAGGTATCATACTACCTCGATTTACGTATCTAGGTGTGCTGAGGGTTCTTGGTGTCTCCTCAGGTCTCCGTGTGTCATTTTCTCAGAGCGTCATTTTTCCTTGGCTGAGGATTAGACCGATTGGTGGCTTGTTCCGCTATGTACGACGATCCTGACTCAGAGTCGTAGGACTCAGGGACCGTTGTAGATGTAGGTCTAGTTGTCTTGTCCTGAGTCTGTTGGCAATCTCCTCTGCTACCTTTGGTGCTTCGAAGTGTGTGTTACAGGGTGCTCTTGCCTGTATGTACTTCGACACTTACATTTTGGAGTCAGTGTCTTGTGCACCTTCACTAGTCAGACCCTTACGACACGCTTCGGCGTGACGGCTTTTACAGCGGGGCACTTCCGGTTCACGATTTTTAAGCTAGCCTCCGTCGGCTCCTATAGTTACCGCTGCATCCTACGGGGGGAGGAAACTAGCTAGAGGCCTGGCTTAGGCAAAAGCTAGTGTGTGCACACGTGGTCAGGGGCTTTGGACTGACGCCAACGGGTGTTCCCCTGTCTAGTCACTTGCGATTTGGTTACTGTTCTGGTTCTGACAGTGTCTTAGTCTCTGCCTAGCTATAGGCATAGTAGACGAGACACTAGTAGGCGCAGCATAAGATGTCAGTGGATGCAGCTGGTTGTTCTTCTAGTGTGGGGCACTCCAGTCACGTGACACGTGACCTTTAGCGGTTCTCTTCGCATTCTCATGCGTCATGACCTTCTGGGCTAGCCCTTTTTTGGCTGTACTCAGGGTCAGTGTCTGTCGCTTGCACGACATTTCGGTTGTGTATGTGGCAGTGTGCACGACGTCCTTGTCATGTTGTCTATCATCTGTCTCGGTCGTCTGTGTAGCCTTTTCCTAGGTTTCTTTTGTCTGTTTTGCAAGTTCCTTGCGTCGATAGTTCGGCAACTCCTAACTCTGTCAGCTCTGAGTCGCTCTCCTACCCTTGCTTGGAGTAGTTTGGGGTACCGAGGTTAGTTCGGTAGCCGTTGTCTGGTACGGCTTCGGTGACCCAACCCATGGAGGACGAGGCTCCCACGGTGCCAGGAGGAGTAGAGGAAGCTGAAGGAGAAGCTGGAGAGGCCATGGGCGTCGAAGAAGAGGCCATTCCCCCAGAGAAGAAGAAACGAGGGCAAGACCCGGAGGTAGGTCATTTCGCCCTAAAAATCAAATTTTGAATTTCCAAAATCGATTGCATGTTTGTTTAGAGGGGATAGAATGAGTCTGGGGACTCATTAGGACAATTTGTAGGCCATTGTGGCCATTTCCCCGAGCTCAAGAAATAGGGGTCACCGTCCCGACTGCGTAGGAGCATAACGGCTCTACCAGTAGCCGTTATACTCTTAACGCATCTAGACGAGTGCGTTAAGTGCAACAGAACAAGAAATCCTTTTTTTTTAGTTTTCTATTTTTTGATTTTTTTGTTATTTTGGTTATTGTAAATGCAATGCAATTAATCCCTATGACTCTATGACTAACCCTATGGCTTAAACGTGCAGGGGAAAAGATGAACACGGATTACGTGGTTACAAGTCCAGGCGGCCTACCTCGCACTACTGGAGTGTCAACGAGAAACGTTGGTTGCCATGGGCTTCAGGGAAGTCCTAAGCATCGAAGTGGCTAGAGTGGACACAGCACTCTTACTGGCTTTACACAAAATATGGGACTCAGTCAGCCGAGCTTTCATATTCCTGTGGGGGCATATGATACCGACTTTGGAAGACATGGCCCAGATTAGCGGCTTGTGGGTGCACGGCAAGGCTGTGACCGGGTGGGCATATGTGGACTACCGGGAGCTTGCTCAGGAGCTACTTGGTTTAGATTTGATGAGGCCGGGGCGTCCATCATCCCAATTGTCGTGGTCGGTGCTCCAAGAAAGCTTGGGACTCCGGAGAGCAGCCACGACAGTAGGAGAATTACCGGAGCAGCACATCGACTGAGTGGTCGAGCAGGTGCGTCTGAGCATGGCGGCGGAGCTGGGACCGGAGGGAGACATGGTCCTCAGACACTTCCTAATGCTGCTATTTGGGAAACTCTTGTTCGCGACTCGGGCAGACGTGATCAGCTATCGGCTTCTACCTTTGCTAGCAGATCTGAGTAGAGTGAGGAAATATGCGTGGGGAGCAGTAGTGCTGGCCTTCCTATTCCACTCGCTCAGTGCGACTGATCGGGTGACCATGCTAGGCGGCTTCTCGCCTTTTCTAAGGTAAAATGCCTAAATGCTTCTATTATGCTTTATATTATGCTTCTAATTACCTGAAATGCTGACATGTCTTACAAATGTAGTTTTGGGCTTTCATATACCTGCCCGGGATCAGCCGAGGCGTTGAGCTATACCCGGGTCGATTTCCCATCTCGAGGCGGTGGAACATTACCCGAAGTACGGGGTCAATTCAGTGGTCAACTCGGGCGGTTCAAGAGGACCTTGACTTATTCCCGCATGCATCGGTAAAAATCCTGAATTCCTATATTCTCTTACATGTTTCTTTATGCTTCTATATGCTGCTACATGCTGACAAATGCTGACAAATAAATGGCCATTTCAGGTGCGTTGGACATCATATAGGGACAAGGACCATGCGAGGCAGCCGTGGGTCGAGGCTTTCCTAGCCTACCGAGGACGGGACATCTAGCTTCATTGCATTAACGTAATCGAGCCACTTCACAATCGCCTGATCATGAGGATGAGGGGAGTACATCAGCCAGCGGTGAGATTCCTGCACTGACATGACGAGCGCCCGAGAAAATCTGCCAAAGGGATTGGCAGCGACATCGACTGGAGCGGCCGAGCCAGGAAATATGTTCAAGATTGGAAGCATAAGGGCAAGGCCATGACAGAACGGGCTGATAGTGATGAGGCATATCTGAAAGCCTTCACCCATTGGTACGGTAGCCAGGTCTTCTGCGGTACCCGATGACCAGTATGAATGCTAAACTCAACACTTTTGTTTTATATGAATGAACCCTATTATATGCATGACACTTGCTTCTAAATGTAGCTAGACCCACAAGGACGCATTGCCGAGCTTGAGGGACTACTCCACGCCACCGTGCAGCAGCGGGATGAGTACCGAGCGGCTTTGGAGCTTCTGGTGAGCTTTCCTTGGACTTAAAACTGAAATGTTTATGCAAATTGACTGACCTTTGAAAATGCAGCGGGCCGAGGGAGCCCAGAGGATCAGACCGGATGCACCGTCTTCCTCTACACAGCCAGCCAGGGGACGGGCTGAGCAAGATGCGGATTTCACCCGAGCCGTAGCTCGAGCCGAGGAGGCCGAAGCTACCCTCGCAGAGCGGGTAAGAGACCAAACTTTCCTAAAATACTTTATGACTTATGCATGTGCCTAAGCTAACCATGATGTGAATGCAATGTGTAGGCGAGAGAACTAGTCGTAGCATTGGCTGCGGAGGAGCGAACTCGAGCAGAAGCGGCGGAGGTACCCCATCTCCGGGAAGAGATTGACTGACTCCGGGGGGAGGTAACCCAGTTGAGCGGAGAGGCAGTGGACATAGAGCGGTATTAGACCGAGGCTCACGAGGCACATCTTCAGGTCCACGACTTGAAGATCGAGCTCCGAACTATGGAGCGGACCATCCGGTTGATGGGCTGAGCACCCGAGTGGAGTGCGTCGCGGAGCGGCGCAACAGGAGGCTCGCAGAGCACGGCACCGAGCGCGTCAGTGGGAGACATTTTGGCTAGCTCTTCCGCCCACTGGAGGAATGAGGAGGCGGAGCGGAGATGCCCACGGGAAGAGGAGGAGCATAGCGCCATGGAGCCACTGCCAAAGCGGCATGAGGGCACCGGGGACAGTGGCGGCCTAGGAGATAGACCGGCCGAGTGACATTTATTTTTGGTTTTATGTTTTTTTTTTGTTATAAAAGGACGGCTCCAGGGTGGGGGTGCAGTGGGGGCACACTGCCACAGCCACTCTCTCAGGGGCGAGAGAGAGAGAGAGAGACAGAGAGAGAGAGAGAGAGAGGAAAGAGAGGAGGGAGGCGGTGGGCGGGGGAGATCTTTCGGCGATCTCCTAGCAGACCCAGGTCTCGTCGCTGCGGCGGTCCTCCGCGCGCTTCCTTCCGCGGTTCGCGGCTGCCGCGGTGGCCATGGCGGCTCGCGAGGCAGCGCCGCAGGACACTGCCGGGAAACCGGCCGAGGTGGCTGCGGGGCTGACGGCCGCGGCGGTGGGGGGAGCCACGGCGATGAAATCGCCGCTGGAGAAGCCCCTGTGCGAGCTCACGGAAGAGGACATCGCGCAGGTCACTCGCGAGGATTGCCGCCGGTTCCTCAAGGAAAGAGGTCCTCCGCCCGTTCTGTTCCTCTTCCCATCCCCCTCGGTTTTCTTCTCTTTGGTTTGTTCTTGTTCTTGTTCTCCTCCATTTGAGGGAGCGGGCACTGATCTCGAGCGCCATGGCGGTGGTCTCTGTTCCTGGCCGGGCTATGCTTTTCTTTGCTGTACGGACGAATGCAGGCATGCGTCGGCCGTCGTGGAACAAGTCGCAGGCCATCCAGCAGGTCATCTCCCTCAAGGCCCTCCTGGAGAGCCGCCACGACGCCGACGACGACGGCCCCTCCACCTCCGCCGCCGGACCCTCGATCCCCGCCTTCTTCGCCAGGAGGCCGCCGGACCTCTCGCTTCCGGTCATCGCCCCGCAGGTGAGGCGGCGCCCCCAAACATTTATTCTCCCCGTTAAAGCTGGCGGCATTTTTGTTAGACTCTCTGTTCTTCTCTTTTTTATTAATAATTCATATATATATATTGATATATAAAACGGCCGTTTTGTTATTTCTCTGTGTCCGCAGGGTTCCGTCCCGCCTCCGCTCGGTTCCCCTCCTCCACTGCCGCGCGGCGAAACCGCCGCCGCGGAGCCGCAGATCGCGGCGGCGGGAAGCGCGCCGTCTCCGTACCAGAGGAGGGAACCCGCGGTGCCCACCTTCTCCGGCGCCGACGCGTGCTACCGGTTCCCGGCAGCCGGCGGCGGCACCCTCCCGCGTAACTCCGCCGACCTGCCTCCCAGGTGCGCCTCTTCTTACCTTGCAACCCTCCGCATTTCCCGGGGTGCGTCTTCTCTCCGGCATGCCCTAGCTGTTCTTCCATTGTCGCAGGGCAGCTGCCGCGGATGCAGAGGAGCTTGCGGTCCAGCTGACGATCTTCTACGATGGCAGGGTCAGCGTGTACGACGGCGTGCCACCGGATAAGGTAAGGCCGCACTCGTCGCCGGCGAGTGGTGGCGTTGCTCGGGTGAAGAAGCCTGCAGCTGGCCTTCCCCTTCGGTGGGTGTGATCGAGCTTCTCCTGATGGTGTCTCCGTTACTTGCAGGCGCGGGTGATCATGCAGATCGCCGCGAGCCCGAGCTACTATGATCTGCCGCCATTGCCGCCGCCGTCCCCGCTTCCGAGCCGGCCGCTGCAGTGCCACGAGCTGGCTCAGCTGCCCCCGCCAACGATGGGCCGGCCGCTGCAATGCCACGAGCTGGCTCAGACGCCGCCATCCCCGGCGGCGGGCGGTGGCGGCTGCTTCAGACCGCCCCCGTCGCCGTTGCCGGCTTTGGCGCCCCCTTCGGCACCCCCCGTGGTCTACCCTCAGATTCCGCAGAGCAGTGGTACGGTTTCCCTCTATCCCCCACTGCTGCTGCTACAGGGCTACTGCAGGGCTCTTAATTACGAATGTGCCCCCTGGTCAGCCTTTTCAATTGGACATATTTACAATGATGCCCCTGCGATGTGTCATGGTGTGATATTCCTGCGGTTCACGTTGGAGTTTTTTGTTGTTTGCGCAGGGAGGTTCCCGCAGCACTTCCGCGGGAGCGTGGAGGACTGGAGGGATCCGCGGGAACTTGAACCTGGTGAGAACTTCGGATGTGTCTCGATCTTTTCTTTACGCATTTACGTGAGTGCTCGCGTAGTGGTTCTCTCGGCCTGCCTTAGTTGTTCTTTTGAATCTTTTACTTTGTGGATTAATTCACACGTCCTGGATTATTTTAAGATATGTTTGATGGATGCGGTTAGGCGTCATTGTCGGTGTAAAGCCGTCCAATATTCAAGAGCTGTGTTACCGACTGATCTCATTCACCTGCTGCCTAGCATAATCCTGGCCTCACAGCCTAGTCACTTGCTGGCAGTCAGCATTTGATTGTTCTTGAGATTTCATTGTTGCCAGCACAGATGGAATGGAGTTTTGCTGTTTTTCTGGGAGGGGGTGGATTGGTAGCTGAGATTTTGGTTTTGAAGCTTCTAAAAAAGTAACTGACTCCATCCATTTTCCAAGAAAAAAAGGTAACTGACTCTTGGAGAGAGTGGAGAGGCTGATATCGGGCTGGAATCAGAGGTGAATTCTCGGAGGTGATTGTAATCTGGTGGTCGATTTTGCATGCAATGCTTTGATCTATATGTGGAGACTCTAACTGTAGAATGTTCTAGACGCAAAGAAATACTTTGGAAAGGGTGTTTGGCTAATTGGCTTTATATCTCAGGGTTTTGGAGTGGCTCAGCTCTTAATCTTCTACTTTGGGTTGCTTGGGGGTTTTAGCTTGTGGCATGCTCACTTGATGTAGCCCATACTATGGAGTAAAGGGATTCTGTCTCTTCATATGGTTCTTTAGAATTTCCGATCTGTGTTAAGTAATGCCCTGTGAACATTATGTACTTCAATGAATAATATAATTTTAGGACTACATGAACCATTTTGTAATGTTGTGATAAGATGACATTGTGGTCTACATTCTACAGTTTTTTTAAAGCAGCATGGAGTGTGCGGGGTTTGGGCCACTCCCTGATGGCCCTAATCTTCTCCAGATCAGCGAAGACTCCATCCCTAGACATAATAAACCCGAGGAAGGTAATCTGATCGGTCATGAAAGCACATTTGTTCAGGTTGGTGAATAGGCTCTCTCGCCTCAATACAACACATACCTATCTTAGGTGGTCTAAGTGGTCCTCCCTAGTGCGGTTGTAGATAGGAATGTCATCAAAGTAGACGACCAAGAAGACCCCTATCATAGGGCGAAACACTTGGGTCATCAATCGCATGAAGGTGTTAGGGACGTTGGAAAGCCCAAAGGGTATAACCAACCACTCATAGAGACCATCCTTAGCCTTGAATGTCATCTTCCATTCATCCCCAGGCCTGATCTGCACTTGGTGATAGCCACTACAAAGGTCTATCTTTGAAAAGATAGTGTCTCCCAACATCATGTCTAGCAGATCATCTAATCGCAGAATGGGAAACCGATACTTAACTGTGATCTTATTGATCGGACGGCTATCCACGCACATCCTCCATGTGCCATCTTTCTTCAGGGTAAACAAAGTGGGAATAGCACATGAACTCTTGCTATTCCTAAGTGATCCCCGACTCATCATCTCTTCGACCTGCCTCTAAAGTTTGGCATGGTCCATGGGACTCATCCAGTAGTGAGGAAGGTTGGGCAAAGATGTGCCCAGGACGAGGTTGATCTCATGCTGGATATCCTGCATAAGTGGAAGGCCTCCAAGGAGATCTTCTGAGAAGACATCAGAAAACTCCCGTAGGATCGTAGCTATCTCTGGGAAATGCTCATCATCAGACCTAGGGGTGACATCTTCCACTCCTCAGACAACAACAGCAAGGATAGGGCTACCCTCGATCACCTCTTGCTCTATCTCTCTGGGACTGATCATCATCAACCTCCTTGGTGGGAGGTCCTCTTTGCTAGGAGCAGTCAAAGAGTTAGTGGCCCACGTCGAGGATGAGGTGGGAGGGACGGCCATCCTCTGACTGGGAGAGGTCAAAGTGCTAGGGCCAGCTAGTCCTCAGATAGATGGGTCCTTTGGCTGGGCAGGGTGGAGAGTAATCCTGTGGCCACCATGGTCGAAGGTGCATGTGTTCGACCGGCCATGAAGTGTGGCATCCCGATCAAAAAGCCAAGGCCTACTGAGGATGATATTACCCACCTCCATAGGCAGCACATTGCACCAGATCGCATCATGGTATGCCTGGAACTGTAGCAGTACCAAGCACTGTAGTCTGATCGGGATGGAAATGGAATCCACCTAAGATACTCTATATGGTGCGGGGTGATCCACGGGCGTCAAACCAAGGCATTTCATGGTGCCCATGGAGATAGCGTTAATGTAGTTCCTGCTATCTATAATCACCTTACAGGCCTTCCCTTCCAGCCTAAAAAATGTATGGAAGATGGTGGTACAATGCCTGTTGTCACTCACTAGAGGCTGGGTTAGGATGCACCTGACTACACCCAACTACACATCATCCTGATACTGAATACCTAGGACGTCAACTTGCTCTCCCTCCATCAATTCACCAAAGAACTCCTCCGCTAAGTCCTAGTCAGCCTCGTAACTGACCGGCACAAGCTCAGGTGTGGGGTCACTGGCAGAGGGGTTAGAAATAACAAGCGAGTCCCGAGTGGGACACTTGGCCGCATAATGGCCAACTCCACCACACCTATAACAATTGTCACGTGTCCCAGTGCCCTGGGATGTTCCACTGATGATCGGCCCCTTATTCTTGTCCTCACAATGAACCGAGGGTGTTGGAAGTAGCGGTCGAGTCGGCACGATGGGCTGATGAGGTCTAGGGGTAGGGACGGGTGCCAGCTGGTGAGGGGAAGGATCCTTCGGAAGGAGAGGGTGCCTTGGAGTAGTGAGGTCCTGGCGAGGGGGTTCCTGTAGATGAGCTACAGGCCACCGAGTGTAGGAATTGGGCATGGTCCGAGGGTCAGACCCACACAGATAGGTGGCCCCCTGGCGCTGGATAGAAGCAAACTCCACCTCAAACTGCTCCACCTCGAGAGCAACTTGATATGCGGCTTCCAACGTGGTCACGTTGAGGTGGAAAAGCTCATACTGAAGGTGTGGTCGCAGACCATGTCAGAAGTGGGAAACGGGCATTGAGCTTTCCTCCGAGAGGCCACATCGTAGAAAATACTCATTAAATTTAGTGACGTACTTGGAGACAGACTGATCTCCCTGGCTGAGACTCTGCCACCTATCGACGAGTCGCTGACGGTATGTGATAGGAAGGTACTTTTGTCAGAGTTTGACCTTCATCTCATCCCATGTCTCAACCTGGGGCTCTTGATGCTAAAACAATAGGCTCTCCACATTCTTCCAATAAGTTTACGCCTGCCCTAACAGCTTCATTTTCACGAATCAGACTCTTCGATGGTCCATCATCTCAAATCACTCGAAGTGCCGGTCCATCCCGGTCTCCTAATCTAGATAGACCTTCAGTTCCAAAGCCATAGATCCGTCAAACGTGGGAGGGTCCACGCGAACAGTCTTGAGGATCCGCTCGTCCTCATCATCCCTTTGTGGTCGGTGGCCACGTCGACATCGGCCATTTCCCTCATAATCATTGTCGGACTCATAGTCCTCAAAATTGAGGGCACGTGGCCGTCGCTCCTTAGCCCTAGGTGGGGCAGGCTGGGCAGTAGGTGCCTGTGGGGCCTGAACAACTCCGGGTTGATCCTAATGGGGGGTTCTCTCCACTCTCTCTTGTTGAGTCTCTCTGAATGATTTTGATGATAACAAAACCTAGAATTGAATTTCTATCTCGTGCTGTTTCAATGCAATCAAAATGCTGGTTAAGAGGAATTAAGTATTGGTTTAAGCCGTCGGAGCTTGCACCTCCTCTTGCTCTTCACTCTCACTTGAGGATGAAGGATCGAGCGTGATGTCAAATCTAGCTCTTCTTTGCCCCGTTGCCCAAATCTAGAGGATCATGTGGCTAGAACCTCACTCATAGAAGCAAGGATCAACTCTCTCAACTCTGGCTCTCACAGACGTCCAAGACGAGGGCCGCTCAAATGAGGAGGGTGGCCACCTCTTTAAAAGCCCTCAAGGTAGAGGGCGGCCAGAACCCTGGCTTCCCAGCCTCAAGTGGAGGTGGCCAGAACCCTGGCCGCCCTCCCCCCTATTCAGCGAAAAAATAGGAAAAATGGAAAAAAAAACTGATGCAATTTCAATCACATGCTATTTCACTCCCATTAACCATTCACTATTTAAAAAAAACAAAAATAAAAAAATATAGTCCATTTATTTCATTCACTAAATAACCATAAAAATACTGAACAAATATCAATTCAGGTGCACCGCCTCATAAAGAATTCATTCACAGCTGGCCTAAAGCTCTGTAGGTAGCCTGCATAATGCCTCAGATCATCTTTGTCCTCCTCAATATCAACTTTGGCTTCCACCATGGTGGCCTAGCATCTCCACGTCTTCCCGATCCTCTGAAGTCGTCGTCGATCCGTGTCAGTTCCCAGAAGGCGCTTTGTAATCAATGCTTCCTCTGAAGCTGCCCATGGGATCCATCTGGGCAACCCCACTTGGCGATGGCAGCGGTGTGCCTGGTACAACACTAAGTCCTCAGCCCCCCAAGCCATAACTCCTGCTCTGACGATCCACACACTCTGAATTCTTCATGTCGATACATCATCGGCACGAACACAAACTCATCCTCAGGCAGAAGGTTCAGATAGTCACGCCAATCACCTCTGGTCTTCAGTAATGCTATCTTGCATATCACCTGATCCTCAGGACCAAAGATAGCCCTCGCTGGGTAGATGGCGCTCTTCTCGAAGATCTGAGAAGTAGTAGTCACCTCGTCGTCAAAGTCGAAGCTCAAGTGGATCTCCATCCACATCTGCAGAAGGTAGAGACTCCCCATGGCACTATCGCCAAGGCTCATCTGAGTGAGCCCGCAGTACATGTGAGCCAACACCGCCCGAGAAAGAGAGTGCCATGTCCATAGGAGGGTCAGTGGCCCCACATACTCTCACCTCAGCACGTCGCCTGACGTAGGGAAGAGCAATGCCTCGCCCAAGCACAATGTCACATCACGGATCAGTCGATCTGCTTCCACGACCTTGTCTTTCACATGGCCCAAGAGCCAACCTGCTAGGCGATCGATTAGGATCCCTCGCTAGTCTGTCATCTGGCAAACTTCACGCTTATCTCTCATGATCTCTGCTAGGATCTCATCCCAGGGAGGAAGGTCAATCAGCTCGCCCACCTCCAAATCACTCCACTGAAAGATGAAATCCAACTCTTCTACCAGCACTGAGGCCTCGAACTCAGGGAAGATAAAAGTGTGGGTATCTGGATGCTACAACTCAATCAATGCTGCTAATGATTCCCAGTTCCACCTCATGCTGCTGAAGCGCTTCACCACGATGACCAGGCAGATCAGATGCCATTGGTGCATGAATACTCTCATGGCGGGCGTGATTGCCGCCATCAAGTCATAGAGCCAGCCATAGCGGCGGGCGTGTCTTGCCCCAGGAAAAGCCGGCATAGGCTGCACCATTTATAAGTGAGAAGAGAGAAGAGAAAACAAAATCAATCAATAAATGGGCAAAATCCTACCAAAAATAAAAAAATTGCATTTATGTCACACAAACCATACCTGGCCCTGCTTCACAAGGTTGCTTAGGTGGTCGGGCACATCAGAAAGAACACTAAGTTCATGGCCTCCTGACGAGGTGGAAGAAGACGTCATGCCTAATCTCCTCCTTAGGACTGCTCCTCTAGCTTGAAGTTGATGTTTAATGATAGAGTAAGAATGCCCCAGCGGGGCCCTTTTATAGGCCAAGAGTCCTACCTAGCTCAGACTCCCACGTGGTTTGGGATAAGAGCAAGGGAGGGTGGCCAAGATGATGGCCGCCCAGCCCTAGTCTAGGCGACCACAAGTCTGGCCGCCCAGACCATGGGATGGCCAATGACCTGGCCGCCCTCATCCCCCTCCTTGTGAGCTATGCATCCTTATTATGTATGGTCTAAAGGTTCATTAAATGAAATATGCTTCTTATTCCATTGTTATTATCATTTATGAACTTTGCTAATGTGTGCTAATACAGCTATAGATCTCCACAACTATGGGACCAGAGGGCAATGCGGCCCCCATAACCTTTGCATTATAGGTAAAATGCTGGAGGGTAAATATGCTAATGTGTGCTAATACAAATAGACAGAGTTTGATAGGGAAGCGCCACCAGGGCGCGACACGTGAACTCGAGAGACGGGTGACACATGGAGAGAAGGGAGGTTCCATAGGTGCGAGTGCGCAGAAGATTGTGGAGAGTCATATACTAGACATCTTTCCCCACTGACTACAAGCAATCAATGTTTATTTATATCGGATTGAATCTGAACACCTTCGTTCTATGCTGAAGAGGAGCTTGTATATATCTGAAGGCATGGGTGGAGGGCCGGGAGCATTCCGCAGCAATGGTCTCACATTCGACTGGGATACGTTTACTGGTACCCAATTTAAAAATTTATAGAAGATGTGATGTGACACCACCTTGGGGGTGATAGCCACAAGATCGAAGATCCCTCGGACCTAACAAGCAAGCGATGCGCGGGTCGGTGACTTCACTCAAGCGGACTTACCCGCTAAGCATGCTCTCGTATCCGTAGGCAATCCGGCGATGGTAGTGAGGGTCCGGGACAGAACCTCACTGCTCCGGAGGTTGGCTAGCTTTATAATTTGCTCAAATAGTCATAGGGCTGAAGTCAAATGCACACTAATCACGATAAGAATTCTATATGCAGATCAAGGCAATAGCAGATATAGTGAAGGAAGTAAGAACATCTATGCAGACAGATTCAGCAATAAACGACTAGAGAGAGTTAATATCAAATGACGATCCTAAGCATTCATCTAGTGAGAAATAGACTAGCAAGATAAGCACACGAGCAGCTGAAGCAAAAGCAGTCACACAGAATAGCAGGGATTTTAGGTGGTTAGACTTTCACCTACATTCACCCCACACTCAGACTGAGTGTGGCTTACTGCTGATTCACAGCTTCAATCCGCTGATCCACAACTTTGGGGAATAAATCCCTACAGACTGCTGATCCACAGCTTTGGGAAAACTATCCCAGACCGCTGAGCCTCACAGCTTGCTACCACTGAGCCTCACAGCTTCGCTGTCCGAGGATTCACCCTGGCCCGCTGACACATAGCTTAACAGGATTCAGAAATGAAAAGGAAAGAAAGAAACGATGAAATAATGTAGCTCTCTAGGAGCAGATTGACTCTGGATTTGATCTAAGAGTCAATTACAGAGACTGACACTCACAAACTCTCTTCTCCCTCAAACTTACGATACTCTTCTTTCCTTCATGCCAGGCTCTCCTTCTAGCTTCGCGTCTCAACTCTCAACTCTCTTCAGCTTCGAAGACTTCTTCTCTCTCACTCTATAGATCTGTGACTCTTTTTCTCTGTATATCTTCGTTTCCATTGATCTGGCCTCTATTTATAGGCTCACGGGAGGCCGGCGCGTGGGAAACACGTTCTCACCCAAAATTGGCGCTCCGCTGGAGGTCCACGTGTTAGAATTTGCAGGTGCGTTGTCCACGTGGCTAAATTACGTTTTGAGCCTTGCCTTGGATCACGTGCCTAATCATAAGCATAGAGAAATCTGGGACCACGTGCCTCACTTAAGTCTCGCGAGCATCTGATCCTGGTTCCCTTGGGCCTTTTCATGGTGAAGTCCCCGTCAGCAAAGTAAAAGGCATTTCATCAAACACCTTGTAATTATTTGACAGAAGTCTAAATATCAATGCAATAAGATAGCCCAACCAAATGTGTGCACATATGATCAGACCCTAAGTACAAGGGCACTGACATGGCCAGCACATTTGCACTGACCTTATGTACTATAGCCAGCACATGTGTACCGACTTAAGTACATATTAGCACTGACCTAGATATGCAGTAAAAGAAATGTGCACCAACTTGGTTCAGCATCACGCATGAATGTGCACAGACCTTGTAAAGGCATAAGGTAGATGTGCACTGACCTTCTATATGCTAAATGCAAGAAGTGCACCAACCTTGTATACATACAAGGCAAATGTGCATGGACCTATACATGTGTATGTCAAAATATGCACTGACCCATATATGCAAAATGTAAAACCTGCACCGACTTTTGTATGCACAATGCAAAACTTGCACTAACCTTAAATGCACAATGCAAAACTTGCACTGACCCTTATGTACACAATGCAAAACCTGCACTGACCCTTATGTGCACAATGCAAAACTTGCATCGACCTTGTGTGCATTCACACAGGATGTGCACCGACTTTATGTGTAGTTCTACAGGAACGTGCACCGACCTTATGTGTGACTACTGCAGATGTGCACCGACTTTATGTGTAATTCTACAGGAACGTGCACCGACCTTATGTGTGACTAATGCAGATGTGCACCGACTTTATATGTATGCATAAACAAGAACATGCACTGACCTCATATGCAGTTAAGCAAGATATGCACTAACTTCATATGCGATCTTCAAACGTCTACACCAACCTTAAATGCATCTCTACAGAATCGTGCACCAACCTTATATGTGGTCGAACGAGATGTGCATCGACCTTGTGCTGACCTTATGTACAGACACACAAAGTAAGCATCGACCTAGATGCATGAAGAATAAATGTGCACGGACTAGATATGATATGAAACGAAGTGTGCACCGACCTTATAGCATACTGTATGAAGTCTACTGACAATGGTGCTAATGTGAGGAAGGAAAAACTGAAGTCAGGATATACAGTTGCCACTCATCAAAACTTAGTCAACAAAATTAATGTTGCCAATCATCAAAACTGAATAATATATTATGTACGAAAAGTGAGGTCAACAGGGACATGAGATACATGAAATGCACATTACCCCACTCAATCTCCTCACAACATCTCTCTCTTATTCATGTTTCATGTTTTAGTTACGTTTCTCGGCATAGCACAGTAACTCTATCCAAAATGTTAATTACTTAATGTTGCCTAGTATAGAGATATAAATCCTACTAAGTGTATAAATCCTACTAAATGTTTTGCTCACCCTGCATTTTTGGCTATGTTTCGGGTAGCTCCGATGATGAACCCCAAACAAATGGGGACGGGCAAGAGTGAAATTAGGGACCAAGTTTATCTTAGATACCTAGGTTTAAATTTGTTGCTCTTGCTAGAATTAAATGTATTGAAAATTGTACTATGCCTCTTAAGACTTAACAATGTTGTAAGAACCTATTTGATGAAATAAAAGTATCTTTTTCTTATTATCTCCCATTGTGGTTGGACCCTTATACGCATGCTCTGATTGACATGAACGATTATGACTCATTGCGCCTCGATATTTCGCGTCTGGACGTGACATCAGAGAACCAATAGTAGGACCTCTAAGCTCAGGTAGGCATCTGACTGGTCAAGCATGTGTTATTTGTCACTTTCATTTGCTTTAAACTTATTTTGGTATTCAGAAATTAAATGTGCATGCAAGGGTGGTCGAGATCATGCATGGTTAGAACCTGAAATGTGCATGATATTTACGATGAATTGAGTGCTTGAATTGACTTGACTTCATTGACCTGTTCACTTGTATAATTTAGAACTAAAAATATTCTACACAATGGATTATAGTTATACATTATCAAAACCAAGGATGTACAACAAAGCAGACGATGATTGTAGATTCCCCGAAGAGATGCAAGACCCACTCGTCCCAATCACGGGACTTCCATATATAACTGGCCGTGCAATCAAGCTGGCCAGGAAGTAGCAAATTCCCTTCTATTAACCCTCCAGTCAAAACAAGATGTTCAAAGAATTATGGGATCCGTCGGACATGGATAGAAGACTGCTACAAATCACTCAACACCCGAGGCTGGGTTTCTCCATTCAAGACTATCAAGAAATCGATATGATTTCTTCCTACACTGTAATGAGTGAAGACCCCATGGGGGAAATTTATGATGAATACATAGGAGACTATAAAATAGTCGAGCCATCGGCTGAATTAAAGGGCTTGGGCCCGTCTCAGCCACATGTGCCTAATGATCACGGAGCTGCTTCTCCATGCAGATGTTGGGAGTCTACCTCTATGGAGACAGCTACAATTCTCAACAACGACTCGCAAGAGTCAAAGGCTAAAGAAAGTCATCCCGCCCTTGAGGGAGCACCACCTAGAAGTCGGCATCCAAGCTGCATAGAACATACGCTGCCAACACCAGGACTACTCATCCAACCCGACCAGCAGCCAACTGGCCCAAAACGAGGCAGAGCCGAAGTCCCGCTGTAAGTGAAATAAGACAAGAATACATCTATGAGGCCCTCGAAGTTGAAGAAGATGATGAAGACTTTGTAGACTTGCAGCCGGCTCCTCTGAAAATAGAAGATGGCGGCCAAGCCACTGTCGACGAATTAGTAAAATAAACCTTGGCACAAAGGATGATCCCAAGGCGACCTTCCTTAGTGCCCTCTTATCACTCGAAGAGAGGGGGGAGTATGTGAAGCTACTCCAGGAATTCTGAGACTATTTTGCTTGGAATTACAAGGACATGCCAGGCCTTAGCCCTATAATTACCCAGCATATCCTGGCCATTGACCCTAAAGTCGAGCTAGTGAAGCAGTCACCCCAGCGAATGAGGCCCGAACTGATAGGTCAAGTCTACAAGGAGGTTGACAAGCAGATAGATGTTGACTTCGTGGCGGACAACCAATACACTACATGGCTAGCCAACATCGTGCCTATCAAGAAGAAAAATGGCCAGATCTGAATTTGCATGGATTTCTGGGACTTGAATAAAGCCTGTCTGAAGGATGATTTTTTGGTGCCAATCACCGAAGTAATGATCGACGTCACTACTAGCCATGAAGCCCTATCATTCATGGACGGGTCATCTGGCTACAATCAGATCTGGATAGCTGAGCACGACAGAATCCACATAACTTTTTGGTCACCTAAAGGGACTTTCCACTACAAACGAATGCCCTTCGGCCTCAAGAAGGCTAGCGCCACCTACCAAAGGGTGATGACAAAAATATTCGATGAGTTACTCTACAACAAAGTCGAATGTTATATCGACGACTTGGTCGTTAAGACAAAGAAGAGGAAGGACCATCTGGCTAACCTGAAAATTATATTTGAAAGGCTACGACTGCATGAACTAAAAATGAATCTGATGAAGTGTGCCTTTGGCATCTTTAGTGAAAAATTCCTGGGCTTCGTCGTCAGATACCAGGGAATTGAGATAGACCTCGCAAAAATCAAGGCTATTCAGGAGCTGCCTCCTCCAAGGAACCTGACAGAGTTACGGTCACTGCAAGGCCGGCTAGCCTACATCTGTAGGTTCGTCTCTAACCTGTCTGGGCAGTGCCAGTCGTTCCACAAATTGATGATGAAAGATACCCCGTCCCAGTGGAGCGAAGAATGTCAAAGGGCTCTTGACTAGCTAAAAGAATACTTGAATACCCCGCCAGTCCTGGGGGCACCTGTTAAAGGGCGACCGCTTATCCTGTACATAGTGGCCATCGAATATTCTCTGGGGGCAATGCTGGCCCAGAGCAATGAAGATGTAAAAGAACAAGCTCTGTACTACCTCAGCCGAAGATTGGTCGGGGTCGAAGCAAAATATACACCAGTTGAAAAAGTCTCCCTCGCACTGGTCTTCGCAGCCAAGAAAATGAGGCACTACATGTTGTCCCATGAAATCAAGCTGATATCCAGGGCCGATCTGGTCAAATATATACTCTCTCAGCCGGTCCTGAAAGGATGACTGGGCAAATGGGTCATCATTCTCATGGAATTTGACATTTCTTATGTGTCGCAAAAGGTCGTTAAAGGCCAGGCCATTGCAGATTTCTTTGCAACGCACCCAGTGCCTGAAAATTCTCCATTAATCATAGAGCTCCCCGAAGATGAAACTTTGGAGGTGGGTCAAATCCAACAGGCCACTTGGCAACTATACTTTGACGGTACGTCGAGAACAGAAACACCCCCATCTGGGGAGACAAGAATTAGAGCGGGGGCGGGCGTCGTCCTCAAATCCCCTGAAGGAGAAGTGTTGCATACCTCTTGCTCGATCAACAAAGCCTACACAAATAATGAAGCAGAATATGAAGCTCTAATTATCGGCCTCCAGATTGCCCTCTACATGGAGATCCGCATGCTGCAAGTGTTTGGGGATTCAGTGTATCAGACATATTCAAGGACAATTTGAAGTCTGAAAAGCTGGATTACTACCTTACTATGCCAAGGCGAGACAGCTCATGGAGAAATTTCACCTGATCGAAATAAACCACATCAGCCGAGGTCAAAATGCACAGGCCGATGCATTAGCAAAGCTAGCAAACTCACTGGCGATCCTGCCGGATGAATCACTCAACATACGGGTGATCAACCGATGGCTAGTCCCTAGCATGACCATATTCCCATAGGATTCCTATCTTGAGCGAATTATTCTTAACTCGAATCATTAAAAGGTCTATTAAAACTTCTAAAATATGTTCCATCATATTAACTTTGATGACTTGGGTGAAAACTTCCACATTACATTGTTTTTGTTATTTGGGCTTGTCCAGGCCCATTTGTGGTGTTTGTGTTGCATTCCTTCATCATCCATGTGTTCTGTTATTGATAAGCCCATTTAGATTAGTCCATTTTCCAGTTCCATTGTCATAGGTCTATCCACTCATTGGTCTTTGCATTAGTGGGTCAGCCCCCTCTTATTCTCAAGCCCATTAAGCCCTTACTTCCCCCACCTATATTTCTCTTGATATTCTTTTATTAAGTCTCCATTTGCCCTCATGGAACATCATTCCAACTCCTTGTATTATCCTTCTACCCAATTTTCTTCTTATTCCCGTGTGGAATCTTCTTCCCATGTGGGCCCATCTTCACGTGGCCCCCCTGACCCATCCGAGGGACAAGCCAATCTTATGGCCCATGTTTTCACCCTTGCTTCCCAAATGGACCCGGTCGAGGCCCAAATACTCATTACAAATCATCTTCATGCGTCTACTTCTCCTAATGGGCCTTTTTCTCATCTTCATAGGTCTCCTTCCCTTAATGGGCCCGCTTTCCATCTTAATGGGCCGCATTCTCCTTCTGCTTATGCTACTGGCCCAATCGGCCCATATGTTAATGTCTCTTCCAGGCTCGCATACCCTTCCACTCCCAGAATGGGCCCTTCTTCTTCTCAGTCTAGATCCTCTCATCCAGCCCATTATCATCTTGGTTCATAGTCACAATCTCTTGCTCAAGCTGGCGCACCTTTCTCTCGATCTCTCCCTACCCAGGAGATGATCGCTCAAACCTAACGTCAGCTTGATGAACTCCAATGCCAAATCGATCCCAAATCTTCCTTAAGTGTTACATTCACCTTTAAGAATCTTCGGCTTCCACATCCCTCGCAAATTCTTTCGTATCGCCGTTATGGTGGAGTCGGTGATCCCTTTGTGCACTTGAAGGAGTTTCTGTATGAGTCGGCCCAGTTTTGACATGACCAACGCTTGATGGCTTATCTATTTGGTATGTCATTAGAAGGCTTAGCTCAGGATTGGTTCTTTTCTCTCCCGCAAGAGTAGACTGTGAATGTTCAAGCTATCCAAGAGAAACTTCTTCAACAGTTTCAGGACCAGGTTGGGCCCAGGTATTCTATGGTGGATCTGACCAATGAGAGGATGAAGCTTGAGGAGGAGTTCTACACTTTTGCCGATTGTTTGGTCTTGCCGTGCAAGTCCCGGGACACATCCCGGAGGGAGAGCAACTCAAGATGCTAATATCCAATGCAACGCCGTAGTACCGATTTATCTGAGCCCTTAATGATATTTCCTCCTGGCAACAACTCTATAGCCGAGCCCGCTTCATTCGCCAACAACTCCAAGGTTCCCTTGACCCCGAATCTTCTCCGCCTCCTACAATTCCATACACCCCGCCATCCACATCTACCTCAACATATCAACCCTCGCCATCCACATGTCAACCTTCACCCTCCATGAGTCAGCCATACGCCTCACTTCAACCTTCCATATACCCTTCCATAAGTCAACCCTCCGCATATCAACCTTCCAAGAGTCAGCCTCCCGCTTCCGCATACCCACATCCGTCTCAACTCCCGGTCAAGAAAACACCACATCCCGAGCGGGTGGATGCCATCTATATACCCTCTCATCCCACTCCGCATATGCCTTTACTGAGTCTCTCTGCCACTAGTCAAGCACTCTTGCCCACACAATCCTCACTTCCATCACCACAATCGTCTCCATCACCCCACACCCCTCGGCATCCATCTTGGCCGGAGTGGGCTCCTCATCCTCCGTTGCCTGAGTCTTTTACTGACATCTTCAGGGCTTTGATGGCCACACACGCGAGGCTACTTCCTCCGATTGTGCCTTGCCAACCCACGGTCGAGAATTTACTCCAATTCTGTGAATATCATCGCCAACATGGGCATTTGGTTGAGGATTGTCCTGAGTTTTGGGAAGTTGTTTATGACCTAGAAGCCAAGAAGAGGATCTATTAGTCCGCTATTCACAAAGGTGTTCTACACCTCCGTAGCAAGCAGCAGTAAGAAGCGCCGCCTAGGTAGCCGTCTCCATCTCTAAAAGACCCGGGGCACCCCCATGATCCTTTATCTAATATGGCACCCACTCTGTCGCCTACTCCAATACCCATTCTGATGCGGGACGATATGCGACTTGAGACTGAACTGGATGCGAACCTCGGACTCTAAGGGGACGATGCGTTCAATGGATGATGCGACTAGCGACGGCACGAGTAACTCAGCTTCATAAGAGTTTCAGAAGAGGCAAACACACCTCAAACAAGAAGTACTCGCTCACAATCGTCCCTAGAGAGGGAAACACATCGATCGGTGTAGTTGAGAAACTGGCACAGAGTCTCAGGCAGTCAGTACTCTCTCTCATGCTCGGATCGAGACACGGCACGGGTCACACACTCATTCTGACAGCGGTGACTAAATTGATCTAGCTAGGATTCTAACATGCTCACAAGAAGTGGCAAAAATAACTTATACTAGATAAGCAAAGCAACAAAAGGGGGGTGGTGTGCATACCTCCACGCTCGGGGCATGGGGAAGACGTCCCGGCCAAGACCCGTAACTCCCAGTACAGTTGGATATCAATAATTACAGATGTAATTCTATGGCCCACACCATGCATGGAGGTAATAAGCTACACAACGACGTCGAGAGCACAGATCTTGGGTTTACGGGCAGCAAGACGGCGGGATTCGGGGCGGTTGTGGGCTGTGACTCCAGATCTAAAATCTGGTTAGTCTTTTCATAATCATAAACATATGCATAATTAGGTTTAAGAGTTAACGAAACTCACCAGTAGGGTCAGGGCCTGTCGGAGCTCGTCTCGCTCCTAGATAGTAGAGTGGAGGAGTCCCTGCAACTCCGCGATCCTCCCTTGGGGGACAATCTGCATGTAGGAAGTCCAAAGGTTAGTGCATAATGATATAGAAAGCATAATAAGAAAGCATTAGAGTTAGAAGTCGTACCGATCGGTGGGCACCATAGAACACCTGGTCCCTATAGTGCCGGGCGTAGGTCGTGTAGTAGGCCTCCTCACTCTCCGCCCGAGTGGACATCACCCGCCCGAGTACTGTCCAATCGACGATCTTCTCCGCAGCTCGCATCGTCCAGTCCACCACCGTGGCCAGCCCTCGGGGGTGTCATCCAACGCGCTCCTCCGGCTTCTCTGGTGTCAGAAACTCGATGGCTGGTTGATGGACGTCGATCGTCCTCATCACCAGGCGGAAGAAGAGGGGCTCCACTGCGTTCGTGCAGCCAGATGTCGTGCCCAGAGTAGGCAAGGGCTGCCACCACCCAGGGCTGACCCTCGCACCCCTCACTCTCGTACGGTGTCCACTAGACCTGTCAAATAGGAAAACTGCATTGGCATCACAAACATAGAAATTGCATTTAACGAAAGAGCTTAAGTTCAGAATCTTACCGAGGCGAAGGGCAGTGTATCCAAGTCATCCTGGATCCCCCAGACCTGTCTCCGTAGGGACCCAGTCTCCCGTAGAGCCGTCCACTGCCTCGTGATGGGCTGTCGCTCTGGGTAGGTCTCCTCGCCTCTCCCTATCCCACGTAGTCGCACGTAGGCCCACACCTGCATTGCATCCTGTCAAGTGTCAACATATAACACAACATTTATAGGAATCATATAGCAAACTGCATAATAGTTTTAAGGGTCAAGTCGTACCTAGAGTAGGGGTGAGAAGCCGTCGAGCATCGTACGTCGGCTGGTGGAGCTGAGGGTGTCGAACAGAAACGTGAGGACCGCCGCTCCCCAAGCGTAGTCCCCAACGTGCTCCACGTCCTCAAGCAGGGGGAGGAACCGACAGTTGATGACGTCGGCCCTCGTCGAGAACAACAGGCGCCTGAAGAAGAGCATCAGGAATCATCGCAGCACTGCGTCTGCCTCAGGCCCTGCTGCAGCTGCTATTCTGGGTCGTGCCCAGTCCACGAGCCTCTGCAGGTGCTGCTCGGGTAGCTCCCCGGTCGCTATCCCTGCTCCCCTCAGTCTGAGGCTCTCTTGTAGCCTCACCCTCGTCAGCGTCGTTGACTGACGCTCCGTTCGGAGTAGCTCCAGTCCCAACAGCTCCTGGGCCAGCTCCCGGTAGTCGGGGTACGTCCTCCTGCTAACCGGAGTCCCGTGCACGCGTAGCCTGGTGATGAGCGCAACATCCTCTAGCGTGGGGACCATGTGGCCCCACGGGAAGAGGAACGTTCGGCTCACCAGGTCCCAGCGGTCGTGCTGAGCATAGAGGAGTGGTGTGTCCAGCCGGTTGACCTCTACGCTCAGGAACTCAGTGAAGCCCATCGCCGCGAGCCTCTCCCGCTGAAAATCTGACAGTGCGAGGTACACTGCCCGAACCTGCAGCCAAGAGATTCAAGTCCTGCGCTTTCCCTGCATACATTTAGGACAATTACATTAGTCATACATTTCATAACAAAATCATGCATTTCATGAAATGAATAAATGAAAGGGAAAAAAGAAAGAAAAATGTAGTTCAATAAAATGAACAGTCAAATATGGGCCGTTTTTCCCCTTCAACAGTTGGATTCCAACAGTTCCAATCCCCCCTCTCAGAGGTCCACGGCCACCCATGGACGGCTCTGCTTAATGGACGGCTCTGTGAAGACCGTGCTATTGTCTTGTGTCCACCTTGGTAACGGCCTATTCCTGGCCGTTCAATGATCCCATGGTCCCCACTTGACCGTGTCATTCCCCTCTCTCAAGCCCCTCATCGATTGAATTTGCACGGTCTTTCCCTAAACCATGCGCCAATGGACGGTCTGATGGAGACTGTTCTGTTCTCAACTGTTCAAATTCTGAACGGACCAATGTGGGCCATCCTAGATATCCATGGTCTTCCCCAGACCGTGCTACTCCCCTTACCAGCATCTGTTCATATTCCCTTGGAACGGCCACCCATGGGCCGTGCTGTCATTGGACGGTTCTATGTGAACCGTGTGGTTATTGAGCGGTTCCTGTTGGACCGTTTTCTACTCGTCGTGACCGATGACGTTAAACCCTTCCCCGCCGGCGGTGAGGGCCCATGAGGGCCTCCCAACCGGCCTCACAGAGGTCAAATGCCCCTTTTAACTCCCCTAGAAATACATGCATGCATTAAAACTTGGAATGGGGGAGTTTAGTGGACCTAACTTGGACGTCAGGGCCCTCTTGGCCGGCCTCTCCATTGCAGCTGTCACCGCCTTCGGCGTTGCTTGTTCCTCCTCAGTGGCTTCGTTGGCCACCACGGCCATCTCACCCTCGGTTGCGGGTTGTAGGGTCTCCTCCACGGGCATCTCTGGCGCCGACGGGTTTGACGACGTCCTCTCTGCTGTGGCCGCCGGCGGTGGTATTTGGGTGTCCTCGCGAGCCATCCTACGCTCCAGAGCCTGTCATTTGAAGCGCATACACAGAACGGGGGAGAGAGTGAGGGAGAGAATGAGGGAGATTGAGAGGGTAGAGTGGGAGATTGAGAAGGGGAGAACGTGGGTGCATTTTCCTCTCCTCCTCCATCGGTTACGGTGGGGGAGGGAGGAGAAAGAAGGGTTTATTTTTTTTTTTAAATTGCCAGTTATTACACGGACCAGCGATGGACCATACAAATACTAGATTCAGTTTGGCGTCACTTAACTTCTCACTAAAGAAGGCAATGGGATGGGTCTCCTGACTCAAAACTCCACCTATACCAACTCCTGACGCATCACAAGAGACCTCAAACACCTTCGTGAAGTCAAGTAATCGAAGGATAGGTGCCTGGGTCATGCGCTCCTTAATGTCCCTAAAGGCGACAGCTGCGGCCTTTGTCCATACAAATGTGCCCTTCCAAATATAATCTGTAATCAGGACAGTGATGGAACTAAATCCATGAATGAAGCGACGATAGAATGTCACGAGGCCATGAAAGCTGCGAACATCGTGGAGCATGTGGGGTTCCGGCCACTCAACAAAGGCTCAAATCTTCTCCGGATCGATGGAGACCCCATCATTGGATACAATAAAACCCAAGAAGGTAACATGAGAAGTCATGAAGGCACACTTCTGTGGGTTGGCATACAGCTACTCTCGCCTCAAGATCTGATAGACCTGTCTCAAATGATCTGAGTGGTCATCCCTAGTGTGGATATAAATGAGTATGTCATCGAAATACACGACAACAAATACTCCAATAAGAGGTCAAAGGACCTGAGTCATCAGCCGCATAAATGTGCTAGGGGCATTAGTCAAGCCAAAGGGCATAATCAACTACTCATATAATCCAGCCTTGGTTTTGAAGGCAGTCTTCCACTCATCTCTATGCCTAATCCTCACCTGGTGATAGCCACTCTTAAGGTCAATCTTAGAGAAAACAGTGGCTTCCGACATCATATCTAGCATGTCATCAAGTCGAGGAATGGGAAATCTATACTTCACAGTGATCTTAGTGATGGCACAACTATCAATATACATTCTCCACGTGTCATCCTTCTTTGGGGCAAGCAATGCCGGTACAGTGCATGGACTTATACTGTCCTGAATATATCCTTTCTATAGCCGTTCATCACCTTGTTGCTACAGCTCAGCATTGTCTACAGGACTCATGCGGTAATGAGAAAGGTTGGGCAATGAGGACCCTGGAATCAGGTTGATAGCATGTTGAACATCCCGCATAGGTGGGAGTCCCTTGGGAAGCTCCTCCGGGAACACATCAATGAACTCCTATAGGATCGGGGCAACATCGGGTTAGAGTGTACTCTCAGAGCCTCTCTCCACCTTGCAGACCGCGACAGCAAGCACAGGACTACCCCTACTACACTCCCGCTCCATCTCACGGGGGCTACTCATCTTCAGTCTGCTAGTCGGGGGTTGGCTTGTGGCAGAAGAAACAGTCGTGGCCTAGACTAAGGACGGGGTACTAGCCCTAGGGGTAGAAGGGCCCGAGGTGGTCGGGCTGGAGAGACCCCTAACCGGTGAACTCTTCAGTGGAAAGAGGTGAAGAGTGATCCGCTGGCCACCGTGGTAAAGGTACAGGTGTTTGACTGACCATGAAGCGTAGCATCCCAATCGAATAGGCATGGCCGGCCAAGAATAATACTGCCCACCTCCATGGGTAGGACGTCACACCAAATGTCGTCACGGTAGGCATGGAACTACAGTGGAGCTAGGCACCATAACCTAATTGGGATGGAGGTGGAGTCCACCCACATTACGTGATATGGGAGGGGATGCTCTACAGGGGTAAGACCAAGGCGCGAAACAGTGCCTGTAGAGATGGCATTAATATAGCTCCCACTATCGATGATCACCTTGCATGCCTTTCCATTCAGCCGATAGTATGTGATGCGGGACAAACTGAGGGACCGACTCTAGGTGATGAGAACCTTGGACTCTAGATGGAGACGCGACTAGCAACACTTGGACACTAGAGATGCCTTGGCCCAACACTAAGAGATCCTATGGGCTATATGTCACTAACAGCAATGCAAGCTCACTCGTCGTCCCAAGCAAGGGATAGCGTGGATCCGCGCGGTTGAGAAATCGGCAGAGTCAAGGGTGATCGACTCACTTCCGTGCTCTGATCGAGTCACGGGACGGGTCACTCTCTCGCTCACAGTGGTGACATGGGCTCACGGGCTAGGATCCTATCGCACTCAAAGCGGCATATGACCATATACTAGCTAAGCAAAATAACGCCAAGAAGTTAGACCGTTACCTCCACGCTACCAGCGTGGGGAAGATGACCCCGGCCAAATCCGTACTCCAAGTTAACAAAGATTATAGCAGTACAAATGTTTCGACCCACTCCACACAGGGACGTAACAGGTCACATGTGGGGCCCGGGAGTAATGGGAAGTGGGTTGATGGGCAGCAACTTGATGTCGCTCCAACGGTGCCGAAACCTACGTTTTGGTGCTATCCAGATGGCGCGATCTGCGGGTCAGTGGGCCCACGTGTTGCCTAGTCCTCCGGACCTGACGGGGTGGGTCCTGCTGTGATGGTGACACCTGGTGGCACACTCTCCTGGATGGCGGTCAGACTGGAACATCGGTCGGAGGCCGGGCGGCTCCGATCGCCAAGTGTTGGAGCTTGTTGCCCCGGACCTGAAGCTTCTATTTTTTAGTGCGCGGTCGGGCGAGATCTATTGCTGCGATCTGCCACGACATCAGATCGACGCAAAACCAGCGCTGTTGGAAATCTCTCTTGAAATCCTTCGACCTTCTATGCCTCCTGAAATTTTAACAAGGCAGAAATTTCGATGGTAGAATTTTGAACAGGTCTATTTACAGTCTTAGATCTGGTCTGGCAGACTGAGATCTATTTGAGAACTGGCATTGACCACAGCTCAAATGTCGGATCTGGGTGTTGGGCTCTTCAAGAAGGTTGTAGAGGGATGTGTAAAGAAGATGTGGGTATTTTTTATTTGAATGTTCATCAAGATTTCGATTTTCAGGAGGTTTTATAGCGGGCAGGGTTCGGATCTGAACTACATAGGACAGTACAGATATTGTTTAGTCTTAGTGTTCTAGGTTTCTTTTCTTCTTTTCTTTACATTATTGAGTCAGTCCCCCTCTTTGATCCTCGAGTTCTTTACTTCCCTCATTGTATTTTCCTGATTTTTCCCTATAAAGTCTCCATTTGCCCTCATGGAGCGTCATTTTTCTCCTGTATATTACTCTTCTTATTCCATGTCTTCCTATTCCCGCGTGGATTCCTCTTCCCACCCGGGCCCATCTTCTCATGGCGCTTTCGACCCGTAAGTAAATCTCATGTCCCACCTATCATCTCTTGCTTGCCAAACGGCACCGGTCCAGGCCCAAAAATCCATTGCTAATCTTAATGGGTCTTATTCTCATAACAGGCCTCCCTCTTCTACTCTTAGTGGCCCCCCTTCCTTCAACAAGCCCTCTTATTCTCTTAATGGGCCCCATGTTGCTGCTAGCCCAATCGGTCCTTATTCCCACATTCATGATCCTGCCAGGCCCCCATATCCTTCTATTCCTGGAATGGGCTTTTCTTCTTCTCAGTCTGGATCCCCTTATCTGGCCCAATACCATAATTCTGGTCTAAATTCACACTCTCTT
Organism: Amorphophallus titanum; assembly: GCA_024336825.1. Classification (NCBI taxonomy): domain Eukaryota; kingdom Viridiplantae; phylum Streptophyta; class Magnoliopsida; order Alismatales; family Araceae; genus Amorphophallus; species Amorphophallus titanum. The sequence continues at coordinate 3,357,523 of JANBPO010009603.1, forward strand.
GCTCAGGCCGGCTTGCATCCTTCCCGATCTCTCCCTATAGAGGAGATGATTGCTTAAACCCAACGCCGGCTTGATGAACTTCAGCACCGAATTGATCCCAAAAGTTCTTTGAGCATCCCGCTTGCATTCCAAGGTCTTCAGCTTCCACCGCGATCACAAATTCCTACTTATCACCGTTATGGTGGAGTCAGTGACCCTTATGTGCACTCGAAGGAGTTTCTTTATGAGTCGGCCCAATTCTGACATGATTAATGTTTGATGGCCTATCTGTTTGGTCTGTCGTTAGAAGGCCCGGCTCGAGATTGGTTCTTTGCATTGCCGGAAGAACAAGTGGTGAACTTTCAAGCCATCTAATTGAAATTTCTACAGCAATATCAAGACTAGGTTGGGCCCAAGTATTCCATGGTTGATCTGGCCCAGGAGAAGATGAAGCCCGACGAGGAGTTCTCTACCTTCGTCGACTGCTGGCATTACCTGGCCGCGCAAGTCCCAGGGCATATTCCGGAGGGAGAGTAGATCAAAATGCTTATTTACAATGCAACGCCCGAGTGTCGGTTTGTCTTAGCACTCAACGATGTCACTTCCTGGCAACAGCTTTATAGCCGACCCTACTTCATCCACCAACAACTTCTAGGTTCCCTTGACCTCGAGTTTCCTTCACCTTCTACGCCTGCGTACACCTCCTATCCATCATCTCCCATCAGTCAGCCCTCCACGAGTTAGCCCTCCACCACATACCCTTCCATGAGTCGACCTTCTGCTCCCACGTACCCATATACCTCCACGTGTCAACCCTCCATGAGTCAACCCATTGCCATCCACTGTCAGCCCTCTGTCGTTTTATCCCTGCATGCGTCTCCACTTCCGGTCAATGAAACACCACACCCTGAGTAGGTGGATGCCGTCCACTACATACCTCCTCATCCCACTCCGCATACTCCATTACCTAATCCATCCCCTAGCCATGCGCCATTACCTACGCAACCCCACTACCCCCACAACCATCTCCATTATCCTCTCACACCCCTCGACATCCACTTTGCCAGAAGCGGGCTCCTCATCATCCTCTGTTCCCGAAATCATTTATCGATATTTTCAGGGCTTTGATGGCCGCTCACGCATTACAACTCCCTCTGGTTATGCCTTGCCGACCGGCGGTCGCAAATTTGCTCCAATTTTACGATTTTCATCGTCAATAGGGGCATTTGGTCGAGTATTGCCCTGAGTTCCAGGAGTTTGTTTATGGCCTGGAAGATGATAAGCGGATCAATTGGACCGCCATGCATGAAGCTATTTTAAATCTCCGTAGTAAGCAGCAGCAGCAGCTAGAAGTGCCGCCTAGGCGACCGTCTCCGTTACAAGGCTAGGGGCACCCCTGTGATTCTTTATCTAGCATTACACCCACTCCGTCACCTACTCCATTACATGTTCCCTCCCCTATGCTTTTGTCCACCTCATTGCCTACCTCATCACCCTCTTCATCTCCACCTACCCCCTCTCCTTCACCATCGCCTACTCAACCTTCACAACCTCCACTAACCCAAGCCTCTGCTCAGGCAAGTGCTACCTCTCCTTCTTCCTCCATTTCCACCACCGCTTCTACCCCCGACACCGCTAGACGCGTCGTGTCGATACGTCGAAGGTGGGCGTCATGACCCTCCAATTCCTCCGCCTCGCCACCACTTTCACCATCTTCACCTCCATTACCTTCATTGCCCGTATCACCATTTCCACTATCCCTACCGCCATCACCATCTCCTTCACTGCCTCCTCTCCCAAAGATCCCTATTTTATCACCTTCGCTATCTCCACCGCCTTTGCCATCCCCATCGCCATCATTGTCCGACCCTGAGTAGGCTATACCTACACCTGCACCTCCACCTTCACCTTCATCTCCTCCTACACCTCCAGCTTTTCCTTTACCTCCACCCAAGCCTATCATCGCCGCTATCCCTCTACTACTAGCATTACCTTTACCCACGCCTTTCAAGCCTATTACCTCCACTTCCCCATCTATTTTCACCCCACGGAGTGGGTGCGCGCGACCTCTGGTGCCCCTCGGGTCTAGTCCCCGGGGAGATGATGAGTTAGATCAGGATAATTCGGTGCTGGTTATGCATTTCAAAGTTCAAGAGTTTTATCTGCCAAATGCCGATACATGTCCTAGTTTATGGCTACTTTGGGGAGGATGAGCCCCTACCACGAATAATAGTTGCCGAGAAGAGTTCCTTTGCCTTGGTGCCAGTTTCTTCAAGAGTGAGACCGGTGACAATCTCTTTGCTCACCGGAGGGGTCTTTCGACTGTTTGACATTTAACATCTTCTCAAATAACGAGTCCAACCGACAGATGGCCTAGCCCCTCTGTGCAGATGCAACTTAGTTGGGGTAGTTGTTCCCAGGCACTTGATGCTAACACTATTTGGACATTCATTAGCAGATAAATCCTCCAATAAACAAGCATTGTTGACCCATGGAGATTTGAGGCTTGGCATAAGAAGCTTGATGTTCGACAATTCTACTTGGTAATCAGGCATGGAGCCTAATTCCCTGGATAAATGAAAGAGATGAATCCTTAGGAGAGTAATGGGCGACGTTGATGTGGCCGGCTTACAAACTAACCAAGGGAAATTACATAATGTCTACCAAATATCCTTGGAAAATCTTGAGGATAAGGGAAGTTGCCCCTTGAATATAGAATCTATCATATTTTTGGCAGTCATATGTGTTAGCATAATTGTGGTACAGAATTCCTCTTGACCAGTCATTCGGAGTGTAATATAGCAAGATGTAATGAGTGCATTAAAAGTAGCCCTTCCGATGAGCAATGTGATTGCTATCGGTCTTACTTTTGAGGTAACTGGAACAAGCTCAAGGGAACTCTTTCTAGCAACCATCTACGAAAGTATACGCTCGGTATCTCCAAATATGCCTGAGATGAGAACTCAGACCGGCATGCGATCGATGAAATCATGAAGCTTGAAATTCATAGTTGGCACCGAATTATATTGACTCGGGTCATTTTTTGCTGGGAATCAGATATGAGAGGCACCATGGGCAGCATGCACCTGCTCAGTGGGGTGGAAATGGTTGGTGGAGTTGAGGTAGTAAGCTTGGAAGGTATGGAGGGCTCAAAGTGTATGGTAGGTGGTGGTGGATGGGTAATGGTAAGGATAGGTTTGGACGTAAGCGAAGGTGGAGATGGAGCTTGCTCAGGCTTGGGCGTAGATAGAGGTGAAGGCGATGGGCTAGATGGCTTGTGGCGGTGAAGGAGGTGTAGAAATGGAGATAGCGGAAACATTGTCGGATGGCGGCGAGGGTAATGGAGATGGTAATGAAGGAGGCAGAGGTCACAACGACCACTGATGGTGCACCGACACGATGGGCCGAGTGGTGTTGGGAGTTGAGGTGGTAGCAATGGTAGTGAAGGCACTAGCCTAAGCAAGGGTTCGGGTATGTGAAGGCTGCTGCGGAGGCAATGGTGATGGCGATGGGGTAGACAACAGAGTGGGTGCAACACTTGAAGAATAAGCAGGGACATGCCTCTGATCTTGCAATGACAGAGGTGGTTGCGGCCTGGGCGGCTCTTGTTGCTACAATTCCTTGCTGTGCAGGTCCAAGATAATCTTATGCATTATGGCCCAATTGATCCTTCGTTTGTATTTCATGTAATAAATAAAATCTTGGAACTCGGGGCAATCCTTGATCACGTGCCCTAGCTGGCAATGATATACACAATATTCGAGCTGATTTCTAGCTGCGAGTTGGCAAGGCTCTACCGGATGGAGTTGCAACGTGTTGATGGCCATCAAAGCCATAAAGATATCTAATAAAGATTCTGGCAATGAAGGATAATGAGCTCGCTTCAGGCTAGATGGATGCCAAGATGTATGAAGAGATGGAGGGGTTTGACAATGTGGAAAAGAAGGAAGCAAAGACTATGGAGGCAAGGGAGCATGGTGACTAGCAGGGTGACTGGACAGTGATGCGTGATGAGTGGAATGGGAAGGTAGGTAGTTGTTGTACCTAGATAATTCCCCAGCAAAAATACCAAGGAACAAGGGTTCGGGAATTTTCCCGAACACCTTCAAGGCATGGGCTACTTAGCCTTTCCTACAACTCGGTGGGCCCGACTCGGGGCCCCAACCAGCTAGCCGTGACATACGGTGACACCAGTAATTGATTGGGATCCCTCCCGACCGCTTAGTTGATGGCTTTACCCGCGCTCTACACGGCCACCCGGGCCAACCTGGGGGCACCCTGGGTACAAGCCGTGCCACGTGGCACCCAACAACAAGACTGGGGCCTACCCCAAGATGCCTTCCTCCAACCCTCCAAGGTCTAAGGGAGACCTAGCTAAGTCAACCGCAGGCTTTGGAGGCTCGCAGTACGCATATACGGCTCACACGCGTGTGTCGGGCATTTCTCTAAACACCTTGTGGGCACATATACTCCAGCCTTTCTACAGCAAACCGCAGGCCAATCCACAACTCCAGCATACCAGCCGGGTTCTACAACAACCCTCCAACGAGTCGGGGCCATCCCTGACCCTCAGACATGTGGCGATGAGCCACTTATCTTTAACTCTCAGACCAAGCTGAGACTACCCTACCAACCCGCCGTGCAACATGGCACGTACCATGAGGCTAGGCCCACATACCTAGAACAGCTCTTCTTAGCTCCCACGAGCTCATATCCTCAACCCCGGGCCAAATCTAAGGCCCACCAGTCACCTATTCAAGCCGTTTGATAACCCGAGGTGTGTCAGGCATTTACTTGAACACCTTGCGAGTGGCAACTATGACGCGACAGCAACAGGCCCCCACGGTCCAATCCCAACACCTTTGAGCACCCTGTCTTGCGAAGGACAATGTTAAATACTCCCAGAAGGCCGTTGGGGCCAACCTCGTGGCCACGGCTCGTCCCCGGGGCCAGCTCACCCCAGGGAGCGGCCGTGCCCCTAGGGAGGGCGAACTCCCTGGAGGCCGCGCCCTCCTCCCAATTTAGGGACCCCACGGCCCTCCCCAGTCCCAGTCTCGTGCAAGATTCGTCATGCAAGATTATTCAGCGTATCCGTACGTGGAAGGAGTCATGAAGAATGCTCACGAGGAAGCACACGGGTCAACCCTCAGTCCACACGCATGAGTGTCCATGTATCCTCCCGCGGGCAGATAGCAAGGTCTGACATAGGATATGGCCCGCATTCATGGGCTGGCCATCAAACCGAGCCTTGTTCCTACTGAGCCAAATTTCCCATAGAGCAGCCATGAAGATACACCTGGAGAGAGCCAACCACGGAGTTAAAGTTGAGACCACGCAAGAAGTCCAAGACAGCAGCGCCAATGGAGGAAGTGGTGGAGCTGTGGAATAGCAAGAAGCTAAGGAGAGCAGACCAAACATCCCTAGCAATAGTGCTGTGTAAGAAGAGGTGGATAGTGGACTCCGCAAGGGGCGAGGGGTAGCAACTGCACTTGGAACAGATGGGGACTCCACAGGCAGAGATGGCATCGTCGGTCGGGAGGCAGCCACGGACAAGACGTCACGAATGCACAGACCATTTCAATGGGATGTGCTGAGGCCAAAGCAGCAAGCAGCCAGGTGAACTAGTGGCAAACAGCAAGTTACGCATAGACCGAGTGGAGAAGTGGCCATCCGTGTTGAGAGTCCAGCACCAGAGGTCAGAGTGAGAGGAGGACCTAAAGGCATTGGTGAGCAGGTCACGGGGGAAGAACTGAAGAGTAATTGCTACACATTCCTACGCATTGCCTGAGAGGGCCATCTGGACGGAGTAAAGCTGTCATGGAAGGGCAGACCAGATATGTGGGGGCAGGAGATCTTTTCGGGGGTCATCACCCACTCAAACATCCAACCAGAAGGAAGTGTTGCCGCTATGCATGGAGGTGAAGACCCGGTGGTTGGCATGAATAAGGCCCGCGGCCAGCTGCCAAAGCTTCTTGTCAGCCGCGTATGCAAGAGGGAAGGCCGCAACAGAGTAATGGACGCCATGTAGGTGCTTTGCATGGAAGAAGTCAGCCCAAAGAGAGGTGGATGTGATGACCCTCCAAAGAAGCTTCGTCCTCAGCACCAGCTGCATGGTAGGTAGGTGTAGGATGTCAAGGCCACCGCATTCCGTGGGGTGTGAGATATCATCCCAAGATTTCCAATGCTTTTTGGGCGACCCCTCATATGAGCCCCAAAAGAAGTTTGCTAGGAGCTTGTGGAATCCCTTAAATATGGAGGTCGGGATCACTGCACAAGAGAGGGTGTAAATAGGAACCGCGGAGAGGACATGCCGAATCAATGTTAGCTTGCCACCCACAGACAAGAACTTGGTCTTCCAAGCTTGGAGTTTAGCTATAAGGTAGGTAAGAGAAGTGGGTGGGCTTGGGCCTGTCAGAGCACAGAGGGATGCCAAGGTAGGTAAACGGAAGAGATCCCTTCTGGAAGCCAGTCGCCCGAGCAATAGAACCTTCCAAGGAAGAGGGGGCATCACAGGCAATAATGAAAGAGCTCTTCGAGGTGTTGATAAGCTAGCCGGAGGTGACCTCGTACTTCTTGAGGAATTTCATGAGTTCCCTTAGGTGGCGAACAGAGCCGTTAGTGAAAATAAGAGTGTCATCCGCAAAAAGAAAGTGAGAGAGGTTGGGGCATCTCCTAAGGGATGGGTAGAAGCCCCCATGGCTGCAGAGAAAAAGTGCGGATAGCGCTCGGCTCAATGCTTCCTCAGCCAGAATGAAGAGAGAAGGAGCAATGGGGTCACCTTGCCGAAGGCCTCTGGATGACTTGAAGAAACCATGGGATTGGCCGTTGAGCAAAACGGAGAACCAGCAGTTGGTAAGTAGTGGCTCAATAAGGGAGATAATAGCAAGACCAAACCCAAACTTGCAAAGGACAGCAAACAAGAAGCTCCATTCCATCTGGTCATAAGCCTTGGCCATGCGGATCTTAAGAATGACATTCCTGCCTCTGCAAGGCCTGTTAAGGTGCTGGACAAGTTCCCTGGCAAGGGAAATATTTTCAATAATATAATGCCCATTGACAAAGGCCCCTTGCTCCTCAGAAATTAACCGAGGAAGAACACGTGCTATCCGATCACTAAGAACCCAAGAGCTGACCTTGTAGAAAAAATTGCATAAGCTAATAGGCCAGAAGTCCACACAAGTCTTCAGGGTGTCCACCTTGGGAATAAGGGCAATGAGGGAGGTGGTGAAGCTGCGAGGAAGGGGGTGGCCGCAGAAGAAAGCTTGCACTACTGCCACATGATCCTTCTCGAGGAAATCCCAACAACTTTTGAAGAAGTGCCCTGTGAACCCATCCGAGCCAGGCGTGCTATCAGAGGACATGATAAAAACAACAACCTTGATCTCCTCTGGAGGTGGCACAGTGGATAACATGGAGTTGTCCTCATCATTAAGGACAGTTGGGATAGCAGCCAAGATCTCCGGATGAATGTGCTGCGTTGTGGATGACAATGCCACAGAGAAATGAGAAACCAACAGGTTGGCCATAGCAGCTGGCTGGTTGGCCACAATGCCATCCTCGCCTTGCAGCTCAGTAATGACTGTGCAGTTGTGGTGGGACATGGCATAAGCATGAAAGAACTTGGTGTTCCTGTCGCCATCACTAAGCCATTTGATTCTTGATTTTTGTCGCCAAAACATTTCCTCTTGCATATGAACACGGTCCAGGTCATCCTTAGCTAGGATAAAGGCCAAATGATGAGCAGTGGACGGCTGGCTATCAAAAGCTTCTTGTGCCTTGGAGAAATGCTCTTTGGCCACCTAAACATTGGCAAACACATTGCGAAAGGTGGACTGGTTCCATTACTGAAAGAAGGCTTTCATATGATTGGGCTTAAGCGCCATGGAGATGATGGGGAAAGAAGAAGAAGGAGCTATGTCCCAAGCATCACTGGAGTTGGCGTGGAAGAAAGGATGAGTCTTCCACATTTGCTAAAAGTAGAACCTAGATGGCCGCTTCATGGGAGGGTGATTCAGAGAGAGGAGCAAAGGTCGGTGGTCACTACAGGCCCCACGTACCACCTTCTCTATTTATTTGTTGGGGAAGTCATCTCGCGCCCATGGAGGCCTGCAAACACCAGGAGGCAAGGGCATCAGAAGGAGTCCCCGGTGTTACCCCAGGGGACAACCCTCCGATGCTTAAGTCAGGACCGTATTAATGAAAGGCAGAGGAGAGTGAATGAGAGAGAAGGAAAGAAGTAGTAGTAGAAGGTCGAGGAGCCGTAGGGATCTTCCAGACGAGTGCTCATCGGCCCCAGTGCTTACATGAGTGCTCACTGGGTGGTAAGGTCACCGGGAAGTAACCTTTCTCTGAGTGTAGACTGGCGTGACTCTCTTCTCTCCTTGCTTGAGTAGCTCTATCCTCTTGAGTAGCAGTATAGCGGAATGAGCCATCGCGCCCCTTTCTCCTCTATCAATCTCCCTTTTATATGGGGTTGTCCTGGAGCGAGGGGCCTCATCCCTTGATAGGGAAGGGCATCTGTAGTAGAGTAACGTTTCTCTGCTATAGTGGCGGAAGTTTCCCATTGGAGGGCGATTACTCCAATGTTGGCTGGTCCCGGGGTGAGTCTTACGGCGCTCATGGGGCATGCTCACCCGTTATGGGGTCAAGACTGACGTTATGATGGGGACGGTCGGTCACCGGAGAGTCCTCCGCCGATAACTATGCTTTAGCATTTTACGCACTATAGAATCCGATGCTCTTCTGGGCTGGGCCTCCCTTTGGTGGGCCATGTACGTGCGTCCGTCCCTTGGTAGTGCTCATTGTGAGCAACCTGGCGTGGGCCTGCCATTATTGGTCCATCCCTAAGCCAAACGGATTTACCCTCCTCACTTCCCCCCTACTCTCAGTCGCCGAGCACTCTGCAGGGGGCTGAGAGTCGATCAGGAGAGGGTTTTCTCAGAGCACGAGGCCCAAGATTAGACTCCTCGTATCGTGGGTGTTGGAAACTTCGGGGTCGGCTCGGCGTGCAAGGTGCTTCTGGCGGTGGCAGAAGCCACGCTGATAATGATGGCTTGCATTTTGTCTTGTTTTGGGAGCGCGGGCTTCGAACAGTCACCTGACACTGTGATAGACGCCTTTTCACCTGCCTCGCGAAAGGTGGCGCCGGCCCATCGTGGGTGGTTATAAGGGCGACTGTGTGGTCTCCCCGCAGTCTCCATCCGTGTTTCGTTGGTTGCCGTGCTCGTCGTAGGCGTCTTCCTCCCATGCTCAGTGAGGATTCTTTCTTCTCTTGCGTCTCCCATCTTCCGTAGTCATGCCTCCACGTAGGGGAGTCCCTCAAGTTAGTTCTTCTTCTTCCGAAGAAGCGCCTCGCGACCGAGGTGGTGTGCCGAGCACTTCCGGTGCCGGCACTAGTCGACCCAGTTCTTGGCCGCTAGTAGCGTATATGGTGATTCATGGCCTGCGGGGAGCTTTCCAGATTCCCCCCGAGTACGACATCATCTTCCCGTCCGTGGGTGATGATATCATGAGTTTCTCTTCTGGCAGGATCATGGTCCCAGTGGCCTCCTTCCAGGCGGGCTTCCGCCTTCCAATTCATCCCTTCATCGTGTCTGTCCTCCATCACTATGGACGGCATCCTGGGGAAATAACCCCCAATTCTTATACCATTCTCTGTGGATTCGTCTATTCATGTCACAGAGCGTCGATGGAGCCAAGCGTCGATCTGTTCTAGCACTTCTTCCTTCTCCAGAGTTGTCCGGTTGATGCCTATTTTGCCTATTTCAAGGCTTGCACCCACCAGCATTTTATCCGAGTCTCCCGTACCGCGTCTAACCGCAAGGGTTGGTCGGAGCAGTACGTGTATCTTATCAAGTCGAAAGACCGCGATGCCTCCGATAATTGGATGCGCAGAGACGCTCGTCCCACCTGGCGTGACACGAAGCCCTCCCTCAGGGCTGAGGACCACCAAAAGTTGAAGGCCGTTCCCCGGTATCCCCTTATTGATGTAGACTTCACTTTGACTCCGGCGCTGCTCCGGGAGCTGGGGTTGAGTCCTCCGTTACCATAGGGTACTAGTTTTATTTTTCCATCAGGTTGCTCTGGTTGTGAGTGGTACTTGACCAATTTTGTTCTTATTTCAGGGGCGCCTGAAGTTCAGGGTTGGACCTACGAGATCGTCAGGCTGCCACGGCATGCTCCTCGCCCCATGGATCACGTCGCTCCATGGACCGGTCAGGTGTCGATCGTTGCCCCCCAGGCCGAGGTAGCATTTGCTCTGGGGAGGCTGCAGTACCCAGTTCCGATCGACGTCCCTGTGGTGCGTTCGTCGGTGGCATCTGTGATGAGTCGAGGACCTAGTCCTCTGAGGGGCTCCCCCGAAGGAGTCACTAGTACAGCTGGTGAGGAATCCGCCATGGCTGGTGGTAGCCGCGTCCCCCTGACCAATGATGACCTGGCAACGCTGGACACCCAACGTCGGGTGAGGAAAAGAGCGAGGACTTCCACCCCTGCTCAGATTCATATCCCGCCCCCTCCGCCATCTGAGCCGCCTTCTTCTGAGGCTCCGTTGCTACCGTTGGCTGGGGAGTCGGTGGTCGCTGCCTCTGCATCAGTCCCCATGGCACGGGGGCAAGACAAGGGCAAGGCTCCAGCGGCTGATGACACTAATGTCTCTTCTCCGTCGGGATCTCCTCAGCATAGTCAATCCTCACCGCCCAGGGACTTAACTTCTGGGATGGCCGGGATCGCCACAATCGTCGATCTCATGGGGAGGAGCTCGCAATGGTATGAGCATACTAGTGAGTTCGGTCCTGGGGCTGAGAAGGAGCTGATGACAGTGGCTTCGAGGAGTGCGTGTCTGGTCGTCAGTGCCTTTGGCTTGTGGAGGCATCATTTCCAAGGTCTCGCTCGGATGCTGGAGTCCATCCAGGCTCTTCAGGCGGGGCTCGAGGAGCTCCTAAAGGGGTCGGAGGTGGCCTACGCCGAGCTCCACAAGCAGTTGGTTCAACAAGGGCTAGCCCTCACTGGGATGGAACGTGACTGGGACTCCTTCCGGGAGCGAGTTGACGCAGCCGAGGAGCGAGTGGCCAAGCTGGGGGTGGAGGTCTGAGCCATGGAGACCCGTGCTCGGGAGGCCGAGGTAGAGCTAGCCACACTACGCTCCTCGATGTCGACTGCGGGTGAGGAACCAGTGGAGCACTTCCGCTCCTCTTCGGCCTACCGAGATGAGCTGACAGAAGTGACCTTGGAGTTCTACGGGCCGGCTCGCGGCCATGGCTTCCGGGAGGGTTGGAGTGCCACTGTGAAGGCCACCGCGGTGAGCTTTGGCAGTGTGGCTCTGCCTCTTCTTCCTTCCTCGATCCCTTATGGCCCGGAGGCCGACGATGGTGAGGAGGAGCCTGACGTCAATGGCGTAGGAGCCGAGGAGTCGGCACAGGAGTCGAGCATGGACGAGCGAGCACCCGTGGACGTCTTGGCGGTGGGAAGCCAAGTGGTGAACTTAGATGAGGACTCGCCTCCTGCTGGAGTCGTTGATGTATGTGAGCCCGGTGACACTGGGGCACGTGACGATGTACCCGGGGTGAACCCTTAGAAGGGTGCCCCTACTTGCTTATTTTGTATTTCCTTCTGCTTCTGCCTAGGTGGCAGTCTTCCTTTTGTAACCTCTTTATTTCAGAATAGAAAATTTTCCTTTGTTTCACAAATCTCGAAATCTCTTCCGAGTACTCTCCCCCTTTTTGAACGGCTATGAGATCTTCTGGGGATACGAAACGACACTTAGGAGGGGACTCTAAAAGGGCGCGACTTTCAGGAATTCGTCGCTTTAGTTTCTGGGGATTTGCTTGAGGCGGTAGGAGTCCTCATACTTCTGGGGACTTCGCTTCTCCTATAAATAGTGGCCTTCGAGATGGCTCCGTAGTCATCTTTGAGTTGGTGAACTTTGAGGGAGCTTCCTTGTAGGATGTCGTCGGGCGAGTCTGGTATTTCGTCAGACGATGAATCTCTGCAGGCTCGCCGCCAGCCTTTGATCATCCGGAGGGAGCCTCCACCTACTCCTTGGCGGCCGTGGTCGGAACCGAGGGTGAATGGCCCCCTCTCCGAAGACTATCAGAATGGGCACTTGGATGGCTGGCATGAGGCCTTGGAGAAGGTCAGCCGCTTATACGCTGGCTGGGGAGTCCTGCTTCTTGAGCTGGACAGGTTTCGTCCTTAAGAGGGCGAAAAATGATTTTGTACTCGCCTCCTCCTTGCCTCTTGATATTGTTCCTCCATCGTCTTCTTGTTGCATAGAAGTGATTGCTTTTCTTTACTTGCAGGTGCGTGATGAGGTACTTCCCCGAGCTGAGGGGTGTGCTCTTCTGCCTGAAGAGGGTGGTGGACGGGGTAGCAGACCTCGTACTCCAATTTGTAGACAAGGCCAGCACACCGAGTCGACTTTTGTAATGGGTGGGCCTTGTTGCTCCACTATCCACCGTCGGCCAAGGGAGGATGGGCCCACTGGCCTTCACTCTTGGTGCAGGCCTCCTGCTGCCGGTGTCCCTAGTTGGTCCGTTGCCTCGGAACAACAGAGATGCTAGGCATGGAGTTCATCCCTCTTCTCTGGCATAGACAGCTTCCTCTACTGGTCCACTTCCTCACAACAAGCAGGCTGAAGGCCGTCTGTTACCGTTATGCGAAGCTGGGGGCGGGATCGTGTCTCCACTCCCTTATTTTCTTGAGTATCTGTAAGATAGCTTTACGAGAGCCATTCTGACACTTTGACAATTTTGTATCTTGACTAAAGAATAAAGTCCTTTGTACTCTTTGAGTCTTGATTAAATAAAATCTCTTTAGACTTATTTCGAATGTGTACCTCTTAGCTGAGAGACGCTCATATGGTGTGCCTCCTGGTTGCTTCTCTATACGCTTGTCCTCATGGTACTTGCGCCTTTTCTTAGGCGGATCACCTTGTGATTATTGCTTGCGAGGGGGCGCCTGTCTACCTCTAAGAGACCCTTGAGTCGCCTTCTAATTTTTGAGGAGAGTGGTGCCCGCCTCTAGGGAACCCGTGGGTTACCCTCTCATTTTCAAGGAAAGCGGTGCTCGCCTTTAGGGAATCCATAGGTTACCTTCTCGTTTTCAAGGGGAGCAGTGCTCGCCTTTAGGGAACCCGTAGGTTACCTTCTTATTTTCAAGGGGAGCGGTGCTCACCTTTAAGGAGCCCATAGGCTACCTTCTCATTTTCAAGGGGAGCGGAGCTCACCTTTAGGGAACCCGTAGGTTACCTCCTTATTTTCAAGGAGAGCAGTGCTCGCCTTTAGGGAGCCTGTAGGTTACCTTCTCATTTTCAAGGAGAGCGGTGCTCGCCTTTAGGGAGCCCGTAGGCTACCTTCTTATTTTCAAGGGGAGCGGTGCTCTCCTTTAGGGAACTCATAGGTTACCTTCTCGTGATATGTGGGTAACTTACCTTAGTGGGGTACGGCTGGTGATGTTTTACTGAAAGAATTTCTTGAGGTTGATGGAGTTCCACGTCTTGGGTATCTCTCCCCCCCAACGTCACCAGCTTGTACGCTCCTTTACCAAGTGCTTCCGCCACCCTATACGGGCCTTCCCAATTTGGTGCTAGCTTTCCTGCAGCTCCTCTTGGGTCAAGCATGCTTGCTTGCCGTAGAACCAAATCTCCAGGGAAGAAGTGTCGTTCTTTAACTCAGACATTGTAATATTGGGCCAGCTTCTATTGCTACGCTGCGAGCTTTATTTGCGCGCCTACTCTATCCTCCTCGAGCAGGTCCAAGTTCTCTCGCATTGCTTAGTTGTTCCTGACCTCATCGAAGTGTCCCACTCATAGTGAGGGGTTGGATATTTCCACCGGTAGCACTACCTCAATGCCGTAGGCGAGGTGGAAGGGTGTCTCCCTAGTGGCAGCTTTAGCGGTGGTCTGGTGGGTCCATAGAATGCTCGGAATTGAGTCTATCTAGGAGTCACATGCTTGGTCCAACCGGGTCTTGATGCAGTGCAGGAGCGCTCGGTTGGCATTCTCTACCAACCCGTTGGCCTGGGGGTGCCCCACCGAAGTGTAGTGGTTCCAAATCCCCAGCTCCGAGCACTTCTCGGTCGAAACGGTAGAACTAGTTGAGTCGGTTGGGAAGGCTGAGGCGACAGAGGAAGACGGAACTGTGGCTGCTGTGACTGCTGAGCCTGAGGAAACTGCACCGTCTGCTGCCTCAACGGACAGTTACGGGAAACGTGCCCTAGCTAATCACATCGATAACACACAACCGACAGAGAACACGATACACCCGGATGACTGCCACCACATCTCGAACACAACCTCGGCTGAAAAATAACAGAGTATGTACGCGGCCGAACATACAAACCCGACTGCTGACTCTGCTCAGAAAATGACGACTCATCAAATCTCTTTCATTTTTTCTTATGACGAAAACCACTGCCCTAAGATTGCTGGAAAGGAACACTAGTGGCAGGAGAAAAAGTGGGAGAAACTCCTGGAGTAGACGACTGGTGAGGAGACTGATGTGGCACGACTGACAACACCATCCCAGTCTAAGCAAAACCTCGAGTCCTCGCCAACTCTAACTCCAATGCAACAGCGGCTTGATAAGCAGCATCCAACTCAGCTACACGAGTAGCGAACAACGGCAGGCTCAATTCTGCTCTCAGTCCGTGCAAGAATTGCTGAGTCCTCACGGTCTCATCGATAAAAATATGAGGTGCATACCGACCTAATTTGATGAATTTATCGCGATATTGCAGCACCGACATGTCACCCTGCGTCAGCTCAAGAAACTGATACATCTTGGCTATCTTCAGGCAGGCTGGGGTATAAGCACGTTCGAATGCAGCAACAAACTCAGCCCAAGTGATCTGTCGAAGCAGACGAGATCGGAAAGTAACTTCCCATTCTGAGGTCCACCACGTGCGTGCAGTACCGTGAAGTTGAAAAGAAGCCAGCATAACCTATTCATCCTCGGCGCACTCCATACATTGGAAAACGCACTCGGTAGCATCCAACCATTCCCTCGCTGCCTCGGGATTAGATTGACCATCGAAAGTCGGTGGATGGAACAACAAGAATTCTTTCAGTGCTCGTCCACGACTACCCGATAACTCTGTAGGAGGATCAGGAATAGGTGCAGCCTGGGCAGGAACTGGTACAGCAGGAGTGGCTGAATCACTAGCCTCATTCCAAGGAACTGGGGTTCTACGCCTTCGAGGTGACATCTTGAATCTTGAAAGTACGACAACGAAAAATATATTAGCATCGCAGGAAACATCCTAAGCTAGCAATGAGATGACTCAGAAGGGACTTGCTCTGGACCAATGCAGATTTCAATTCTTAATACAATTTCCCAACTCCGCTCTGATACCATATGTAACATCCCAGAGTACATAATACCGATAACCTGATATTAGGTATCGAATTACCGCCATTATGAACTGCCCCTCTAGTGCACACCCAGCCCCCTCCACCAACCCCAGTAGCTCCAACCCCACTCCGCCCAGCACCCCTACCACCACAGCCTCCATGGAGACCCTAGCCATGTCCTTCCCCCTCCCATAGCCATCATCCCTCATTACCTTGCCGTGTTATTCCCCCTCCTACTCCATTTTTCATCCTGAGGTCGCAGCTCAAGTTGCAGTTCACAGGCAGTAGACTAGGGTCCTAGAAAGAGCATCGTCTCTGGCCCTTCCCTAATCCCCCTGGTGGCAAATCATACCTCTCCGGAAAGGACGTCCAGAGGGCTTTCCAGGCGTGGTAGTTTCATCACCGTACAAGCCCCGAGCTACCAGTGAGAGTGATTTTCCCCCGACTGCGCAGGACCACTCAGGTAGAGAACCAGAGCCCTAGAGAAAGTTCAACCGTGGCTACTCCCTTGCAGATATGGGAGTGAAACATGGCTGAGAGCTTCCTCTACCAGTCCTCTGTCATCCCCAAGAAGTAGAATGAGATTTGGACATCGTCATCAAAAGTTCCAATTTTTTTCCCAAAGGTGCGCCAGGTCAGTCTCCCTATTCCAGAACTGGCCCACCCATACCATTCCGGCCAGTACGATCAGCCCCAATGTCAGTTGATGGAGCTATTGGTCCTGGCTGAAAGAATACTTGACCACAATTGTAACGACTCTGGTCTGGCCTTCAATGAAGCACAACACTATTCATGACATCCACATCTTCCAACAGCATCTCCCTAGGAGCAGCCAAAACCAGAACAGTCCATCCCTGTTCCAGGTCCTACCCCGACCAGCAACCTCGTCAGGGGAATTCAATAAAATTCAGACATCTTTCTGGATAAAGTATGAGACTTTTGCCACTGGTTTTATCCCATTTGGAGTTAGGTGGTGACCGTGGCGGTGACATCTTCGACTGTCTGTCTAGTGATTCTAGAAGCTGATAGCATCGGCGGAGCCCAACACGATGATTTTCTAGCTTCACTTCCCCTCCCCGCCTAGCCAGCTTACAGCCCCTCCATGTGTGGAGGTCAAGCGCCATCGCCGCGGCATGCCAGGGTATGCCTATGCTGTCTGGCACGTCCTCATCTCCGATTGGGATCGGTGTTTTCACACCGATTAGGTGAGCCTTGGTTACCCCCTTGCTGTTCTTTACTTTGCTGGTTTAGTATCACCTCTAGTGCCATCGGACGATGAGTTGAGTGCCCGATACCGAATTGCTAACATTTGTATGACTACCGTGGGTGAGTCGTGAGGGAGTCATTACAACCCACGCCCTCAGCATGCTGGCCGCCTGTTGGTTTGGGCAACCCAGACCCTTAGGGGTTCAATCTCAAGCTAGCCAAATCCCGAAACAATGAGGTCCCACTTCGGACCCTCTCCACTATCGCCGGTTGGCCTATGAGCAATTGTGTGCACTATGCGAGTGAGCTCTCCCAAGTGAGTCCGCCGTCAATGTTGCATGCTTGCGGGTCATAGGTCCAAGGAGCATTGGCCTAGTGGTTGCCATCCAAAAGTCCCTTTTGCCAGATTTGTTTTCTGATAAGTCTTTTACATAAAAGAAATCCGATTGGTCCATGATAAAAAGGAGGTTTCTTATCCTCAAACCTTTTCAGACCTCAAGGCACGTGTCCTGGAGACAAGTGTCGTTAACCTGGAGTAAGTGATCACATTATCACTTGGCCCTGCTCGCAGTCTGCATGTGCTGCGGCTCACGGGCAATATCAGTCGACGGATATGCCATGTCTGTCGACTGAACTTCCCTTGGGTCAACTGACTTTACATTTTCAATCCACTCAATTTGGGCAAGTCGACTGACTTTTCCTTTTGTTGTTGCTGATGGTTGCTGCTACTATTGCTAGTGTTGCTGATGTTGCTAGCTACTACTTATGCTACTATTGCTAATGTTGCACAGTTATGGTTATTGGCTGCTGCTTACCGTTGCTATTGTTGTTGGATGGTGCCGATGATGTTGCTACTACTTATGCATGAACTTCGGTTGATAGCACTGTGGTCTGACAGTCGTGGTCCTCTGGTCACTGCATTCTGATGTGAAGGCGATCCCTAAGTACACCGCATTCAAATGCACGTGCCATTTTGCTGCAACACTCCAAGTCTACCCAACCGGTGTTCAGTCAGGTTGAGAAATACCGAGTCAAATCATGCCAGTCTTGGCAATATCTGTCGACTCGTTGGCAAGTCAGTCGATTGACTTCCATATTAGTCAACTAATTTTTGGCCAGTTTGACTAACTTTGCCTTGGTCTGTCGACCAACTGGCCAGTCCTTTTAGTTAGCACTGATGTTACTGTTGGCGATCATTGCTGCTGTTGTTGCTTCATGCTTGCACTGCTGGCAGCTGGCTTTATGCTACTTGTGTTGCTACTGCAATATAAGTCAACCTAGGGCTTGGTAGGTCGACTTGGCTTGTCCGGCTGAGTGAGTATCTGTCGATCGAGTCGACTTACTTTACTATGTTGAGTCGACTCACTCTGCCTATCTTGACATTATCTGTTGACTTCTTGCAACATCAGTCAAGTAATTTCCATATCTGTCGATTGAGTTTGCTTTTATCTGTCAACTGACTAGCCAGCCCTTGCGATTTGTTGAAACCAAGTTGGGAGTCTCATGCACCTACTTTTGCCTAGTTGCCCCAACCATCTAGTTGCTTAAATCCAGCTGCTTCCAAATCCATGCCCATCTTCAAGATGCCTTGGTCTACTACTTTAGCATTGGATTTCCATTACCTCATTCTTAGTCTTTCATATCTAGGAAATTCAGTCGACCAAACCCATTCTGTTGGTCAACCGATCAACCCACCAGTTGACATATCAATCGACTTGAACTCATTTCAGTCGACTGAATTCAGTATATCTATCGATTGATATCTCATATCCATCGACTGAGTTTGAACTTAGTCAACTGAATCTGTCTTGTTCTCTCGACTTTGAGAAAACTCATTTACACACATCATGAGGGTAATAAAAATCATTCAAAATGTTATGAATATCAGAGTTTAAAGGCCAATAAGGATTTCATCATGATCCAGGAATTTAAAAATTAAACTCCATGAAATGAAATCTTCACACTTATGAAAATCTCATGAGGAGCATGGCAGCATGACCAATCATCAACACACAAAGTGAATTATAGTTGGATCATTATTAAATGCACAATAATGAATCATAGTTGTACATCATCAAAATCACATATGAACCATCCATGCACAACATTCTCCCCTCTTTTGATGATGGCAACTTTGAGTCATTATGATAGCTAAGTTCAACTGTGATCAATGGTGAGCATTGAACTTTCAATTAGTTAGAACCTGAATAAACTCTCCCCCTTTTGGAAAGCTTTCCCTCTTAACTTAATTAAGAACTCTTTCTCCAATAAACTCACAATCTCTCCCCCTTTGATCAAGTGATGACTCATAATCTCTTCCTAATGAACTAATCAAATGATGACTCATATAATCTCTCCCCCTTTTGATATGAAAGGAGGGGAGATCTAGAAGGGGGGATGAATAGATCTACCACCGAAAATTTCAATTTAAAAAGTTTTCAAGCTCTTCACTTAAATCTAATGCTGAAGAATGAGTAATTCACCACATGGATCAATTCAGGCAACCAATCAAGCTATATGTACCCATACGCAATAAAGATGCAGCAAGATAGGAGAACATCTAAACTCGAACAAGCAGACAATTAGATCTGCAAATTATCGATTGATCACAAACCAAGATTAGTACAGGGCGAAGGTTTAATCCAAGGATCTCCTCACGCAAGGGGCGATGTTCTAGATAGGCGTAACCTATCTTTTCCACCACGTCTTTTGACATACGTCTTGGTTGTGAACAATCACAGCTGACAGATAAGATCACACACCACAAAGAGAATAGGAGATATTTAGGTGGTTCGATTGCTACCCGCAATCTACATCCACCCCTCACTCCTCAGGAGTGAGGCTTCCTTGATCAAACAAGTAAACAGTATGCTCAATTTGTGACAAAGGCTTATTCTATAGCTTGACACCAAGGGAGACAAATCCCTTGAACGTTGATCCTGCTCCCTGTAGATCAACCCCACTACACAAGGTAGTACCTGGAGGATTGGACCTCCCTTCTTCTGTTTTCTCAGAAGGAACCGTGAGCAACGCCCAGTTGCCCACAACCAGAGGACTAGTCCTCTCTTCCTCTGGATCATAGAGGGAACCCGGAGAATAATCTCCCTTCTTCTGATGGCTTAGAAGGAACACTCTAGTTTCCTAGAGTAGACCACACACAGATCACACTGTGTGCAAACACCTTGTGTGCACCCGGCACCACAAGGTCAAAACACAAGATGAACCAGAGAAAAAAAATAACAAAACAGGAGGAAAACGGACTAGACTGTGGTATAATTGTTAAACTGTTAATTAAAAAGTAATTTTATTTTTGCTACTTTAGCAACCTGATCTAATGAAATTTAATTACTTACTGTTATATCTGGGGCTTCAATGTACTACACGACAATCCTTTTTACCTTCGAAGCTTTACAACTCTCGGAAGGCTTCATGGGTTCCAAGTGGTATCGGGTCTACTCGATAGTCCTATTGGATATATCCGGTATCCGGGATCCGGGTCGTCACATGACATGACTTGCGTGACCCGGAAAGGGTAATACTTGCTTGCTTGATAACATGATAGCCAAATTCTTGACATGACTTGATAAATGTACATGCTTGTTCATCATGATACATATTGACATGAATTCTTGAAAGACTTGCTAGTTCACTCAGTTACCTCTTTTTATACTCTCTCTAGTGTCGTTTCACGTCAACATGCATAACTGTACTTGCATTCATGCAACATGTAATTTTCTTAAAGCCAGCTAGCACTTGAGATGTAATTCCTACTGAGCGTTCGCTCACCTAGTGTTTTCCCCTATTTTTCTGGTAATTTTGATGACGAGGCTCATTCGAATGGGGATGGACAAGAGTGAAGAGCTTAGAGCCATACCAACAGTCAAAATGTTGTCTAGTCTTGTCTTTTCTATTATCCTTGAGTCAATCCTTTGTAATTTTCCTTTATTGAGTCCTAGTGCTTTCTTTAAAGAGATTGTAATAGAGGTACTTCCAAGTTATGATGAATAAAGGATTGGGTTATCATTATTTTTACGCACTCTGTCTATGTGTCGAGTACACTTACGCTCTGATTGACATGATCGAATATAACGCGTCACGCATTCCGGGTTCCTTCTGCGCTCGAGGCGTGACAATATTGCTTTCCTAAGGCCTTTAAACTATTCATAAGCTGTAAGAATCTAGCATACATTTCAGATACAGGTTCATCATGCTTCATCTTAAACAATTCGTATTCTAAAATGAGCATATTCACCTTGGTAGCCCTTACCTGGGATGTACCTTCATAGATTAGCTCCAATTCATCCCACATGTTCTTGGCAGATTTGCAGGTAGATATTCGTGAGTACTCTTCTAGGTGTACCGCACACTGCATTATGTTCATAGCTATTCAGTTGACCGTTGATAATCTGATTTGTTCCATGGTCCATGCATTTTCATCCTGAGGGAGTTGGAATGGACCGCTGGTAACGACTCTCCATAGCTCATGGCTCTAAGCCCGTAAGAACACCTCTATCATGTTCTTCCAATATAAGTAGTTAGCACCATCAAAAAATGGGGGCCTATTGTTCGAATGCCCCTCAGCTAGGAAGCTGTGAGCATTGCCAGTTCCAGGTCTTCCTTGGTCGTTGGACCACATGATTGGAAACCTGCTCCGATACCAACTAATGTGAAAAGTAATGCGGTACTAGAGGGGGGTGAATAGGATCGCCCCTTTGAAAACTTGATTTCTCATATTTAAACTAATGCTTAGAGAGCTTGACGAAGAACAAACGGTTTCAATTCATTCCATTGAAACAAAGACAATCACAAACACCTTGCGATCGCTGGACTGGTACAAGGTGGAGAACTAGTATTGCTACTTCCTCACGCAAGGGGAAGCTATCCAGATAGGTCTGACCTATCTTTCTAGTAACACCTTTTGATATACCCAGTCAATAGAGAACACAGATAGAAGATATGAAAGACAAACCACAATAGCACCAAGGAGCTTTAGGTTGTTCAATTACTATCCCGTAATCTACGTACACCCCTCGCTTGATCAGGACGAGGCTACACTAAGCTTGAATGAACACAGCTACAACGGCTGATCACATAGCTTACCCACCAGAGGAACAATCTCCTCTCTTCCTCTGAACACCAGAGGGAACACGTGCTCACCAACCTGATGAACACCCTACTGATTCTACCCGAGTAGAACCAGCAACCCTGCACACAGACAGTACACGAGGAATTCACCTCTCACCCTAGAATACCCACCAGAACATGACCAATTCAACTGATCACACCTCCGATAAATGCAATAATGCACTATCAGAGAACTACAACCAAATTGACTAAAAGAAGTTCAGAAAAACAAAACACAAGAAGAAATGAAAACTACAGTAGAGAAAGTACAAATGTAGCTCTGAACGTTGATTTAAGAGCTTTTAAAATCATGAAACAATTTTCTCTCAACTGGGCTGCTCTCCCACTCTCTTTCTCTTTTTCTTTCACTTGGGATCACAAGGGAACTCTTTCAGATGATCTCTCTTGTTCTTCAATGGCAGCAGCCACCTTCTTCTTCAAAAGATGAAAGGCTTTTATAAAATAGGGCCTCCAGAGCTTCTTCAGGATAGCCCTAATAATTCCAATGAAATTTGATTCGTCCACATGGCAGAGGAGAAGAATATTCTCTTCTGGAAACGACTGTAAGTGAGCCTGCCAACCTAGGATCACGTGCCAATCATGGGAGAGAACAATCAGGTGGTCCTCACGTGTTCAGGTCTTGTTCTACAGTGGCGACCTATTTGTCACCCTTAACGATCCATTTTTCACCATTACATACCCATTTGTCAACCTTAGTAAGCCATTTGTCACTCTTAAACTGTAGCCAAAACTCCTCTTTAGAGATTTTCCTTGATGGAGTCGACTCTGTGGTGTTACGGAGTCGACGTTTCTTCTTGGTACTTCAACGTTTTGAGCCTTGTTACCTTTGTCGCTCAAAAGTCGTCGCCTTTTCTCCTTTTTCACTCGGCCTAGCCGTCTCTGTTAGTCATTTGTCACCCTTAACCTTCTATTTGTCAGACTTGTTCGCCTTTGTGATCTATTTGTCACCCTTAGCAGGGTATTTTTCACCCTTAAAGCGCTAGCTAATTTGAGGATTATCTTACAAATACTAAGGGATAACCAGTTATATGCCAAATTGAGCAAATGTGAGTTTTGGCTAAAAGAAGTTACATTTCTTAGCCATGTGATCCTAAAGAATGTATTATTGTTAATCCTTCAAAAGTAGAAGCTGTAAATAATTGGGAAATGCCTACTAACATGACTGAAATCCGAAGCTTTCTACGATTGGCCAGTTATTACAAGAGAGTTATTAAAGGTTTCTATAAAATTATCGTGCCCTTTGACTAGATTGACTAGGAAGGAAAGTCCATAAGAGTGGACTAAATATTGTGAAAAGAGTTTCCTAACTCTGAGGGAGTGCTTGACAACTGCACTTATTCTTACTCAGTCCACTAGGGGAGGAGGAATTGGTGTATATACCGATGCTTCAGGAATTAGCCTAGGTTGCGTACTAATGCAATAAGGCAAGGTGATTGCATATGCATCCAGACAATTGAAAAAGCATGCAATAAGTTACCCAGTTCATGATATGAAATTAGCAGCTATAATTGTTGCTCTCAAGATTTAGAGACATTACCTTTATGGTGAACAGTTTACTGTCTATTCTGATCATAAAAGTTTGAAATATTTATTCTCTTAAAAGGAGTTAAATATGATGACAAAGGAGATTGTTAGAATACTTAAAGGACCTTGATTTCTCCATTCAATATCACCCATGAAAAGGTAATGTTGTGACTGATGCTCTTAGCAGAAAGACCAAAGCTTTATTTTATAGTGCTGACACCTGAAATTTGCCATCAAGAGAGTCAAGCTGCTCCGAGCCGAAACAAGGGCAATGGAGGAAGGAAAGAAGTAAAACAAGCTGCGTCGACGCAACCCCCGACCGCGTCGACACATGCGTGAAGATGCCACTGGCCCTCTAAGGTGATCAGCATGTGTACGTCGATGCAACCCCTGCTTGCATCGACGCACACATACCGACGCACGTGAGAAAAAAAAGGAAATGAAGAAAACAACAAAAAAGAAAAGAAAAGAGAGAGGGATCAAGTGATCCGACAACTCCCTCTTGAACCGGTGTCCACTCATCCCCTCCCCAGTGAGCTGGGAACAGAAGGAGAAAAATGTAAAAAAAAAAGGAAGAGGGCTGAGTCGACAGCCAAGGCCCACACCCCCCTTGAATCGGCAGCCCTATGCGCCATTGAACCTGCGGCAAACAAAAGCGCACAAGAAAAAAGGGGAAAAGATTGATCCGGTGGTCTTCCCCTATTGAACCGATGGCTCAATGTGCCCCCCATCCGGTGAAAAAGAAGACAAAAATTGAGAAATGTCACGTCACATTATTCATCCCGTTGCGCCAGATCAACACGTTCTGTGCTGGATCACCTTAGGCGAAGCAGCAAAAATGGGAAGAAGAAAAGAGGAAGGAGAAGAAAGAGAGAGGGGTTGAGGCCCCCATACAGAGACCCCATCCAATGGGAGATCCTCCCCTTAACCAGTGGCTAAAATGCAGCCCCTATGAGCATTTAAAGCTGTGAGACCTCAGGTGCCTAAAACGGTAATCCCCGCACCTGCGTTCGAGCGACAGTTTGCCAGCATGGCTGGCGGGATATTCCCTCATTTGGCAAAACATCTGTCGTCATCTGGCCGCTTCAGGTTCTTGGAAGCAGTGAGATTTTGAGAGTTGGTACACGACAGGTCTAGGGCCCAACCAATGGCACCAGCATAGCGTCGGTCAGCACTGACCAATCCGCAAGGGACAACTTCACCAGCCTCGCACCCCTACGCGTAGGCCCTCGAAGGCTTCGAACAGGGAGAGGGAGCTGAGGAATTCCAAGGAGTTCACATCCACTCCTATAAAAAGGACGCAAGCTCCATTGGAGAAGGGGGATCGACTGGAAGATAGATCAGAAAAAGGCAGAAGAAAAAAAAGGAGCTGAGAGCCCGTCTTTGCACCTGTGCTAGCAGAGTGAAGAGAAGAAGAAGAGTGAGGGAGAGAAGAGAGAAGAAGAGGTGAGGTTCGGTGGGGAGGTGCCAATGCTCCATCCCCCCACCACTGTATCTCTTTATTTCTGCCATGTTTTCCTTTTTTACTATAGTGTACATCCCCCTTGTACCCATTGTTTTTACAATGAACAAAAAAATTTGAAGCTGTGGCGAATGTTATGATCTCCACTTTGTCCCTTCTTCTAACTCAAGTAGGTTTCCTTGCTGCTGGTCCCCCCAATTATGAGCATTCCTTTTTTTATTTTCTCCCCTAGTGCCTCAAACTGGTCTGTGTTGCTCACCTTGATATGCGTCTCTCCAATGTGTGCTCTTTCCGCGTTAGTATAACCATGTACTGCTGCGCTCTATGGATGTGTAATATGCCTTCTGTCGAGATGACCGTTTGCCCTCTCACTCACACCCATGAGTTGTGGGGACTTCATAGTTTCTCTCAGATCCATTAGAATTCATATCTAATTTTCATCCATCAAGATGCTGCCTTTCCTTTTTTTACGGTGGTCACTCCGGGCCCCGAGGAACTTGCTCCTTCATAGTGTGGTCTCTGGGGAACCCCATTTGGGAAGTCAACAACAATGGCCAAAGGTCTGGAAACATGCCAAATTCATGTCCTAAAATTTCAGATATCACTGCCCATGGGTCATCGGAGCCTCTTGTAGGCCAGTCCTCGGGATTTTCATGCCCAATTTGGGCCTTAGGGTGGCTATCCTCAGCTTACCTAATAGTCTTTGAGGCTGTCTCAGATCCCTCTGTGGGTGAGTCTCTATTTTATACCCCATAAACCCCGGGTCTGGAGGAGATGCTGTTGAAATTCTGCTAGGGAAGCGGCCCAAAAAAAGGAACGAATGCCTAAAGGATTTTAACCACAAAGATAAAGATGAACAAATAGGGGGACTACCTCACATGGGCAGTAGCAGTGTAATTTCTATGCATTCTTGTTTGGTTGCTAGAGCAATTTGCTGAATTATTTTGCTGCCTTTGTTGGTTTCCAGGGTTTTCAGTTATTAAAAAGGTTGGGAATCTCCCTCCTGTGGATGAGACCACTTCCTTGGAACTGGGGGCGATTGAGGAGGGCGAGTTACATGATTCAAACATGATGAATGATGATTATAACTCGGTATCGGGTGCCACGCCGTCTTTCTCATGTGGTGAATCCCTTGGTAGCGCCTTGGTTGGCATGCTTATTTTCGATGCACATACTTCTGCACATTTTTTGCTGGACCCCTGAAGATGTGTTTTCTTCTTTCTTCATAATAGGCTTTTGAGGCCGGAGGTGCGATTACACTTCTTAAACAGGGGACGAGTCCGGATGTCGATTCGAGTTCCTCAGGTGAGCTTCTATATAACTTCATATATAGGGCGTTTCTTCCCTTTTTTGTTGATTGGGAGATTACCTTGACATTTCTTGTTTTCAGATACGCTAGACCCGACCATGGTCATCTCTGTAGGAGAATTTGTTGCTCTCCTAAACTCGGGGCTGAATGGGGATCTCCCAAAATTCTCAGCCACTCTTCCTACTGACGGGGAGATGGTGGCTAGTTATTTAGAAGCTCTGTTGGCCGAGATTTGTGCAAAGAAGGATCCAGAGCCGTACCCCAGGTGGACGAGGCTGGACTACTGGTTGCTTCCCATGGCTTGGTGGTGGCCCAAATTTCTCACACCATTCGTGAGTATATCTAGTTCTCAACCCTTTTTGATTTTTCGCCCTGTTTAGTTGTTTATGTAATCATGTTATTGGTTTCTTGTTTCGTGTAGCAGTGGATTCTTCCGCCACAGGGTCCCTTGGCGCCTTAGAAGAAGTTGGTAGAGGTTCTCTGATGTTGGAGCCAAATGTTGGGTCTTTGGATACTTGTGCCGAGGTTTCTGGCTTAATTCATGCCCCGACTGAAATGAATGAAGACTCTTGTCTTTAGCAAAAAATCACTATTCGACCCCTGGCGTGGGGTTTGAGGGTAAATATTCTCTTTCTTTCTTTGTCTTCAAAAGATTTGGCCAGCCTTCATCATGATATTTTATTCACCTTAGGTTGTCCTATTGTGGGGAATACTGAGCCACCTCGACAAGCAGAGGGGGATACCATAGAACATGCAGAGGATTCTCCTATCTCAGAGTCTGCATTTTCAACCCCTCATAGGGATGAGGATGTTAGCTTGCTTGGTATTCTATTTTTCATTGTTTTTTTTTCCGGTGCATTTGATTCCATACATTTAGGGTTTGACTCTTGCCATTTCACTCTTCAGAGAGCACTGGAGAAGCTTCACTAGACAAGGCCGACTCCAATGCGGAGGAGACCAGGTCTTCTCCTTTTAGTGTGCAGGTTGCTGTCCCTGATCCATCAGGTGATAAGGGCCTTGTATCGCCAAGTAATTCATCTCTTTTGGATCATTGCCTCTCAGCCTATTTATATGTTTCTGATCGACATTGCGCCTTGCGCTTTTCCAGGTACTACAGAGCTGATTATAGATCAGCCAACACCCTCTTTGCCCACCAGTTCAGGGGCTATAGAGGAGAGCATACCCCAATCCAGGCCCGGGGGAGGAACTTAGGAGGTCACCTCCCTAGGTATAAAAACAATACAGCCTGGTTTTTAGATGCACATTTTCACTCTTGTTTTCTTTTTTGCTTTGAGAGTGATTGTAATGGTCTCCATTTTTTTGTGCAACTTTAAAGGACAACATCCTTGTGGGGACAGGGGATGTAGGGCATATATTAGGCTCGCCCACCGATTTCTCGGGACATGGGATTTACTGGCTAGATGCTCCCTAGATTGTGTCCTTCGTGGGGCCTGTGATGATGCTCGACACGCTCATTAGTAGTGCCCGAGTTTTGTTTCAGCAGGAAACTCTCCCCTAGTTGAGGCTGTGAAGAGCGCTCTCTAGAGTGGCACACGGGCTTATCATACGTTGGGGTTGTCGAGAGAGCCTTGGATGGCAGCTGCGGAGAGTACTTGGGAGGAATTTCGGCGTCTTCATGCAGCCTCTGAATGGAAGGGCTACTATTTGAAAGTTCAACAGGTTGAGGACGGGATTTCTGCATTGTCAGGCGAGGCCCATGGGTTACATTCAAAGGCCGAGGTCGCTTGAGGGCGCAGGAGTGCCTTGGAGGTGGAGCATGCTGCAAATAAAGAGAAAATGACCCAGCTTCGACAAGTGGCTTAGTCTTTGTGGGATCAAGCCCAAAAGCTGGCAGTTATAGTGGAGTCTAGCGCTAAGATGGTACAACGACTGTAGGCCTAGGAAGTAACCTTTATTCAAATGGACTCAGACCTTCAATGTGAAATTGCCACTAGGCGAGCCCAGATTGAGGAGTTGATAAAGAAGTCCCTCGATCTCCGAGCTCGTTCGCTGTACTTTTATGATTTATTGATGCATTCATTATCATCTTTCCCTGTCTTCTTCTTTTTTCAGCATTCATCATTTTTGTGGTTACCTTGGGAGCTTGTCTCGGGCTCCAATTTTGCTAATGAATGGTTAGTGATCAATATGAATTGATAGAGTTGAGACACTTGTTGTGGCGTTCATTCATTCATCTTCTTTTTTGCTTCCTTTCTTCCTTTCCTTTCTTTTCTCTTTCTCTCTCTATTTTTTATCACTTTACTAATCTTGGTGCCCTTGAGGGTTTTCGCTAAAACTAGTCCCTTTTAGTTTTTTTCGGTGTGCCCTTGCGGATTTTCACATCGACCCACAGATATTCCTCACCAAGGACTCCTGAGCAGAACGGAATAGTTGAAAGGAGAAACAGAACACTTGTGGAGATGGCACCTATTCCACTCAAAGCTCTCCGTCCCTCTCTCTCACTCTCTCGAAGGGCTCATCGTTAGTTTGTTAGTGTCAAGAATTTCGCATTCATTCACATTCATTTACACACGCATTCATTTTCAAAAGAAAATCAAAACCAAAAACAAGTCATCTCACTATCATATCATATCATAAGCATCCATGTACATGAGTAGCATCAGAGTACACTAGGCCTATCCCTCACAGCCATCATTGTCCCTCGACCCCTCGTGTCTCTTTGGTGGCCGGGCCATCGCAGAGCTAGCCTCCTCCCGGTGTCGTTGGCACCGCTCCTCGTCCTTGTTCCTCTGGCAGTCGGAGGAACTCATAAAGTAACCACGGTAGGAGCTGTGAGTACCATGTGTACCGTGTGTGTTGCCGCTCAAAAGCCCGCTGCGCTCGGGTCTCCGGCTCATCCCCTCCATGATCCCCTCTACCTTCACCGTCTGAAGCTGTGTTGGCTCCACCTCTGCTTGGTAGCACTCCGCCTCAGCCAAGATCTGCTCCATCTCCGCAGCCCCGGCCCAAAGTTGCTCCTACTCCACACGGAGAAGTGCCATCTCGATAGCATCGATCGGATGGCTCTACTACATCTCCTCCATGAGACGGGCAGCCTCCTCCCGTGCTGCTACGTGGCTCCGCTTGAGCTCCTCCCCCAGCCGGGTCAGCTCGATCATGTGCATGTTCACGCATCATGGTTAGTCAATCGCATTTCATAATCATAATCAACTGGGAAAGCATAGTGCCCACTTACCCTCTTGGTGAGAGCGGCCTCGGACGCCTCGACTCGTGCCACCATCCTCGCAAACTCTGCACCCCGCTCAGCACGGTCTGCAGGTGTCTAGGAGGAGGAAGGAGAATCAGCTCCCTGACGTTGGGCCCCCTCAGCTCACTGCATTTTAGAAGTCCAGGTTAGTCAACATCATAAGCATATGCATATTAAGTCTAAGGGTCAGTAAAACTCACCAGGAGGTCCAATGCCTACCAGAGCTCATCTCACTCCTGGATGGTGGAGTGGAGGCGGCCCTGGTGCTCGACGATCAGCCCCTGGGGGTCGAGCTGCATATAGGAAGTCAAATGTCAGTGCATCATAATCATAAGCATAATGGAAAGCATAAGGTTAGGAGTCGTACCAGTCGTCGAGAGCCACGGAAGACCTAGTCCCCATAGCGTCTGGCGTAGGCCGTTAGATAGGCCTCCTCGCTCTCTGCTCGGGCAGTTGCCACTCTCACCCGAGTCCCATCCAATCTACTATCTGCTCCGCCGCATGGTAGTCCAATCTGTCTCAGACGCCAGTCCTCGAGCGTTCCTTCTGACCAGCTCTTCTGGCTTCTCAGGTGCCGGGAACTCGACTGCCACCTGGTGGACGCCAATCGTCCTCATCACGAGTCGGTGGTAGAGTGGCTCCACCACATTCATGCAGTGGAGCCAGAAATCGCACCCAGCGTAGGTCAAAGTTGCCATGACCCACAGCTGGCCCTTGTGCCCCTTGCTCTAGTAAGGCATCCATCGGACCTGTCAAATAGGACAATTGCATCAATATACAGATCATATAGTTGCATTTTAACATAAAGTCTAAGTTTTAGATCTTACCAAGGGGTAGGGCAGTGTGTCTAGGTCGTCCTGGATCGCCCAGACCTAGCGTCGCAGGGATCCGACCTCCCGTGGTGCCGTCCACCGTCGCACGATGGGCAGCCACTCCAGATAGGTCTCCTCTCCTCTCTCCAGCCCGAGGAGGTGCACGTAGGCCCAAACCTACATTGCATATCATCAAGTGTCAGCACATAGAATTCATATAGCAGTCGCATAGTCATTTTAGAAACATAAGTCGTACCTGGAGTAGAGGAGAGAACCCGCCGAGCATCGTCCATCGGCTAGTCGAGCTCAACATGTCAAAGAGGAAGGCGAGGACCACCGCTCCCCAGGTGTACTCGCCAACTCGATCGACATCCTCGAGCAGTGGAAGAAATCGACAGCTGACGATGTCTACTCGGGTGGCGAAGAGGAGCCTCCCGAATAGTAGCATCAAGAAGCATCTCAGCACCATGTCCGCCTCCGGTCTTGGCTCGACTGCCACCTGCTATCATGCCCGGTCCACGAGCCGCTGCAAGTGCTGCTCTGGCAGCTCTCCAGTTGCATTCCCCGCTCCCCTCAAGCCGAGGCTCTCCTGCAGCCTCTCTCTCATCAGGGTCATCGACTGCCACTCCGGTCGCAGTAGCTCCAGGCCCAGCAGCCTCTGAGCCAGCTCCTGGTAGTCGGGGAAAGTCCTCCCGCTAACCGGAGCCCCGTGCACGCACAATCCAGTGATGCACACGACGTCCTCCAATGTAGGGACCATGTGGCCCCAGGGGAAAATGAACGTCCGGCTCACTAGATCCTAGTGGTCGTGCAGGGCATAGAGGAGCACGGTGTGAAGCCGTGTCACCTCCGAGCTCAGGAACTCCCCGAAGCCCATGGCTCCCAGCCTCTCACGCTGGAAGTCCGGTAGTGCAAGGTACACTACTTGGACCTGGAGCCAAGAGATCCGAGTCCTGCACTTTCCCTACATGCATTTAAAACAAATTTGCATCGAAAGAAAAAGAAGAAGAAGAAATGTGCATTCTGTTAGGTTCACAATTCCCTCTGGGCCGTTTACTCACCCACAATAGCCAGTTTCCTACCGTTTCCTACACTCTAAGGGCTCCTTTACTGATTTGAGTTCCACAGTCATCCACTGACCATTTTATTTTGTGGGTGGTCCTTTTACAACCGTTTAGTGGTGCAGACGGCCTGTTGAGGACCGTTTAGGTCATCGTGCCCCTTCCCAATAACGGTAATTCTCTGGCCGCTGGGGATACCAACGGTTCACATATGACCGTATGCCCCTCCTCAAGGCCCGTTAATTGGAGTCTCCACAGCCAGCCTATTGACTATTTTTTCTAGGAGAAGGCCTATTGGAGGCCGCGTGGTTCTCAACACTTCAGCTTTGGAATGGTCCGGTATGGACCGTCCAGCCTCTCCACGGTCTTCCTCAGATGGTGTTCACTCCCCAATTCCCCTGACGGTTCAGCTCCCTCTGAATGGCCACCTATGGACCGCTCTGAACCCAAGCGGTTCTATGTGAACCGTGTAGTTTGATCAGGCGATCCCTGTGGGACGGTGTTTCTACTGTCATGCCCGACGGCATTCAAACCTTCCCCGCCGGTGGGTGACTACCGCAGTGGCCTCCCAACCAATCCAGCTAGGGTCGTATGCCCCTTCCCATCCCCCTAGGTTAACATGCATGTAGTAGAGGTTTTGGGGGAGGCCTACCTTAGAGGTCCTTAGTGGCTTCTCCACCGTCACCGTGGTCACCTCCGACGGCACTTCGTCATCCACCGTCACTCCTGCAATGATCACGGATGCCCCTTCTTCAGACACGGATAGCGTGGGTCCCTCCATGGCCACCTCCTCGGTCATCTTCGACGGTGCCTCCGACGAGGGAGTCTCGACCAATGGTGGTACGGTGATGTTCTCTCTGGCTATTCGATGGTGTAAGGCTTGCCTCTTAAAATGCATGAAAGGGCTAAAGAGAGTGGGGGAAGAGCGTGGAAGGAAGAATGAGAGTGGAGAGGAATGGGGAGAGGGGAGCTCCAGTGGTGAATATGGAATGGAGAACGTGGGGGGAAGGTCTCCTCTGTCGGTTACGGCGGAGGGAGATGGAAGGGTCGATTTTATTTTTTTGAAATCAACAGTCTGTACACGGTCCATCGATGGACCGTTTATATATTGAACGGTCTATATTCTGACCGTTTATTTGTCACAACGTAACCCCCACTCACACGGTCTCCCAATGGCCGTTCATATCACTGAGCGGTCCTACACTAGGCCGTGCTAATGCCACTATGCGATCCCAACTAGCAATGCCCTCGCGGCCCTATGAGGACCGTTTATATACTTGGGCAGTCTCCATTTAGGTTGTGTAGTGGCTGAAATGCTAAATGATGTTCTTTGAGCTTCATTTTTTGTGGCAATATGCACTTCGTTGATGATTTGTTGGCCTGAACCGTATTATTTCATATCATTGCAAGACTTGTTCATGATCTCTCTAGCAGCATTGTTCCACTTTTGCTTCCACTGCCACTACCGTCAGGTAAGTCAGGTAAGTATCTTGTACCCTATATCCCTTAATGCATTACTATATGGTATCTATGCTATGTTATCTCGAGAACCAGCTGGTCATTCACGTGTTCTAGGATCTGATGTTCCCCTTTACCAAAAATGATGATGATCTAGGTGCGCACGTTTAATCATCGGATAGGCTGTTAGGTTGGAAAAATTAGGGGACGATAGTTCTATCTCGCACGCCGTGGTTGCAGATAGTGTCCTGACCTTGATCGCCCCAGTCTAGCAATATTATTCTCGAGTACTTTATATTTTATTCTTTTTTTCACATTCGTTTTAATGATTTCTTTTATTTTAGCCCAGCATGCATCATACATATTCTTTTAAGCATTCATGACCCATAGTTTGCCTACAAGTGTCCCACCGATGATAGATAACTGTGCGTTCATGTCCGAGTAAGAGGAACAATTCCACTCTGAATTGGAAGGTTCTCTCTGATCTGTTCGCTTGGTTTGGTTGATTGAGAGTCCCTATCTGGAGTTTTGTCTACCTCCTTTTACTTTTGCCTATCCCGGTCTCCTCATTGGTCCGAGGGATTGTGTCCCCCATGAGGTTGATCGTGTGGTTTCCTTTTTATTTAGTTAGTTCCTTCAGATTGGTGTTGCTTTCGGTCTGACTATTCCTTGTGTTTAGTTTGGAGTTTTTCGGAAGATTCCTATCGCTTGTTAACGAAAATGGGTGTCTTTTTACCTTAACGCCCGCTTTTCAGTCCGCTCTACTTCATTTTCGCTTCATCTCCATGTTCCATCTCGCTTTCGCTTCATCTCCGCTCGCTCGCCTGCAAAGAGGACGTTAAGGAGGGGCATCTGTTGACACCCATTTTTTGCCGATAAGTTGAGTCATTTCTCTTACTATCATTTGTTGATGCCTCAAGTTGTCCATTGCTCACTGGGCTATTTTCTGGCACGTCTTTGGGCCTATTTTATGGGTAGCCTCCCTCCCTGGCTAGGTTTGCTTCAATTCAGGGCTTAGTGGGCCTTGAATTGGCTTAAATTATCATGTTTTATGAATTTTAAGCGTCCAGGCGTTGCACGGCTAACCTCCGGTCGTTCAGTAAATGAACGGTTGATATCGAGCCGTTCATTTATTTGTTGGATATTTTTGCGATTTTCTGAATTTTCACCGACATACCAGTGAATGGTTATGGGTCTGCCGTCTAATCTTGTTGAACGGGTGGAATATGGCCGTCCAATTCCCAGAGTCCTAAGCTCGATGAGTTCTTCAGATAATTACCTATTTATCTGTTTATTTGAATTTACCACCGACAGGCTATGAACGGTTGTCCATTGGCCGCTATAGTGATTGAATGGTTCAGAAATAGCCGTTCAATCCATAAGAGTCCAACGGCGAAATAGTCGGTCAGTTCGATGGATATTTTGATAATGTTTCCTATTTATTTAATTTCCACCGATAGGTTTGGACGGCTGGAAATAGGCCGTTCAATAGGTTGGGCGGTCTATCGCGCGACCGTGCAATGGCCCAATTTCTGAAGAATTTAGGGTTTTTCTCTCTCCATCCGTGGTTTTATCCCCGACTTGTTCCACCCATTTCTCCGCGGATATTCAACCAAATGGGGTGCCGTTTGAACTGGTTGGAAGATAATTCTATTATCTACAGATTATCTTTTATTATCTCGACCTAAAATTCATTCAAAACCCTAATTCCGAGCTAGGCTTTTGGGGCTCTATAAATAGGACCTTAAGGCCAAGCTTGGATAGGGGGGGAGATTCTAAGGTCACAGCGAAGCCCTGCTGAATTCTAGAGCGACCTACAGTCAGGGATGGAGTGTAACATCCATGGTTTAGCGGATTCTTAGTGGTGCGGATCTAGGATTCGTCCGGTATATTTTCGCTATTTTTAGGCCTAGGATCAAACGACACATGATTTGGCTCAAAATCTGTGGAGAAAATGGTGGATCAAAGACCCCATTCGGCCACGGGTAGAGAGAGAGAAAAAAACCAGCCGAAGCAAGGATCTCGGCTGTGGAAGGCAGTCGTTCGATAGACCGCCACCTTCACCAAGCGGTCTATCATGTGACCGCCACTAAGGCTATCGGTGGAAAATAATAATCAGATAAATGTGCCCATTTATCCAAAGACTAAGTCAAACCGGCCGACGTAGGACTCTCGCTCAAAAAATGGTCCTTCGATGCACCGCCACCTTCATCAAAATGGTCCATTGCGTGACCGCCTCTCAGGTTGTCGGTGGAAAATAAATAAGAGATAAATATGCCCATTTATCCCCAAAGACCAAGTCAAGGTAGGACTCCCGCGCAAGAACGGCAGTCGTCTGATAGATCGCTAACCTCACCAAACGGCCTATGATGAGACCGTTATTAAAAACAACAGGTCGGCGCTGAAAAGGGTCAGGTCGGCGCAGGTTCTTCAGTCATGATAAAAATAGTCTTCCGATAGACCACCACCATTATGAAACGGCCTATCGTTGGACCGTTATTAATATGGTCGGTGGAAAAAAATAAAATATATATGGGATAAATATGCCTATCTACACTAGAGACCAAGTTAAACCAACGTGTATTAAGCCCAAATTCGAGAAAATTCAGGAGCAAGCCCAACCAGGGAGAAAATATCCATAAAATAGGCCCAAACAAATATCTAAGAATGGCCTAATGAGTGATGGACAATTTAAGGTATTTTAAAAATAAGGGTAAGAAAAGGACTCAACTCAAAGGCAAAACGTGAGTGTCAACATTATCCTCTATCCTTATATACCTGGCGGCGGCTGCTTCAGTTCCCAAGTCCATCATGAACTATATTGAGCGTCTTTGTGTAAGCTTCTTCTGGGGTGGCTCGGACTGGGGCTCTCACTGCCACTGGGTCCACTAGAGTGTCATCCATAAGCTTGTGGTTGAGTGTGGTTTAGGGGTCCACAGCCTCTGGCATGCCCAGGTTTCCATGGCGGTGAAGCTGGCTTGGTCTATTCTTCATGGTTCTTCACTCTGGGCTACTTATGGCAGGCAACGGTTCCGTCTAGTCGAAGGGTCTACGCTCACGGTGCCTCGTTTGCATGGTGTTCCTAGCCATACTTTCAGTACTGCGCATGATATGGTTGTCTCCAACACCCGATGGATCATTGGTGATGGGAGACGGGTCAATTTCCTAGATGATATTTGGGTTGGTGACTTTCCTTCACGCCATTCTCTTGCTAGCCCCTATCGGGGTCCTCCTACTACTGTTTGTGAGGTTGTATCTGATGCTGTGCACCGCCTTCGTAGTTTATTTTCCGATGCCCACTACCTCGATGGGATTTATCTCACTGATTATGAGGATATTTGTATTTGGTTGACTTCTGCATCTGGGAGTTTCACCCTCAAATCTATCTATGAACAGCTTAGACTGAAAGGTATCTGGTGTGCTCCCTTGACTCATATCTGGAACCATCATTTTCAAAGGCACACATCTTTGTTCGCCTAGAGGGTTCTTCACAGAGCAGTTTCTGTCGACTCTCAAGTTACTGATTGTGGCATCCCTATGGCTTCTCGCTACAGTTGCTGTAAGCTCCCGCGTACTGAGGACCCTGATCATCTTTTCATTAGCAGTGATCTTGCTAACTCCTTGTAGAACTGGGCGTCTCACTTCTTAGATGCTAATTTTTGAGATACCGATCATATCACTCATCGGCTCTGGGACATTCTCACCAAGTGCAACCTTAACTCCCCGTACGGATTCATTGCTATTTACTCCTCTATCCTTATTATTTGGGAAATATGGACAGCGAGTTGCAAGATGCGATTTGAGGGTTTGCGTCCCGCTCCAACTCATTTCCTTCACAATATTTAGTTTCAGATAGATGCTACTCTTGACAAGCAAATTTTCAAGTAGCATCCCACAGGGTAGCAACTCAAGCTCATTTCCAATCTCAGGTTGAAGCACAGGTCTTCTCCTAGGATCATCAAGCTGGTTCGGTGGATCCCGCCTGATCAGGGGCTTGTTCTGAATGTTGATGGCGCTAGCAAAGGGAACCCAGGTTACTATGGTGGTGGTGGCTGCATTAGAGATAGCAATGGGAAGCTAGTTTTGGCCTTCTCTCATTTTTGTGGCGTCGATAATAGCTTGGTGGCTTAAACCTGAGCTATGTGTGATGGAATCAGACTCGCCAATGAGCAGGGTCTTATCTTGTCCAACATCTGCACTGATTCGGTGGTCCGGGCTACTTCTTTGCTTTCAGGGGTTGCTGCTACTTGGGCATCATTGAGATGGTGGCGTGAAATTCATGAGCATCTTCTTGGCTCCGGTGTTATCGTCTCTCATGTGTACCGAGAAGCTAATCCGGTTGCGTATGCTCTTGCGTCCTTTGTGTGCCTTAATAAACGTAATGTTGCATTTTTCTCCACCTCCGATCTACCCAGGATTTGTTTTGGGCCTCTGGTCATTGATCGGCTGGGTCTTGTTTCCCTACGTCTTTTGTAAGAGGGTTGGAATTCCTTTGTTCTTGTAGGGGTATGCCCCGGTGAGGATGTATTCTTTTTCTTTTTATTAATAATATCTCCTTTTCAAAAAAAATACATTGTATGCAATGACAACCACTGATAGACTGAAACGTGTGCATATGAAACATCATAGAGAAGGCACTTATTCCAAACAAAAATGAACTCAAGCAATCAGTCATCATGTTGAAATTTACATAAACCAAGTTCCCTTCTTAAGAATTTAAATCTTTCATTTCCATGAGGTTTAGTAAATATGTTAGCAATCTATTTTTCTCATTCTATTACCTAACATTTGCCTGCTATTACCTACTGAGCGTTCGCTCACCCAATTTTCCCCCATTTAAGGTAGCTCCGATGATGAAACGCAAACAGACGGGGATGGGCAAGAGTGAAGACCCGGAGTGGACCCATTAGACGTGGATTTGACTGTTGTCTTAGTAGTGTTGTGGAGTGGTCTCATAGTTGCCCTAATGAGTCATCGTTTAGTGTTGTTTGTTGTCAGCTTAAGGATTGTCGTCAAGAGTTGTAATCTCTTCTTTATCTCTTTTTCTTTGAGCCGTGATGTGAGATGCTATGAGGATGTTGGAAACTTTTATGTTCTCGGTTATGAATAAATTGATATTTTTGGAGTAATTCTTTCTCTTGCAATTATATGTTCTTTTAATTCCGGTATTGCTCTGCTTATCATGAATGTATATAACTGTCGCGTTCTGAAATTTCACGTCGGGGCGTGACATTCTGCATCTTCTCCCACAATGTGGGGATTCGATCAGCCGATCAACTAGTTGATGGAGTGGCTGTTTCCTTTGCCTCTCTCCTCGAGTGAATGAAAGCCCTAAAGCTGGTGCTTGGGGATTGGTTCATGGAGCTGTCTTGTTGGGGAATGATGCCTTCAATTAGATTGGATAAGAGTGCGGCCATTTCAGCCAGCCGTGTCTTCAGCATCTCGATCTCATGTTGCTGCTGATAGCATAGGGCGAGCATAACAAGGTCGTAATCAGAGAAATTCAGAGCGTGGCTCGGACCACTGTATTCTATTCCAACGTCGGGCCGGGGTTGGGGTACCCCATCACTTTGACCATTCGGGACCAGCCCCTCTGAAGAGGATGGGACTGTCCCTATGTCCTTGCATGGGGTGGGTTCCAAAGGAACACTTCTTCGTCTTGAGTGTCACTGGCCGGAGGCACCTGATGCTCCTGGCCCTCAACCCCCTATGTGTTAGACTCTTCTGGTGGATCGTCGTCGGCCGGGGCCGAGACTGGGATCATGTCAGCTTCGTAGAATTCTTCTGTTGAGAAACCCAAGCCTGGATATCGGGTGATTTGCAACAGCCTCCGGTCCATGTTCGGTGAGTGTTACATTTCATTGAACATTTTATTCGAGCTCACCGACTGGCAAAAGTGGATTCTTTGCTTTTTGGCCATTTCAATCACGCGGTCGGCCATATAAGGAAGTCCCATAATTGGAGCAAGGGGGTCATGTAATTCATCAGGGAACCTACAATCATCGTCCCCTTTGATAGGTCATTCCTCAACTGCATAGAAGACTATGGCTGACATCGGGAGTTGGGCACCTCCAAGATCTTCAATGGTTTGACTGTGTGACAGTAGGCTTCTGGTATAGGCTTAATAATCCCTTGCGGGATCTTGACGTCCTCTAGTAAGTCTTCAAGATGCAATGCCCCTGGAGTGGGGTGGATGATAGAGGGGATCACTCTGAACACCCCTTCTACTTCAGAAATGAATGACACTTCTGGGGGAGCCACATAGTCGAGTGGTGGTGGAGGGAACCATTCACTAGGCTCCGCCTTCATCTTCCCCTTGCTTTGAGGCACACAGGGGGCTTCTTTGGGCTTCTCTAAATATAACAAGTCATCCAGTAGGTGAAACTCAAACACCTCAAAGGGGTGTAGATATGCAAAGATCCTCTCTTCTTTCCCGTTGTAGGGATACTTTATGCATTGGTGTAGGGTATTGGCTACCACCCGATTCTGATGTAGCCTTGGTCGGCCCAGCAACACCTTGTAAGAGGTATTGGAGTTGATTACATGGAATTGAACCCTGGTTGTGAAGTCGCTAAGGGAGAGGTTGAACTCGGCTATACCCATAGGGACCTCAAACTTCTATTTGAAGCCAGTAATCTTCATGTCCCTAACCTCGATCATGTGTACATCAAAGTAGTATTTCTCGTATATTTGATACGGGAGCATATTCATTGCTGCCCCTGGGTCAACTAGTATTATGTTAATGAGCTGTCCATTCAACTGCCCCTTCATGTAGAGCGGCTTGTTGTGATTGCATATGGGTAACAACATCTCTTCTTCTATGAAGGTCACATCTACTTCGAGTCACACCTCAGCAAAATAACTCTCGAAGTAAGCCAAAGTATGTAGAGCTGCGATGAGGGCATGTCGGGTTCCTTCGTCTAGAGAGAGTATCTCCCAGATAGTGAACCTCGTTGGGATTCTTCGCAGCCGCACCATTATTCTTTTGATGGCCTTGACACTGGCCAACCTCATTTATTCAGTTTTGTCCCGCCTGCTATCATTTCGTGCTTGTAGGGTCGATTTGCAAGGGGATTCATTTCCTTCCTTGGGCGCTTGCTAGGCCTGTGGCACCTACTAAGATGGTTCCCTTTCTTGCATGAATTCGGCAAGATTGGGGATGTTGTCATTCTCTTCTCTTACTGGAGGAGGAAAAGCCACAGATGGGGCCGAAGGGCCACCTGTCTCTTTTGCCTATCGGGCCTCTTGGGGACATGATTGTTTGTTGCTTCAACCACAAGAATTTGGCAAATGAAGGGACATTTTGGCCGCTTGACTCTTCAGGGTAGAGGCCCGACGGAGGGGAAATCTCCATGCCCTTAACCTTGGGTTCAGGGACATGAAATGGTTATTCTTCCATGAATAGGATGTTGTGGTTGGCCTAAAAAGGGCGTCCCCATTTTCTTCCCGACCGGGTGGCATGTTGGGAAGTGGAGGCTTTAGCTTGATTCACTTCTACCGATTCAAGGCAGATCTCTTCCTCTCCTTCCTCCAAGGACAGAGCGGTGTCAAACAATGCTGTTAGGGTATTACAGAATAGGATAACTTACCCCTTTCTTTTGTTCTTTGACCTTTTCCTTTTCTTCCTATTCTTTTCCCCAGTGGCGAGCGCCCTCAGCCTCCTCCTCGCGTGGGCTAGCGGATGGCGAGGCTCCGGACCTCAACCTCCTCCTCGTGTACGTCAGCTTCAGCTCGGGAATCGCCTGTGCTGCTATATGCGTAGGGAGGGGAGCGAGGGGAGCTGAACAATAAAGGGAGGCCCTGGTTAGACAAAGAAGCATGAATTCCCAGCACGAACCCCTGGCCAGGGGAGGGGATTACCTTGTTTAACCACCACTTCTGGAAGTGAGACATGGACCGCCTCCTCTGTGAGAGACACAGTCCCGGGAGTACCGGCTTTGTCCGTAACCGGGGTAGGCGCCGACGCGGGCTCCTCTGCAGGGGCTGAAAGAAAAGAAGACCCACGTAAAGAGCTTTTATTTCATAAGGCGAAAAGACATCAAGCAGGGTAAGAATCCTACCAGCGGGTCCACTCAGTTCGGTCAGAGCGGCCGCAACAGCTGCCCGAAGCTCTCTCATTTCGGCCATCTTTTGCTCCACCTCCTGTGGGCTAAACGTCATAGGAGGGGGTCCCACCGAGAGCCTCCTCACTATAGCTAGAAGCAGAAAAACAAATATTACGCAAAGGTAAAAGATTCCCCGGCAAGGAGGATCAAGCACCGAAGAGGCATCGACGTCGGAGGGCCTACCCGCGGGGCTTCCCGGCTCAACCCTGAGTGAAGCGAATTCGGCGAAGGAGGGGACCGGTAGAGGGGGAGAGACCAAGGCCATCTGTGACACCTCTGCCCTCCTCCGCTCAGCCTCTTGCTCTGTCGCCACCCTCGCGACCGCAAGCGCCTTCGCCACCGGCGACGTCACCAGGATCTCCTCGGCAATGCCAGATGGATGGACTGGAGTTGACGGTAGCTCAGGTCCCATCCAAGGCTCACCCGTAATATGAGTCGGTGAAGGCAGGGGCTCCTCCCTAACTGGTGAACACGGAGAACACCCAACATGAGCACTCCAAGCCAAAATAAAATTAAGTTCGCCTCAGGGACAAGCGGGACGAGAGAAAATTTTACCAGTCGGTTGGCTCGGTGCGACCTGGCCCGCTTCGAACTCTTCGAAAGACGGGACCGGAGGAGGTGCAGGAACGTCCCTCGAAGACTGGGCAGCGTCCGTCTTCCGACGCTTCGCCTCCCGCCTACCGGCCGCCTTCGCCTCACTGATCGCCTTCTTCACCGGCGACCGTGCCCGGGACCTCTTGGCCGGGGGAGGCAGAGGTGTAGTGGTCGGGGCCGCCGGAGCCTCCTCAAAATACGCCGGCTTCTCCGCCTGTCGGAGGACGTTGCGGTACGTCGCCAGCTGGTGGCCATCCGGGTGATCTGAAAAGACAAGGAAAACAAGAAAGGCCGAAAGTTAGCCGACATTCAGCATTCAGAAATAACCAACAAGGATGAAAAGAAAATTCAACGCTTCGGAGTGAAAACACGTACCGTGCGGGCCGGTGTAAAGGCGAAGCGACACTGGCCAGTAGGTCAGGGAGGACTCCTGGTCCCGACGAGCGGCCTCTCGGATCAGCCAGCACACGTCTCTGACTTTCCGGCACCGGTCGGCAAGGGCGGCTAAATCCGCATGCTTCTTGGCACCTAAGTGACATAGAAGGTTGAAGTAATCCATCCCCCAGCCGTCGGCATAATAGTAGGCCAGATGCAGCGGCTTATTCAAGATGGCCCTCCCCGGGTCTTCGATCTTCAACCCGTGCACCCGGAGGAGAATGTACATCCAAGTCGTATCTTTATAATTCTCGGGCCTCCGCTCCTCGGCCCGCATGAAAGCGCGATATGGACATGTGAGGTCAACCTCCGGGCGCCAGCTCCTCGCAGGAGTACCTTCCTCCTCCGCCGGAA
This sequence comes from Amorphophallus titanum, assembly GCA_024336825.1. Taxonomy (NCBI): domain Eukaryota; kingdom Viridiplantae; phylum Streptophyta; class Magnoliopsida; order Alismatales; family Araceae; genus Amorphophallus; species Amorphophallus titanum. The sequence continues at coordinate 3,399,524 of JANBPO010009603.1, forward strand.
AGGGGTAATTGACCAAGTCCAGACGTTCACCCCCGACACCGCAGAGGTCCCGCAAGGTCTTCTTAAAATCGTCCTCCGCTACTGGGGGTAGCTTCACTAGCGGCGCCGTCCGGGATCTCTGGGCCTCTTTCCGTGCCTGCAAATAGGCGGCAAACTCCTCGCTTTTGTTGTGGTATAGCCAGAGGAGGTGCTCCGGATCGACGTCAAGAGCGGGCACGGATTGCCGACTCAGGAACTTCCTCTCTGGCCTGTCCCAGCAATCGGTCTTGTGCAGTCGATAAAACCCCGTCCGAGCGTTCCACCACTTGATGTACTCAGATGTTACCCGGGGGACCCAGCCTAGGGCTGGCACCCGGAAGGTGGCTGCATCCGATCTATGGAAGAAGTCCCACCAGACCCGGGCGGTCTCCACTGATAGGTTCCCCCGCAAACTCTGCGTTGCCAGCGGGAACTGGGCGCTGTATGAAGGGATGTGCTAGTCGTATCTGAAATTTCATCCGAAGCGGAAGGGATAGTAAGGCTCCAGCAGCAAGCTATCCCCCTTCCTGAAGACTAGCACACTCGGGCTGATTGACAACGCCCAATCCCGGAGTTCGGGCTCTAACAGGGGGCAAATGACGTTCTCCTGGCTGATCGGGTGTACACATTTGACCACCTGATCATCTTTGCATTCCCGTTTGTTGTTCACCAGCGGGCTTGAATGGGCCGCCAGCGTCCAGAAATGAATGGAGCCAGACGCGCCTTGGGGAATCGCCGTCAGGCGCCCCCGAATGTCGTATAGCCTCAGCGACGTGGAGCCTGGCTCCGCACTCGCGAACTCTAGCATCCGCGGCTTTAACCCCCAGTCCTGAACAGCACGCGGGGCGAACTCCGGGAACAGCGAACACACCCACGCGTTGAAGAAATGCAGCGGGAAGACGACGCGGGCTTGCCGCGGGATTTGGTGGATGCTCACCTCCCCGAGCGCCTTGTAGATCAAGCATAGCGCGGCCGGGCACAGAGATAGTTGGATCCCCCACGCCATTTTCCATCTTGCCCGAGGCGGGCTCCTCATCGTCCTCCGTTGCCGGAGTGTTTTACCGACATTTTTAGGGCTTTGATGGCCACTCGCGTGTTGCAGCTCCCTCCGGTTGTGCCCTACCAACCCGCGGCTGGGAATGTGCTTCAGTTCTGTGATTTCCATCGCCAGCAGGGGCATTTGGTCGAAGATTGCCCTGAGTTCCAGGAGTTTGTTTATGATCTGGAAGATCAGAAAAGGATCGATTGGTCCGAGATGCATAAAGTCATTTTAAATTTCCACAATAAGCAGCCACAAGAGGCACCACCCAAGCAGTCGTCTCCACCACTACAAGACCAGGGGCACCCTTGTAATTCTTTGTCTGGTATTGCACCTGCTCCGTCACCTACTTCATCACTTGTTCCCTCACCTTTATCCTTGCCTACCTCGTTGCCTACCTCATCACCATCTTCATTTCCACCATCTCCTACATCGTCCCCAACACCTCCACAAATCTAAGCCTCTGCTCAGGCTAGTGCTCCCACTTCCTCTTCCCCCAACACCACTCCCAATGTCGTTCGACGCGTCGTGTCAATGCGCCGATGATGCACGCCACGACCCTCCACTTCCTCTGCCTCACCACCACTTTCACCATCTTCACCTCCACTACCCCCTTTGTCTACATCACCATCTCCACCACCCTCACCACTACCTAACCCGTCACCATCACCTTTACCGCCTCCTCTCCCAAAGACCCCTATTCTATTGCTTCCACCATCTTCACCACCTTTGCCATCCCTTTCGCCAACGTTGCCCGAACCTGAGCAGGCTATACCTATACCTACACGTCCACCTACACCTTTACCCCTTCCTACACCTCCACCTTCGCCTCTATCCTCACCCAAGCCTATCATTGCCACATCGCTTTTGCCATCGCTTGACACCCTCATTCTCGTTGAAGCCTCCATGCCATCCAAACCTTCTACCTCTACTCCTTCCCCATCACTTTCCACCCCACAAAGTGGGTGTGCGCTGCCTTTGGTGCCTCTCGGGTCTGGTCCCTAGGGTGATGATGATCCGAGCCAGGTTTCAATTGTGCATTTCAAGATTCAACATGTCATTTGCTGCATGCCACTCTGGGTCCTGCTCCCTAGCTATTTTAGGGATAATGAGCCTGCATTAGAGACGGTTGCTAAGAATAGTTCCCTTGCACTAGTGCTAGTTTCTACTAAAGCGAGGCCGGTGGCAATCTCTTTGCTCGCCGAAGGATTCACTATTGATGCTATTATTTCTCCTCGCTTGATTGTTGTTCAGTTCACTGGCCAAGAAGGGTTCTCTACTCAGATTGTGCTAACCCATACGGCCGCCAAGAGTCTGCTAGATTCCATGTTCAAGGGGCAATTGGCCGTATTTTCAAGATTGTCTAGGGGCATTCTACATCTGTTATGCAATCTCCCTCGGTCTATTGGGAAATCGACCATGTCAATGCTGTGCGTCGACCTCCTGCAGTTTCATCCATCCCTTTTATCAAGGGAGTTGTGCTTCGTGCCTGATTGCCGAGTAGAGATGCCGCATCTCATGCTATTAGTGCCAAGTGACAAAACTCCATGGTTTTATGATGTTCATCCTAAGTAGTTACTTATTCAAGAATGTTTACCTACGGTTAGCACCGAGTGTCTAGGGGCAACCGCCCCGGAAAGGCTGCATGTTCATGACTGGGCTAGGCCGTCTACTAGATGGGCCCGTTATGTGGGAAGATATTTCAAGACAAGAAGGCCAAGGGTCCGTGCCAGGTGGGTCCATTTCAAGGCGATTTCTGCCAAGAAGAGGTAGTGACATAAGTTCAGAGGCCGCCAATTGTGCATTCAGGGGCTCGTTCCACCTCCTTCTTCCTTTCACTCTTCATTTCTCTTACTCAATTCCTAACCTTGGGTAGTATGCTTTCCATCTCCCAACCATGTTTTTACCATTTTCTCTTATCCTCATTATTTTGGGCATCGGCCTATGTCCTCCTTCCATCCCACTTTTGAGACTTCTTCTAATTCTTCTAATCCTTCGGTATCTCCGGAGTCGACTTCTTCTGATCCTTCCCCAACCCTATCGAGTGATTTTCATGCTTATTTCCCAGCCCTGTCGGGTGTCTATCATTTCCTCTCTCCTGACCTTGTCAGGTGTTTATGCTTCTTCTTCCCCACCTCTGGCAGGTGATCGCTATTCCTTTTCTCTGACCACGTCGGATGATCACTCTCCTTCTTCTTTATCTTTGCCGCAACAACTTTCTCATGGTTTGTCTATTCTTTCATCTTCTCCCTTTCGGGGTTCTCACCCTTTTTCATGTTGTTTTCGAGACTTTAGCCTGCCTTGATCTCAGTTAATCCCTGGTTATTCTATATCTGGTTCCTTGTTATCAGGGTCTCTGTGCCTTAACGAGGGAGTTCTAGCCATCGCCTCTCTTCCTTTTTATCCCTTCTTCGTCCAGTATGATGTCTATCACTCCTCTGTGTCGAGGAATCCAATCCTTTGCTCTCCTTTCATCCTTTATCCTGGCAAGCAAGGAAGATAAAGCTCGCGCTCCTCAAAGCTCGATGATCGAAATCGCTTCAGGATGCCAGTTTCCACGCCATGGATTTACAGAGGTATCTTTTATTTTGCACAAGAACATGTTATCATTGCTATTACTCTGTTAGTTCCGCACGCGCTTATAAGTGCTGGTTCCTCGATGTGACTGAGTGGCTTTAGGCTTTAGTTAGTTCACTTAGTTAAAATGAGTTAGCTTCTGCAGCACCCTAGGATGGTGATAGCTCCGCGCTAGGAGTCCAATTCTTTCCCCGATCGTTAAGGGTGACCTTTGGGTATGAGTCTTTCACACACTACACGGCAAGCCATAGCCGATCTCCAGAGTACATTTCAGACTTGGAGATGGCTACCACTCCCAATGCTATCTGGGCCATTGTGAATAAGGTTGCTCGAGTTCTTGGTTTGAAAACCGAGCAGATCATTTTGAAGCCCGAGAGACTTATCGGGGAGTCAGATATGTGCTGAGTTATTCAACCCTGTCTCTTTTTGCTCCGCAATTCAAGATGCTGTCTTCATGCAATCTTTTTCCATTTGCAAGACACGCCAATGGCTCAGAGGCTCGCGGGAAGAGGCGTCGGGCTGACAACCGGGGGGGTGATCCGCGACCTACTGCCCGTCCGCATCCTGAGGAGGGATCTCCTACTCCAACGGAGACTTCTAGTAAGAGCGGGGGAAACTTATTTCTAATCAGCATTACAACCTGTTTTGAAGATGTTGTAACCTGATAGTTTTTCCCCTTTTTTAACGCAGCTCCTCCTGAGACTCGGCCTGCTGCAAACTTTTCTCCTCGCCCCGGGAATATATTCGCAGAGGCGGGGTTGGAGGTGGACGACTCGGCCCCTGATTTTAGTGTGGATATTGAGGGGCTGGACCCTCTCACCGATGACTATACGCCTGTGACAGGCGATTCTCCCGCAGTTGACACGGGCGGGAACTCTGTTGCTCAGGATGCGGGTTAGTATTTTTCATACTTAACCCCTCTTTGTTCCCCTTCGAATGGATGAAGTATGTGCTTCGGCTAATATAGCATTGCATGTTGCAGGGACTTCTCGAGCTCAGACCCCTCTCCCTGTCATTGAAGGAGGGGAGGGGTCCCCTGGCGGTGAGGAGACTTCTTCGCCGTCTGGTTCTTTAGGCAGGAAAGGCTCTGGCACCTCATCAAGCACAAGGACTTCTAGCACTTCCTCCAGCGGAAGTTCTTCTTCCTCCTCATCGAGTTCTTCCGAGGAAGGGGAAGTCAGGATGAGCCCAGGTAATTTAAGGCTCCCCTTTTCTTTTGTATATGAAATAATGAGCCTATCCAACTTGTTTGGTTGCTCATTATACAGCTGCTCAGACGACCTTTTCCTTGGATGAGCTTTCCAAGCTCATGGAGGTCGGATCCTCTGCTGACTTGCCAACTTTTGATGAAGGTGTTAGGGTTCCGATTGCAGGGATCGGAATTCCTAATAGGGAAGCACCGTCCCTAGCTATGGGACCGTCGGTAGGTACTGTCGATGTTGCAGAATCCAGCCGGGTGCAGGCTTCAGGTATGCACAAAGATACTCTGTACATCATTCCTGCTATACATGTTGCTGCATATTAACATTTTGTGATGTTTCTGTTCTGAAACAGCTGGCGATCATCAAAAGGAGAGGAGCCTCCCTCGGTCCACAGAGATAGACCTGGCAGCATGCTCATTTCATACGCCGTCTGAGGAGGCAGACACCGCTGAAGAGGACGCGGCCTCCACTGATTTGGCGACAAAAGGTATATTGTTTTCAAATTAAAGAGTTTGGTCATTCATCCAACAAAACTCTTCTTATTTGTGATATTGATCACCATTTGACATATGGATGCCTTCTTTCAGCTGTCTCTCCTTCCATGGAGTCGACGACAAAGGTCGACTTTGCTGTAGTTGAGGAGGAGACACCTATAGAGGCTGGTATGTCTTCATTGCATATGAAGTGCTCATTCTGATTTTTGGTATGGCCGAAGTACTAAGACTTTCCATTCCTTGCCTTCCTTGCAGAGAGGTCGGCGACACCTGTACCATCTGCGGAGCAGGGACCGGCACTTGTTGGTAGTTGCCCTCCAATCCCTAGGGAGGGATCTCCTTGTGGGCCCAACCCGGCGAGTGAGACTGCCTCAAGTAAAAGTCCTTGAAGTTCGCACTCTTGGAGTCTTACCCTGGTGATGTTATTGTGATAATACACTCACAATCTCTTTTTTTTTACAACCAGGGTCAACAGACGGAGCCGGTGTGGCGCCCATGGATTTCCCTGCCCTCGGAGTTGAGTGGCCTGACGCTCTTGCACTTGGGATGGCGTTGCATGCCGCCATGGCTGACCAGCTCCTGCAGGGTCTTGATCAGTTGATCCAAGCCGACCCATTGCCTTCCGTGGAGACTTTGAGGGCTGATCTGGAGGTATTCACCAGGAGCTACCACGAGTTGAGTCTTCCTCGGGACGCCTGGGCCACGAAGCTGGGAGCCCTGTGGAGCGAGTTTGCCCGCCTCCATCTTGCACAGGAGCAGAGACAGAGGACCCAGCTACGGATCCAGCAGGAGGAGGAGGAGCTGCGTAGACTTCGAGCGACCCAGGCGGAGACTGACCTCCACCTTGAGAGTGTTGAAGGGCGTAGCCAGAGGGCTTCTCTCCGGATGGAGGAGCTGCAGAGAGAGCTTCAGGAGGTCGCTGACGAGCATCGTAGTGCCCAGGTTGAGGTGGAGACCTGCTGTCGCCGATCAGATGAGCTTCGAGAGGAGATTCTTCGACGCAAGACTCTCCTTGCTGAGTTGAAGAGGAGCAGACCTGAAGCTTGATGGGTCTTGACTCTTTCCTGTACATAGGGCCCTTGCACCCCATTTTGTTTGAGTTATCCCCGAGGGCTTGTCTCGGGCAGCATTGATGACATTGATGAATAAAGGACAGAGCTTAGCATAGCTGTTTTTGCTTCCATCCTCTTGCATGTATGTCTCTTTTTGTATTTTTTTTATCACTTTACCAGCCCTACCGCGCCTTCAGGTTTTCGCCAGGACTGGCCCCCTTTAGCTTTTTCCAGTGCGCCCTTATGGGTTTTCACACTAAGGGGTACTCATTTTTGCCTAAGGCGCCCTTGCGGGTTTTCACCTTAGCCGGGTTAAAGCCTTTTTGCCATTGGTTGCTCCCCTAACAGAAACAACCAAGTCCGCTAGGGCATCACTATTTGAAAGATGCACGGAGTATGTTTTTAGTACATGTAGACTGGCTGCTAAAGAATCTGCACGGACTTGCTGCAGCTCAGGCAGTCATAACACAGACCTGCTCGGACTTACACTGGCTAGGCTACAGTGTATGCCCTAACTACAAACATGCACAGGGTTGGACTAGCTCCAATGTGCTCGGACTTACACTGGCTAGGCTACAGTGTAAGCTCTGACTTCAAACATGCACGGGTTTGGACTAGCTCTAATGTGCTCAGACTTACACTGGCTTAGCTATAGTGTAAGCTCGGACTCTGACATGTAACGAGCAAAAAGTGCACAGACGTTATTATGTGCTCAGACTTTGCTAGTGTATGTGCTCGAACAAGGTGGTGTATGTGCTCGGACTTGCTCTAGCATGCAACGAACCAAAATGTGCACGGGCGATGTTATGTGCTCGGACCTGAACAGGACATACACTGGCTTTGCTACAATGTATGCTCTGACTTTGCTGAAGGGCGAGCAAAACATGCACGGGTGCTAATGTATGCTCGGACTTGCTGAGAGAGGGATGATGCATATGCTCGGACATGCAAAGCCTGTATAACAGTGTATGCTCAGACTTGCAGGCAAGGCATGATGCATATGCTTGGACATGCAAAGCTTTTATAGCAGTGCGTGCTCAGACATACACTAACTTGCAACAGTGCATATATACTGACATTAACACAAGACTAACAAGATGATGCATGGACTTGATTGCAAGTTGAGGGCTTTATGAAGTAGGGCAAAACATGCACGGATGCATGTTCTGTGAAGCAAGGCAAAACATGCACGGATGCATGTTCTGAGAAGCAGAGCAAAACATGCACAGATGCATGTTCTGAGAAGCAGAGACAAAAACGTGCACAGATGCTAAGCTGCTGCAAGGACAATATACACAAAGAAAAATATGCACGGGATTTAGCTTGCACGGACCATGTGAAGACGTGCAAGGACTTTACTTTAAAACCAAAACATGCACGGGGTTTGTATGAGACATGCATGGACTTTACACTACACAGACTTGCTATGCAAAGGACTGTTCATCCTCGGACTTGAACAGGGCATGCATGGACTTGCCATGCAGTGGATGCAATGTGCACGGACTCATGTTCTTGACCAAGGCCAGAACATGCATGGACTTATATGCACGGATATGCTGTGCAATGGACTGTTCATCCTCGGACTTGAACAGGGCATGCACGGACTTGCCATATAGTGGATGCGATGTCCACGGACCTGTTTAAGACATCCACGGACTTGTAAGGGTGTGCATGGACTTTAATCATGCGAGTCGATGGAATGCGCACGGACTTAGAATGTGTAAGCCGGTGGGATGTGCACGGACTTTATGAGTGTGTGAACGGAGCATGCACGGACTTGCTAAAGTGTAGCTCAGACTCTACATAGCTAAGGCAGATGTGCTCTAACCTTGCTACAGTGTGTACTCTGACTTAGACTGAGCCTAAGACTCTACATGCAAGGACTTGCTACAGTGCATGCTCTAACTTGGATTGAGCCTACAACTCTACATGCAAGGACTTGCTATAGTGCATGCTCTGACTTGGGCTAAGCCTAACACTCTGCATGCAAGGACTGCTATAGTGTATGCTCTGACTTGGGCTGAGCCTAACACTCTACATGCAAGGACTGCTATAGTAGTTGCTCTCACCATGCACCGACTTAGCCTACAAGGCGTGCAACATGCTCGGACTTGCATCGAGCATATACACTGACTCTAAGTGTATGCTAAGACATGCACGGACTTGTCAGGCGACACATAGACCCAAGCGTGCACAGACTTGGACAATGTGCACGGGCTTTGAAGAAACTACGTGTATGGACTTAATGTATGCATGGACACAAGGAGTGCTTTAAGAGAAGAGAATGCATGGAGATGATATGCATAATGATAAACACTGCATTGAATCTTAAGGCAAATGACTCTTAAGTTAAGCGCAACAATTAAGAGTAATTAAATGGCCGATCAAACAAGATGTTGACAAATAGTGTATGACATCATCAAAATAGTAGGGATGCAATAGTAAGGTCGAAGTCATTACCCCTCGGCTAAGACCAAAAAATGGCCATGGCGTCGAGTAAAGTGGTATCATCGACATTGGCACAATGTCGAGGAAGGAACACCTATTTTGGTGGGACCAAAAATTGATGTGAGATAGCAACTTGTCAAAATAGTTCTAAAGTAGAGGTTTGTACATTGTGGGATGTAGGTTTAACTGATCACCGACCTGAGGTAGTGGCGCATGGTACAACTTTAGGTGCTTCCCATTGAGGGGTGGGAATTGAACTTCCCCGCAATAGTTAACAAGGATGTAAGCTCCACCTTCGTAGACTTTCTCGACCACATAAGGTCCTATCTAATTTTCATTTAATTTTCCCTTTGGATTGGCTAGCATCACTTCTTTTATTTTGACTATGACAAGGCCTCCTTTCTTGAATTCATGTTCTTTGACAAGCTTGTCAAAGGCGCACGCCATACGGGCTTGGTAGACCTGTATGTTTTACTAGGCTTTGAGTCATTACCCTTCTAAATCGGAGAGCTCCTCCAGTCTTCTTTCTATATTTGACTGGCCATCTTTGACTAGTTCATGCTGGATTGTGACCTACAATGAGGGTATCTCCAGCTCTATCGGGATGACTACTTCTGATCCGTACACTAGCAAGAATGGTGAGCAACCCATCAGGGTCTTGTACATAGTGTGGTACGCCCACAACATCTCATACATCTTATCTTCCCAGTCCTTCTTGCTAGAGCTAACCATCTTAGTAAGAAGTGTGCAGAGGGTTTTGTTGAAAGCTTCAGCCAACCCGTTTGCTTATAGGTTGTATGTTTTAAAATATTTGATTTTTTTGGAGTTTGAAATATTTGATTTTTTTGGAGTTTGAAATATTTGATTTTTTTGAGTTTGAAAATCAGTGCCTCCCTAGTGGCGGGGTTATCCTTATTTCACCGAGAGTTCCCCGAAGTTGGCGTGCTTTGAGGGTTGACAATCCCTGGCTAGGGCCGAATCGCGTGACGGTGCTTCACCAAGGCCATACCCAAGATTTGGTCTAGTCCTAAAAAGAAAAATAGAATGCGGGGATAAGCTTAGGCCAGGTATAGAAGCTTTTAGGGCTTGATTCTCTCTCTAGGCAACCCATTCAGAGATTTAGTCTGTTGCGCCGGGGCTTTGTGTCCGTCATCGAACCTTCGTCCACCCTAGGCACGCATACGACCGGGCTCATAACGTCCCACGGGGAACTATACTGCCACTCTTGCCATGCCTAGTTCTTTATTTTCCTTGGAGCTTTTGAACCGTGAAGTATAGACTTTCGATATGAACGTTTATTTTTTGGTCGTGATGATTGCTCTATTTTATTTTTACTTTTTTTTGCTTTTTCTCTTGTGGCATCAGGTCATAACGGACTGCCCCTATTTGAGACCTCCTCTCATCAGGGTGTCTGATTGGTCATCGCCCCCTTATCCACCTCTTGCCCTTGGATTCGACCGAGGAGAGAAACGGACAGGGACCTTGACTTTCCCCCAAGTATGGCCAAGGAGAAACGGTGTCTACAGAGTTGGAAACCCGACTAGGGATGTCGTGTAGTGTGTGATTGCCGTGCTCGGGGTCCTCTTTCGTGGTGAAAGGGAAAGACACATTGCTACCGGGGTGGCACTAGTTTGACTCTAAGGAAAGAAACGCTTAAGATACAACCCATTCCAAGCGTGAGCGAGCTTCTCACCTTCTGCGTTGACTAAACGGTACGTGTTCCCTAGATAAGTCTCTTTAATGACGAATGGCCCTTCCCAGTTGGGTTGTAATTTAGACCTAGGACCTGCAGACCAAATGAACTTACGTTTCAAAACCATATCACATGTTTAAAATTTACGCTCAATTACCTTCTTTTGAAAATAACGCGAAACTCTCTTTTGATAGACGGACACGTGATCGGCTGTGTTCATCCTCTTCTCATCTAAGAGATCCAACTAGACAAGTAACGCCTCTTGACGTTCATCTAGATTAAGTTCCTTATCAAGCTACACTCTTAGAGAAGGGATCAGGATCTCGTATGGGAGCACCGCCTCCATTCCGTATGTGAGAGCATAGGGGGTTTGTCCCGTAGGAGTATGGACGGAGGTACGGTAAGCCCATAGAGCTTCCACTAACCTTTCTAGCCAATCGGAGAATTTGTGAGATTCACACGTTTTCTTTATGAGTTTAAGAAGGGTTTTATTAGTGGCTTTGGCTTGGCCATTACCTTGAGGATAATATGGAGATGAATGATGCAATGTAATATCAAACTTCTTAAATAGGTCCTGGAGCTCTTGAGAGACAAACTGGGGTTCGTTGTCAGTGATGATGCTGCTTGGCACTCCAAACTATGAAATAATATTTTTCATGATGAAGCGGCACACCATGGTTGCTTTAATCTCCACATATGCTTCGGCTTCAGCCCACTTGGTAAAGTACTCAGTGGTGGTAAGGATGAAAGATTTTTGCTTGATCTGAGAGTTGGGATCACCAAGTGGGCCGACAACGTCGAAAGCCCACATGGAGAATGGCCAAGGAGCAGAAAGAGGATGAAGAGATGAAGCAGGAGCATGGATTTTATCAGCGTGGAGTTGACACTTAAGACACCTTCGGATATAGAGGGAGCATTCTTCCTCTAGAGTGGGCCAATAATAACCCTGCCTAAGGATTTTCTTTGCTAAAGTCTTGCCATTGACATGACCTCCACACTCACTAGAATGGGCTACATCAGCCACCTTCCAAGGTTCATCATCGTCTAAGCATCTCATGAGCATTCCATTGGTAGCACGCCTATATAGCTCTCCAGCAATGATAGTGTACTTCGAGGCGGCTCTTCTGATTGCCTTACGCTGCTCGGCATCCGCCCCTTCTGGGAATGATCCATCTTTGCAATACAGTTCGATCTCGTGGTACCAGTGCAATTCTTCTTCCTCCAGGATCTCTTCTAATTTTGTCAAAGATACTTCCTTTAATTCTTCCTTCTCAGCCCTCGCCTCTACAGTTTTCCTAAGGTTGGAATACCAAGGATCCTGAAGAGAGGGTGTGTCTAGTCTCTGAACGATGATAGTTTCAGTTCTCCAACTGAGAGGGAAAGATAAAGAGGAAGTCAGGGATGCCAGTGCATCAGCAAGAATGTTCTGAGATCGAGGAGTATGGATATAGATTAGCTTGCGGAATTGCCTAGGTAGGAGCATGATCAAATCTTGATAAGGCTTAAGCTTCGGGTCACGAGTGTGGTAAATAGACAGAACCTACCGCAAGATGAGCTGATAATCTCCTATAATCTTTAAGTGGTGTGCACCTAGGAGATAGGCGTGCTTTAAACCGGCTAGGAGAGCCTCGTACTCGGAGATGTTGTTGGTAGCAGGAAATCGAAGCTGATAAGTGAAAGGAATCGTCACCCCTTCTGGAGTGAGGAGAACAGTACCTATCTATCGGCCTTGAGAATTGAGTACACCATCAAAGTATAGAGACCAAAAAGGGTGGTGAGTGATGACCGAGAGATGCTCATCAGGGAAATCGTCTTGAATAGAATCTGTGCGGAGAATCAGAAGATGGGCAAGGTGCTTAGCGATGGCATATCCTTTGACTGTCTTCTGAACAACGAACGTGATATCAAACTGAGAGAGGAAGCTCTGCCAGCGAGCTAACCTACTAGAAAGGATAGGCTTTTCTAAGAGATAGCGGGTAGCAGGAGTAGGGAACAAACTGAGAGCTAGGGGAGCTAACAGGAAAAGGGAAGAAGTCGTACCAGACGAGCACGACTGTCGAACTAACCTCGGCCCCCGAAACTACTCCAAGCAGACACTACACCAAACAAAGACAGAAGGGTGAACTCTGAACCAGGAAAAGTCAGAAGCTTTCGATCTGTCGACACAACGCCAGGCTCTGAATGAAAACCTGCAAGAACAACAACAAAGCCTAGGGAAACCTAGACTGACTCAGACAACACGACTAGAACGTCGTGTACACTGCCCCATACACTACCGAAACGTCGTGCAGGCGACAGACATTGACCTCGAGTACAGCCACGAGAGGGCTAACCCAGGAGGCCATGACGCACAAGAAACGTGAAGAGAATCGCGAAGGGTCACCTGTCACGTGACTAGAGTGCCCCACACTAGAAGAACAGCCAGCTGCGGCCACTGACGTCTTATGCTGCGCCTACAAGCATCTCGTCTGCTATGCGCACAATCAGGTAGAGACCAAGACACTGTCAGAACCAGAACAGCAACCAAGTCGCGAGTGAATAGACAGGGGAACACCCGTCAGCGTCAGTCCAAAGCCCCTGACCACGTGTGCACACACTGGCATTTGCCTAAGCCTGGCCTCTAGCTACTTTTCTCCCCTCGTAGGATGCAATGGTAACTGCGGGAACCGACGGAAACTAACTTAAAAATTATGAACTGGAAGTGCCCCGCAGTAAAAGCCGTCACGCCGAAGCATGCCGTAAGGCTACGATTAGTGAAGGCTCACAAGACACGGACTCCAAAACACAAGTGTCGAAGTACATATAGGCAAGAGTGCCCTATAACACGTACTTCGAAACACCAAAGCCAGCACAGGAGACTGCCAACAGACTCAGGACAAGGCAACTAGATCGACAACTACAACGGTCCCTGAGTCCTATGACTCTGAGTCAGGATCGTCGCACATAGCGGGACAAGCCGACAATCGGTCTAATCCTAAGCCAGGGAAAATGACGCTCTGAGAAAATGACACACGGAGACCTGAGGGGACACCAAGAACCCTCAACACACTTGGACACGTAAGTTGAGGTAAAATAATACCTCGAGACGTCCAGAAACATGGTCTCGAATTGGACAAAGCCGTCGAGACACAACAAGGCTACTTGTCAACTGCTGGGTGAACCCGAGTTGACTGGAACTCGACAATGACGACACATACAGACACACACACAGCATGCACAAGCATTCCTGGCTGTCCTATCATGGTCATTGCCCTCACAGGATGTCAACAGACACCCACGGGTCACAGGCAAACCATGAGATCGAGCCAAGATAAACAGAAATCGGAGCGGTGGACAACAACAACACTCTGGACAGAGTGAACCATCACTCAACCACTAGGCGAACCCGACAGTCAAGGCACAGCTGCTATGCAACCAGAGACAAGGACACTGGCAGTTCTAGATTGAGTCATTAGGGTACTATCGTAGTCAAGGAAAAGACCACACCCAGTCACCTAAACTGACTGATCCAGACAACCACCAACAGACAGACATCGCCCTAGAACACGACCTAAGACTGACCAACACATAGTATAAACAAGGACCATCACGGCCACAACAGGACTATAACGCACCATCATAGGGACGTTACCTTCTATAACGGACCACAGAAGGGGCGTTATGGCTGACAGACCCGAAACTCTGATATAGATAATATAACGCACTAAGACGGGGGCGTTATATCAACATAACGCACTAGGATAGGGGCGTTATGGCCAACGGATAAAAACACAAACAAAGAGGAATATAACGGACCTACATAGGCACGTTATATCAGCTTAACGCACTATAATAGGCGCGTTAAAGCCAACGGACTCAAGACACTAATACAGATAAGAAGCACATAACGGACCACAATTAGTCCATCATAGCCACATGACGCACAAGGTTAGGCGCATTATATCAACCGCCATACCCCATCAAACATCGGTCGAACACACCATAACGGATCCACACAAGTGCACCACCTGAACCATAACGCACGGGGAACGATCCGTTAAATGAACCGGCTGACACGGTCTTCGAGGAAGCACGATCATCGAGGGATCTGACAATGGCAGACGACCTCAAAAATAACCCAAATATAAAGTGCCTAGGCAGGGGCATTATACTCAAACAACAGATCTGGCTGAGTCTGTTATGCTCCATGACCTCGAAAGACAAAAATGAACAAACCATAACGGCCTATCGTGGGACCGTTATAGCCTATAACGGTCTCTGGTAGGACCGCTAAATCAATCCGGCGGGTAAAATGGTAGAATGGTCGAATCGGCCCGTTCTACGCCCCATGCACACCGTAGTGCAGGGGAAACAACTCCAAATGATGGGAAATGACCTCAGGGAGTCAAAAACATCACATGCATCCATCAAAACGCATTAAAACGCGAGATTGGGGTGATTCCGACGAATCGACCCTAAATGAGTCATCGGGATTCCCGGACTCCTACCAACCCCAAATGCCAATCGATCGACATGAAACTAGTGGGGTTGGGATCCTGACATCCTAGCAGTCAGTTTGACACTATTCATGATGAGAATGGTTGTCGTTTGCTGGCGAACCCTACAAACCCCAAAAATAATAACTTTCACTAAACTGGCCCGATCTCCCCCAATCGAGCACCAATCTACGCAAAATTACAGGGAAAACGTAGAGGACAAAGTGGCGGTCCATCTGCCTACCTCCACCGATGAAACCGAGCGCCGAGGTGACTAAACTGTGTCGAAAACCACCATGCAAACCAAACCATTGGCTTTGAATCCACCGTTTGGGATCGCGCCAAATCCACGCCGTTCCTCGCTCCACAAAGGAGTGCCCTACCTTCGACGTCGGGGCAGACCGAAGTTCTGCCAGAAGTACTTGGGGGCAATGGGCAGTCTTCCAAGGCGACCCTACAAGCTGCGGTATTTCGGCCAACTCCCAGCTTCTCTGGTGGTGGTAATGTCTGCTGCAACTGAAGGTGCTCTTGGTGATGGGATTCAAGAAATAGGTTTAAGTTTGCTGTCAGATGCCCTTAGAGCATCCATCTAACTCTTAATCATGATGTGAGCTACCAATGGTAAGAATCTGGATTTGGAATGTTAGCTGGTTGAAGAAAATGGGTAAGCATTGTAGAGGACCTTTGTTGATAATTTAGAACTCTTGTTGATCATTTGGAACCTTTGTTTTTCTTTGAATTGGAACACTAGATAAACGTGTCAACTCTCAGAGTCGACACATTTTCACGTGGGTTCTGTTTCTGTGTTGTTTTTGTGTTTTCCAGCAGAAAGTGTCGCCTCTAAGAGTCGACACTTTTTTCGCTACATTCTGTCTGTTGTTTTTTCTCCACTTTTTGCTCTGGGTTTTGTTTCATGGGCTTTTCCACTCTGCAGGTAGAAAGTGTCGACTCCTTGAGTCAACCCTTCTTTCCCTGCATCTTGTCTAGCATTTTCTATGTAACCTGGCTGAAAGTGTCGACTCCAAGAGTCGACAATTTTTGACGAGCGTGATTTCTGTCGATTTGCACCAGCTCGATACCCTAAAAGCATAGCACTCATTTTATGCCTCTCAATGATTGGTCCATGGCTTAATATTCCCTCCACGTGTCCCCAATTCATATGGGTATATAAACCTTGAGATTAGGGCAACCTAATATGAGAATCAAGTGGGTTTTCACATTTTTCTGTTCCCTGTGCACAGGGAGAACGAGGCTGCGACCCTGCTGATCCACCATCGACTGGAGCACTAAAGATTGATCATGTGTGGAAGGAAACATCATCCAATACCCGTCTAAGCTTTGAGCTATGAGATTTGGTGGAGGGGACTCGATGATAGCTCTCCATCCTACTGGAAAAATGAGCCATCATCTCTGACTTCGAGAAAAGAAGATGAACTCCTTAAGAGGACTAAAAAAGGGGAGCCAAACACATTTATCATGCTCTATGTTTTGATTTCTACACAAATGCTTGTTCATTCTTGAATATCTGCATTACATCAAACATTTGAGAATACTCTGTGTGTATGCGTGTCGCGACCTGAGCGGCGTGTGTGTATGGTTGTGCAGCCAAGCTCGGCTACATGTGTCTGTGCGCTGTGTTTGTAGTACGTATGTGTGTGCCTCACATCTAGTGGAGCTTAATCCTCATGCTGTGAGGGGTGGACGTAGGGGACATAGTTGTGGACCCAAACCACCTAAAAAATTACATGTTCATATCTATGGGTTGTCTTGCCTTATAGATCTCGTGTGGGCTCTACGGATATACAGGTGAATCCTTTTTTATGTTCAGAAATTGGCTGTTATCACTTTTGTAGCTTTCGTAAGTGTGATTTGTATCGAGGTGAGAGAGAGGTTGGTTGTTCATCTCCGTTGCCTTAAAATTTTGTGCTTAGCTTTTGAGGGGTGCCAGACTGTTATTATTTATCATCACACCCCCAAGCTTTTTGATACAGTGGAAGGAATATGGGGAACGTGAATAGTCGATGTGATAAGCCTCTCACAAGGAAGAAAATCAGAGTGCAAGATAATCACACAAATATAATTGCACATGTAATTTCTCAAAACTTCCACTTTATTTCATAATAATAATGACAAGTATACATGATCCATGACTCTTGACCATCTTACATCATAGACTCAAGAAAATAGAAAATTACAAGAAGACTAGACTAGACACTTGACAACTAAGGCTTCTCTCGATCCTTTTGACCTTCAATCACTCTTGGATCCGCTACTTACATAATCTGAATCCAATTCATCTGTATTTCCTAGAAAATTAAGAAAGATAGGTATGAGCACACTTGTCTAGTAGGCATCTTCGCATCAAGATGAATGTAATATTAAAGTGATTAATGTCTTTAGCTCTAGATTAGTAAGGGAGAAATAAGCATGCGATAAACAAGCGATATAACCAAGACAATCAAGAACATAGAGTTATGAGATAAATGGACAAGTAGATAGGTTGAGTATATAGCCAGAACAAGCAAGATAAATCATGTAGAGGTAACTTTGGCCTTTCATGAACAAGAAAGTACGAGCATATATCTATAAAGTATTTTACACAACCTTATAAAGGCTATGTACGAGAAAGTCATGTAATAAGCATGGAATTTTATCATACTCATTTATAAGAGAAAGTACTCCCAGCGCAATGCTGCGCCAGTATCATTGTACCCCATGGTTTACAACACATTTCTAACAATCTGCCGAGGAGGCTAGCATGGAGCTCTTGGACACAATCCATGCCCAGTCATGCATATTCAAGTTATAAATCTAGTTACTTCCACGAGTATAATATTTCTTCCAATAATTTTAATTTCTAAGAAATAGATTTCATGATCAAGTAACCAAGGTATAGAACGTACCAAAGTTGATATAAGATTTCACAGAAGAATTAATGAACATTATGTTACGGTGGCGTTCCGACAGCATAATGACACATTCATTAAGTTCCACAACTTATCATTTACTAAACATAGTTTAAGACTCTAGATAATCCTAATATCATCTAGTCATTCAAGAAAATCAACCCCAAGGGTCAAACCTTGGGTTAGACAAAATCAAGAACCAAGCGGTCATTTGTTGGACCATTTACGAACTCAAGCAGTCAAGCCTGGACCATTAGACAGAGCTATGCGGTCGAGTTAGGACCGCTTATGTGACGACCCAGACTCCGGATACTGGGTAAATCCGATACCTCCTTTGTTGTCGAATTGCTTTGGTTCTACCAACTGGCTCCAGTCCAGTTGGTCTCCAATTCCTATACCTTCATCTTTCTCTGTCGCTCGTGCGGGGTCGACACTTCGCTGAACCTCTTCTATGCCTTCTTCGAGTTGAAGGAGCACGCCCACGCGGGCAAAGGCTTCTTCTATCTTCAGGCGAAGAGGGGGAGGAGTTGCGTGACCCTCTCTGCTAGGGACTCTTCCCACAAGGGCTGGAAGACCCAGTACTTCTGGGTAAGCTCGTCCATGGTCGGCGAGTCCTGGACCTTCCTGACTACGCCCAACTTCCATTCGAACATTCCTCCAAGGCAAGTGCTGACTTCCCAGAGGTAGAGGAGAAGGCTACCCTTCTTCAAAAGAATCACCGGTCAACTGCCGATTTGATGACCGAAGCGAACATTGAGGAATATCCCTCTCGAATGGTGGCGCCTCCAGGTAAGGGCTTCAGGGTCTTGCATTGATGCTGTGTCGGATTAATAGACTTCCTTCTGACGATCTGCTTTTCTCTGTTAGATTCGAGGCAGATGGCAGATGAGGGAGCGTCGCCGGTCAAGGTTGAGATCATCGATTTGGAGGAGACGTCTACTCCTGGCAGACCTTAAACGTCCAGGAGTTCTTCCCGCACTCGAGACAAGGGCAAGCAGATTGCTCGGGATGGAGCTTCCAAGCGTCGCGGGGTCAAGCATAGGGACCCCGTGGAAAAGCTACTACAGTCCTCGATGAGGGCCGTGACTGCTAAGAGGAAGCGGGCGAAAAGGGTGAAGGCCACTTGCTTAGTCAAGGGGGGCGTGCAGTTGGCTCTCCCGGCTGTCGAATCAGAGGGGGATGTCACCGCAGGAGTCGCGGTTGAGGCGGATTCATCCCAGGCAAAGGAGGCTGATGCTGGGGCGCCTACCGAGGCTGAGGGGGCGCAAGACGGTGGAACCCGATCGAGCCGGTCGAGGCCGAGGAGTCGCGAGGTGTTGCCACCCAATCCTAGCCGACCGAAGCTACGGAGGCGCAGGGTGAGGTGGTCCAATCTGAGCCAACCGGTGGGACCCCCGAAGCAAGAGTACTCTAGGGGGATGCCCCATTCTCGACTGTCCCAGAGAGGACCTTCCCTCCTGCGGTGGGTGCCTTCGCTGTCCGAGCCTCCCTGTACCGCAGGTGCCACTTTGCGACATCAGAGGCTGTTCGAGGAGGCCTCGGGCGCAGCCCCCCTCCTGTGCTTCTCGAGTGAGTCATGGAAGGTGGCTTGATTCTAGCCCAGCTGGGGGCCGAGATGACCGATTTGTTCGCTCGGATGGACTCGGAGAGGGAGTCTTTGTCCTGGGCCCAAGGTGTGTCCGACCGAAAGATCACACGCTTGACTTTCGACCTTGAGGACCTTCAGCGGGAGGTGACCTTGCTCAGGGCGCAGGTAGAGTCGAGCCAGAAAGAGGCTCCAGAATCGACCGAGCGGCTAGCTCAGGCCTGTTATATGGTTGGGCTGAAGGATAAGCTTCTAGACGCGGAGCGCAAGGTGCAGGCTGAGCGCGATGAGCAGTGGAGGGCTGAGTGTGAGGAGCTTGAGGGCCTGATCTGGGAGGCCGATCGGCAGCGGGCGGAGGCTGAGGATGCGCGAGCCGAAGTTGAGAAGAGACGGTCCAAGGTAGAGCGGAGGGTCACCGAGCTTGTGGGGAAGGTGGAGCAGGCCAGGGAGGAGGCACTCGAGCGATATAAGTGATCGGAGGCTTATCAGGCGGCTCTCCAGAGGGCCGCCCTCTCTTACTATGAGTCGAGCTATCATCGAGGCCTGCGGAAGGGGTTTTCTCAAGGCTTCCACCGAGCGACCTCTCTGGCCCATGAGTAGGCAGACGTAGAGCTCGAATTTCCTTCTGGGCAACGCTATGACTCAGACGAGGATGTTACGGATTCTTCCTCCCCGACGTCGAGTGAAGGTGAAAGTCGGGGTGCCTCGGTTTCATCTGAGCGACCGCCAACTCTGACAACCTCGGGAGGACACGTAGTCGAGACAGTTCCCACGTAGGTGGGGTCAGTGTCTGGATCGACCATCATCGAGGGCGCTGGGGACGGGTCGCCCGGTGCTGAGGATCTTTTGTCTGCCGAGCTCCGTGGTGGGCCCGAGACCTGATGTATATTTTTTGCTCTTTCTCTTCTTTCTTTAATGTAGCCATGTAAAAATTTCCCTTGTGTATGTAATGGCAACAGTGGTAAATGCTGAATTGAATTTTCCTTATCGCCTTTGGTGCAATTTGGCTACCGTACTTGTGTTTGTTGGAAAGGCAGTGATTTTCTCTTCCGATATCTCGTGTGTTGATTGGACCGGCAACTAGGGTGGCACTGGCGCCCATCCATCTTCCCCTGCTTTAAATGACTTGCCACTTCACGTGTTTTCATCGAGGGGGTATTGGTGGAAAATGAGGTAACCACCTAGGGGGAAGGGTGTTTGCCTTTCGCGCTTATTCGAGGGGAAAGTCATTTAAGGCAACAGCTCCCCTTCAACCTATAAAAGGTCCCGAAGGGCATTTCCTCCTTTCTTTATCGCTTAAGGTCATCCCTGCAATTTCTCCTCTCCACGAAGTGGTGTGCTATTAGTCTTGGTGAAGCATGGAAGGCATTTCAAAGGACGAAGATGTAGACTGTAGTAGGGGGGAGGTTCCTACCTCTCCAGTTCGAAAGAGCATTCGACAGTCGGTGGGCAGCTCAAAAGAGGGTTCGACGTGTGGTGGCACGTCCTCTTCCTTCTTTTGGACCACCGACACTACCTTACGAGGGAGGTAGAAGTGGACGGATGGGGGCATCAAGCACCGCACCCTTCTCCTGTCCCCGCTCCCCCTCTTCCTCTTCCCCTCCCCTCTTTCCTGAATTCCTGTCGGCTCAAAGAGGAGGACAATCATGCCCTCAGGAGTCCTGGCAGACCAAAGGAGCAGGTGGCCCTTCGACTTCGCCCGTTGTAGTTCCTCCTCGGGCAAGAGAAGAATTCAACAACGTCTAGAGCCTGGCTGAGCTTATGCAAGAGAAAGGGGCAACCCATCGGGCCCCACAAGCTCAAGCAGTACCTGACCAAGTTGAGGAGGCATCCACTGATCCAACTCCCCAGGCCCAAGGTGAAGGTAGGCGTGGCAAAGTCGAAGAAATGAAGCTGCTCAAGGTTCAAGCCAGTAACTGAATGGTTAAATAACTGAAGAAGATCCCATCTAGGTTTACCGTCTGGGAGATCTTGTCTCTTGATGAAGAAACACGTCAAGCTATCATTGCTGCGCTCCAGACGCTAGCTTATTTTGAAGCCTGCCTTGCAGAAATGTCGCCTAAAGTAGCTGTGGCCTTCACAGAGGAAGACATGCTCCTACCCATACGTAGCCACAACAGGCCACTCTACATGAAGGGACAACTGAATGGGCAGCCTATCAACTATGGAATGGATTTGTAAGAGATGGAGAAACCTGGCCATGAGATGCAGGCAGCCTCTGCACCAAGAAGATGCTGTTCAAATATGTAAGCAAAACCTTAGAAGAGAAGTGCTTGAAAAGATGATTGGGGCGGACATCAGGACATTCGACCGCCTGGACAATGTAGTGGGAGAGGTTGAGACCTTCCTATCCAAACGTCCTGCCACCAACACTCCTGCTATTCAGAAAGGGAAAGCTGTTGAGCGGCGGTCAGCGCCAACTGAAGCAAACACCATTGATTTCAAAACCTTTGATCAACAAAATGAAAAGGCCAAAGTAGCAGCTACCCCTCTGCCAGCAGGGACAATGCAGAAAAAAGAGGTTGTCTCTTTGAGAAACAAAATGAAGAAGTCATTCATTTCCCAAAGAGAAGACACGGGCACTGTTTGAATGGGCATATAAATACAACAAGGTAACACTGCCCGAGTTGAAGAGACCCGCTGATGCAATAAAGAAGGATGACCCCATGTTCTATCTATATCACCGGGCACTGGGACATGTCATTGAGGACTATTATGTCATCAAGGATGTCATGGAAAGCATGATAAAAAAGGGTGAGTTACAAATGG
Organism: Amorphophallus titanum; assembly: GCA_024336825.1. Lineage (NCBI taxonomy): Eukaryota > Viridiplantae > Streptophyta > Magnoliopsida > Alismatales > Araceae > Amorphophallus > Amorphophallus titanum. The sequence continues at coordinate 3,421,782 of JANBPO010009603.1, forward strand.
GGGAGCACCAAGTGGATCCTCCACATCCCCATGAGCCACCAGTGATGAGGCAAGCTGTTAATATGATTTCCCTGTACCAGCGATTGCCTGAAGAAGCTGCTAAAGCTTGCACACAACACACAAATGAAGCATGCTTTCTTACCCCCATCAAGGATCAGGTGGGATGGCAGACAATACCAGCTAAGACTAAAAGAAGGCCATCGGTCTCTAGAACATCAGGCGCCTCTATTCGAGGTGTTACTCCAAGACAAAGTTCGCCTCTGGTAAACCCTGTATGGTGCACTACAGAGTCACCCCCGGTTGTTCAAATATTTACTCATAATCGGAGGAAGCCAACCCTGCTGCCTGTCCACAAGGAGATGAGCCCCGAGGTGAGACGTCTACAGCACTATATCATCCAGCTCGAAGAATATGAACAGTCTGAGCCAAATCCATTATTGATGAAGGATCACATCCTCTGGGAATAGCTAGAGGAATTAACCATCAAAGAGCAACTAGAAAGGGAGCAAGGAAAAGTTGAAACTGACCTTTTTTGGGGGCACGAGCCGACTAAGTCAAGATGCCAGAAAAAGAATAAATCAAAGAGCAGGAGGAAAACAGTCACATTACAGTGTAGTACTCTATCAGCACTGTTCACCCTACCAGGGGAAGAGGATGAAGGGGAGCCTTCCACTCCATCACTAGAAGCAAATCAAGTTGAGGCCTCAACCTCGATGTATGCTACGCGCTCTGGGAGAAAGTGGGGGCGCCTACCCCTGGCCAACCATAACATTATCTTCAGGGGTGAACTACCCTACCAGATGCTAGAGCCAGAAGTCTGGGGCATTAAGATTCCTCCCCCGTCAGGCCTCTATGCAAAAGCAAAGGGAGGTGATGAAACCCCATCATTCATCGAATTCCTGTCCATCCTGGAAGGAAAACATCCGGCTCAGGATACTACTACTGAAGACAAAAGGCCCCGTCAACCAGTCGCTGCAATGCTAAAAAAGAAGAATAAAACAAGCGTCGATCCTCCCTTAGCACCAGACATGACTTCCCCGATAGAAACTCCCCAACAGTCCCCTCAAAAGAAGGAAACAAGAGAAGGGCGAGCCATGCCGCAAGCACCTCATGAGCCTCCAAGACCCCACTGGGTGGATGAGATGCAACTGTCCAAGGGCAACCGAATTATGAAGATGTTGAAGAAACTCCCCACAAGATTTTCCATATGGGAAATCCTTTCCTTGAGCGAAGAAGCTCACCAAGCTATTATTGATGCCCTACAGTCGCCAGCTCAGTATAAAGCACTCCTGACAGAGGTTAACTCCGGACCAGCTATTACATTCACAGAGGATGACATGTTAATCCCTGACCCCAACCATAACAGGCCTCTATATATGAGGGGCCATCTCAACTATCAACCATTAAATCAGATTCTGATAGATTCGGGAGCTGCTGTAAACATCTTACCCTACTGCATCTATCAGAAGTACTATTTTGATCTGCTCCTCACCAAAGTGAAAGATATGAGAATTGCCGACTTCAATCAGAAGTGTGAGACCCCGCTTAGAATGGCAGAGGTCAGCCTTACACCGGGTGATTTTACCTCCACGGTGCAGTTCTATGTCATAGACTCTAATACCACATACAAGGCCTTGCTGGGACGGCCTTGGCTGCATAGATACCAGATAGTGCCCTCTACATTGCACCAATGTATCAAGTATTGCCACAACGAGTCGATGTTAGTTTGCATTATTTTGCATCTGAGGTTGATGCTAGCAGGCTAAGTCACATGCACTAAGGTCAATACAAGTGTGCATCATCGTGCATATAAGGTTGATGCTAGCTGTGTTTCTTGCATACCCAAGGTCAGAGCGAGTCTACTAAGGTCGACGCTAGTATCAAGCCTATTGTGTACAAGGTCAATGTTAGTCCTTGTATGAGGTCTATGCTAGCTTGGTTTGGTCGATGCATCTTTTGAGTCAAGGTCGACCTCAGTGTACCTCAGTGCTCATAGCAATTACATAGAGGTCGGTGCTAGTTGCGTATCATGCATCATATAAGGTCAATGACAGCTAGACATGGTTGATGCTAGTTTATGCATATGGTCGATGCTAGCACGATAAGGTCCATGATAGTACAGCATGTCATGTTTTACATATAAAGGTCAGTGCTGGTCTGTTACCTCACATCTGTGCATGTGCCTATTATAACCTACTTATGTCAGCATACTTTATCAAACAACTAATGCTACTATTTAATGTAATGCCAGGTCAGCCATATGATCGAGCAGCCTATTGACAACCTGCAAACTTATCCCACGAGGAGTTAAGTACCAGGTTATGGCACGTGATCCAAGGCAAGGAGCGAATCAGAGATTTTGACACGTGGAAAGATAGGGATCTTTTGGTGGGAACGTGGTGAACACACGCGGATCGCCTGATCCCTACTCTCTATAAAAGAAGAAGAAAGAGAAGAAGAAGTAGAGAGAGACGATTAGATAGAGAGAGAATTGCAACAACCAGAAAGAAGAGTCAAGAGCGAGCGTGAGAGCAAGAAGAAAAAGAAGAAGAAGAGAGGAGTGTTGTGTCTCTGTGGTTTTGATGATGTCAATATTCATAAGTCATTCTTTGATAATGTCAATAGTCATAAATCATTCTTATATAATCTTGATGCTTTCTTGAGGCTATTATGATTATTAATGTGTTTAAAACAAAAGTCAATGTAGGACAGTCAACATAGGTCAAAGATGGCAAAAGATCAACTAGTCACATTGATCAAGTCAACAACTGCACTTGAAAGGTCTGTGCATACCTTCTCTGTCAGCCAGGTAAGGCAAATGCACATTTCAGTTGGTAAGTACCAAGGTCTGTGCAAGCTTTGTGTTAATGCAATGACTCATAATATTGCCATCATCAAAAAGAGGGAGATTGTTGTGTCTCTGTGGCTTTGATGATGTCAATATTCATAAGTCATTCTTTGATAATGTCAATATTCATAAGTCATTCTTTGATAATGTCAATATTCATAAATTATTCTTATATAATCTTGATGCTTTTATGAGACTATTATGATTATTAATGTGTTTAAAACAAAAGTCAATGTAGGACAGCCAATGCAAGTCAAAGATGACAAAAGATCAATTGGTCACATTGATCAAGTCAACAACTACACTTGAAAGGTCTGTGCATACCTTCCCTATCAGTCAGGTTAGGCAAATGCACATTTCAGTTGGTAAGTACCAAGATCTATGCAAGCTCTGTGTTATGTCACATAAGCACTATGCATGTTTGCACTCAACATGATTAAGTCTGTGCTCATTTGCATTTTGCATAATCAGAGTCTATGCACACTTGTTCATCTGCTCACTAAGGTCTACACATGCTTTAGCCTAATGTAATCAAGGTCCATGCATACTTCAGCATGTCAATGCAGGTCTTCATGCAGCTCAGCATAAAGGTCCGTACATATCTCAGCTCATCTACATACAATCGGTGCGCGTTCTGTTAGACTGTACAACAAAGTCCATGCATATCACGGTGCACGTGCATATAGGCCTGTGCATTCAAGTCCGTACATAGCAGCATGGGAGATGGAAGTCCGTGCATGTAGGCCATCCAGCATACATAAGGTTCATGCATGTCCCAGTTTAGTGTCTTATAACCTCGTACATATCTTTGTAAGGTCCATGTACATTCTCATTAGACGGCGCATAAGGTTCATGCACAAAAGGTTCATGCACTTTTCAATTTTGAGTCCATGCATATCTACCTTAGGCATAAAGAAGGTCTGTGCACACTCATATTATCGTTTGCATGTAGGTTTGTGCTTGTGGCATAAGGTCCATGCATCATTCAAGTCTATGCACACTCTGCTTAATTGCATATATAGTCCGTGCAATAGTCAAGGTTAGCAGACAGGTCTTCCTTTGGGCAAGCATAAAGGTCTGTGCATGTTCGTGTTAATGGTCACAAGGTCCAAGAACCTGCATACATAGTCAGTGCTAGCTTCAGTATCAGCACATGTATGCTCGGTGCTAGTTCTGTCAAAGGCATAAACAAGGTCAGTGCTAATTGCACCATGCGTATGAAGTCCGTGCTGGTCCTTTCCCTTGGGCATATAGGGTCCGTGCACATTTCTAAGCAATGCACACCAAAGTCCGTGCATATCCTTGTTAGACGGAAAATAAGATGCGTGCACATTTTTGAAGAATGCACAGATGCATTGCTTAGAGTCTGTGCATGTTTCAAGACTTAGCATACATCAGGTCCGTGCATGTTTCAGATTGAACACTAGAGTCTGTGCATGTTTCAAGACTTAGCATACATCAGGTCCGTGCATGTTTTGGATTGAACACTGAAGTTTGTGCATATAATTCATGCTTGGTTGAAGTCCGTGCAATTTAGAGTCTGTGCATTTCTCAGTCTTTGAGAGGTTAGGTCCATGCATATGCTTATAAGGTCCATGCATGTTTCCTTTCAAAGTCTCATAAGGTTCGTGCATGTTTCCTTTCAGCGTATCAATGTCCGTGCACATTTGTTCCTGTGCTCTATCAAGTCCGTGCAAATCTGGTATTTGTCTGAATGTCTTGTGAATAACTAATGGACTTTGAACATCTATAAGTCATGGTCCGATGAATGATAGGGTGTGGACGTATAAAATTTAACGTACGTGAGGCTCCTTAAACAGGTTCAGAATAGACACAACTTCAGGCACTGTCAGGGCTCGTCTAGGCCTCCCAGTGAACAGAAGAACTTCAGGAGACAGTTTGTAGGTCGTCCCCGAAGAAACTTCGTATCCGAAGACACCTTATGTCCGGCAGGGCGCATTAAACCACAGGGATCAGACATCCCCGAATCAGCACGTTGCCATGATTTCACCTCGTGACTATGGCAGCGAAGAGCACGCCCGGGGAGTTTGGGTGCCTCAAGTCCCTGAACAAGATCGACAACTGTGGGCAACAGCATGCACATTAACCCACGCTCAGACAGCGAATCAAACCCTTGACCAGCAGGGGAACGTCCTTGAAGGCCCTCCAGCAGCGAAGGCCGAACGAGCTTCAACACCCTTCAGCCAACTGGACCACAACTCCAATAAAGTGATCCATGACACCCTTGGGCTTTCATACGGTGGCAACCTCCCAGCGCCACTGATCCGGTGGCACCCCTTTGGAATTGATCCGGTGGCGCCTTGAAGCAGGTGATACGGTGGCTCCCCTTAGCCGCGTGATCCGGTGGTGCCCATAAGCGTGATACAGTGGCAGCCTTGGCCGCTTGGTCCGGTGCCTCCTAGCGGGTCTGATCCAGTGGAGCTTAAACCACCTGAACCAGTGGCACATCCGGGTGATCCAGTGGCGCCCGACCGCGTTGATCCGGTGGCGCCTGAAGCACATTAAACCAGCGGCCCCTTTTGGGCTTGTGAACCGGTGGCGTTAAGACCGTTTGATCTAGTGGCACGACTGGCTTCGCCATCTGGTGGCTCCGGCGGGAATTAAACAGAAGAGGTAATCCTGACTTTTTGTAGATCCTTTGGGCATTACCAGGGACCAAGGGTCCCTGCCCTCCACCCTCCGGCGCGCAGCGGTGCTAGCTTCGAGCATTACCCTTTCTATGCTAGCCTCGAACCACCCACGGCTGTCAACTCTCTGCTCCCCCCAAACAGGGAAATGGGGATGTGACGGTGAACCTAGAAGAGAAGAGATCGGGGGAGGCTTCTCCCGTTGACTCCCCCTCCGTCACCAACGTAGCATTGTATATATATATACAGAGAAGATGAAAGAAAGAGAGGTCGGTGGGTCAAAATCTGGAGTTTCTCAGCCCTCTGCAACTTTCTCTCTGGTTCGGCTCCAGCTCTGCATGAGGTGAAAAGAAGAGAAAAAGAGTGAAGGTAAGAAGAGGAGAAGAGAGTTGTAGAAGAGAAAAAGAGAGAGTGGGAGAGCATAGAGGAGAGGTCCGTGGGGGTGGAGGAGCTCATGCTCCAGTCCCCCCTCCCCATTGTTCTGTTCTCTTTATTTCCCTACTGTATTCTCCCTTCGTTCTCATTGTATTTCATCTTGGGCTCTCCATGAACCCTTTGTAGTTTGGTTTTGGCCCTTGCCTCCCTCTCATGGAGTGCCAGCCCCTATGCTCACGCCTTTGTGAACGAATAAGAGTTGCAGGTTTCTTGGCTTGAGGGTGCGCCTTCTTGTGTCGCTCGTGTCTCGTGGAGGGTAGCCTTAGAGTCTGCTCAATGCGATGAGCTAGGCTTGAAGCCCATGCCCTGAAGACTATTTCCTCTCCGGTTTACCCTTTGCCTCTCTCCACTGTCTCCTTCTTTTGACCTTCTCTTCGAAGTAGCGATTAGGTAGGCTTTAGCTTATGGGTCCTGCCAGCCCGTGGCTGAGGCCCAGGCACTCCTGATGTCACAGGAGAATCCCCTGCTCAGGACCAACTCCCCAGTCTTCGCCTTCGTTGTTGGTCTAGTGGGTTGCTAGTCATGCGACCCGGTGGCCTCATCACCTAGCCCATCTGGTGGCCCAGCCACTTCGCGCAGCCCTGAACCAGTGACCTCACCCTTAGCCCAACCGGTGGCCTCGCCCTCTGTTGCCATCCGGTGACATTTTCCCTGGCTTCGATCTGGTGGCCTATCGTTGTGTTTGGTTCGGTGAGCATTCAGTCCTTTATCCGGTGGCCTCCACCCAACATTCCCCTCTTGATACGGTGGCCACTTTCCCCCTGATCTGGTGGCGCTCGGACAGATCTTGTCATCCGGTGGCCCCTTGTCCATCCTTGATCCGGTGGCGTCCCAGGGCCTTTGAATTGGTGGCCCCCCGCCTGCTTGTTGATCTAGTGGCTCGTCCACCCGCTCATTCATCCGGTGGCCCGGCCACGCTTTCAATCCAGAGGCGCACGTTTGATCCGGTGGCCCTTCTCGTCCCCTCGATACGGTGGCTTAGCCACCTCGGTTCTACACTGGTGGCATGTCCACCCTCTCCTGATCTGGTGGCATGTCCACCTCATCCTTGTGCCATCCGGTGGTGCCCCACCCCTTTTTGTGATCCGACAGCTCCTGCCACTCTTCTTATCTGGTGGCCCTGCCACTCTTTCTTCTTGATCCGGTGGAGTCTTCTCTCCAGCCCTTTGTCTGAACCGTGGTTCAGTGTTTCCGTGCGTGGGTTCGTAGGCTCTCTCAAGGTGTTGTCGCCTCCGTGCGCACCTCTACTTTAAGACACGTAACTCCTTGTGGGCGTGTTCCCACTTTACCCCTCCCACATCCGGGTCTAGGGGAGATGCTGTCGAATTTTTACCATAATTATACACTTATTAAAAATACAAAAGGGAGCAACAAACAAATGAAATAAATAACAACAGGGCGCTTCGACTAAACCATAAGAATTGTGGAAGACACGAAGAGGATTGAGCATGAGCAGCACTACATTGCATTGACAAGCATGAGCATGGGCATCCATCACATGAACAAACAAGGGGATTTGTGAACCTCCAGCACCCCCTGACCTCAGCCAACACCACCCAGTATGAGGTGAACCTACAGCTGCAAAGTGCTCCCGGCTCTCCACCTAGGACTTCAGGAATATACGGACTCCTCTTCGACATGGAATGAAGGTCTTCGATTCAATCCGATGTAAATAAACACGGACTACTTGCAGTCAGTGGGGAAAGACGTTCTGTACATGACTCCCCACAATTGCCCGTGCACTCGCACCCACGGAACTGTCCTTCCCTCCACGTGTCTCTCACCCCATGAGTCCATGTGTCGTGCCATGGCGGCGCATCCCCAGTTAACATTGGGTTCCATGGGTGATTGTCGAGAAATCGACTGGCACGCCCACATCCCAGCCATGTTTCCCCCCAAACCTGAAAACCTCCCGTGTCACTCGGTCTCCCCTTGACTCTCCATAAAAGGTGAGTGCACGGTGGCGCTCTGAGAAAGATACGGTCATGAGAGGGAGTCCCCAGAATGCATCGCATTTCGACACCTCTCCCATGGCTATATCCTACCCCTCACTCCGGTCACTACACCCGCACCATGCCGACGATACGCCCGCACGCGCGCAAACAAAAGGATGGCACGCCCGACCGGACGTCTCCCACCTTTCTTCTTTTTACTGAGGAGAAAGTCTATGCCAACCTTGAAGCCCTGGTGCCCTTTTCCTGTCCTTGTAGGAGAGGTAGAAGAAGAGCACCTGTTCTCACTTTCCAGTAGCTTCTAGTTCACCTCCCAGTTGCCGGATTGTGTTTGACGACTGTCAGTGGCAGTTGTCCCAGCTCGTCTGGTGCTTCAATAACTATGGCGGCCATCACCTACAGTCCCATCATCGTCGCCACCCACGCATGGATGGGCTACTTAGCGGTGTCGATCACTTTCGACAGTTTCACCCCGGTCGTCAGATCACCCTACTTTTTGGGTGTGGTCCATATGGCTGCTCCGCCGCCACCCCCAGCTCCTGTCTCTTTTGGTGCCACCAATGCGCCACACTAGTTACCAGTCTCGGTTGCCAGACCAAGCGTCAGGCTCGGATCTCCTGTTACCGGTCCCCGTAGGGGTTCCGGAATAGTCCCAGCCATGGCAAGCACCAGCCCCTGGGCCCAGCTCTGACCGACTCCCGACGTAGGCTTCGTGTCCCAACTTTCGGTCTCCACTTCTACAGTTCACTTGGGCCTGTAGCCCCGGTCCCCGGCCAAGTCGGCATCCGGCGTGGGTCTCGACCCTAAGGTGTTCGACTCCTCAGCACCCTGCTCGGGTCGTCAACCCCGAGCCTCCACCGAGCCGGCTCCCCACACTGGTCCCCTGACCCAGGGGCGTGGCTCCCCAGCATCCTGTTCGGGCCTCTCGACCCGAACCTCAGAAGAGCAATCGCCTCACTAGGGTTCTCAACCCCCGGTACGAGGCATCTCAGCACCTAGATCGGCCATACAACCCCGGGGTTTCCCGAGGATGGTGCTTGGCGTGAGTAGCTCGTGTCAGGCTTCGCACCTCTCGGTTCCACCTCGGGGGCATTTCTCCCTCAACCTGACAACGTTGGCTCCCAGCACTGGTCTGCCTCTATGGGACGCGGCGACCTCGGCATGGATCGAGGGCCTCCTATCGTGCCTTCTGGTCTCGCCAACTCCAAGTCTAGGCTCAAGGCCTCGGGTCACGGCACCTCGGTACCCCCTGCAGTGTCAGCTCCAGGTGCAAGCACATCGTTGCGAGCATCTGCAACACTACTGTCGGCTCGGGCGAAGGCCTACATTTGAGTCACCCAGCCACCGGCCTTCACTATAGACATTGCATCTTGGGGGCCTATTCCGGTATTCCTGGTGGGTGGCCCCGCACCACCAGCATCCATGGACTGGGTTTTCTCGGTCTACCACCTCGGAGCGGAATCATCTTCGGCTCTCCAGAAGAAGCAGCGTCGTAGCCGCAAAGGCAAGTGACCCGCTACTGCCACCAGCAACTCCGGCAAGACCATCCTTGTCGGGGACTTACGGATTTGCCTGGATGGGGGCGAACCCATTGCACCTCCAGAATGGATCATCTCTATGGTCCCTACTACCAACTGCTTTAGCCTCTTATGGCGAACACGGGAAGACAAGGCGGAACTCAAAAGGGTGAACGCTTCGATATTGGCCCAAAGGCACCAGTGCCGGTTCGGCATCCCAGCTCCCAAGTCCTGTCCGAGAAATAGGGACAAGGGGGACCAACAGTCTGACATGAGAAGGATCTGGGTTACCCTAGAGGAAGCTCAAGCTGTCCAGGAGGCTCGTCTCAGCAACCCCTTTCGGGCACTAGGGTGCCGCGCCAAGCAAGGTATGATTGGCCCTACAGCTGTATCATCTGACGGCACCCAGCCCCCCATCGCCTCTCGCTCAGATAGGCAGAAATAGCAACAGGCTCATTCTGGGCCCCACCAATATCCAGCCCTGAGTCCTCCTCAGGCAGATGCCACAATAGAGACTCCTCTGCAATGCACCTTGGTCTTTAATAGGCTGGGGACACCCGTCCACCCCAAGAGGGGTTCTCAGAAGAGGTGGACGGTCTGGCTCCTCAATGACGCGGTCAGGGTGTTCGCGTGCTACACTGCCGGGCACCAGCCTGAGGTTCAGACTAACGATCTGAACTAGACCATATCTCACCTCAGGAGACCTCGTCACCCGACTCAGCCACCGGCTCCAATCGGCCACGTCGACACTTCTGTCGGGCCTTAGACATCGACGTGAGCAGAGGAAGTTCCCATCGAGGAGCGTGCCACCCCCGTCAATGTAGAACCGGTCAACAATGACTCTTCGGCTGGTGAAGTCCAAGAGATGACTCTTGAGACTCTCATGAAGGAGAACCAGCACTTGAAGGCCCTTCTGTTCCCCGACCTCAATTTCCACCACCCCTAGCCCGTCGTGATGACAAGGGAAAGGGGCCGATGACTAGTGGAGTACCTCAGGGCACTGGGTCCTGTCATGAGTGTTATAGGTGTGGTGGGGTTGGTCATTATGCTGCTAGTTGTCCCACCCGATCTTCTTTGGTCATAGGAGATGTTTCAGCCAGTGAGCCTTCACCTGGGATCGTGCCGGTCAGTTACGAGGCTGACCAGGAGCTTGTGGAGGAGTTCTTTGATGAGCTGCTAGATGGTGAGCAGGTGGATGTCCAGGGTACGCAGTATCAGGATGATGTGCAGTTGGACGTTGTCAGGTGTATCTTGACCCAGCCTCAGGTGAGTGATGAGTGGTGTCGCACCACCATTTTTCATACCTTCTGTAGGCTGGGTGGGAAAGACTATAGGGTGATTATCGATAGTGGGAGTTGCATCAACGCTATCTCCACGGGTGCTGTGACACGTCTAGAGTTGACCCTCGTGGACCATCCCTTCCCTTATTGTGTATCTTGGGTGGACTCCACTTCCATCCTGATCAAGCTACGATGTCTGGTGCCATTGCAGTTTCCTGCCTACCATGATGAGATCTAGTGTGATGTATTACCTATGGTGGTACGCAGTGTTATCCTTGGGAGGTCTTGGTTGTTCGACCGGGATGCCACCCTTCATGGCCGGTCAAACACTTGCACATTCGACCATAATGGCCATCGGATTACTCTTCACCCCTCCCAGCCGACGAGTCCATCCATCCGGGGTCCCACTGGGCCTAGTACTATGACTCCTCCTGTTTCAGGGCCCAGTACCCCGTCACCTACCCGGACTACGACCATACCTTCGGATATCCCCACTTCAGATTCTCCGTCGCCTAGGAGGTTGATGTTGGTTAGCTCCCGGGAGTTGGAGCGTGACCTTATTAGAGGGGATCTCATTTTTGCCATCGTAGTCTGAGAGGTGGAGAGAGAGACGGAGAGTGATATTTCCCCAGATGTTACTGATGTCCTTCGGGTGTTTGTCGATGTGTTCCCTGATGAGTTGCCCGAGGGTCTCCCACCCATGCGGGAGATTCAACATGCTATCAACCTGATTCCGGGGTCTTCATTGCCCAACTTGCCACATTATAGGATGAGCCCCACTGATCATGCTGAGCTACAGTGTCAAGTTGACGAGTTGATGACGAGGGGATCTCTTCGTGAGAGCATGAGTCCTTGTGCTGTCCCTGCTTTGCTTGCCCCTAAAAAGGATGGCACTTGGAGGATGTGTGTTGACAGCTGTGCAATCAATAATATCACGGTGAAATATAGATTTTCCATTCCCCGCTTAGATGACATGCTTGATATGATGGCGGGAGCCACTATATTTTTCAAGATCGATTTGAAGAGTGACTATCACCAGGTGAGGATCAGGCCAGGTGATGAGTGGAAGACAGCCTTCAAGACCAAGGATGGTCTTTATGAGTGGCTGGTCTTGCCCTTTGGGCTGACCAATGCTCCCAATATTTTTATGCCGCTGATGACCCAGGTCCGGCGACCTTTGATTGGAGTCTTTGTGGTAGTTTACTTCGATGATATCCTTATTTATAGCCGCACTCGAGAGGCCCACTTAGACCATCTGCGGCAGGTCTGTCTCATCTTGAGGAGAGAGAGCCTTTATGCCAACCCTAAGAAATGCACTTTCATGACTAGCCAGGTCACCTTCTTAGGGTTCATTATGTCTAATGAGGGAGTCTCCACTGACCCGGAGAAGGTCAGGGCCATAGTTGAGTGGCCCGAGCCTCGTACGCTTCATGATGTCCCTAGTTTTCACGGATTGACGACCTTCTATCACCACTTTATTCGAGGCTTCAGTTTCATCACGGCCCCTATCACTGATTACATTCGTAAGGGAACGTTTGAATGGACGAAGGCTGCCTTGGCTGCATTTAGGCTTCTCAAGGAGCGCATGACCCAGGCACCTATCCTTAGACTTCCTGATTTCACAAAGGTGTTTGAGGTTTCATGCGATCCCTTCGGGGTAGGTATCGGTGGTGTTTTGAGTCAGGGGAGCCACCCCATTACATATTTTAGTGAGAAATTGAGCGATGCCAAACTGTGTTACTCCATCTATGATGAGGAGTTTTACGCGGTTGTGCAGGTCCTTCGGCATTGGAGACATTACTTGTTGCACCAGGAGTTTGTCTTGTTCTCTGATCACGAGGCACTCAAGTATCTCCATGCTCAAAAGAAGCTCAATTCTCGTCACAGTCATTGGGTGGAGTTTCTCCAGGATTATACCTCTGTGCTGAAGCACAAGGCCAGTGTGGAGAACAGGGTAGCTGACACCCTGACCCGTCGCGCTTATCTCTTGACCACTATGAGTGTGGAGGTGGTAGGGATGGATAGGATGAAGGAGGCATATGCGGATTGTCTGAACTTTGGTCCGATCTACTCCACCCTTCAGACAAGACTATCCCGAGAGTACCCCGATTACACATTGCAGGATAGTTACCTTTTTCGGGGGAGTCGCTTGTGTATTCCGCAGACTTCTGTTCGCGACTTCCTCACTTGGGAGATGCATGCAGGAGGTCTAGCCGGTCACTTTGGTCGGAATAAGACCATCGAGGTAATCGAGCATCTATTTTATTGGCCTAGTTTGAAATGTGATGTTGCTCACATTGTGGCCTAGTGTCGCACTTGCACTGTGGCCAAGATGAGGAAGCAGGTTTCTGGCCCGTATACTCCTCTTCCCATGCCCGATAGGCCATGGCAGGATATTAGCATGGATTTTATTTTGGGGTTGCCACGGACCACCTGCAGGCATGATTCCATCTTTGTGGTGGTTGATAGATTTTCTAAGATGGCCCTCTTCATTCCTTGTTCTAGTAATATTAAGTCCCCCTCCCCTAGTCCAACCCCCTTGTGCGGGGAGTAGTGCATGTATTCTTGAACAGGGGGAAGCGACTACGACACAGTGTGCGGGGAACCCACACTTCCCTGTTCGCCCTCGTCTTCGAGCAGAGTTGGTTTCTTCAAACCAACTGGGTAAGCCCTAAACCTTACTCCATATCCAGTGCTTGTTTATTTAATATCCGCGAAAATTACTCCGTTGAGTGAGGGAGGGAGCGCCCGACCCTGGAGTGTTCCACTTCGAGCAGTCACCGTGGGGTTGTGTGAGAGAGGGACCTAGTGCCCCAATTGGCACCCGGGCAGCCCCTGAATCGTGGGCTTCGTACCCTTGGGAGGGCCACCTAAGCCCTGCTGGCACTCTACCAGCAAGGGACCCAATCCATCACCTCCACTCGGCATCGCCGAGTCACCCCAATTCGTGTGTGTGCAACGGTGGTTCGGCCACTTTCGCGGATCTCGCTCTTTGGTTGAAAGTGTTTGCGTGATAGGTCTAAGGGACCTTGTCTCATTGCTGCATAATGCATACAATCTGGATGACATGACAAAAAAAGGGGAAATGGGTGATACAATCAAATCCCAGGCTCGCTCCTCTCTAGTCTCGCCAAACGAGACTCAGAAGCTGCAAGCTCCACCTCCAAGGTCGACACGAGCTAAACACTAGCCTCGGCCGTGGTCTCGACAGCCTGCCACTCAGCTCTAGAGAGCTCTGCGGCTCGCAACTGCTCCCCCAAGGCCTTCTTCAAGGCCTCAACCCGGCTCTCCGCCTCGCCTAGCTACACGGCATGGTCTCGGGAAATTAACACGGCTGCCTCCGCATGGCCCCTCTGCTCAGCTACGGCTGACACGAGCCGGTCCCACTGCTCCTGTGCCTCTCAGATGGCCACCTTCCTCCGAGCCCTATGCTCCTCAACCTCATAGAGTTGCAACTACTCTGCCCAGATCTCGGCCAGCCCGGACATCCAGAACTCACGGGGGAACCCAAAGGCGTAATAGCCTCGGGTGCACTCCCTCAGCCACTGTCGAAGGTCCTCTGCAGGAGGGAGAGGATCTCCCTGCAGGTAGCCTTGAGCTCACTAGAGCAAGGCGCTACCCACGCTCGCGTCCAGTAACAGCTCTGACGGGGAGGCGAACATAGGCCACTCGATCCCCAGGCTCAGGGAAGAGTCACCCATATTGGCCAGCACACCAGCGGAGCCAGCGCAATTCCACCAAACGCAAAGGGAAATAGGTAATACATCCAAAATTTCTTTTGATAAGACAAGATGGAAAACTTGACAAAAGTCCTAGCTCTTACCCAGTGCAGACCTCGCCACGCCTATAGCGTCTCCTGCTGGGGTCGGTGCAGGCAATTCCTCTACGCCTGTGGCATCTCCTGTCGGCGTCGGAGAAGGCAAGGACTCCACCGCGACTCGGTCATCCTCAGTAACCATTGACGTGATGGAAGGCTCCTCCCAGTCGCTCTTGCTAGGAGCCGACATGCGCTCCTCTCCAGACTCAAGTCATGTCCGCAGCACGATAGCATCAATATCTGGTGATAAAACTCAAACAAGGGCTAAGTGGGGAAGGGGAGAACCCCCACACACCTACCAAAGTAGCCTCCATCTCTGCTTCCTCGACAGAAGAGGTCTCAAAAGAGGAAGAGCTCGAGCTTGAACTCTCATATGTCTCCATTGCCACTCTGTCGCTACTCGAAGAGGCGGACGAGGCCTCCGAAGAGCCCCCAGACGCGGGCAAGTCAGTGGCACCTGCAGATCAATGAACCAAGCTGGGTCACTAGGCAATCCAACCTCATGTGAAGGCAACTTTCCAGTCAAGGGTTTCAGACAAGAAACTCACCAGCGGGGCTACCCCCTTCGGAAACCCCCTCAATGTTAGCGATCTCCTCATCCCCCCCAGTCAAGGCCGCGGTAGTGGGCTCGCCACCCCCTGCTACCCCGATTCTGTCACAGGGAAGCTCACCCTCCTCCAAAGGTGAAGAAGTACCTGCAGCCAATACCAAAGGGAGCTTAGCATTAATGGTCAAACCAGAAAACCCCACCATAAATGGCTAAGTACTCAGTCGCATACCTGAGGGTCCCACACTAGAGGACCCGACTAGTCCCACGGTGTAGGCTGACACTACAGTGGGCAAAGGCGGGAGAGGCATCCTTGCCAGCAGCTGTGGTAGTATGCCCAGTGCATCCTCATCAATAGATGAAGGCAAGGGGGCCACCTGCTTAGACTCACCCTCAAAGGATGGGAGAGCCACTGAGGGGCCAGCGCTGGCCAACTCCTGTATCATCTCCAGAGTGGCAGCCGCATCCTCACTTGGTAAACATATAACACAAACCCTGTCAAAAATTCTAGCCCGTCAAAAACACAATGAAGGCAGGGCAATTCCCTTCACAGTAATTTGATGCTTGCCTGAGCTGTCTCGGGCCACTACCGGTGTTTGCTCTCCCACCTGTGCGGGTGCTCCGCCCTGTGCCTCGGGAGGGGCCACAGCCCCCAACACCTCTGCTATCCCTACACAAAACAAATGGTTATACCAATGACCAGTATCAGGCAAAGTCGTAGCCAGCATATGTCCAGTGTCAGAAGCGCACACCTGAACGGGCCTCTTCTGAAGCCTTCCATGACTCGAAGTTGGGGAATGTCTCGATGTTGGGGGCAACCTTGTCCATCACGTGGAGGAACCCCTCCACATCTATCTCGTACTCGACCCCGTCATCGGGTAGGGGGTTGATCTCTTGGGGGGGCGAGAAGGCCGCCTCTATGCTGTTGCATTCCCACAGTTTTGATGATGTCACACACTACTTGTCAAACATTGGTTGATTGGGAATCTAATACATTTCTTATTTACATGAGACCTCTACTATCCCAAAATAGTCTTTGAATGACCATTTATGCAATTTTTGTGCTAGAAGCCTCCTAGTCTCCCGACTCATGAAGAAGGTCATCCACTAGACTATTTATAATAGAAGGTCATCCACTAGACCATTTCTAAGAGAAGGTCATTCGCTAGGCCGTTTATAAGAGAATGTCATTTGCTAGACCGCCCAACTCCAGAAGTGGTCATTTGCTAGACCGTTTTTAACCTGTCTTGTCCGAAGTGCCATGTTCACCCACGTCTCTGTTCTTCATGATATATGCGGTCTAGTGATGACCATTTAATACCAAAAATGGCCACGCAATAGACCGTTTAGGTGACAGAGAGTCCAGGTCACCCTGAACTCCATCTTGTTCGCCGCTGGAGAAGTCTGATTTCTATTCGACGATGCCTCCTTGTTAGGGCTCTATCTTCTAGAATCCTCGACTAAATTGACCCCCATTTATTTCTGTCTCTTGTCCTCCAAGAATCTGTGAACCTCTGTCACTTCATTTCGACTCTCACTCTTTGGATATATAAGTGAAGTAAACATGTGGTGGAGAATGCGCTACAATGGTGAAAAATAATTTACATTTAATTGAATTAAATCACTCACACTACTCACATAATCACAGTTTGTCATGGCAATAAATGTATCCTCAATGAGGCCATGATCAAAAGTCATATCGGCACCCCTAGTTGATACTCCTAAAGCACGTTCAAAGAGGTCTGGAGTGATATGTATCTCAATATCTTGAACAACCGTGCATAACTCTCCATATCTGTCAACCAAATTGTCATAAAATTATTGCACTAGGTTGGGATAGTACTGAGTATATCTAGTGACAAAATCACTCCAACCCGATTGAATCTCAAAGACTGCACAAAGGTCGGGGAGGATTTCATTCACCTCATTAAAATCGACAAGATGAGGGTTGATAATGGGCCAGGGAGGATTTTATGTAAATGCATCGCTCATCCTAGTGCAGACCTAAGTATGCATGCTCTCACCCTTGCACATGCCAAGTTCTCTCCCGATTTTATTGAATTGTTCCTGGTTTAGGGGTTTTGTGAAAATGTCTGCCAGTTGATTGTGTGTATCAACAAATTTTAACTCAAAATCTCCCTTGCCTATATGATCTCTCAAGAAATGATGGCGAATGTCAATGTGTTTGGTCCTGGAGTGTTGAACAGGATTTTTAGATAAATTAATAGCACTTGTATTATCACACAAAATTGGCACAGAATTCACTTCAACATTCAAATCAAGTAATTGATTTTTGATCCAAAGTACTTAGGCTCCAGACCTTCCAGCGGCTACATATCCAGCCTCAGTCATTGAGAGAGCTACTGAATGTTATTTCTTGGAGGCCCAAGAGATTAGGCACCCACCAAGAAATTGATAGTACCCACTTACAATCAGCAATACATCCGACATAATCCGCATCGATGTATGCAATCAAGTCAAATGAGCTACCAATGGAAAACCACAAGCCAAAGTCTAGTGTGCCAATTAAATACCGAAAAATCTGTTTCATAGCCAACAAATGAAATTCTTTAGGACATGACTGAAAACGAGCACACAGATATACGTTGTACTGAATATCAGGGCGGCCTGCTGTTAAGTATAATAGTTATCCGATCATACCTCGAAATAGTGTAGGATCTACTATTTTACTATTTGCATCTTTGTCGAACTTCATGGTCGTGGCCATAGGAGTTGACATGGGCTTTACTTCTACCATCTCATATTTCTTTAACAGCTCCAAGATATATTTGGCTTGATTTATGAAGATGCCTTCTGACGTTTGCTTCACCTACAATCCAAGAAAGAAAGTTAGTTCCCACATTAGGCTCATTTTAAATTCGTCTGGCATTATTTCTGTAAACTCATCACATAAAGCATTATTAGTAGCTCCAAAGATTATATCATCAATATACACTTGAACTATTAATATGTCTTTACCTACTTTTCTCGTAAAGAGTGTTTGATCAATCTTACCTCTTTTGAACCCATTTTCAACTAGAAATGAGGTGAGCCTTTCATACCACGCCCTTGGAGCTTGCTTCAACCCATACAAAGCCTTCTGCAACTTGTACACATGCTTTGGATGTTTCGGGTCTTCAAAACCTGGAGGTTATTCTACAAAGATATCCTCTTTTATGTACCCATTTAGAAAAGTAGATTTAACATTCATTTGAAATAATTTGAAGTTCGATGAGCAAACATAGGATAAAAGAATTTGGACTGCTTCTAGTATAGCAACCGGGGCAAATATGTCACGCCCCGAGCCTTTATTTACAGTGGAAGACTCGCTCGGGGGAACGCGAACAGCCGGCATGGTAAGCCTCTCACAAGCAAGCACGATCAGAGTGCGGAACAATCACACATAAGATGCAGTTGCACAAGTATTTACTCAAATTCAACTTCTATTTATTGATAATCAAAATATTCAATTTACAATCACTAATTCAGATTTGCTAGACTCAAGAAATTAGAAAATTACATAGACTCAATCTAGATAATAAAGATGACTCCTATGCCTTCACTCTCATCTTGATATGACTTTCATTCGCTCTCGGACCCGTCGCTTGTATAATCCGAATCCGAATTGAAATTACTTTCATCTCCTGGAAAAGATTAGAAATATGTTATGAGCACACTTGCCCAGTAGGTATCTTCGCATCAACATGAAGGCACTATTTAAGTGTTAACATTTTAGCTCTAAAGAATTAAGGTAAAATTATGCGAATGCGATAAATCTAAATAACCAAGTAACAAGCAGAACAAGTATGAACCAGCAAGAATACTCAAGAATGATCAAGAATGTAATATGGCCTTTCATGAACAAGAATGTAACAAGCCCATTGGGCTTTCGATGCCTTGGCCTTTTTTGGCTCCATGAAGGATCGGAACTTTTGGGCGATGGCTTCACTCATGATATGGGGCTTGTCCGGGTATTTTGATTTTCTTTTGGGCATTACTATGCCGCATAGGTGAACGATTTGTTTCGTTGAAGCCATTCATTCAGGAATCTCTTGTCCTGTGGGTTCCGCGTCACGACGTCCATATAGAACTGCTCCCGCTCTGCCTGCATCTTCGAAAAGAATAAAGGGCCATCCACCGAGTTGATCGCGGCCAGCGTATGCGGTCCCATCTTGCCGTCGACGTCCAGGCTCAGGATCTTTTGAGCGTGCTTCACCGGCGTCGACATTCCGGCATTGACGCCCCAATCGGCCATGAAGTTGGCAATGCTCTGGTTCTGGATCTGGTCGCCGTCGATAGTATCCCATTGACTGCTCTTATAGAACACCAGGACCTTGGCTTGCAGGTCCTCCAGCGGCTTTAGAATAGCATTTGCCTGCATTTCGCCGATGAACCCGCCCGGCGGCCTGTGCGCGTCGACGATGGCCCAGCCGGACCAGGCAGGGTACATGTTGCGGGCGATGCCTTCCCATGTCTCGCCGCCTTTGTCGTCTTTGTCGTTCGCGTAGTAGCCTTCCTGCCTCAGCAGGATCGGCCAAAAAAGTTTGAAGTCTGCCATAATTATGTTTTTTCCACCGGCCCCGCATCCCCCTCCATAGCTTGTGGGCAGAGGGATCGGGTCCGGATCGTTTCGTACGAAGATTTTGGTTTTAGGATGCCGAGATCGTAGAGCTTGGCGATGGTCTCCACCAGGTTCCTGCTTTCCGTCTTGCGCCTTACTTCTTCCCGGTAGTAATACACTGTGTGGACCGATCGGAAGAGTTTCTTCGCGATTTCGCCACATGTCAGACCGTCACACGCCAGATGGGCGAAGGCCAGTTCCATTTCACTCAGGGGCATCATAGAAAGAAGAATTGAAGAATAAGCCAAAGAGTGCCAAGAATAAGCTCGAGGATCCACACCCGGGAGCCGAAGAGCCACAGTTCAATGTGATCAAGGATACTACCGGTCGTAATGCTGGTATATGTCCATTTCAGTCCGCGGAACCAGTTCAAGCAGATATTGAACACCACCAGGTGCCCGCAGCCGGCAGCAATGCCATAGGCCCAGGGAATGAATTTGCCGGGCATCTCTTCGGCCCAGCCGGGTGGTTGATGCAGATTGTTCCACAGCGGCCATGTGGTTAAGCCCGTTGCCATCGTCCACACAGCCGCCCATAAGGTGTGGTAGATCGGCTGCTCATCCGCGATCATGACGGCCTGTATTTTCGCCACAAGCACAGCCATCGCCAGCAGCAAAAGTTCAGAGCCAAATATGGAAAGGAAGTGGCTCATTTGACGCGGATTGAGTCCCAGAAAGGTCCCAGATTGCCCGGGTAATGCATAAGGGAGTCGTACTGCGTACTTCGGATTTCCTGCTGCATGCCGGTCTTCTCCCACTCCAAAGAACCGCCAATAAGCGATCCGCTCACGATAATGGCTATAATCAAGGGAATGGTGGAGGCGGCCGTTGCCGAGCCTTTGTTGCTCGTAATGATGAACCACGCGAGCGTTCCTGAGAGAATTGCAATACCCAACCAGAATAACCAGCGATCACCGCGCTGCCCCGCCCACGTCCACGCTTGATGCCATGTTGGATAGACGAGATAGGAGGTGTCGTTGAGCTGCTGGTTGTCGTAGATCTTGCCGGTAGCGTCATACATCGGCACCCATTTCCCGGACGGCGTTATCGTCGCTCCGTGGATGGTGTTGTCATAAGGCCGGCAGGAGGCCAGCAGGATGAGGGGGAAAAGAAAGACCAATAATCGGCCTTTGGTGTCGAGAATCTTTTTCATACTATTTTTTTATGAGAAGGCCCAGCAGGAGCACCCCGGCGGTGATCCCAAGGACTTTCTCGGTTAGAATGGATCGTTTTTGCTTTTTGTAGAGCAGGTTATACTGGCTCAGGTAGAAATTGCCGGTAGAGTCCGCATGCAGGAACGCCGATCGGAAAACCTGCGTCGTGCTGTCCTTGATGCGGCCCTGCAGTTGGTAGGCGTCGATGAGACTATCCGTAGCCAGCCGGAAGCCGTGGATCTGCACCTTGGCCCGCTTCACCTGGTCCTCCAGGGTATCGCAGGAGACGACCAGCGCAGGCGTGTCGTGGATGATCCGGACCGAGTCCATCGTCACCATTGTGCCGCCGATCTCCTGGCCTGTATTACTCAGCTGGGCCTCATACCATGCGATCTGCCGGCTTTGGTTGTCGATGACATCGGCCTGCGTCATGCTGTCGCCGCGTAGCCGGTCAACTTCGGCCAAGGCCTCTTTCTTGTCGGCCGCTTCTACCTGCGCCGCACTGTCTACCGCAGTCTTGCTCTGTTGGAGGGGCGTGTCTTTCCCGCACCCACGCATTAACAAGAGCACCAGGACCACGGCAAGGACAGCGCCAACGGCCGCGCCGATGGAGAATAGCTTCATAACTTCGATTTGATAGTTGCCAGAACTTTGGCGACGCCCGTTTCTGCCTTGATGATCTCCTGATCAAACCAGGACTTCACCTGCGTCTTTACCGCAGATTCTTTACCCTCGAAATAGGATTTGCCGTTGTTCCAACCAATGAGGATACCGCCGATCAGGAGAATGGCTGCGAGAAAGAGCACTTCCCACAGCTGAAGTTCAATGTGCGCATGCATATGTTTTAGTTTTTTGGTGACTGAATTATTGTTTGGGTGCGTTCGGATCTGCCGGCTGGCTGGTCGGTAGCGCGTCAGGGGATTGCACGGCCAGTTTTGCCACCAGCGCCGTCACAGCCCCTACTGCGATCGATCCTCTTGAGGTGAAGTCCCTAGTGCTCGTACTGGATGACCTGAGACTTTAGCCGTTCGTGAGGACCCTTGTGTATTGATTTTCTTTGGCTTTGCGCTTTAACAGGCCGCATCCTTCTTGTTATTTAGGGGTGACTGCCATTGAGCATATTTTGAGTGCCTAAAAATGCCCCCCAGCCGAGGGTGCCGCAAGCGAGGAACGAGTGATGCGGGATCGACGGATGCACTCAGACTGCGCACATTCTTTGCCTGATTGGCACAGACCCATAATGGCCTTAAAATGGCGCAGTATGGTTAAACCGACGCGACCAAGGTACTTGCCAATACGGCATTGGTATACCCGGTGTGCCCTTTTGAATTACCGAGGTTTAAAATGGCGTGGTATTTAGCGCGCTAGATTAACCCTATCTATATATCCTATTTTTTCTTTTGTTTCTTCTCATCTGTTTTATTTGTGCATTCTCTTTCTCTCTCCTCTCCATTCCTTCTCCTGCGGCGCCGAGGGATTGAGGTTTCAGAGTGGCGGTGGCGGTGGATAAGCTGGTGAGGGAGAGCTTTACATTCGGGGGATTCAGAGCCCTCTTTCCAGACCCCGGGAGGCTCCCAATAGGCCTATCCTCGGAGTTGTACCCATGGGTGTTCTGTTTTGGCCTCGGTGTGATACCCACGGCCTATTTTAGAGACCGTCTCTTGATGGACATGTTCTCACTTTCTTCTGGCAAACTCCCAGGTTGGAGAGACCCTACCAAAATTTTGTCAGGCATCTAGCTCTTACTCTTCTTCTTCCCGCGCCGTGGTGACGTGGGAAAACATTAACTCTTTGGACCGGTGTCACAAGTAGCTGGCTATAGTTGCAGAATCTTCCAACTCAAAAATCGACACAGTAGACACTGGCCGTCTTCTCCTTATTGGGGGAGATTCTTCAAGTATGACCGCGGTGATGACATCAGGCGGGATCATCCCAAGGACAAGCACTTTATGTCCTTCCTCAGGCAGTTCAATCTTCAAGGGAAGAGAAATTTATTCCTTGTCTGAAAAGTTGAGCAGGCATTGCTCATTGAGAGGGACAGCTTGACAGACTTTGTAGTGCGAGGAAGGCCCATCTACCTGCCTAGTGGACCCCAAAAATGGAGTGCTATGCTTGAACTCCAGGGTTTAGCTCTAGAGGACGGGCTATTGACCAGAGCGCCTGAGTTTATACCTACTCGCTGGAATGAAATAGCGGGTCATGTTAATTGAGAGAAGCCGATATTTTGTCTATGCTCAGCCCCGTTGATGTGGAAGTATAGAGAAGAATCATTCCTGCTAGACTCCTTAGTGGTTCGATTCAAGCACCAGATTTCTGTAGGGCGGTTTGCCGACTTGAAGGCCACCGATGCCCATGCATTCAGAACCGAAGCAGTGAAGTTCACGGACTACATCCTACTCCATTATGCTCCTATCTTGGTTACAGCTAGTGTATACCACAGCGTGTACACCTCAAGGTATCACTACCCTATCTCCAAGGGTTTATGTTGCGGTATGATTGAAGTATTCTGCCCAGAGTATAACACTTTCTATACTTCAGAGGGAGAGACCTCCTTAGACCTTTAGAGTCTTTCACAGCTGAGTAGCCTGCCGATTGACGGTGAGCCGTATGAAGAAGTCTATTGGCTAGATTGGCTAAAGGATCAGACAGATGACGAAGGTTGGTATCTGGCGGGCTTCGCCTACCGCTACCTGATGAAGGCATATCGTATACTTTGCCGCTCATTGTACGATACTAGAGAAGCGTGCAAGCCCGGGGAGAAGAGGCGTGTGTGAATGGGCACCTGGCTTCAATATTTCTTTGGTGGGGAGCAGAAGTATGATGACTTTCCCACTGTAGTGGAAGAACAGGGTTCGACGTCAGGCCGCTTTCCCACCTACTTTGAAAGGATGGCAGCAAGGAGGCCCGAACCATGCCGACGTTGATGCAGTCATGCACTGTGCTGCATATCTAACCTATTGGATTTGTTCCTTTGCCCTCCCACAAGGTGATGAGAGCGTGATCAGAGCTGAGGCCATCTATCCATCCTACTTGATGGCTTGGGGCATAAAGCTTTCTCTCTGCTCGGTGGCGTTGTGCCTGATTTATAAGAAGCTGGGAGACTTGCACCAATCTCATCTCCCCAGGAATTTGTAGACGGTTGGTCCATTACATTTCTTCAATGCCTGGGTCTATACATTGTTCCCAGAAGCTGCTCCTTGGGGGCTGGAATCAGCGTGGCTTGTTCTGAGGATGATGGAGTTTGCCAGTGCAGAGCTAACACAGATAGCAGAGCAACTCTTTGCCATTAGGGGAAAGCTGACCAAGGTCCCCACCGACTCACCTGGAGTTCTTCACTTCTGGAGCTTGGCAGCCCACTCCTGCCCGCTTGTGAACAAAATGCGTGGCTGCCATCTCCATGAGACAGAAGAGTATATTCATCTGATTTTTGGTGCCAAATGTACAAGGACAATTCTCGAGCCGGCCAGGTAGCAAATGACGAGGCTCCTGCATGGTGGGATTACTTTCACCTCTGAGAGGATGCTTCATTCAGGGTCCAGGCCCCTACTCGTTTCCCCTACATCACCCCAAAATATATCAAATGGTGGAATGCACGAACGGGATTTTACAGAAACTTCCCTCGGTAATGATGGGCTATTGCAGAATGTAGATTCCTGGACTCTCATTCAGAGCCAGCTTTAAACATTGATCCACCTTATTTGATGAAGTTGAAATCTTGGACTTATACATAGGTGATGGCCTATCTGGAGGCTCAAAAAGCTGTAAAGCGTCGTTCGCCTAGGGGGGAACCGAAGTTGCTCGAGATTAGCAAAGATGACTTTGTGAAGACACTTCAGGGACTATGCCATGTAAGTGGTGAGCGGGTAGTCCTTCAGCAGCTTGCTCTACCAGTGGAGGAGCCCGCCCCTTCTGTAGCAGAATGGCGTCCTGAGATCGACAGTCTCTATCCTTATAGGACCTTCATTAGAGGGGAAGGTGGTGCGGACACCCGAGCTTGTCCCGCATCAGAAGGCCAGCGGGATGCACTCTATAGCAATATCCCCTGGTTGTTTGCATTGCTTCGTTCTCACGAGCTTTCAGTAGGTGGCCCGAGCGAAGCCATTCTGGGCCAGCCTCTTCTTCTTTCGTTTAAATATGCTGATGGATGGGGGCTAGACCATCTTGGGCTATCTTATCATCTATCTTCTTGCGGCCATTTGGACTTGGCGTCGCTGGCTGAGCAAAGCGAGATGATAGGAGATATATGTTAGCTAGTTCGCGAGGCGGCTTAGAGAGACAAAGTGCATTCGCTATTCTATTGGCCTCTTTCCCATTTATATGCGGGGCTGGCAGGTATCTTTCATTTCTTTATTTTAGCCTTCTGGCCTGTTTCTCTTTCTATTGCAGTGTATGTCATTCTCACCATTGTGCGTGTGTAGTCTGACTCACTTTAGAGGTGACCTGACACTTCAGGGAGTTAATAATAAAAGCTCGAAAGTCAACATACTTCAAGATTCCTGAGGCAGCTCTGACCACGACACCATTGCATCCTGGGGATTCGTAGAAGTGAATAAGGTCTCAGGTGAGGGAGGCCGTCAGTGAGGCAAGGAGGCGATTACCCGGGTGACACAGGCCCGTTGAAGGAAAGCTGCAGAGCCAGAGCTGACAATTGTCCCCCCGCCCATGTTGTTGTTTGAAGAATTTGAGACTTCTCATGTGCAGACGCCTGTGACGGAAGGTATATTCTTCCTTCTTCTGCAACTCATCTCTGTTCTGGCCGCACCGGCTAATAATTCTTCCTTATGGCTGCTGCCACTCCTACTACAGTGATTGCGCAAGAGGCTGGCGCCCTTGCGGTAGTGGGAGATAGAGGAGAGGGAGTGCCTATAGCTCCCATCGAGGTGGATCTGTCTTCTCCCACGCCCAGGCACGAAATGGAAGGTACTCCATGGTTTGTTCATAAGCTTTCCACAGCCTTGACGTTTTTAGCTCACATGAATATTTTTTCATTTGAGATTTAGTTGATGTCTGGGTGCCTTTGCCTCCTGCTATCGGGGCTGCCAAAGGAGCTCTTGTTGGGGAGGGGATCGTTCCAGGGAGTGAGCCTACTCTTGAGGTTCATTTGGCTACCGCTTTTGCTGCAGAACCGACTGAGTGGGTTCCTGCTGAGGGAGATGCTCCTCCCACAGGTCATGAAGCTGAAGAACCGTCCGCACCGAAGGGGGAGAGCCAGGCATCAGCACAGAGCTCTTCCTCAACAGAGCAGGTATACTATAGAGGCGGTTCCATTGATGAGGAGTTTCCTCCCGTGGAGATGGAAACCAAAGATGTCGGGGCATCTTTTGCCTATGAAAGTGATTACACCACCTTCAGCCCACCCCGACTAGCGTGGAGTAGCTTCGGGCCACCTGGTCCCATTATAGGGGAAGGGGCCGGGTTGACTGAGGTAGTGGTCTCCGCTACTAGGGCTTTGAGTTTAGTGCTGGCAGAGGTAAGAGATCCCCTACGAACTTCACCTCATGGCTCTTCTCATTAGTCTTCATGTCAGACCTCTGAATCATGTCATGTCCATCTTTTCTTGTAGGCTTTAGCTATGCAGGCTGAGGTGACCCTACCGACTGTGACTGTGAAGATACCTCTTCCACCCTTGGGTGCAAATCAGCCAACATTTTCACCTGTTCTACGGCCAATAGCTCTACGGTACCCCAAGGATTTCATTTCAGCAGTGAGCTTGGAGGCATCAGGGGCAATTGCTAGATCTGTTCAGCTGATTGCGGCTTTGGACCTCCAGCCGCTCATTGCTGGCGGAGAATTACTCCCGAAGGGAAGAGACACTTCTGAGATAGAAGCGAGAGAAATTGTGGAAGAAGCGACAGGGGTCTCAAAAGCTTTAACCCTTGTCGCAGAGATGGCGCTACTGGAGGCTAGTCAAGTCGGGGACGAAGGTCAGACGTCCTCTATCATCGAAGCTCAAAGCGTAGCTCCGTTGCCAGAAGTTGGGAGAGAGGCTACTGCTATCGAGACTTCCTCTACTGCGCTAGTCACTGAAATCGGTTCTAGTGTGGGCGCCCTACAGGACATGCCATCGTCGTCTTCCGAACCGAGCGACGACATCTGGGGTGTGGTCGACAGTCGAGTAGAGTTCCAACTTCCTAATACGCCATTGCTTGGCTTGCAGTCGTCAAACGATCTAGTGTGGAAGTATCTGGAGACATTGCGATAGACTATAATAGCTCACCCTGATCTGACTTATGTGTAACTGACTGGTCTGGTAGAGCACCTTTCCCGCACATTGCTGGCTTTTGGCTGCACCATGGAGGACTGGATGGAACGAGTGATCCTGCTCTTGAAGCATGTGAATATTAGGGAGTTCCTTGGCCAAGGTGTAACTGATTAGTTAACGGCCATAAAGCTCGAGCAGGCGGAGTGCCGAACCACTCTTGCATCTCTAAGAGGAACCGCCCAGTAGTTGTGGGATGCCGCTAATGTCTCTACCCAGTGCCGGGCTTCCTTGACAGCTAGGATAGCTAAGTTTTGCACTGAACTCTCCCTGGCTGAAATAGAGCAGGAACTGGCCAAGCAGCAGGAAGTCCTGAATATAGAGGAGGTGGAGTTGGCGGAGGGGCAGGCCACCTCTCTCGAAGAGAAGTTAATGCAGTTGCAAACTGCGGAGTCTCGCTTGCAGGAGCTCGTTCATCATCCTTCCTTGGGGATCTTGGAATTCAAGGACATTTTTTGACACTCGCTATAGTAGCTCTCATTTTCTTTTCTTTCATTGAACTTCCATGTTTCCTGGGGGGATGCCCCGAGTACCATTGATGGGGGCATCTCTCGCCCTTCACATTTTTCCACAGCTCCGATTGCTCATTGACATGGTTCCATTATGTTCATCATGTGTTTATGAGTCTAGTCATGTAATTTTCATTTTATTTGAATCATGTATGTGTAATCTTTCTTTATTTGAGTCAGTTAATAGGTTAATGGGTCAGTTTGTTAGTCAATTGGGCCCAACAATAACAGAAATAAACAACTAACTACAACAGAGTCCAGTCCAACAAAAGTACAGTCTAAAGTAGTAAAACATACCACATGCCAAGTGAACACTCGACCCGACGAGCTGGCAGCTAAAGATCTCTACGCAACACCCTCGAACCTCGAGGAAGAACCACCACACCTGAAAAGCAGGGATGAGTCTCCAAATAGAGACTCAGTAGGGGTCCCGCGGAGCCCCAACCGAGAAAACAATGACGGAAAGGAAAGCTACGCTAGCTAAGCAGCAGTAACAGCGGCGGAGTAGCAACTACAGCGATAGGAACCTGATCGCCCAGCTGCGATAGCTGGAAAACCACGATTCTATAGCTACTCCTACCAGTAATAGAAGGAAAAATCTCGATCTCACAATCGGGAACCAGGCCACTCTAACGCCAGACCTACCGTGGAAACACTCCCAGCAACCCTGCCACGGAAGCCTGCCTACATAGGCACGACCAACCGGGACCGCACAGTCCCACACGGGCCCAGCTAGGCCTTGGTAATCCCTACCAAGCACCTCTGGCCACCACCTCAGGAAAACACGCTGGAACGATCCAGAAGCCACGTCTCGCAGATGGGAAGCAGAACTCGAAAATAGGGGAGTCACGTCTCACGTGACAGGAATACTTGCCCGCTAGAAGCACAGTCAGATGCGTCCCCTGACAACGTACACCATGCCGCAGTGTCTCCCTACTCGCCCCAGGCAAAAATTGAGACACACACACAAGTAACACTGACAAGGGTGTAGTCGGGGTCATGCTCGTTACTATGCATTTGAAGTCTCCGATCACGTGTGCACACACTGACTAACTGCACTACGTCAGGCCCTCTACCTAGTTCTTCCTTCCGGCCCGGACACGAGCCGCCATAGTAGGAGGCCCACGGCAACTAGCCGAAAGTCGTGTCTCTCGGGTAGCCTCGCCACCACTCCTTGGTGGGACCACACGTGTGTCGAAAGACTACAACTAGTGGGGAGTCACTGATGTGACCACTCTCTGAGGAGAATCTCAAAGAATCATGCACGCACCCTACGCGAAAGTCACGAAGAACCAAGTGGCGCTGAGCCACCAGACTCTGGATAGTCCTCTAGACTCACTAAATCCAACGGTCCTTGAGTCACGATACTCGGGGTCAAGACCGTTGCACCGAATGGCGCCATGCCATCAATCTGCCTAACCCTAGGGTCAGAAGCCTCGGCACGATGACTCACGGACAGTTCACGACTGTCGAGACCATTCCCCCAAAAAGGAAACCAAGAAAACCTCCATCCCTAGGCTGGGTGAATGGGACTCAAAGTCCACAGACCACACAAACGGCCCACGCAGAAAACACAGAAGCATGATTCCCAAGGTAGCTGACAAGCCGCCAAGCCAATTCCCAATCCCAGGAAAAAGTAGGAAACCTCCAGCCCCAAGTAGGGTGACTAGACTCGCAGTCCAAGGCCTTACGCATGGCTGACTCGGAAACCACCTTCTGAAGAAACTCACGACGTGCGAGAGAAACCTCACTGCACTCACACCGATACACGGTGACTCGATCAAGCATAACACAAAGACCCGAAACACGTGGAGCCACCTAGACTCTCAAACTCATGGGCACACTAAACGATATAACACGGTACCTCCAGACACCCCAAAACATGGACACGAAACCCACGGGGTACCCGAGACACTTATGAGACTGAAGGTCGACCACTAGGTCACAACTGGGTCGACCGGGGTCCAACCCAACGCTCAAACGGCACGAAAATCTCGAAAGCTAGGTGGTGATCCTCCCTGGACCATCCAAGCTAAAGGCGGTCCACCTTGGGCTGCAAGCCAAAAGCTAAACGGTCCACTCTGGGCTGCAAGCCAACTAAAATGGCCACAGAATGACCGCTACTATCCAGAAAGAACGGATGAGAGACGATCACCTCCCAGACTGTCCCAGAGCTTGGCGGTCTGGCTAGGACCGCATAGCCAAGCATGGCGGTTTAGCCAGGACCACATAGCCCCAGACATAGTCAGAAACTAGGCGATCCCTCCCAGACCGCCTGGAAGAATGGCGGTCCAATGCCTGACCGCTAGGCATTACCTGGCGATCAGTCGCATGGCCGCTATGCTTCACGACCTCACGTGACTCAAAACGGGGAAGATGGTCACCCCCTGACTGCAACCCATACCCTGGTGGTCTCCTATAGACCGCATAGCCAAGCATGGTGGTCTATCAAAGATCCACGGCCTAAAACACGATAAGATGAGTGAATGGCGGCCTCCCTGAGGTCCGCCTCGTCCAGTGGCGGTTCCTGTTAGGACCGCCACTATCCTAGAAACCCTACAATGGCGAGTTCAGAGAAAAACTCCATTCCACGTCCCGTTTGCACCCACGTGAAGGGGAAAACAAGGGGAATCTCATCCTCATCCTCTCTAGCACCAAGAGGATCCATTCAAACCTAGAAACTGCGATTAGATCGCTAGATCCGGCTCACTCCCCAAAAATATAAAATTTCCCCAAAGCACTCAAATAAGCCCGCTCGGCTCACCATGGCCTACCAAAATCGCGGGAAAGGAAGTGCATGAGCTAGAGGTCCATCTCCCAACCTCCACCAAAGATTTCGCGCACCGTGGACGCCGATCCGCGAAGAAAATATCGTTAAAGCCTCACCGATTCACGACCTCGCGAACCGCCACCATCCTCTCGATCCTTGCGCCATCCTCGCCGGCCTCCACCCCACAGACCTCGCCGCCTCAACCGCCCCGCCTCCGTTGGCCTCTCGGAGCGAAGGGAGAGGAGAGAGAGAATGGTGGAGAGAGAGAGGGAGAGAACGACAGTGAGGGAGAGAGAGGAATGAGGGAGGGAGGGTTTTAAAGAGATCTCCCCCTCCCTCTCCCTTCCACTCCCAAATTCGTAGCTTCCCCTCCCTCCACCTGCTAGATCCCCTTCCAGCCCCCATTCTGGCCCTCCCACACCTTGGAACACCCCCTCCCAAGCCCCCTCATAGCCTGGGGACACCCCCACACCCATCCACCCCATTCCGCCTCTCATCTACCCCATTTCCCACCTATCATCTTCCACCTACAGTTCCCTGTTCGCTGGCAGCAGAAGAGGTCCCGGTTGCAGGCCCTCCCTCGTCGTCCCTGTAAGGAGTCTGGTGGCAAGCCCTACACCTTTGGAAATGTCATCCAGAGAGCTTTCTAGGTGAGGTGGTTTCGCCTCCATCCGAGCTACCGGGGAGAGCCATTCTTCACCAACTGCGCAGGATAGGTCTGGCCAGCGACCTGTGCGACTTTCAGAAGTTCCTCCAGCTTCATCCCCCATCTTCTGGTCAAGCCCCTTGGAGAATCCTTACTAGGGTCGTCCATCTTTCAGCCAAAAGTGTTCCTGACCCATTTGGAGTTCCCAGTCGAGAGCACCAGCATCGACAGCCCAAGCCGGTCCTACAGTCCAAGTCACAAGTGGCCAGAACAAGTAGTCCACCACAGGAAGCACCTCAATCTATGCCGTTATCTTCTGCCCTATAAATTTGTAACAGTTAATCTTAGGTCAGTCAACGTTCAGTCAAGCTTGGTCTCACCTCATTCTGATCTTCCCACTAGGAGTTACGCCCCCGTCAAGCTTCCTCTGTCTGGCCAGTGTCTTGGGAAGCGTGACTTTACAAGAATCAATGGTGCCAGCGTATCCCACGTCAAAACGGGGTCATTCTAGCTCTGGAGAATCCCTAAGACGTCCCTGTTCGTGACGATTCTAGCCCCACCTCTTTCCAGCCACAAATTAGATAGCTGCACCATCCATCAAATTAAGCCCAGATTTTTGTCCCAAGACCAGCACGACCCTACTAGAGTCCAGAGGCTGCCATCGAGTCGTCTGGGTGAATTAGGAGAAGATATTTGGCTGGGATATATTAGAGTGGACTATATTTCAACCAGAGTTGGTCCTGTCTCTATCCGTCACTCCAACGGGGAGTACGGCCCTGAACAACAGCTTTTTGGTCTGCAGCAGTGACGCTCGACGCAGCCTCACAGAATCCAGCACCCCCGGGGCATCAGAGCTCGGAACGAGACGATTCTTCCTCTTGGAGTGAGCCAGTGCGTCCAGCTATCCAACACATCTAGTCCCACCACCGTCAGACGTCCCAAGATAGAGTTACGTTCCTGGAGAGGCTACTAGTTACAAAAGACAGAAATAGCAACCTGAAGGTGACGTTAGGAGTCGGTCGACTCCCGACCACCACCGATCCCCACCCCGCTTGGCCGGCTGACCGTCCCTCCCTACGTGGAGGTACCTTTTGGTTGTAATTCTACTCCCCACCCCTAGTCCAACCCCCTTGCAAGGGGTGTAGTGCATGTAAGTTAAATTTTCAGGTTGAAGCTTCACCGACGCGGCGAGTGGGCCCGTACCCTCGCCTCCTCGCTCGCCCACGTCTCCGACCGGATTCGGTTTATTCAAACCAGCTAGGTAAGCTCTCAGCCCTTGCTCCCATTTGTGCTTGTTCATTTAATATTCCTCAATTGTGCCGTCGGTTAAGGGAGAGATCGCCCGGTCCCAAGACTTCCACCACCTTTGTGTGACCACTGTGGATGTGAGTGAGTGAACCCGCACCCGTCGGCCATTGCCGACTCATTGAATTGGGCACCCGTACCTAACGGGAGGTTAGCCTTGAGCCTTGCTGGCCCTCTACCAGTAAGGGTCTTGTCCCACACGCTCAACTCGGCATCCCCGAGTCACCCCCGGGTCGAGTGTGCACGCCGACGATTGTCCGCTTACGTAGGCCACTTGGCCTTGTTATTGTGCTTGCACTCCTAGGTCCAAGGATCATTTGGTCGGTCCCAACTCATCCCTAGGTGGTGTCACATCAGTAAGCCAGCCAAGCGGGGAGGGAAAAGTTGAGCTAGGAAACTAAATAGGGGGAGATTGCCGGTTCTGTCTGCTCTCTGGAACAGGGGACAGACAGTCAATGTCGGCGTCGCTGCGACCTCTCCCGATCTCCGTTGTCAAAAAAACTAGTGGCAAAACCTCCTGGGTTGGCCCAGGAGGATGTCCGATTTTTGGGGGAATTTTTGGTTGGCGGCGTCAGTCGGGGCAGAGTTGTGAACAGGGCCTCCACTTTCTGGCTCTGATAGCTTCTGCAGCACAATAGCAAGAAGATGAGGCTACCACGGATGCTCCCGAGCTCAGATTCTGACGTGGATGAAGTCACTGGATTCATGATCGAGCCCTCTTCGAATGGAGACCTGCGGGGACACCGGAGGAGGTCAGAGTAGACAGGGAGAGCCCGAACAATGGTCGGGTGTCTGTTCAGTCCCAAAGGGAGCAGAACAGCGCACCTGGGGGAGAAAATTGAGAACTCACTCGTCCAAGGTCCAATCGGGGAGCCGCTTCCTGGTACTGGAAGGTGACTCATCGTATAAGATCTCATCCAATCCCCACCTCCATATCTTCAAGAGGTTGGCCGTGGGAGCCTCTGCAAGAGGCTTTAGGTTGACTACCAGGGAGAAGAAGCGTAGTTTGGGGAGATCGGCTCATCCGGGCAGCCATGAGCTCAGACTGGGACGAGACCACCACCGTTGCGAGGACGACAGGGAGACACTTCTGATGGTACCACTTGTGCTTCCAGAGACATCAGGATGAAGTCGTGGCTGAATCTGCAAGATGCTGGTTCTCTACTGCCTGTGAATTAGGAAGTGTAGGTTGGAGATGGGAGGTGGGAGATGAGGTAAATGGGAGGGGAAAGGGGGTGACAACAGAGTCCAGTCCAATAAAAAGTACAGTCTAAGATAAAGAACGTACCAAATGCCAAGTGAACACTCGGCCCGATGAACTGGGAGCTAAGAACCTCCGCGCAACGCCCTCGAACCTCGAGGAAGAACTACAACACTTGAAATCCAGGGGTGAGCCTCCTATCACTAGCTCAGTAGGGGTCCCGCGGAACCCCAACTGAAAACAATAGCAAGAACACAACAACAACAAAAGTAGCTACAACTACACGGTAGAAGACACGACCGTACACAATCCCTGAAACACGAGAGCCGATAAAACCACAGGTTTACAACTACTTCTATCGGATCAGAACTCAACACCGATCCCACTGTCAAGGGACCACCAGAACACGAACCACTAGACTATGACCACCCTAGTCATGCTACCAAGAAAATGACACGGCACCACAATCGTGGAGACCTGTCCTCACAGATAAGGGCCCACATCGAAACCATACGGTCTGGAAACACAATGATGACCTCACTGTCGTGAACTCTACGCCATTTAGGGAGAAGCCCTTGGTGACGCTCAACGAAAATCCTAGACCTTGACTCTGGGAGAATGCCCAGAACTACACCCGAAACCCCATCTCGTAGACAGGAAATGGAAACCCGCCAGACGATAACTCACATCACGTAACGAGAGTACCACCCACTAGAAGTAAGGTCGGATGCATCCACTAACGACTTAGTCCGCGCCTCAGGTGTGTCCCTCCGACCCAGAGAGAACTGAGACACCGTACTAGTAACTACAGAACAAGGACTAGTTGGGGTCACACTCGTCAGCGCGTGTCCTCTGCCCCCAACTACGTGTGCACACACAGACCAATCTGGGAAAAGGCACACCTCATAATCGGCCACCCAAGGCATCGTTGGCATACGGCTCATGCCATTCTCGAGCCCCAACAACTAGCATCTTCTGTCTGTGAAAGACCATCCACTGGTCACCAAATACGCGTCAACGAGAAACCTTGAATTACTCAGCTTCTTCCTTCATCCCTAGCCTTGCACTAGATTTGAAGGGAACATTCCAAATCTCGATAGGCCATCCGTTGACTCTCCCACAAATCAATACCACAACTCAAGCCAAATCTGCTCGAACCCCACATCTGATCTCGAGCCTCACGCCAACTCTACCCTCTCAGGGGAGCACGACGAAACCAAATAATAGGACTCCACAATCTTTGATCCTCACATCACTGGACTCAGACTTACGGGGAATCCTCCCTTGCTGACCATAGACTAGGGATCACCATCCAACGCCTATGTCTCATCGGAGACCTCCGCACACAGGCACCGTCCTTCATCTTGTCTCATCAAATCTTTCACCTCAAAATGATCCAAAAGGATGCCTGCCAATTCTCGGCTCCGCTCTTACCTCAGAGCCTCGGGACACCACCTGAATAATTCACAGCACACTTGCTGACACATTTCCCCAACTCTCCATCCAGCTAGTGCCACAAACCACAATGCCTCAAGTAATGGCATGGCAACAACATGTCTCACACAACCCGAGATAATCACACATCGAGGAACCAATCCTCCAATGCTCAGCACATCCGCTGCAACTCCGCAGGTTTCGATTCACAACACCTCAAAAAACACAACACCAGCGATAAGTTCTCCCAAACACCACCCAATTGGCACTCATCCTTCCGGAGCAGTGCCAACACACCCTTACACATCAGGAGATGGGCAACGCTTCTCACAAATAGCCATACACTTGGCACAATGGTTGAGCTAGCCGCTACCACACGCTCCTCACTTACGCCCGCCTCTGACCTCAAAACCAATAACATGCCAAACGCTTACCAAGGAGTGATGAGAATCCACCAAAATGCCAGGCTTGACGGTCGTAATACCCCTGGCCACTGGACATCATTCTCTCGAATCAGCCCGTGCTAACACGAACCCATCCTCAAGCTGCCACTGTGCGGACCACCACGCTAAGAGCCACAACACGAATCATAATCGACACCCGCCAATGGTCATCCTCGAGTTCTGAACCTGCCACTGCCATACGATCTCAAACCAAATCTAGGGCGACCGTAGCCCAATCCAAGAAGATCCTCCGCTCATCCGAGCACATCTCGACCAGAGCGCCCACTCTGCCACCTCGAACCACAATCTCAATGCCTCAGGGACTGGATAAATCCTCAGCTGGAGTGGCCAAAACCAATAACAGCTCCTCCAGGGCACACTCACGGCCACTTATCCACAGACAATTCTCACCAGTCACCTGACCTCGCTGCAATTCCTCGAACGCAGCACCGCAGCAATGCACCTGCCGGCAACCTCTGCCCAACGCAGCACAACCGGGTCCACCATTGACGAGGGAGAAGCTCTCGGCCTCAATCCTTAGACCCCACGCCGGCACTCCAACGACGATAGCAACCACCTTCACAGCGCCAACGCCGCGCGCCCACACTCTCACGCGAGAAACCAAGCGAAAAATAGGCACGAAACCCTATGCCAGCTGCCGACTGTACTGGACCTTACGGACTCTGATCACTACAATATCTCGAATTCCCATGTAAACACCACAACCATAGCTCTGATACCAGCTATGGCGACCCAGGATCTGAGTACCAGAAAGGAACAGGTGCAACTCAAACCTCGGCCCGCCGCCTATGAGCCTGAAGACTCGGAAGGGCTAAAGGATAGGTGTGGTGTACATAGAAATAGGAAATAAAGCAGGACAAAAGATATAATAATAGAAATAAATAATTAACTACAACAAAGTCCAGTCCAATAGAAAGTACAGTCTAAAGTAGTAAAACATACCACACGCCAAGTGAACACTTGGCCCGATAAGCTGGCAACCATGAACCTCCGCACAATGCCCTCGACTAAAGAAGGAATAATATATAACTATTTTCCTAATAAAAGAAAAGACACTTGGTAGGCCCATTTATTAACTCATATGTCCCATTAACACAAAACTCTTAGATATAGTTAATATAGCTCGATAACTGCTGCATCATTTGGTGATCCTATCAAATTTAACTTTGAGCCTTGAATCACGAACCGACGATCCCGTCAAATTCACCCTCGAGACTTGAATCTCGTATCGACGATTCCATTGGCATCCTTTTCTGCCTAGGTTGCTCATAACTGAACTAATGTCTGCCTCTGTGTTAATAGATAATGCTTCATGAAAAATGAGGGTGGCACGTGATCCAAGACTGGATGCAGTGCCAAGATGCTGCCACGTGTAAAGATTTTATGGTGGGATTTCGTGGAAGGCACACACCCTTTCTACTGCTGGTATAAAAGAAGGTTTTCTCCTTCCTGGAGAGATCGATGGAGAATAGCTTCCAGACAAGCAGAATCTGTCCTGTGCGATCCACCGAAGAAGAAGAGAGAAGAGAAAGAGGAAGAAGAGAAGAGTTGATGTGAGAGTGAACTGTGAGAGAGAAGGGTCACTCAGTCTTCTGGTTCAAAACCAAAGCTGAGAATGCTCAGTGTTGAGCTATATTTCTCATTTGGGAACTTCGTGTTTTCTTGCGTTTGTTTCTTTGTCTTTCTGAACCTATTTTTCAAGCTGTGTATCAGCAGAGGTTAAGCTGTAATTCCTCAGCATGCAGAGAAGTGTTCTCTAGTCGGGTCAAGCTGTAATTCCCTAGCGCAAGCTGTTAGTCAGTGGTGTTGGCAAGCTGTGTAGTCCAGTAGTTTAAGCTATGAATCAGCGGAGAAAGCCACATTCTAATTGGAGTGTGGGGTGGACGTAGATCTCTAGATTAAGATCGAACCACCTTAAAACCCTGTGTCTACTATGTGATTGAACTTGTTGATTGATGTGCTTTGACTCTTTGTTCTTCGCTCAGTAGATGTTCGATAAGGAGAGTGTTAGATCCAGGTTATTGAACCTGCTCGGTCTCTACAGTTCTTCCTAAGTAGTTGGGGACTGTCTAGTTGCTGCTTGATCATATTCTGCATTAGACTTTGCTAGTCTCCATTTTTTTTTATCGGGCAATGGATCCATTCAATCCCCCCTTTCTGGATCTCCTACAGACACTCCATCTGTAAGACTTCGTCTCTAGGCGTCAATACAGTGCTCATCAGTCCCAATGTTCCCGGGCAAGTCCCCCTCGCGTAGAAGCCTCCCGATTAACTGTCGGAGGCCATTTTATCCTCCAAGGCAGACGTCTCATCTGGAACGGGCTAGGCGGACCCTCGCAACACCCTCTGGTGGAACAAGAGGCTTCCTCTAACCCGCAAGGGAGAAAATCTGAGCCCCCTCATTAGCGAATGGAGATGGATGCCCCCACCCTGGAGCAGTAAGGAAAAAGCCAGGGGAATACCCGAAGCCCCCTGGCACCGTCCCATCGCCAGTCAGAGTTTTCCCTCCATCTATGAGATTTTAAGTGATGTTTTGCCAAGCAGGAGCAAGCCCTTCACGCCCTACAGTAGAGCTCCACTAAGGAGGACGAGGAGCGATCCCCGTTCTCCAACCACATTTTAGAGGTAGAGATCTCACCGAGAGTCTCCCTGCCGACCTTCAAATCTTATGATGGCCAGGGTGACCTGGCCGACCATTATGACAGCTTCGATGCCCAGATGACCCTTCACGGAGTGTCCGATGCCATCAAATGCCAAGCATTCATGACAACTTTGGTCCAGGACGCTCAAGCATGGTTCTGAGCACTCGTCCCCGGGAGCATCACTAGCTTTCGACAGTTTAGGCGATTATTCAAAGAAAGCTTCACCGATAGTGGCCCTCCGAGATCGGTAGTGGGACTACTGGTGCTCAAGCAGGCTTAAGGGGAAAAGCTGCGGGCCTATATCAACCACTTCAAGGAGGAGGCCCTATGCATCCCCCCTAGATGTAGCCTCTACCATCACCGCACTGACAGGAGGAACCTGTGATGAAGGCCTCCAAAGAGAACTGGTGCTCCACCCTCCCTCCCCTCTCACCGACCTAATGACTCTGGCTCTGCGCCATGCGGAGTGTGAATAAGTCCTCAATGCTTGCCGAGACTCGACGAGCTCGAGACAGGAGGGGGAGAAGAAGCGGCCATCGGAGCAAGCCTCTAGGCAGGGAAAGAGGAGAAATCGAGAAGACGAGAGTAGAAAACCCCCACGCAAGTTCGAGCACTACACTCCTTTATCTACCCTTGTCTACGAGATATACCAAGAAATCAAGGACTCATGCCTACTTCATCGACCTAAGCCAATGAAAGTCGATCCAAGATGCCACAGTCATCGGAAGCACTGCCAGTTCCACAACGACCACGGCTATCACACTGGGGATTGCCAGCAACTCAAGGATGAGATCAAGAGCCTCATCCGCCAAGGAAACCTCTCCCAGAACATGGCCGAGCAACAAGAGGATCGTGGAGTCCCCCCAGAAGAAATCGACAACCACCCCCGAGGAATCCACATTAAAGTCATCTCAGGGGATCGGCCTCAGGAGGGGATAGTAGTCGAGGAAGAAAGTATCATGCCGAGCGAGCCAACTGAGATTCTGAGCCACCTAAAGCTCCTTCGGCAAGCAACCAATAGGCTCTGGTGTTTTTTGACCAAGACCTAGAAGGGGTGGTCACCCCACACGATGACGCCCTTATAATCTCGGCTACTATAAATCATGATGTACACCTCTTAATTTGATGATGACAAATATAAGTCATTATATCCAATAACTCATTGAATTCAACTCTTATGCATTATACAAATGTGAAATGCAGGTGTAAAGGTCAAAGCAATTCAAGAAAAGGATTCAAGGTGATGGAGATGCAGAGCGACATTTGGCGTGCCTCTGGGCGTGCCAATTTGGTCTAAGAAAATGTGATGGCTGGCCCTTTTGTTAGCGTTCCTAGGGCTGATGGAAGGCTGTCCACTGCCATGTGCTCACTGACCATGACCTTTTGAAGAAAAGTCTTTAAAGCATCTTGGTGCAACGGGGATCGCTTAATTAACTCCAAAACTAAAATCTTGGTCGGCATTTGGTCCAAGTGCTATAACAAATCATACCACGTGCCAGGTAATGGGTCTGCCTCTTCTGGTTCAACTGTTGATGATGGAAGTTGAGGGTTGGGTGCAGGTGCACTAGTAGTGGGATAACTTCTCTGGAATAGAAGCCCGCTCCGAAGGGCAAGGTTTTGTGCCAGAACGGCATCAGACAGACTCACAATGGGTGACTTGATGGGCCTGAGGGGGTGAATGAGGGGTGTAGAAGTGGGGGTGATGATGGTGGAGGGGGGCCTAATGGCACCTAGCGGGAGGATAATGGGTGACGGGTTAGGTGAAGGAGTGGTAATGGGGGGTATGGCAGGTGCTAGCGCGAGGATGGGTAAAGCGGTGGGTAATGCGATAGGTATGATGAAGGGCCTGGAAGGAATGGTAGGTGTGGTGGAGATTATGACGGCGGGTCGAATGATGGTGGGAGCAGAAGGCGATGGGGGGTTGTTGTAGGTGTGGTGGAGGGCCAGAAGGTGAGTGTGAGTCTCATCGTCATAAGTCCACCCAACGTTGGGGGCTGGGCGGTGAATAATATTCACTTGAGCCAGTGCCGGTAGCTGAGGTTGTGGAGCAGGTGGGTGGTTCAACATCGGATTCTGGTGAATCCCTAAGTCTTGTGTAGGCTGTTGCTACTACTGAGGTTAAGGTTGCTGTGGCTGCTGCTACTGCGGCATCGGCTACTGCAGCCTCGGTGCCTATCTTATTCTTTCTTTAATCTCTATAATCAATTTATGCATCATTGCCCAGTCGATGTATTGCCCCTTGTGCAAATCATAAACAAAATCACGGAACTAGTAACACCTCTCAATCGTGTGCCTGGGCTGCCAATGGAATATGTAGTATTTGGACTGGTCAGTAGCCGGATTCCAATTTGGGGGTTCCGGGGGAAGCTAGAGATCACCAGTGTATGTAAGGGCTGAGAAGATATCTAGAAGGGTTTCTTGTAGGGGAGGGTAATGAGCTCTCTTGGCACCCGGGCGAGCAAGCTCGTAGCCATTTGGTGGAGGGACATTGTGGTACTGTGGCAGATGTTGTGGCTGTTGTGGCGATTGTGGCTACTGTGGAGCGGGGACTGATGGTTGTGTAGTTGGCAGAGTGGTGAACTGGGGGTTGCGGGGAGGTTGCTGGAAGCGAGGTGGAGCAGATTGGTTGGGAAAGTGGACAGCCTGCACCTACCCATTCGTCTGGACTCCCTCAGTAACTGGGCCCTGGGTTTCCTAGTGGGCTTGGGCTTCTGGGCCTCGAAAAGGGACTGAATGGGGGAGTCTTTAAACTGGGTCTGGATGAACCTGGCCCTACTGTACAACTGGTGCATATGGAAAATGTCATTCATAGCTAAGATGTTCTGGAAGGTGGGGGTGGCATTGGAAATCAACAGCTTGACTTTCTCTTCCTCCGGAATCTACCCGGGCACACAGGAGGCCATCTGCCTCCATCTATCAACATAAGTTGCAAACTCTTCATCGGCCTTCATCTTCTTGGCCACCAGATCAGTAAAAGAATATTTCGGGCCCACCCAGTCTTGGAATCTCTGAATAAACTTTTCTTTAATAGCTTTGAAACTCTCTACCTCCTCTAGTGGCAGGGCATAGAACCACTCCAAAGCTACCTCATCCAATGAGCGGCGAAAAAGATACGCTATGAGGCGATTGTCGTATTGGAACTGCCCCGACTCGTATAAGAACTTCCTTATATGAATGAAGGGGTTGCCATTCCCATCGTACTTTCAGTACGTGGGGAGCTCCGATTGGGGAGGGAAACGAATGTCACGAAAATTGGGAACCGAGACATCAGCTAGGGATTGTGGGCTGATCCGTTTGTAAAGAAGGTTGAGCTACTGCTGCATAGTGGCCCACTTATCAAAAAGTTCTCGTTCCCAGGATGGAGGAGGCAAGACTGGAAGGGAGGACCCGATATAAGGGGCCAAAGGATAGGTAGCCAGAGGGGGAAGCCCGTAAGAGGGGTAATGGGCCAAGGATGGGCCCATATCCACGTGAGTTGATTGGGCAGCCCCTGCTTGAGGGCGTAGGAAGTCAGCTGGGCCTACAAGAGCCTATGGCACTGGAGAGGTGGTCCCATAAGGATCCAGATAAGAAGATGAAAGGAGCGGGGTCTTCCCCTTGTCAAGCGTTTGTTGGGCCGATCTAGAAGCCTAGCCCACCTCTAGATTGGGGAAACAGAGGACCTTGGGCTGAACAGGGGTAAGATTGATCAGAGTAGCAGGCAAGGCCCCTGGCCCACTAACCGAAGATAGAGAAGTGGCAGTAGTAGACATGCTGTGGGAAGGAGCAGAAGATGGGGCGTCTGGACGCTGTAAGGCTTGGCGGAGAATGTGGAGCTGGGTCAGATCTAGATGGGCCATCATACGGAGAACATGGTTGGCTGAGTTGTGGGTAGAAGAATTAGAGGGGGAGGGTTGACTACCCTTAATAGCAATGGTCAGAAGAGGCGGGGCAGACCCCTCTCTCCCCTGCACAGTCGTGACCCTAGGCGGGTCCTCCAAAAGTCCTTGAGGAAGGGAGTCCTTGCAGGAGTGGGAAAAATCGCAGGAAGACATGGTGGAGGGGGAATCGAACAGAGGGTTGAGATAGGAGACAAACGAGGAATTGCCCCTAGGAGAAGATGAATGAGGGCGCGAGATTCCTCTCCACCAAGTGGTGAAGTGGTTCTTGCTCAGGGAGTTTAGGCTTGCTCTGGCCTTCCCTTTCGCCTGAGGGTTTCCCAGGTTTAAATAGTGCACCAGCTGCATGAGTCCTGTGAGCGGAGGAGTTTTAGGAGGGGGGTTACGTCCTCGACATGGGCTCTTTATAGCCTGAGGACTCTTGGTCTCCCTTATCCTTATAAACTCCTAGCTATTGAAGAACTCTCAACGACTATAAGCATCCGTCAGTCAGGGTGCTAACTCTTACCCGAGTGATGGGGGCGCGGCTCGGCGAAGAGGTATAACCCCCAGCGATGGGGACCTTCCCCATTCGGACCGACGCTCGGGCTTCCGAGCCTAGAGGCCACCTAGGAAGTGCTTGGTTTCGAGTGACGTTATTAGGCTTATTTCATGGCAAGTGGGCCCGGCAGGGCTGTCACTTGAGGGAGCTAGGCCTCATTCTGTCTGGTAGGACCTTGTTGGGCCGCTCGTACATGGGCTGGGGAAATCCCTCTCTCCACGTGTCCCCCTCCTACTCTCGAGCCAAATTAGGCTCGGTCGAGTAGCTATTTGGGCTAGACTTTTGTGGCTCACGTGGGTGGAGATCCCACTTTAATAGGGGCCACGTGTAGCGACTATCCTGGAAGTGTGCCCGTAAT
Organism: Amorphophallus titanum; assembly: GCA_024336825.1. NCBI lineage: Eukaryota > Viridiplantae > Streptophyta > Magnoliopsida > Alismatales > Araceae > Amorphophallus > Amorphophallus titanum. The sequence goes on from JANBPO010009603.1 coordinate 3,464,607, forward strand.
GATGACCATCCTGATGGATTTAAGGTGAGGAGGCCCCTTTTCTCGGAGATCGGAACGTCGTGCAGCCTCCCGTTGGGGGTTATAAGCATTGTGTGATATATGCATTCTATACTCCTGTGGCTTAGGGTTTTGCTCTCCATCTCTTCTACCTTTGGGGTTTTCTCATGCGCTGTGAGGGTAACTCAGAGGAGCAGAGAATTGCAGCGGCCTTCACGGAGCAGGCGGAGATTATTGCAGCGGCAATTCGATAGCTTCCTCTTCCTCTAGAGTCAACAGAATCATCTTCCTCTAGCTCTCCTACTCCTTCCATGGCGGACCGACATCTGGATGCTGAGGAGCAGGGGCGTGGGCGGGCCTCGAGGACATCATTGGTGCCACCAGCTCTGAATCACAGTGAGTTGGACGAGGCAGATGTGAAGCGGCGGGAGCATAGGTATGGTCTCCCTTGGAAGTATCATTTTTCTACTTCTGTCCCTCATGAAATGAGCCTGGACTCTCGCCTCGAATATTTCTGTTCTTTTCTTCTGTCATGGAAGAGTGGGCTCCACCACCCCTTCATTCCTTCGTCGTTGAACTCCTTTGCTTCTTCCAACTGGCTCCTATCCAGCTGGTTGCCAACTCTTATCTCTTCGTTTATTCTTTTCGCTTCCTCTACCATCAGTGTGGGATCATCCCCTCGCTGGATCTTTTTCATTATTTCTTCGAGTTGAAGGAGCACCCGCAGGCAGGCAAGGGGTTCTATTTTATCCACGCGAGATGAAATAGGAGCTGTGTGTCTCTGTCCCAGAAGGACTTGTCCCACAAGGGGTAGAAGACTCAGTACTTCTGGGTAGGTACATCTTCAGTGGATACGTCTTAGAATTTTCCAATAGTGCCCAACATCCACCCGAACATTCCTTGGAAGCCCGCTGAGGTATCCCCGATGGTGGAGCAGAGGGCTGCGGTTCGCCTTGAGAATCAGCGACCGACGGGTGAGCTGGTGATTCCAGCTAACATCAAACAGTGCCTTTCCGAGCGGCTGCTGACGATGGCTAAGGACCTCAGGAATCAGCTTCTCCCTCTATTTGAGAAAATGCCCTTCTTTTCATGACCCTGTCTTCTTTTGTTCAGACGCGAGGCGGCTGGTTGAGGAGGAGGCGCCATTGACTGAGTTGTAGGTGATTGATGTGGACGACGCACCAGCCGCTGTCGAGTCACGGGCTCTCAAGGGTTCTTCCTGAGCCTGGGAAAAAGGCAAGCGGGTAGCCCGGGAAGGAGCTTCCAAGCGGCAGGCGGCCAAGCGCAAGGATCCCATGAAGAAGATGCTACGGGATTCTATGAAGGCTCAGTCCGCAGAGAAAAAGCGGGCAAAGAGGGCTGGGGCCGCACGCTCGGTCGAAGATGGTGCTCGCTCAGCTCTCCCCTCCGCCGAGCTAGAAGGGGCCGAGCCTATTCGGCCGGCTCTCCCTTCCGTCGAGTGAGAGGGGGCCGATGAGGTTGTGGAGGTCACAGCGGGGGTAGGCAACTCTCGGGTGGTGGTGGCTGATGCTAGAGTGTCGGGCAAAGCCGGAGGAGCGTAGGGTGGAGGCGTCGGGGCCGAGCCAGTCGAGGCTAGAGGGGTGCGAGGAGATGCGACTCAATCCCAGCCGTTCGAGGTAGGAGAGACACGGGATGGGGCGGCCCAGTCCGAGCCAACTAGTGGGGCTCCCGAGGGAGTATCGCTCGGAGGGAGAGCCCCCATTCTGGTGGCTCCGGAGAGGACTGGCCCTCCTCCCAGCATCCAGGGTCCCCTATATCAGAGATGTCGGAACATAGCCTCGGGGGTGGTGCGAGGAGGAGATAGGCAGAATCCTCTGTTTGTGGTCCTCGAGATGATCATGGAGGGCGGTTTGTTTCTGGCCCATATGGGGGCCGACATAGCCGACGCCTACACTCGGGCGGAGTGGAAGCGATCGACTCTTGCTTGGGCCATCAGCACATCTGACCAGAAGGTCGCTCGGCTCACTGCTGATCTCGAAGAGCTTCGGAGGGAGATTACCTTGCTTCGGGAATGGGTGAAGTCGAGCCAGGCGGAGGCTTGGGCATTGGCTGAGCAGCTGGCTTAGGCCCGCAGTTCACTCGAGTTGAAGAGTAGGATCCTAGAGTAGGAGCGCGCAACTCAGATCGAGCGTGATGGGCAATGGGAGGCCGAGCGTGCGAAGCTTGAGGACCGAATGATCCATGACTCTTGACCTTCTTACATCTCGACTCAAGAAAAATAGAAAATTACAATAAGACTTGACTAGACACTTGACATCTAGGGCTTCTCTTGATCCATTTGATCTTCACTCACTCTCGGACCCGCTACTTGTATATTCCGAATCTGATTCACCTGTACTTCCTGAAAAATTAAGAAAGTAGGTATGAGCACACTTGCCCAGTAGGTATCTTCGCATCAACATGAAGGTAATATTTAAATGATTAATGTCTTAGCTCTAGACTTTAAGGTAAAAATAAAAATACGATAAATAAACGATATAACCAAGATAACCAAGAATATAGAGAACCATGAGATAACTGAGCAAGTAGACTTGAGCGAGTATATAACATGATCAAGCAAGATTTAATCAAGTAGATGTAAATTGGCCTTTCATGATAAGAATATAACGAGAATACAATTTTCATAACCATAAAGGCTATGCACTAGAAAGTCACTTAACACGCAATAATGTAATTTCACTAGATTGCCTCGTGATTTTCACTCATTTATAAAAGAAAGTACTCCCAGCATAATGTGACGCCAGTATCATCGTACCACATGATTTATAGCATATTTCAGACAATCAGCATAGGGGGCTAGCATGGAACCCTTGGACACACTCTGTGCCCGATCTACATCTACACGTTATAAATGTAGCTACTTCCACGAGTATAACAATAATTTTGGCCAGTAAATTCAATTCCAAATAACAAGTTCAGGAACAAGTAACCAAGGTATAGAACATACCAAAGTTGACATAAGATTTCAAAGAAGAATTAAGAGAACATTATGCTATGGCAACACTCCGGCAGTATAACGGTACATTACTTAAGTTCCATAACATTAACTTATTAACATGGGTTGAGACTCCAGATAATCTTAAGATCATCTAAGAATTCAAGAAAACCAACCCCAAGGGTCAAACCTCGGGTTAGCCAGAATCAAGAACCATGCGGTCATTTGCTGGATCATTTGAAGAACTTAGGCGGTCAAGTCTGGACCGCTAAGCAGAGCCATGCGGTCTGGTTAGGACCATTTATGTTGAGTCAAAGCTAGAACAAAGCAATCTTGACTCAGAGAGTTATACGGTCATGGGATGACCATTTGACAAGGAAAGTGGTCACGTGTCTGACCGTTAGGTAACCCTTAGCGGTCGTCTATGGACTGTTTGGAATCCAGAACTCAGAAAATCACTGATTGTGCAAGTGCTTTCGAGACAATTGGGTTTTGAGGGTACAACAAACTCGGCATCCTAGTGGGAATCCCTAGCTCACGGAGACTTACGGAGGCATTGAAACAAGATCACCTGCTTTGGCAGAAGGAATATCTAACAGAGAGACTCTCAAGTCCAAGATTGTGTGCTTAAGTGCGATGTGTAACTAATGACATCATACCGGAATATGTGCCATGTACTTAAGAAAATGACTCATAGATAAGAAAGGATCGTGATAAAATCATGATTAAATCAAAACTAAACAAATCCATGAACCATATAAAAATTTAAATTACAAGAGTATATGATTTTTGGCATGAAATTATCATAAGTTTAAAATAGATCCCAAGTGCATAAAGAACATGCAATCTACTAGGGTGAGTAATTAATGTAGCCAAGTACGTGACAACAGCACTAGGAACAGGAGTAAGACCTAATTAGCTAGGTATAACATATGATAAATAGGATTGTTCTGCATTAAATTCTGGTTTAACCATAATACAAAACTCAGAAAATGCAAGCAGTCTCTAGATGACCGTTTAATGGGGCTTAGCGATCTATCGTAGGGCCGCTAAGAAACTCAGGCGATCTCAAGAAGACAGTTTCTTCCTGTCTACAGTAAAACAACCATCAAAACGAAATGTGTGCTAATGTAGGGTAAATAGATGCATGGTAAAAGATGCCAACTAGTAAATATGGCCTAATAAAATCATATCACAACATGGAGATGCATGGGTTTAAGCAAAGTAAACCATCAATTTTAAATTTCTTATTGAGGCCAAGGTTCATGCATGCTATGACAACCCTAAATGCGTAGTCAAGATAAAATATAAAATACTCCATGTATAAAGCATGAAATTGATTGAAATAAGAGGACTTTTATTCCTAACATTGAGTTTAAGCCATTCATGAGATAACCTACCTCTGGTCTAGGCTTTAAACTTCGAATTTAGGGTTGGAAGTCGCCCCTAGTTTCTTCTCGTCCTGAATCAAAACAGTAACTTTACATCCCTCTAACTCCTTATTCTCTTCACCTAAGACCATGAAACTTAGAGGGTAAGAAGAGGGTACTATTAGGAACAAATACTTCTAAGGAACCCCAATCTAATTACCTCACTGAGGGTTTCTAACTTGCTGATCAATCTGGGTCGATCGCACAAGTTTCTGGGTTCCTTACACCAAACCAGCATCTTTGGATGCTCCTATCTCCCTGATGGCTTGTTCTCCTAAGATGAAATTTTGAGAAAAGTTAGCCCTTACTATTATAAATAAAATACTCTAAAGAACTTACCACTAATTCAGCCTCTTTACCTTAGTTTCATGCGAGCCAAAAGTAAGGGTCGCGCAGGTTGAACTTAAGGTCTATTTATAGGGTTAGCTAGGGTTTTTAAGATTTGGATGACCCTAGAGTCCTAATTGGGTCCTCAAATCAATCCTAATGCACTCTAGAGCCTTCTAGCCAATAGATTGGATCAATCTTAAGAGATTTGTCCTGAAAAAATTAGAATTTTCACGCGACCAATCTCCTTACGATCGGACTCTGGTAAGCGGTCTAGTTAGGACCGTTTTACAGCCCCTAGCGGCCGCTCGATAGACCACTTTTAGCCTTAGGCGTCGTATTTCAAATCAAATGTCGTGACGCCGATGGCAGAAGGGGTCATTTTGTTCATTGGCCTGGACGGATGGTCCAGGCCAAAGGTAGGATAGTTGTCGGCTTAGACGAAATGTCGTGACGCCAAGGGTAGAATGCTTGGCTTAGATGGAAGATTTTGCTGCCAAGGGTAGAATAAATGTCGGCTTCGATAGAATGTCGTGATGCCGAGCTGTTTGGCTTAGACAAAATGTCATGACGCCAAGGGCAGAATACATGTCGGCTTCGATGGAATGTCATGACTCCGAGCTGCTTGACTTAGACGGAATGTCATGATGTCAAGGGTAGAATATATGTCAGCTTCGACAGAATGTTGTGATGCCAAGGGCAGAATAGTTGCCGGCTTCGACGGAATGTCGTGACCCCGAACTACTTGGCTTAGACGGAATGTCGTGATGCCAATGGTAGAATAATTGTCAGCTTCAACGGAATATCGTGACGTCGAGCTACTTGGGATGCCAAGGATAGAATATATGTCGACTTTGACGAAATGTCGTGGCGCTGAGCTACTTGGCTTAGACAGAATATCGTGACGCCAATGGCAGAATACATGTCGGCTTTGAAGGAATGTCGTGATGCCGAGCTGCTTGGGACGCCAAGGGTAGAATATATGTTAGCTTCAACAAAATGTCGTGATGTTGAGGTGCTTGGTTTTGACGGAATGTCGTGGCACCTAGCTACTTGCCTTAGACGAAATGTCATGATGCCAAGGGCATAATACATGTCGTCGAACTCGACGGAATGGCGTGACGCCGAGCTACTTGGGATGCCAAGGGCAAAATATATGTCGACTTCGATTGAATGTCGTGACATCGAGCTGCTTAGTTTAGACGGAATGTCATGGCACCAAGACCTGCTTGGCTTAGACGGAATGTCATGGCGCCAAGAGCTGCTTGGCTTAGATAGAATGTCATGACGCCAAGGGCAGAATATATGTCAGCTTTGACGGAATGTCGTGACGTCGAGACAAAAGGAGTGATTTTGTTCATTGAAGATGGATGGTTCGGGCCAAAGGTAGGGTGGTTGTTGGCTTAGACGGAATGTTGTGATGTCGAGTTACTTGACTTAGACGGAAGGTCTTACCGCCAAGGGTAGAATAATATGTTGACTCGACAGAATACCGAGGTCAACCTACTTGGCAAAGACGTGAGGTGTAGGCCAAGGGCAGAATAGATGTTGACTCGACAGAATGTAGAGGTCAACCTACTTGGATAGATGTTGACTCGACGGAATGTCGAGGTCAACCTACTTGACAAAGACGTGAGGTCTAGGCCAAGGACAGAATAGATGTTGACTCGACAGAATGTCGATGTCAACCAACTTGACTAAGACTGAAGGTCTGGGCTAAAGAATGAAATGTCAAAGTCAACCTACTTGACAAAGACGTAAGGTTTAAGCCAAGGGCAGAATAGATGTTGACTCGACGAAATATCGAGGTCAACCAACTTGACTCAGACGAAAAGTCTAGGCCAAGGGTAGAATAGATGTTGACTCGACGGAATGTCGAAGTCAACTAACTTGACTCAGATGGAAGGTCTGGGACAAGGGTAGAATAGATGTTGACTCGACAGAATGTCGAATTCAGCCTACTTAACTCAAACAGAAGGTCTGGACCAATGGCAGATTAGATGTTGACTCGACGGAATGTCGAAGTCAACCAACTTGACTCGATTCGACGGAATGTCGAAGTCATCCTACTTGGCAAAGACATAAGGTTTAGGCTGTTGTGTCCCCTGGGTTTGATGATAACAAATCATAAATCATTATTAGATATTTGTGGTATGTCTAACAATCATGTTGAAATTCTATTTTGGACAAGTACATGAAAAGTACATTCAATGTATCGACCTGTTAGTAGGACGTGTCGACACTTCAAGAAGAAACGCGCGATTTAGGCGTTTCTGTTTGAGCTCTGGTGTGCACAGTGTGTCAACACTCTTTACAGAATGTGCCGACACTTCAGTCCAACCCGGAGGAAGAGTCTTTCTATCTGGAGCCCATGCATCGACGCATGCGGGTGACACCTCAACGCTTGCGGGCTATGTCTCGATGCGGCCGTACGAGCCACAAGCGCCTGCTGCACCCGTGTCGACCTGCAGCTCTGGACGTGTCGACCTGTTAGTAAAGCCATCAACATCTCTTCTAATTTTTGATGGGAAGTGTCGACACTTTAGCTGGATGTGTCGATACCATCAAGTTTGCCCAAAACGGATCTGAATTCGATAACATCTGCTTTTCAAGATCCGCAACCGGTCTTGGAGTATCCGTTCATACTTAAAATCCTTCTGGAAGCTCACCTTTTTAGTGGAGATCATTGGCTGACAGAGGAATCTTCCAGTGGTGGGGCCCTTTGCAGATTTGGTCCCCTATCCACTCCCATTTTCAGCGCGCACGAGAGAAGAAACAAAAAGGTCGTTGAAGCAAAAAAGAGAAGAGAGAAAGGGACATTTGGGCCGTGCTGTACGAACAGGAGGATAACCTGCAGAAGAAGCTTGTAGAAGAAGTACATTCGACTTCTGGACACAGGTGAAGAACAACAAGAATAGAGAGAAAGGGAGCAATAAGGTAGAGCACGACAGTAGAGAGGTTTTCATGGAGATCTCGCCTTCCTCTTACCGCTGGCGTGAAAGCAACGCTTCAGCTCATCTTCGTCACCTTCTGGAACTCAGACTGCAAGGGTGACAGCATCCTCAGTCGCCTGTGCATCAGCTGGGAAGCCCGTCCACCATTCCTCTTGTGTTTGCGGTGAAGACCCGAAGAGAAGAGGAGGAGCATCTAGGCGACATCCAGTTTTCTCCTAGATAAGATTCTTTTTTCTCCCACTAATTTCTATAGTCATATCCTGTCCTTAGAGCTATAGCGTCCACCCAGCGAGAGAAATAATGTATTATTTCCAGGATATACTTGCACCCCGAAGAGTATGGAGGCAAATGGCCCACGACATCTGTTCCCCATTGGGTAAATGGCCAGCTAGGTGCCATCGGATGCAACTGCATTAGAGGTCGCCTAGGGACCGTTACATGCACCTGGCATTTTTGACATGACTTGGCGTATTTACAATAGTCGTCAAACATCGTCGGCCAATAATAGCCGAGTTTCTTGATTTCAATTTTCATTTTCTGTCCGGCCTGATGCATGCTTGCTGTTCAAGTGTGAACCTCCCTCATAACCTTCCAAGCCTCCTCGGTGGATAGGCACTGGAGAAGCACTTTCCTTTTGGTGTCAGCCATGATTCGGAACAAAATTCTATTTCGGACTTCATAGGAGTCCTTTGTTCTGATAAACTTGATCTTCTCTTCCCTCTGCTTAGGCAGTTACTGGTATTTGAACCACTGTATGAGAGGTTCCCTCTAGTCAGGTGAGCTATTCTGTCGTGGTGACTTCATGCTCTTCTTCTTCAAGTTCTTCTATCATGCTAGGGACATAATGCCGGTTGATCACCTATATGCTGAGTGACTCATTTGGCAGGATCGCCAATGAACTTGCCAATTTTGCCAGTGCGTTGGCTTGCACATTCTATCCCCTAGCGACCTGGCCTATCTCAATGAGGTAGAACTGCCTCATGAGCCACTTCGCCTTCGTGTGGTAAGGGAGTAATTCGGGCTTCCGAATGTCAAATTGTCCCTAAACTTGTTTGACGATTAACAGTGAATCACCAAACACATGTAACATTCAGTTCTCCAAATGCATGGCGATTTGGAGGCCGATGATCAGAGCTTTATACTCTGCCTCGTTGTTTGTGCAGGGCTTGCTGATGGAGCACGAAGTGTACAACACTTCTTCTTCTGGGGATTTAAGGACGACGCCGGCACTGGCTCTTATTCTGGTGTGTCCAGATGGGGTAGTTTTTGTTCTCGAAGCCCCATCGAAATACAATTGCCAGGTGGCTTGTTGGACTTGGTCTACCTCCAGCGTCTCATCTTCAGGCAACTCTGTAATTAATGGAGAATCTTCAGGCACAGAGTGTGCTGTGAGAAAACCTGCATTGGCTTGACCCTTAATGGCCTTCTACGGCACGTAGGTGATGTCAAACTGCATCAGTAGCACTGCCCATTTGCCGAGGCGACCCTTTAAGGCTGTCTGCGACAGAATATACTTGACAGGGTCGGCCCTCGATATCTGCCTTACTTCATGCGACAACATGTAATGCCTTAGCTTTTTGGCTGCGAAGACCAAGGCAAGGTTGACCTTCTCAATTGGTAAGTACTTCAATTCTCCCCCAACCAGACTTTGACTGAGGTAGTAGAGAGCTTGCTCCTTTCCCTCATCATTGTTCCGGGTGAGCATTGCACCTAGTGAGCATTCGGTGGCAGCTATATATAAGATGAGTGGCCTTCCTTTGACTGGTGCCCCTAGCATAGGAGGAGTCATCAAATATTCTTTCAACTGGTCAAGAGCCTTTTGACACTCCTGATTCCAGTAGAATGGTGCATTCTTTGTCATCAATTTGTGGAACGACTAGCAACGTCCCAAGAGGTTGGAGATGAACCTGCGTATGTAGGCCAGCCGACCCTACAGGGATCTTAACTCTCCCAAATTTTTTAGAGGCGGCAGCTCCTGGATAGCTTTCATTTTGGCGGAGTCGATCTCGATCCCCCTATATCAAACTATAAAGTCGAGAAATTTTCCACTGGAGATGTCGAAGGCGCACTTCATTGGATTCATCTTCAACTCATATTGCCGCAGCCTCTCGAAGATAACTCTGAGGTCATTGAGGTGATCCTCTCTTTTCTTAGTCTTGCCTACTAAATCATCAATGTAGCATTCGACCTTGCTGTACAGCAACTCGTCGAATATTTTAGTCATCACCCACTGATATGTGGCGATGGTGTTCTTCATGCCAAAGGGCATCCTCTCGTAATGGAATATTCCTTTAGGTGACCGAAAGGCTATGTGAATTCGATCGTGCTCCGCTATCCAAATCTAGTTGTACCCAGATGACCCATGTAACACCCCACCTTAGAATCCGGTTCAGTTTCCGACTCTCATCGGATTTAGGAGAGCCAGGGAGGCAACCACGGACGCCCGGAGCAACCACACGAGGAGGGGCCTTCGCAGCAACAGCAGGTCTAGCATGAGGAGCTCCAGGCGCACGGGGCATAGCAGGGGCCTTAGCAGGGCCCTTCCCACGGTCATCAGCCAGCACACCAGGGACGGGAGGGGTAGCTCGCGGAAGAGCAGCATCCGCTCCAGCCAAAGCAGCGGCATGGAGGGCCGGTGGGGAGGGAGTGGGCAGGAGGGCAGCAACTCCATCCAATGGTGGCCCAGGCCGCGAAGATGACACACTTCCACCATGGATAGCAGGTTGCACTGAAGAAGGAGGCAGGGGAGATGAAGAGACACCCTTTGAGGACGAAGGGATGCCAACGGTAGATGAAGGGACACCTGCGACCGGAGGCTGGCAGGGCGCAGCACCCGACGGCAGTCCATCGGCGGTGAGATCCACGGTGAGCAGGGAACCATGGACAGCAGCACTAGCACCAGAAGAAGGAGGCCCATGGACTGCAACATCAGGAGGGAGGGAAGCCAACCCATGCACGGTGCAAGCAGCATGGCCTTCCACCACGGGAGAGGACAGGTCCACCTGGCAACCAGCGGAGGGGCCACCGTGGGGAGGCTCCACCAGGCCTGGAGGGGGGGGCGGAGGCCCCCCACCATGGCCTGCCATGGCCGGCGAGGCCAAGGCTGGAGGGAGACCAGAATCGCCAAGGGAGGTCACTGCGTTAACGCAGGAGGGTCACTGCGGCCAAGTGGCACTCATTTGGGTGGGATAGAGCTTGATCTGCAAAGACCGTGTGTTGCTCCCCTCATTTGGCATATTTGATGCACTGGTGTAGGGTTGACGGGACGACCCAATGTTCATGGAGCCAATGTCTCCCGAGCAGCACCTTATAAGATGTGTCGACGTTGATAATATAGAAGGTCACCTTGGTGACAAAATCGCCCAAGGCTAGCTTGACTTCAACCCGACCAAGCGCCTCCTTGAAATTCTGATTGAATCCCGAGATCTTGACTGCATTCACCTTCTGCAAGTAAGGCGCCAAGTAAAGAGACTTAAAAGTCTTCAGAGGCATGATGTTAATGGCCGCTCCAGTGTCGACTAGAATCCGATTCACCTCGTGCCCATTGATGGTCCCCCGCATATACAAGGGACGATTGTGGCATGGAGAGGACAACAACATGTCTTCATCCGTAAAGAAGATGTTGTCTGTGAGCGCCTCATATGCCTGGGCCTACAACTCCGCAACATGGGCTTCATAGGCCTCCGGGTCTTGGAGTATTTTGACAAGAGTCTCCCTGAGATCTTTACTCCAGGTGATGGCCTCCCAAAGTGTGGCATGTGCTGGGAACTGCTTCAATTGTTGAATAATTTTGCGGTCCGCCCGAGCACGAACCTTGTCAAATGGTGGGATAAACTCCTCCAGGCTTTTGGGTGTCTGGTGAGGTTTCTCCTGCTTCTTGGAAGGATGTTTCTCCCTATCCTGACCCTCCGTGTTTTCTTTGAACAATAGGGCCAGGGACTCCTCCGGATGTGGCGAAGCTTCATCCTGGTGGCCCTTATCAGAAGGACATGCTTGGCTTCTAGACTCGACCACTTTGGAGGGGCCAGCCTTGTCTGACACCTCCTCATGCATCAATAGCTTAACTGGCTCTTCTTCTTTGTCAGAAGAGGCGATCATAAAAGGAACGTCGCTTGATTTGACTTTTGAGCCAGGGTCTGAACCTTCTGAGGAGTTCAGGATAAAGGGGATTCCCCGAACTTGGGTTTCTGGGACAGGACCCGGTTCCTCCCCTCTGAAACGTATAACCTGGTCGAGAGTGAGGGGACCTTCACGTCCACGTCCTCATCCCTGACCGCGTCCCCGGCCATTCCTCACCGAGTGACGTTGGTATGTCGTCATGGGAGCCTTGCCTCCAGTGTTGTCAACCGAAGGCGCATTGATGTTGTCGGGCGGCGGGATCGCCACCATGTTGTAGGAGAGCTCTTGCAGCATTTTCTCGAGCATCTCGACAGTGAGCTCCTCATCTTTATAGAATAAGGAGAGCTCTTCAGGGATTGAGAAGTCTTCACCTTCTTCAAGACGGTGAGCCATCTCCTGAAACCATTGTAGAAGGCGGGCTTTTTGCCCAAGCTTGTCCCAGAGAATGTATTCGTCCAGAGTGACGATCCTGGTGGGACAAGGGGAAATGTATTCCTCCAACTCATCGATAAGCTTCTGAAGTCACTGGAGAGGGGTTGGCTCCTTGAGAGCCTCCATAGCTGCTGCTTGCTCAGCTTACTTTTTTAACCACCTCTTCATATTTTTTCGGTGGTTCTTCACCTGCTTTTTCTGGGGCGCTGTCTCTTGAGAAGAAAACGGACCTCGCTTGGGAGGTGGGAGTTGTTTGCCCCCAGAATTTTGTCTTCTGCCCCAGGCTGGCTCCTTAGGAGCCGTAGCGCTGCGACTTTTTATGGGAGCAACCTTTGTCCAGTCTGCCTCATCAGGTTGAACCTCGAAGGTGGCATTAATTGACTGAGCAATAATCTTGGGCAGCAGCTCCTGGAACTCTGCCATTGTTGAGTGAGGCCCTTGGGGGCTTTTGGGCTCCACCGCCTTCGCCGGGGCTGGCGAGTTTATCTGCTTGAGCTGACGAGGCTTGTCTACAATCAGCGGCCTCTCCGGGTCGACGGAGCCTTGACTGGCACCTTCACAGGCCCAAGAGGTTGAGGCCTTGCCGTGACGGATGACCTCACTGCCTTGGCAGAAGCTTTGATTGAGGGCTCTGGCACCTTAGCTTTGCCTTTGCTATTTGGCCGAGGGCCATCCCTTATGATAATGCCGGACTGACTCAGCCTGGGACGGGCCTTGGGACCCTCTCCTGCGGCTTGGTCTCCTAGGTTCTGGACCTTAGGCCCTTTACAGGTAGCCTTGCCTCTAATGAGTAATGGGAACTCATCATTTTCCGCGGGCTCACTTGGTTGGGCTAATCGGGAGAAAGTCTTATTTTCTTGCCGAACCTGCTGGAGAGTCTCCCTGGCAGCCTCTGCAAGACGCAACCTTGTCATGGAGTTACCCTGAGCATCAACAATCCCTTTTTGAATGAGGGCTTCGATGAAGTCCTGGGCATCTGGACATTACCGAGTGGGATGAGACACCCTCGCATGGTACTTGCAGTAGCGGGGGTGACTCTTGGCCGTCTCATTATAATAAGGCGGCGGCTCATGTGTAAGCACCCAGCCATCTTCCAGGAGCTTGTCAAAAATCTTCTCTGTGTCCTCCTCAGGAAAAGAATACTGATGAGAGGGTCGCCACCCCAGATACCAGAGTGTGGACTTAGGAGACTGGGAACTAGCTCCCTGGGAACTAACTCCCTCTTCCTGCGGCTCAGAGAGTTGGAAGGCTATTGCAGTATGAATGACATTGACAGAGAAGTGAAGAGTCCTCCGTGCATGCTGCTGCGGCGGATTGACCAAGGATTGCCCCATGTTGATCTTTCCTCGCCTAATCAGATCCTCGGCGAGGTCCTTGAATGGCTGACAGTTGTGGATGATGTGGCCAACCACTTCATGATATGGACAATAGCCCTCATGAAAGGCAGCGCCTAGCGCCTGCTCTATAGGTGACGGGGTGACCAGTCCCGCGCGTTGGCATGTGTAAAACAAGTCGGGAGATTTCTCAATTGGAAAGGAGTATAACTCCTCATAATGCCCACCTGTAGGTGGGGGCACTTCACCTTCAGGTGAATCCTCCTCGTCTTCAGATGAATCTGAGGATTCCTCGGAGAGCCAGCCTCTGAGCGGAGCCTGGCCATTAGGTGGTACACCTGCTTCCCGCACATGCGCTGGAGCCAACCCCCTGGCAGATGCGCCGAAGGGGAAGGTGGCCAGCCGCTGGTCAATGCTCTCTAGGAACTGCAGCAGGCGCCTCTGTTCCTGTTGCAACTGCCGGATCTCCCACTGGACGCCCCGGATAACCCTCCGTAGAGCCAAGCACTCTGGAAGTGAGGGAGGGACGGCTCTAGGGCCGGTGTTGGAACGTCGATTTGAAGGCCCGACTTCAGAAGCGTCGGAGCTTGAAGCCATCTCCACCATGTGCACCACATTAGCCGATCGGCTCAATCGGCTCCAGGCGTGAGGCTGGGGAGGGTCAACTGCATGACCCAACATATTTATTAAGCCCTTTTGAATGAGCTCTTCCGCTATGTTCTTGAAAACATAGCAGTCGTTGATGGTGTGACCCAACCTCCGGTGATACACACAGTAAGTAGGGTCCTCTGTCTTGTCCACCTCTGAAGGCTTCCGCGGATCTGGCAGAGTAGTGAGCTGCTCTTTCATGCAGAGATCAAAGAGCATCTTGGTGTGCTCCTTCTTGAAGGAATAGGGCGTCTTCATGTGCTCTGTTAAAGGAGACGCATTTGTCTTGCTATCAGACTTTTTGCCCTTTCCTTTGGACATTCCTTCCCCTTTTTCTCCATTCGTCGGGGAGAAGTCCACGGCATTGACCTCCTTGCCGCTAGCTAGACGGTCCTTGGAGGTCTTGCCCTTGGTAGAAGCTTATACAGGGTGGTCGGCGAAGAACATTTCAATCTCCGCCACCACAGTATTTAGCTGGTCAAAGCTTCGGATGTTGGAGCCCAGAAGCTTCTCGCTAACTTTTGCCGAGAGACCCCTGTGGCAGATGGTGATTGCATCTTCGGGCGTCGGAGGGTTATCGCCGCGCATGCTGACGTCCCTCTAATGCTTGATGAAGTCGAGTGCTGTTTCACCCTTCTTCTGCCGAAGGGAACACAGCTCCGCCAGGGAGACTTTACGTTCGACTATTTGGAAGCGGTCGACAAATTTCTTCTGCATATCAGCCCAATCAGATACTGAATTGGGCTTGAGCCTTGAATACCACTGGAAGGCGGTGCCAGTTAATGACGTGGCGAAATAACGCAGCAAATATGCCTCTTCCAGGGCCAACTCCCCCATGGCCGTCATATAGTAGGCCAAGTGTTCATGTGGAGAGCCCTGCCCGTTGAACTTCTGAAGTTTCGGGGCCTTCGGGCAATCCGGAGGAAGCTTCTTGAACTGATGGTGGAGGGGATAGGGCACACTGTATAAATCAACAGTGGCCACACCCTCACCATGTTGAGCGAACTTCGCCTCTACGATGCGCTCGATCATCTGCTTCTCCGCCATGAGGCTTTCTGCAGCAGTAGTAGCAGATGACCGCGCATTGGCCTGATGCTGCGGACTTCGAAATCCACCGCCAGTGGTAGTCTTGTAGCAGTGACAGATGCATTGACTGCTGTTGGAATGGGCGAAGGCTGCTGGTCCGCTCTAGCAGGCGCCGCCTGAGGCGGGGCAGGAACCTCTTTTTCGCACAAGAGCGATTGCAAGAGATTCTTGAGCTCTTGATTCTCTCGTCGGAGCTCCTCCAGTGCGGGCGTCCGTATTTCCTCTCCCAGCTCTTCCTCATGTCGGGAGTGACTGTCCCCATCAACACTGTGGACGTCCTCCTGGTGCTCTTCTTGTCGCGCCTGTTCGAGCTGAGATGTATAAGCAACCGGCGCCTGCTGTGTTTGTGCCAGGCCGCGGGACCCGGATCTTGACCTCCTCGAGTATTGAAGAGGCTGGTTGGGGTCGCCCGAAATATCTCCCGGCTACTTGTCCGCGGAGGTAGTGTAGCAAGTGAACACCTTGACGGTGTCATTAGTTACATGAACTACCCGCTTCTTCCTGGGCGGTTGTCGGTCCGGCTTGGGCGACTCCCCTAGTCTGTCAAAGACAGACACTCGGGATGCGGATGTCTCCGACAATTAAGGTCTTGCCGGAGCGAGATGCTGCCGCTGCAGGCTGTGTACCCTTGCGGCTACAGCGCTGCCTCCGTTGAGCAGGAGCGGCGCTGGCGACGCCTGCCGTAGGCCTGGCGTCATTCTGGCGGTGGTGTTGCCCCCGTTGTGCAGGAGCAACACCTCTGAGGGTGGTCGCCTTGGAACCGGTGCCGTTGCGGCGCGTAGGAGTGGTGCCGACAGTAATCTGGTTGACCGGGAAGACTCGGCCATTTGATGGGACAAAGGGCCTGACACCCCTAGTCCGTGACGAGGTGGCCGGGCGAACTCGGCCGGCTGCTGTAATAGAGGGCCTGACACCCCCAAGAGCTGCATTGTCGGCCGAGAAGACTCGGCCAATTGTTAAAGCCGAGGGCCTGACACCCCCGACAGCTGGCTTCTTGGCCGGTCGGAGCCGGCCAGTTGCAGAAGCGGAGGGCCTGACACCCTCGGTAGTAGTCTTCTTAGCCGAGCGAACCCGGCCATTTGCTGAGGCGGAGGGCCTGACACCCTCGGTAGTTGCTGCTGCAGGCGTGGCTGAGTTGGTCTCAACCACGGGCACAATGCCCAGGAAGAAGGGCGAGCCGACGACCGCAGGAAGTCGTCGAAAACGATCGGCGTCGCCAGGTATCCGACCCTGGCGTGGTTGGCGATGACTTGGGGGCCGTAGGTGACGGTGGCCATCGCTGCTACTGGTGTTGGTGGTGGTGTTGCGTAGCACGAACGGAGAAGGGCGCAGAAGCGCGAGTAGCTCTCAGATGAGTAGAGAGTTGTATACCCTTCTCTTCCCGTCTTGTAAAAGAAAGAGGAGGAAAATCAGAACCTTAAAAAAGGTTTGGAGACTTTCTTTGATAGAAAGAAGAAAGGCGGAAAAGGTCTCATCGGGCGTGCCAGTCTGTTGGACACGGAATTTAATCTTATCATATTTTATCCTAGATAAAGACAGGGACTAATCAACATAATCAACCACAAGTCAAATAAAAAAATGGCTAAGTTAAATCTATCTTTCATTATGGTTTTGTCAGAATATGCATTGTGGATACATATATGTTCATACATGCCACGTTAATGCATGATTGCCTGGTCAAGAGTTTGGTATATCAAATGGCACTGACAGAAGGCCGGGTTACGCCCGACTGGAAGCTTTCGCTATGCGTGATGGTGGTCTTCAGACCTATGCTCTCCGCCTCGTACCGGGGTTCAAACTCAATGAATTATGCCTGCTCTGCATGATTAAGAAAATACTAAACAAAACCACTTATGTGGTCTTGTAAACTTCATCATCACATGCGTTCTCTTTCATTCTATCTTAGCCTCGGACGGATCATTATCTTGGCAATTAATCAAAAGTTTTCCTCCTTATGGGAGGATGTAATTAACGTCATAGCTTTTACGGTATGACGGACTTCTGGTCCCGACCCGGATCTCACTCTCGCCCGAATCGGGTTAGGTTGAGCACATAATAAACTAGTCATTTAGTGACTGGCACGCCCATACCAATAGAATTAAATAAATAAATAAATAAATAATGTTCTGACAAGCTTGGCACACCCGGTGGGACCGGAGTCTCCTTTCATCTTTTTGCCCAGATAAATGGGCCCCGAGGCCCTCCCAAAGAATGCTGATCGTTTGCTCATTTCTGTAATTGCAGGAATTAACGATGGCTGATGGATTCACTGCGTTGACTTTCGACCCCGAGATCGTTGCCAATCACGCTGTTGTAGGGTACCTGGCGGTACCGACTATCTTTGGTTCCTTCCTGTCAGTGGTCGGCTTCCCCAACTTCTTGGGGGTAGCCTTTACCGACATGCTGGAGGTTGAGGCCCCGGAGCTTGCTGAGGAAAGGACTGACATGAAGCCTAGGGCCCACAACGCCCGAAGTCGCAAGAGCCTGACAACAGGTCAGACTCAGCTGATTAGCTACATGGTGCACCATATAGCTCAGGGGGCTCGCCCCGCTTACCACAACAAGCCCGGGGGTCACCGCTAGGGGAATTCCAGCAGAAGAGCTACTGTCCCTGCTGTCAGACGATTGTCAATGTTTGGGAAGTCTGTGCTGGTTGGGGGGTCCATATCTTCCTAGACGGATGTGATGATCAGGCAATTCTGGACTGGGTGGTTGCTACTGTGCCAACCCGTAACTCTTTTCAGGCTCTGTCGGGAAGAAGGGCTGAGAAGGAAGAAATCGATCGTCACAGCCAAAGAGAGTTAGCCCCAGGGTCGAAGACATTTAAGCAGGTGTGGGTCCCTAAAAAGATTCAACCTGTCCACCGTGAGGCACGTGTTTACTACCACCCCAAGCCCGCTGAGGCGGGGAAGAAGAATGAGAGGGGCTTGGCCCCAAGAAAAGAAGAGATTGTCATAGATCCTCCACGCCGCACAAATTTTAGGGTATGCACCCGAAAAGCTAATATCCCCACAGTGGGGAGAAGATTTGAGCAACTAGCCGGAAGATCCCGGCTAGCTTACATCCCTCCAATAGGAGGTTGACAACTATCCCCGGTCCTACATAAGGGACGGGGGCAAGAAGAAATGACCAATATGGTCAGAAGCTATTTCAGGGGTCTAGGCAGCCCCTCACTAGGCCAACAACGGTTGTTGCAAGCAGCCGTGGCAGAAGAAGATGACTGCCCAGCAACGGCAGTTGAAGAAGAAAGAAGAATGACATCGTCAGTTGATGATAACAGATATGAAGATGGCCCGGACTATAAGGCCGATGAAGCCACTCCTTGGCAAGAAGAGAGAAGAAGAGTCTCCGTCTTTGAGAGACTAACCTTCCCTAATCATGAAAAAAGGAAGGTCCAATGACGAAGGAAAGGAATGCAAGTTTTCACTTGCAATATGGCTGGGGTGTCCAACCGATATGGAAGATTACCCGAGGAACCTCAGGAGTTGACTCGATTGGCCGAAAGGCCAGGGCCGAACACCTGCAGAACAGAAGCTGCGAGGGAAATGTTGACAACAGCAAGAGGAAAGCAAGTCCTATATGATGAAGCCACCACCTTAACTACAAACATGGTGACAGTAGAAGGAGAGGACGTATTGCTTGATATCCTGCCTAAAGGTACATCAGGGGAGACGGTAGAAGCCATTCCCAGCACAGCAGCTATGGATCCGTCAATGCTGATGCTACTCCAAAAGTATTAGCAGGAGATAGAGCTCCTGAAGAAGCAACTGATAGAGAAGATAGAGCAAGCCTCAGCCTCTAAACAATGTAAGATGCAAGTTGAATCGTCAAGAGGAGGTGTCAAATCGAGTGACTTCCCACTGCTACATACCTTGCCCTAGCCGGCAGAGCCTAGCATGGCGACCACCCAGCAATGCCCACCACGGTCGTTGATGCCACCGGTGCTGCCACAAATACACTAGGCGCCTTCATTATTGCGTCCTCCGAATAGGCGACCACCTTGGTCACCCATTATCTGCAGCCGGCACATTTCTATCCAGAACCGGTCGATCCAACTGTCGTGAACAAGTTGATGGTGGAAAGGATGATCGAGCTGAAGCTTTCTGAGCGATGCGAAGGTGACTACATCGCATTTGATGCCTACCGGGTGCCATACCCACCGCATCATGCTGCAAAGTGACTCCCTTCTGGGATCAGCAAGCCACCTAAGATCAAAAAGTTCAACGGGAAGGGATCCCTGAAGGAACATGTCACTTATTATATGACTGTCATGGGTGATCTAGCCACAGACGAGTCATACTTGCTGAAGTTTTTTGGGTCCTCACTGACGGGACTCGCATTTGAGTGGTATTCCAGCCTCCCGGCCGGGTCGATCAGCGACTGGCCGGATATGCAAAAGAAACGAAGTGAGCCAGACTGCACATGTGCAAAGGCAAGAATGACATATACTACCACAATAGGAGAAGCAGACTAGAGGCTGAAATCAAAGAATGAAAGACACCTGTCGGCCCCGTGTACAAAGGAGAGAGTGGCCAATAAAATAGTGAGGGCACTTCGTCTCTCGAAGTTGCCTTGTGAATTAACCAACATACATCTCCTATCACCTCGCTTTGTTCAGCCAGCGGCGCCAAGTCTGAATGGCCCGAGAAGATAGATGGTAGTAGAAGCCAAGATGGTCCAGCCCCCATCCATCGGCATACTTGAAAGAAAGAAGAAGAGGCTGGCCCAGTGTGGCTTCACTCGGGCCACTGACTGAAAGCCCGTGGGAGCAGAGCAATGCAAACAACCATGGGGTGTCACTGTAAAGTGTGGCCCGTCGGTCTTCTCTTCTAATGAAAGTCCTGTAAGGATAAAGCCTATCGCTCTCAGGACGCCATTTAGCTATGGAAGGGATGGGCTCCTCTACCGGCAAAGGAAGCTGTTGAAGGACTACTCGCTTGTTGCTTACGCGGCATAACCCTTGAAGCGTCTTCATAAGGTCGTCCTTACTGATTTCTGGCAGCTTCAATTCAGCCCTAGGTGAGCGACGCTTCGCAGCCTTCCGGGCTTCCAGATAGGCCATCACTTCAATGTTAGTCAAAGATTTCAACTTCTTTAAATAAGAAGGGTCGATATCAAGAGTTGGCTCTGGCTGGGAGTCAAAAAACTTCCTTTCTGCAATGGCCCAACACTCCCGGCGAAAATTTCTGTAGAAGCCTATCTGTGCATTCCACCATCGAATGTACTCTGGAGTTACACGGGGGAAGCGAGCAAGAGACGGGACCCTGAATGAGACTACCTCTCGGCAATGAAAGTAGTCCCACCATACGGGGGCCTCATCGGTAGCTACTTGCCTGGCCCGAGCCCTGTTTGGCAATGCAAACTAGGTAGAAGACAGAGGGATGTGCTGATCATAACTGAAATTTTGACTGAATCGGAATGGGTAGTAGGGTTCCAGCCATAAGATGCCGCTCTTGCGAAAGACCAGGACGCTCGGTCTTATTGCCAGCGCCCAATCAACTAACTCTGGTTCTAAAACTGGCCTCGTGCACTTGGCACCGAAAATGCGATGAACATATTCTTCTGTCTCATAAAGATGGCACTCTCGCATCTTGTTCACCAGTGGGCTTGAGTGGGCTGCCAAACTCCAAAAGTGCAAAATACCCATCGCATCTATGGGGACCCTGGTCAGCTTTCCTCGGATGGCAAAAAGTTGATCCGCTGTCTGAGTCGGCTCGGCGCTGGCAAATTCTATCATCCTCAGAACAAGTTGTGCTGATTGTAGCGCCCAAGGAATAGCTTCCGAGAATAGTGTATAGACCCAAGCATTGAAAAAGTGTAGCGAGCCAACTGTCCGTGGATTCCTGGGGAGACGAGATCAATGCAAGTCTCCCAGCATCTTGTATATCAAGCACAGCGCCACCGGGCAAAGTGAAAGCTTAGTGACCCAAGCCATCAAGCAAGCAGGATAAATGGCCTCAACCTTGATCACGCTCTCATCACCTTGTGGGAGAGCGAAGGAATAGATCCAATGAGTCAAATATGCAGCACAATGAGTGACTGCATCAACGCCGACAGGATTGGGGCCTCCTTGCTGTCCCTCTTTCAATACGGATGGGAAAGTAGCCTGTCATCGAACCCTCTTCTTTCACTTTTATAGGAGTCGGTGCTACTGAGGGAAGTCTTCATATTTTCGCTCCCCGCAGAAGAAAAATTGGAGCCAAGCACCCATCCTCACGCGCCTCTTCTCCCTAGGCTTGCGGGCTTCATGGGTATCGTACGAAGATCGGCAAAGCATACAATACGCCTTCATCAAATAATGATAGGTGAAGTCGGTCAGATATCGGCCCTCACCGTCCGTCTGGTCCTTTAGCCAGTCTGGCCAACAAACCTCTTCATATGGCTCACTGCCGATCGGGAGGCCACTTAACTGAGAGAGACTCCAGAGGTCCAGTGATGTCTCTCCTTCCGAGGTGTAGAAGGTGTTGTACTCCTGGCAGAACACCTCGATCATACCAAAGCACAAGCCCTTGGAGATAGGATAGTGGTATCTTGATGCATACACGCTGTGGTACGCGCCAACTTTGATTACGATCGGAGCATAGTTCCGCAAAACATAGTTAGTGAACTCCACTACTCCAGCTTTGAATGCATGGGCATCGGTGGCCTTTAAGTCGACAAACCACCTCACAGAAATCTGGTGCTTGAACCGAACTACTAAGCAGTCTAAGAAGAACGGCTCCTCCCAGTATCCCCACTTCAGCGGGGCTAAGAGCAAGCAGAAAGATGGTTTCTCCTGGTCGACACGGCCTGCGGTTTCATTCCACCGGGCTGGTATGAATTCGGGGGCTCTAGTTAGCGGCCTGTCTTGCGGAGTCAACTCCTAGAGTCCGAGCACTGCACTCCACTTCCGGGGATCACCTGGCAAGTAAATGGGTCTCCCCCGCATGACGAAGTCAGTCAGACTGTCACGCTTGGCAAGCAGCGGCTGCTAGGCCTTCCGAACGAGGAATAGATCTCACTTCCCCTGAAGGTTGAACCACCTCAGAAAGAATATCAAGTACTTGTCTTTGGGATAATCCCTCCTATGATCATCTCCGCAGTCATACTTAAAAGAATCACTCCCAATGATGAGTAGATGACCAATGTCTACTGTATCAGTGTCTGAGTCAGATGACTCTGCAACCCAATTGCTCATGACACTGGTCCAAGGAATCAACATTTTCCCATGTCACCACGGCTCGGGAAGAAGAAGAAGAAGATCTAGATGCCATCGTATCTGCATCAAAGATCTGACCTGCGTAAACCCCCTCTCCCTCTCACAAAAAATAATAATAATAACAATAACTTCTACCCAGTCCGCGTAAGGGGGGCTTTACACGGACTAGGTTGGTACCCCCAACCTGGCCCGCGTAAACTCCCATTGACTCTTCAACTTCCCCTATAAAATCCCCCTTGGGGATTCCAAGGGAATAGAAGATGGATGAATCATCCAGCAGCCCAGACCTAGCACATGCAAGGAGCACTTATCGACTAAACACACGCCGAGGGTATGCCGCATGGTCATCCCTCGTACGACGTTTAGCTAAGACACAAGCTTCCACATCGGACGAGAGCATATTCGTAAGTCTTGATGCAAGATGGAGTATCAAGTCTCTGCTTTGATGAACGTGCCTCATCCTAATGCCGCTTCACAATCGTGCCCTGCTCAGATACTACTTTGATGAAAGCACCCTGTCCAGTACCTACCTCGATGATCGTGTGCTGCTCGGACGTCACCTCATGAGGGCGCCTTGAACGCGGTTACTCGGACCATTGGCATACTTCATGAGTCTTGACGCAAGGTGAAGTGTCAAGTCCCTGCCTCTATGAATGGGCCCCGAACACGACCATCGAGGTCTCACGGCGCCCATCTCCTTCAGTCACAACGGTGCCCCCGGCACCCGACTGCCAGTCTCAGACGGGCCCGACCGTCAGGGTCTAGCAGCGCCCAGTCCCTTCAGTCACAACGGTGCCCCCCGGCACCCGACTGCCAGTCCCAGATGCCCCAGACGGCCAGGGTCTCACGGCGCCCAGCTCCCTTAGCCACGATGGTGCCCCGGTACCAGACTGCCAGTTCCAACAGCGCCCGCCCAGCTTCAATCTCAGCAGGACCCACCGGTTCCCAGCCTTACTGACTACACCAGGTTTAGCAGCACCCGACGATCATGGTCTCAACGGTGGCCAAATACCCCAGTCACAATGGTGCCAACGGCACCCGACTACCCAGCTACTCCAGCCACAATGGAGCCCACGGCACCCGACTGTCCAGTCTAGAAGACACCCGGCTACTTCAGCCCCAGCAACGCTCAGCCACTCCAGTCTCAGCGGTGTTCATGGCACCTGATCGTTGCAACAACAGTGTCCAGGGTACCCAACTCTCCTAGTTTCAACGACGTCTGGTCGCGCCAATAACAGTGGTGCTTAGGACCCTGACTGCTCCAATCACAACCGTGCCAACGGCACCCGGTTACTCCAGTCACAGTGACGCCTACGGCCTCGACTGCCCCAGTCACAACGGTGCCCACGGCACCCAGCTGCTCCAAGCTCAACGGCACCTGGTTGCTCCAGTCATGGTGGTACTCACGCCGTCCAACCGCTCCAGTCTCAACAGCGCTCGGCCGGCCCTATCTCAACAGCGCCCGACCGCTCTAGTCACAGTGGTGCTCGCGCTATCCGATAGCCTCGGTCTTAACAAAGCTCAGCTGCTCCAGCACAACGGTGCCCACGGCACCCCAACTTCCCCGATCTCAACACTGTCCCGTATCGGGAATACATTGTGACACCCCTCGGGCGATATCTTGCCGAGTCATGAATCCTCCGATGGACACTATGTACAAAAACGAAAATACCCACATGACAATGCAATGACCCGGGGACCGTTACAAATGACAGAATTGTCCCGTGACTTGCACACATTTGTAATCGGGCTTTCATGCCCCCACATAACGCCTTTTGCGGCATATAGTTATGTAATCCAGTCAGGGAATTGATCCCCATCCTCGCCAGCTACTAGTCTCAATGCTGTCTAGTAGACTGCCATCTGTCTCCCAACTCGGTCCTAATTCCTCTAGCCGGATGGCCCTATACCTGAGCCAAGACCTGCCTGCTCCATGCCGAGCCAGAACCTGTCTGCTCCTTGCCGAGCCAGTGTCTGCTGCTCCTCTGTCCGAGCCAATACATTGTTCTCATAAACCTAGAGTCCATACCCTCTCTAGTGTCCACACTGGAACCAGTCTCTCTGCCCCCAGTTATCCCTGTTGTGTTGCTGTTGCCCTGTCACTGTTGCATGGACTAAGCCCTCCCGACGTCGCGGCTCCCAGGATCCCTGACTCTCCTCTTCGGCAGTAGAAACAAAGGTGTTCGGGCTCCGCCCAATGTAAAATAAACAGTGATTGCTTGCGATAGGTGGGGAAGACGTCCAGTACACGAGCCCCCACAATCACCTACACTCGTACCAGAGAAACTGCCTTCTCTCCACGTGACGCACGACATTTCGTGCCCATATGTAGTGCCCTGGTGGCACATCCCCAATCAAACACTTGGTTCCGCAGGTGATCGTTGAGAAATCGACTGGCACGCCCGCATTCCATCCCGCCATCCCTGTCCCAGTTTTTCCAGAACAATTAACCATACATCATTCTTTCCTGTGCTTTCCTATCGTTCTTTTCACCTTCTTGTCAATACCCCCGAAATTTCCATGTGCCAAGTCGACCTATCTCGGCCTTCCGTAAAAGACGAGTATGTGTCACCGCCGCGAGGAAAATAAAAGAAATTTCTCACGAGCCAACATGTGGGTTTCAATTTCTTCCTCGCCCTCTGTCGAGGCCGTGACTTCGCTCCTCTGCGTTACGGCGTCGGTATGTGTCATAGTGACCCTGCCCCCGGATCTAACAATGACAATATCATCTCCGCTTATCGCTTGTGGGTCCTCAGGTGGAGGGATCGACACCATGTTGCATGAGAAGTTCTTCAACATTTTTTCCAACTTCTCTATAGTGAGTTCTTCATCTTTATACAAAATGGAGAGCTTCTCTGGAATGAGGAACCTCTCACGCTCTTGTACCTGTTGGTGCATTCGTCGGAGCCAATTCTTCAGTCGAATCTTTCGCTCCAATTCGGCCGAGTCCAGTAAATGTCTAGACATAACTTGGGATCTTGGATCCACCAAATCAATGCCAACGCATCATAAGGGCCTAGTTTGGTCTTGGGGGGAGCGCCCGAAAAGTACTACTACCCTGGGGAGTTGTAATGACATGGTGAGACATTGCACTGATTGCATGACTAGCACGATGTCTACAATATTTCATCCACATGATTCATTTCATTCTTCTTCTCCATGTTACAAGTTATTGAATTCCGACATGGAATTATCTACATGATGTGATTGTTACATGCTTGATCGGCCAATTCGTAGATATGCTATGTCTTTGTTCTTCTTATTCTGAGTACTTCATTATCATTATTCCTTTTTATTTCATCGCATGACATCAATGTAATTGGTTAATTGCTTAAACCTTGCCTGCTATTACCTACTGAGCATTCGCTCACCCAGTTTTCCCCCCCTTTTTCAGGTAGCTCCGGTGATGACTCACAAACTGATGGGGATGGGCAGGAGTGAAGACCTTTGAGCAAGCTAGCTAGAAAGCCTTATGGAGTTGTCGCTAGATAGTTTGAGTCTGAGAGTTGTTGTATTGTTCAAGAGCTGTAATTGAATAATTTTATTGTTATGTAATTGTTCTAAGTTGGTAGATATTGGATCTTTTATGTTTCCTTAGTTGGAATAAATGGTTAATTAGGTTTAATTCCTTCCCTTGGTTATTATGTTATTTTGGAGTTATTTAAATGCTAACCCAAAGCACAGCATGTCTGAAAATCAACATATTTTAACTCTCTACTACTGCGTCCTGATATTCTACGTCGGGGCGTGACAGTATGGTGGTATCAGAGCCTAGGTTTTCTAAGTTTCTAGGTTTCTAAGTAATTTCGTAGGACTTGTAACTTTGTAAAAGTCTAAGGATCCAACCTGGTGAGATTGGGTAGAGACTCAAGTTGAGTTAATAAACCAACTCTAAAAGATTCCCGCTAGGTTGTTCTAATTTAATCTATTCCACGTGTAGGGGTTCATTTTAATGGCGACAGAACGTGCGCAATGGAGAGACATGCAGCGTACTGTGCAAGGATTAACTTGGGCCCTTCAGCAAGTGGCCCAAGGAGGAGCAACACACCAAGGAGCTGGCGATCTTCACCGGAACTTTCGTGGGATGAATCCCCCACGATTCAGTGGTTCAATAGATCTGGATGAGGCCGAGCATTGGCTGAAAGAAATGGATCAGATTTTTGAAGTCATGCAATGTGGTGATCAAGCGTGCGTCCTTTTGACTACCTTTCAGTTAGAGTGTGACGCAAGAACGTGGTGGGACGCTGTGAAAGCCACATTAGGAGACAAGCAAGTGACATGGATGGAGTTCGAGGAACTCTTCAATAGCAAGTATTTTTCAGACTGGGTGCAAGAGAAGAAGGCGGCGGAGTTTGCTGCTTTAGAACAAAGAAACTTATCTGTTGTTGAATACGAAGCTCAGTTCTCTAGGCTGTCTCGCTATGCGACTCATTTAGTATCTATCGAAAAGATGAAGGCCAAGCGATTTCTTAATAGTTTGAAGCTGCATTACATCAACCAATTGGCACCCATGGAGATCTAGACTTATGCCGAAATGGTAAGAAAGGCTCGAGTTCTTGAAGATACCTTGAAAATGACAGAGAGGATCTGAGGGAGGAACTCTAAGAAGGAACAGACCACTAGTTCTGGGAATTTCAGACCCGATAATGGCAAGAAGAGACCCAACAGTGGGTCTAGTTCGTGGAAAGATAAGGTGCCGAAAAATGATGATAAGAAGCCTGGCCCGATTGTACCATCCAAGGCCCTTTGCAATTACTGTGACCGTCCAGGTCACAAGATGGAGGAATGTTGGCGCAAGCTAGGCCCCTACCTACACTGCGGAAGTCGGGACCACCGTATTCCTAAGTATCCCCTCCTATCTGACCAAGCTACCTCAAACAAACCGCAAGGAGGACATAAGCGTCAAGGCAAGCTTCAAGCATTACAGGAAGTTAAGATTGGAATCACCGAGGAGGGTGGACTTGTTGAAGGTACACTTGTTGTTTGTGATAAGGTAACATTTGTTCTATTTGATACCAGAGCAACGCATTCCTTTATTTCCCTGAGTTTTGCTAAGTCCTTAACTGTGAACCCTATGTTAATGAATTCTCTATTTGAAATTTTGACCCCTATTGGTTCAAGTTCAGCAATTAAATATTACTACCCCTCTAGTAAGATTCTGATTAGTGGGCAAAATATGCCAGCTGATTTGGTTTGTATGGAAATGAAGGATTACGATGTAATCCTAGGAGCAGATTGGTTGGCTCGATATAAGGCCAGTGTCCATTGTAGTAGCTCCGTGTCTTTTTATGGACACCCCAAGCTTTCTTTTGTTGAGGTTAGGCACTCTAAGTCTGTGTCGCTTATTTCGGCTCTTCGAGCTGAGAAGTTATTGAAGAAAGGATGTCAGGCTTTTCTAGCCTTGGTTTCTTTAACCCCTAAGAAGGAGCCTGAGACTAAGGACATCCCTATTGTTCAAGATTTTCTAGATATCTTTCCTGAGGATTTGCCAGGACTTCCACCTGAAAGAGAGGTAGTCTTTTCTATTGATCTTATTCCTGGCACATCCCCTGTTTCTAAGGCTCCGTATCGTATGTCTCCTGTGAAGTTGAGGGAATTAAAGTGACAATTAATGGAGTTGCTCGAAAAGGGGTTTATTCGTCCAAGCACATCTCC
This sequence comes from Amorphophallus titanum, assembly GCA_024336825.1. Classification (NCBI taxonomy): domain Eukaryota; kingdom Viridiplantae; phylum Streptophyta; class Magnoliopsida; order Alismatales; family Araceae; genus Amorphophallus; species Amorphophallus titanum. The sequence continues at coordinate 3,492,743 of JANBPO010009603.1, forward strand.
GTGGGGAGCCCCAGTATTGTTCGTCCGAAAGAAGGATGGTTCGATGAGACTGTGCATTGACTACCGACAATTGAACCAGTTTACTATCAAGAACAAGTACCCATTGTCATGGATAGATGAACTGTTCGACCAGATAACAAGAGCACAGTATTTCTCTTTCACTCTCGCGCTCTTACTCTCTCTCTCCCTCGTTCTCTCTCCCGGAGATGCACGGTCGCAGACGGAGCGGTCCGCGGGTGAGGTGACGACGCGTGGGACTTGCTGAGGCGCGTGGGGGAGCGAGGAACGGCGTGGATTTGGCGCAATCTCGAACGGCAGATTCGAAGTCGGTGGTTCAATTTGTGACAACGTTTCGGCGTGGTTTAGTCACCCATGGCGCTCGGTTTCATCGGTGGAGGTAGGGAGATGGACCCTCTCTGAGTTCTGCACGTTTTTCATGTCTCCGTGCGTAGTTTGGTGGCCGATCGGGGGAGATCGAGCCAGTTTAGTATAAATCGTTATTTTTGGGGTTCGTAGGGTTGGCTGGAAAATGGCAACCACTTGCGATGTAGTTAGTGTCAAACTGACCAAAGGGATGTCAAGATCCCAACCCCACCAGTTTCGTGTCGATTGGGCGTCATTTGGGGCCGGTAGGAGTCCGAGAACCCCGGTGACTCAATTTGGGTCGATTCGTCTAAATTGCCCGGATCTCACGATTTAGTGCATTTCGCGGTGTGCATGTGGTGTTTTTGGAATCCTTGAAGGATTTCCCACCGTTTGGAAGTATTTTCCCTGCGCTACGGCGTGTATGGGGCGTGGAACGGGCCGATTTTCACCGTCGGATTGGCATAACAGTCCTACCAGAGGCCGTTATGTGCATAACGGTCCCCCGATAGACCGTTATGCATCGTTCATCGGTTTTTATCTTCGGAGGTCTTGGAGCATAACGGACCAAGACTAGTCCGTTATGTGGAGCATAACACCCTTGTCCAGGTGCGTTATGGTCCGGTTGTTTTCGAGGCTGACTGCCATGTCAGCCTCTCGACGACCGTGTTTACCTCGAAGATCGTGTCAGTCGGTTGGCATAACAGACTCCTCCCCGTGCGTCATGGTTAATATAACGCTCAGGTGCAGATCCGTTATGGTCTGTTGACTGATGTTTTGGCTGGGTATGGCGGTTGATATAACGCGCCTCACCCTGTGCATTTTGTGGCTATGACGGATGGGTTCTAGTCTGTTATGTGCCCTCGGTCTGTGGTTATTGTTTTTTTATGTCTGTTGGGTATAACGCACCTACCCTTATGCGTTATACTAGTATAACATGCCGATGGTGGTCCATTCTACTTCGTTTTGGTCTTGTTGACATAATGCCCTATACGTGGTGCATTATGTTGATATAACGCCCCTATGCTGGCGCGTTATATCATCTGTATGTGGTTTCAAGTCTGGTTGGCATAACGTCCCTCCTGTGGTGCGTTATGTGGGCATAACGCCCCTATGTTGGTGCGTTAGAGTCTTGTTTGTTGTGTCGACCGTTAGTTGGTTTTGTGTTGTGTGTCCGTCGGTCTTATGTCCTTGTTTAGGGTAGTGTCTGTCTATCGGTGGTTGTCCGGATTGGTCGGTTTAGGTGACTGGCTGTGGTCTTTTCCTAGACTACGACAGTACCCTAATGACTCAATCTAGAAGTGGCCATTGTCCTTGTCTCTGGTCGCATAACGGCTATCTCTTGATTGTTGAGTTTCCCCTAGCAGTTGACTAACGGGTTGCTTTGCCCAGAGTGTTGCCATCGTTCACTGCTCTTGTCCTTGTTGGTTCTATTTGTTTATGCTGTTGTGGCGGTGGATGTGTAGTGTGTCGGTGTCATGTCTGGTTCCGGTCAACCCGAGGTTACCTAGTGATTGACAGGTAATCTTGTTGTGTCTCGGTGGCCATGCCCAAATTGAGACATTGGTTCTGGATGTCTCGAGATATCATTCTACCTCGATTTACGTATCTAGGTGTGCTGAGGGTTCTTAGTGTCCTCTCAAGTCTCCGTGTGTTATTTTCTTGGAGCGTCATTTTCCTTGGCTTAGGATTAGACTGATTGACGGCTTGTTTCGCTACGTGCGACGATCTTGACTCAGAGCCGTAGGACTCAAGGACCATTGTAGTTGTATCTCTAGTTGTCTCGTCCTGAGTCTATTGGCAGTCTCATGTGTTGCCTTTGGTACTTCAAAGTACGTGTTACAGGGCACCCTTGCCTGTATGTACTTCGGCACTTGTGTTTTGGAGTCTATGCCTTGTGAGCCTTCACTAGTCGTAGCCTTATGACACGCTTCGGTGTGATGGCTTTTACAGTGTGGCACTTCTAGTTCATGATTTTTAAGCTAGTTTCCATCGGCTCCCGCAGTTACCGTTGCATCCTACGGGGGGAGAAAACTAGCTAAAGGCCTGGCTTAGGCAAAAGTCAGTGTGTGCACATGTTGTCAAGGGCTTTGGACTGATGCCGATGGGCGTTCCCCTATCTAGTCACTTGTGACTTGGTTACTGTTCTAGTTATGATAGTGTCTTAGTCTCTACCTGGCTGTAGGCATAGCAGACGAGACGCTATTAGGCGCAGCGTAAGACGTCAGTGGACACAGCTGGCTATTCTTCTAGTGTGGGGCACTCCAGTCACGTGACACGTGACCCTTCATGGTTCTCTTCGTGTTTCTTGTGCGCTGTGACCTTTTAGGTTAGCCTTTTTGTGGCTATACTCGGGGTCATGGTCTATCGCTTGCATGACGTCCCAGTTGTGCGTGTGGAAGTGTGCATGACGTCCTTGTCGTGTTGTCCTTCATCTGTGTCGGTCATCTATCTAGCCTCTTCCTAGGTTTCTTTTGTTTGTTTTGTAGGTTCCTTGCGTCGACAGTTCGGCAACTCCTGACTTTGTCAGCTCTGAGTTGCTCTCCTGCCCTTGCTTGGAGTAGTTCGGGGTACCGAGGTTAGTTCGGTAACCGTTGTCTGGTATGACTTCTTCCTCCCCTCTTCCTTAGCTTGCTCCCTACTCCTGCTTCCTGTTCTACTACGCTCTGATTGACATGAACGTTATAGACCTATCACGTCACTTCCGGGTAATCTTCCGCGCTCGGGGTGTGACAACTTATATTCAGATTTCATCTTGTTCAAACAAGGGCAGATAAGATTCAAAAAACCAATTCAAAAATCCACCCTTCAAAACTCACATTCCAAGATTCACCATTAACAACATGAACCAAAGGAATGAGTTAAACCTTTGGAAGCATTGAAGCCATATGATCAAAATGATTAAACAGTCATCATTGATAAAACAGTAGCAGCAGAAATAATCATATAATGAATATGCTCTCTCAAGCCACATTAAATCCTCACAGTTAGCATGCTTAAAATGTCATTAAACAAGAGCTGCAATAGTAGAGGTGTCGACACTTATAGATGGGTGTCGACACTCATGAAATGCAATGAGGATCCTTCAACAAATCTTAAAATGAAATGGCCATCCAGCAAACCATTTGAAAACCCATTGTGAAACATAGTGTTCAGATGAATGCTCCAAAGTCTCATGAGCAGAATGCATGAGACACCATCAAAAATATATTCATGAGGAAGTGCCATTGCTTCTCAATCCAGTAAAGCAACCTGCAAAATAAGATAGCAACATATGAGCTCATTTAGCATCAATGTGTTTTCCACAAGACACGCACACAAGATTTTCTCATCTAGAAAGCACACAATATTTTGTTATCATCAAAACTATTACTAAAGATAAAGAGGGAGCGCAACGAACCCAACAAATTATATGAGCCAAACAAGTCTTTACAAGAAGAGGTTGGGCGAAAAAGGCAAAAATGCATCTATGCTCACTGCAGGCATCCTCCAACTCTCCATCTTCCCGGGAGTCAGATGGGGTTGAGAAATTTCTCCCGCCTGGAGAAGAGCTCGAGGTCTTAGCCCTTGAGGAAGAACTCGAGTTCCCTCTAGAGAGGGGGTCAGAAGCCGCAAAACTTCCACTCCTAGAAGTGGAGCCACTCCCAGAAGTGGATCTGGCATTGTCTCCCGTTGTTAAGATAGGAGGGACGGCATCAAGGACTCCTGCACAACCAAAGTGTAGCACTAAAGAATTAGTGATCTCCAGTTCTTCATGTGTCAATGAAGGGGCTGGACTGTATATTACCTGAGGGCTGACTACCCATGGCCCCTGTGGCGATAGGCGAGAGGGAGTTAGCCGTCATCGGCATATAATTATCCGTGGGAGAGATCAACTCTTCAAGTTGAAAATGCTATTTGGCACAGGCTCATCCAGACATATATTTGCTCCTGTAGAAGCGTTCGCCTGGGAAGGAGAGAAACTCGCGCCGACCCTGGCCTCCGAAGGAGCTGCATTTGGCAAGGCAAAGTATGTTCATAACATTGCATATGAGCCTAAGGGCAGCAAGTATCAAAATATGTCACTCACTGGAGATAGTCTCAATCGCGGGAGATTCTTCCTCAAGCCGAAGGCGGGACGAAGACCTCACGTCCTCTCCAGCGCTCTCAGCGCGAGGTCTCTTTGAGGCAGCAATACCCCTCTCTGGCTCCGTATCAGGAGAACCCTCCAATGGGCCAGCGCCGGCTACCCTAGCAGCCCCATCTGCAGTCATCACAGGAATGTGTATAATACATGCTCCAAAATATGAAGAATACACATGTATATGGAAAAGCCAGCAACGGAGATAGTTACCTGTGGTCTCTATCGATTTCACAGGCTTCAAAATTATTTGCTCCGGCTTCAATCGGAGGACATGGGCTGTTGCCTTGGCAATCTCAAAAATGGCAATGGGAGTCATCGCCATCTCTAGACCTGAAATATACTCCAACGGGCCTACGTAGCCCACGACGTTAATCATGTGGGTCCTCCACTCTGTAAAAGTGCTCCCCCCGAGTGCTCCATCAAGTATCGGCTGGGACAATTGAGATTTCCTCCTCACCCCGCAAGACGCCTGCAAGTCTTCCGACCAAGAATAGGCTTTTGAAGGGCCTGGGGCTGCCCCTGAGGCTGAGGAAGAAGGAGCCGTAGATGCTGCTTTCGGCGTACTCTTCAAGGGCTTCAAAGCCCCATTATACTGGCTCCTGTCCACAGGAACTGTCCAGCCTTTCTCTTGCCACTGCTCCTCAATGTCACTGACAACTCGGGCGGCTCCAGAAAAATGAGATCTAATGAAGGCTGGGTCCACGAACGAAGGAGGCAGATCCTCCTTCCTCAAGCGCTGCTCCTCAGTAGCTCGAATAGCATCGCGGTGCTCCTGGAAGACATTGCTGGCCTTGAACCACCAGCGTACATAAGGGATATCAAACTGGCTTCTGCGCTTCTGCTCTGGAACAGGGTAGCCCTGTGTCACCTCGCGGCAGAGGAAGTCCTGCCAAGCTGCCGCCGCTAAGTGCACGTCCCTGTGCCTGTATAGTCAAAGGGCCGGAGGAAACTCTGCGCTTGAAGGGATGGCCTGATCATACCCAAGGTTCTTGGCGAATTGATGCGGGTAATAGGGCTCGAGTATAGCTGTGCTGGAGTGTCGGTAGACTAGAACACTGGGGTGAATGCTCATGACCCACTCTGCTAAGCCATGGGGGGAGGGTAAAGCATGTGTGGACACTCTGCTGACAACAGTGCCTCCCTCTTGCCCAACATAAGGGTGGTGAAGGTAGGAGAAGTGGTCAAGGGCTAGGCTCTCTACTCTCCTCACTGGAATAAAAGACAAGGCCCGCCAGGCCCCTACAAGCTGAATCACGGCATCCTGTAACGGCTGTCCTATGAACAGAAAAATCAGCAGTGCCGTTGGGTTGTCAACTGGAGTCTTCCGGGAGAGCTCTGGAAACAACAACCCTGCCCATGCACTCAAGTAATGGGTGGGCAGCATAATACTATTTTCCCGCGGCGAGAGCAGTCAATCTGGTATCCAGGGTGGAGGCCCTGGCACGATCGCAGACCCCTCTCCTTCCCCAGAGAAAGAACCTGATGGCTCTTCGACATTCTCGTCGAGAGGGTGCAAATCTTGCCCCGCCACCCGTCGGCAGACTACACTCATTGGGTCTTTAGCCATCCCCAGTATTGTCCCTTCCATGCACGAATCTGCCATGCAATCGAGTCCTGTGAGGAAGTCTAGTACCTCATCCAGGAATAGATCCAGTGGGAGCAGATCGATGCTGAGGGAAATTCCATGACACTTGTTCGGCTGCGGTAAGCTATCGAATAAACTCTGAGCACTGCCAGAATTACACCAGAGCAGCCTGATCCTCCCCAGGAAAATGGGCATGGGCTACTTTACCAGCACACTCCAGAATGGCTCGAGTTCCAGACCGACAATTGAGAAGCCCTCGAGCGACTGCGGAGGCACAGGGAGCAATATGCCAGCCAAGAGATAGGGCCAAGAACCTTCTCGGCTAACGTCATTCATCCTCTTGCTCCCCCAATCTCCCCTGATTCCTCGGTATTGCAGGTTGGTCAGCTGGCCATTGCCACTCCAGCCGTGCATTGGCGACCTTGGCAGGAGTTAGAGTCTTTGCCCTTTTCCAGAGAAGGGACTCCTGCGAATCCTTCTTGGTCGAGAGGATGTCCTGATGGGCGAGGCTACCATGAGCTCCTCAAGCTCTTCTCACTTTTCCCCCATTCCACTTTTGACTCTAATGCTCGAGGATAGGAAGGGAAAATAGAAGCTAGTTGAGATTTCGGCTCGACCGGACCAGGTCCTCCCAGCAATTCGCAAGCCGGGTCTCCCATCACAAAAGCCATCCAGCGCGTGGGATCAAGATAGCCAACGGGGATAGCAAGGCCTCAAGACTTTATCGAGTGTCACCCAACCCTGCCCTCAGCCAGACCACCGAGGTCAAGCCAAGAAGCAGGACATCGCTCATGCTCCTCTGGCCACTTCTCAGCAGAAGCCCTCGCCATCGCGGCTAGGACATCAAACTGCACAAACGTCTTCGGATGCCAGCACCAATACATCGGCTCAATGGGAGAAGCCTCCCTTGCCGCCACGACTAAGGCATCAAACCGCGCACACGTCCTTGGACGCCAGTACAAGTCAGCCAGTTCGTGGAAGATTCCCCCAGCCACCGCGGTTAAGGCATCAAACTGCGCCCACGTCCTCAGACGCCAATCTCAACATCCCAGCTTACCAGGAACTACCACTCGAGGTCATTGAACAGGCGATCAACGCCACCTTCCAACTACAACAATCGGAAGGTGCCAGGATTGAGATCCAGGCAAAGAAGAGTCGTCAACCTCACCCTGCAAACACATTGGCCCGATGGTATCCCCGCGGGGATCTATCAGCATCAGTTCCAGTGCCTCCTCCTCCTCCTCCTCCCTTGGAGACGGCCATTGCCAAAAAATAGGAGAGGAACAGAAGGAAGAATATCAAGAGGCAGCTTAAGAAGCAAGCCGTATAAGCGGCTGCCTTGCAACTCCCAGCAAAGCTAACGCCTCTCCAGAGGTTACAGTGACTCATTGACAACTTGGAGGAATACATTCCTCTTCGCCCTACCGAGCCTATCCCACTCGATAGCTACATCCCATGGGAAGAAATGCAGAAACGAGCTTGCCTCAAAAGCTAGGTTCAAGAAATGATCCAGAAAGTCAAAGAAGGCAAAACTCTTCGCATCCCAAAAGAGCTCTCCTTGTTCTATAAAGACAAAGAGATCACAGTGGAATAGTTGGAACAGATGTTTCGCAGCTGCACCTGCAACATGGTGGCGATTCCACCTCTAGATAACATCAATGCCTCCCAACGAGGCAAGCTGGTAGCGTCCAGAACCAGACAAAGGACTGCAGCTCCACTCAGACTATAGCCAACCCCAAAACACACCGGCCGTGGCTGAGGTCAAGGTCGTGGACGTGGTAGAGGCTGCAAAAGAGTCCCTGAGCCACCTCTTCGCCCGTCTGCCTTTGATCCAGAACGGGTCATCCTATTTCGAGGAGAACAACCTGCCCCGATCCCGCTAGTGGAGATTCGGGGGCAGCCCATCATCTTTGACCCAGCTAGCGCCGAGGAGATCACCACCAGTATTCCGATCCCGGTACCGATTCTGACCCATCCAGCAAAACAAGCAGGGCCATCCGGCAAGGACAGGGCAGCCCTTCAGACTCCCTCGGAAGAGCCATCATTGGCCTCCATCTTCCAAGAGTCTACAGGTGGCCAGAGTCATCCCGATCCCAGTAACAAAGGCAAGGCGGTGCAACTTCCCGACGAGGAGCGGCGCGACAGCTCACAGTAGATCTAGCCTGACATACTACTATCACTGGAGGATGCTCGAGCTGACCGAAAGGTTCTCCACCAGATGATGCACTTTGCTGCCAGCATCACGATTTGGGAAGCCATCGCTTGGAGTAAAGATTTGAGGGAAACCCTTATCAAGATGCTCCAAGAGTCAGAAGTCTATGAAGCATACGCGGCAGAAATAAAAGCTGCCACGTACGAGGCTTTCACGGTCGCTGTCACCTTCACGGAGAAAGACTTTCTGCTCTCTCCTCCGTGCCATAATCAACCCTCTATGTGAAGGGAAATATCAATGGGCTTAAAGTAAATCGGATCCTGGTAGATGCCGGTGCCGCTATCAACATCATGCCCCTCAAAACATTCAAGACTTTATATTTGACCCCCTACCTCCAGAAGGTCTAGACAGTCAAGATATCTAGCTTCAATCAGAATACCGAAGAGGTCCTTGGCCGGGTGGATGTTGACTTGGTACTTGATGATTTCGCCTCTAAGGTGACCTTCTACATCATCGACTCCAGCACGTCCTACATTTTTTCTTTCTCTTTACCAGCTCTACTGCCCTTGCAAGTTTTCGCTAGAGCTGGCCCCCTCTTACTTTTTCTGGTGCGCCCTTGCAGGTTTTCACATCGAGGGGTTAACCGATTTTACCTGAGGCACCCTTTCGAGTTTTCACCTCAGTCGGGTTGGTGGCAATTTTTATCCTCAGTAATCCTGTAGAGGGGGTAATTGAGGTCACTAGGGTATCTCTTATTTTAACCCCAATTTTTTTGAATCTGGGAAGTGTCGTCCATAGCGTGTTGCTATCAGGGGATGCAACCTGGAGCTGGGGAATGTAGATGATTGTATATTGTTTTGCTCTTGACGAGGGCTCTTACAAATCATTAAGTTCTGGGACTGGGGACCACTTGGTCATGGCAGGATGTGACTGGGGTCATAACTGGCGAGTCAGGGATTGCTGGAGGAATGGAGATTATGACTAGAACTGTAACGGCTAAACTGAGGCTAACTGGCGGCTAGGAATTCTGGGTTACAGGGACGTAGGATGTAGGAGTGTAGAGCGACGAAGATCTGGGGTGAACTGAGTCTGGAGCTTGCCGGGATAGTGACATGAATGTCGCATGGACGGTGGAACTTGCCAACCCGCCGCAGCGGAGCAGAGGCTAATGGTAGAATGAGCTGAGTAGGGTGACATGGGGCTTCACTAGCAAGGGCAAGGTTAACGCCCTGGGGATTTGGATCGATCAAAGGCCAATAACTGGATAGGCCCGTGATCTACTAAGGAGCAGGTGGAAGGTCACCCTGGCTGGTGGGAAGAGATGTATTTTCTCGTTATCGGCTCTACCGCCCTCTCGAGTCTTCATCAGAGCCTACCCCCTTTAGCTTTTTCTAACGCGCCTTTATAGGTTTTCACGTCGAGGGGTTTCCCAATTTTGCCTGAGGTGCCCTTATGGATTTTTTCCCCTCAGTTGGGCTGTTGACCTTTTTGCCCCCGGTCGCCTGCTTGTGATGGGGACGATCGGGTCCGTTGAGGTATCTCTATTTTTAACCCCATTTTTTATTTGTTTTGTTTTGTTATCTATTTTTTTATTTTTGCTTAGCTGGGAGCCTGATGGCTGGGTTGTTGCTGGCGTTGAGACGTTCTTACTCTTGTTGTTGCAAGACCGAAGGCTGGGAGGCTGACCCCCAAGAGTGCCCGATAGTGGTTTTGGGAGGGCTTAGCTGGCCCTATTGCTTGGCTGGGAATGGGAGGCTGGAGGCAATGACTGGTTAGGCCTCCCGCCGGAGAAGACTGGTGTCACTGGTTGTGGCTAGGGTGTGCGCCTTAATTCAGATGGCGTGCGAACTCATGTTCTGGGGCATGGTATAACTTCATGTGTTTGCCATTAAGAGGTGGGAAGGGTTTGTGGCCCTTGTGGTCGACGACCGTGTATGCTCCACCCTGGTAGGCTTTGTGGATGATGTATAGACGTCGCCAATTTGGGTGTAGTTTTCAACTAGAGTGCCCCGCCATGACTTCTTTTTCCTTGATCATGATGAGGTCACCTTGCTTGAAAGCTCACTATTTGACGAGCTTATCATAGGCTCGCACCATGCGGGCCTGGTATACTTACAGGTGCTTGTAGGCTTCGACTTATTTGCCTTCTACATTGGTGAGCTCTTCTAGCCTTCTCTAGTATTCATCCTCGTCAGGGTCAACTAGGTCGGTGTAGATTGCCACGCGATAAGAGGCTAATTGGATTTCAATGGGGATAACGACTTATGCTCCGTAAACAAGGGAGAATGGTGAACATCTCGTAGGGGTTTTATAGATTGTTCGGTAGGCCCATAGCGCCTCTAAGACCTTCTCAGCCCAGTCACATTTTCGGTGGTTAACAATCCTAGCCAAGAGCTTACAGAGGGTCTTGTTGAAGGCTTCGGCCAAGCTATTGGCCTGCGGGTTGTAGTCCGAAGAGGATCTCCAGTCGATGTGGAACTTGGCTGCTAGTTGATATACAGCCTTATTCTTGAATAGCATCCCGTTGTCGGACACTATATGGCTGGGGGTACCAAATCGGTAGATGATATTGTGCCGGACAAATCTGGCCACTACTTCATCAGTGACTTCCCATAGGGGAAGGGCTTCCGCCCAGAGAGAGAAGTAGTCGGTGGCAGGCAAGATGTACTTATGGCCCTTGGAAGATGGCGAGAAAGGCCCCGCGATGTCCATGCCCCACTCGATGAATGGCCAAGTGGGGGCCGTGGGATGCAGTGGGTTAGGAGGTCTTCTGGGTACTGGGCCAAAGGCTTGGCACTGATGACATGTATGGGCATACTAGATGCAGTCTACATACATAGTGGGCCAATAGAAGCCTTTGAGCTTGATGTTGTGCTTCATTCTATCCCTAGCCTGGTGCGCACCGCACAATCCAGAATAGACTTCGTGCATGATAGCTCGAGCCTCAACTGAAGAGATGCACCTCAGGAGAATCGACTTGTCCTTCTCGTGGACGAGTCGGTATAGGGAGTCGCCGATCAACTCATACGATGCTGCTCAGCGGAGTAGCTAGACCCTTTAAGTTCAGTCATGAGGGAGCCACCCTTTCTTGAATTTGATGATGGGCTCACGCCAATCTTCCTCTTCTGGAGGAGTGTTCTGGTGGGGGTCTTGGACCTCGTAGATAGTGAGATCAAAGTTGCCCTCGAGTGAGCTTGGCATCAGTCTTCTATGTTTGACCGTGATGTCGACTTCGGCCTCAGGCGGGAGTTTAATGGCCGTGGCCAATTTGGCTAGGGTGTCTGCCTGGGCATTATTGCTTCTGGGAACATGATCTATTTGGAAGAAATAGAACTTCTGAGTTAATCTGGTGATGATAGTGTGGTATGGAACCAACTCTGACTTCCGAACGTCGTAAATGCTCATCGACCTGTAAATAGCTAGAGACTCAAACTGACTTAGGAGAGAATACAAGATATTAAATGACTGTTACTACATCAAAACATAAACTATTACCAGCATCAAAACCCATCATCAAATCCAAAGGAGACACAACATGGCGTATAAGTAATATCAATTTTTCTAAGGTTTACGGGGAAACCCCAAAAAGGTGCCCCCTTCATCCCATTATACAGCACCTCCCCCTTCATATTTCCCCACTTTCTACCTTCTGCTGCAATCGCAACCGTCTTCCCCCTCTCTGGCTGCAGACGGTGGGTGCGAGGTAGACGACAGATGACCATGGTGGCTAGGTGGAGTGCGGGTGAAGGCGAAGGTGGCGGTGCATGCTCGCGGGTGTGGACGTGAGTGCATTCGCGGCGTGTGGCTGGCACATGCAGGCTCGATCTATCCATCTTTGAGGTCTGAGGACTCATTAAGGTAGGGGGATGGATTCTACCCTCATCCCGTGTCCTTTCCCTTCCGATCCATGGGGTTTGAGGCGAGTGGGATGGGTGTTTTCATGTTCGAGGGGTTTCCATGTCAAAGGGCCATGAGAATGGATTTATGGCTTGATTCGGGTTTAATTGATGGTTCTTTGGTTATGGAGGGAGAACTCTTGTATCTGAGATTTTCCTGTGCCCTATAGGGGAGTTTTTGGGCTAATGACCCTCTGGATGGTGGGTTTTCGGAAGGGGCCCTTCACAGGTGACGGCCACCAAAACTGCCGTCACCAACCCATGGGTGGCTAGAGTACTGGCCGCCTAGGTGCCCAATCCCTTCGGCGGCCAAGGTGCTGGCCGGCCAGACTGGTGGCCCCCAGGCCCTGCCCCCTGGGCGGCTAGTGGGTTGGCCGCCTAGAGTTGGGCTGCCATTGACTTGGTCGCCCAGTGCCCGTTGGTCTGTGGGTTGGGTGGCCAAGGGGTGGGCCACCCAGGACCCTGGGCGGCTAGGGATGTGGCCGGCCAGGCCCTGAGACTGGGTAGCCAGGGGGCTGGCCACCTAGGCCCCTGGGTGGCCAGCACTCTGGCCTTCCAGGGCCCTCAAGCCTGTTTCGCTCGATTTTAGATATCTCACGTGTTTAAGGGTTTCGATCTTCATTGTATGCACAGGCAGTCATAGTTTAGCTGTCTGGCTAGTAGTCCTTGGTTCTCATGGTGGTGAGCCACCTCGTGGTGGTTTAGTATGGACCGGTGGTACTCCGGTGGCTTCCATAGTTTTTGTAGGTTCTCACCCTTGGTGACTCTACCCACTAGACATTGCTGACCTAGGCACATTTGTGTGCCCACCCACTTAGGAGTGGTGGAGGCTTGTCCCGCACAGAGGTTTTAGGCTAGTCACCTGAGGGCCCCTTGCCTTTATAGCTTGAGTTTGGCTGGGGGGGAATCGGCTAGAAGATCCGACCTAGAGCAGATGGTTTGTGTGTGCCCACATAGTCGGGGGCAGTGGACGTGTGCCGATGAGCACCACCCCGGCTAGTCCTTGTTCTATGGTACAGTGTACCATGTCTCAGTTTCTACCTGAGGGCATGTAGGGAGCAACTTAAGGCTGCGATGTACGTCGGAGGAGGACACCTTCGGTCTCATGGTTAGTGGGTTGGTACTCCTGTCAATCGGGTGGTTCTGACGTAGGTTTTCCTTCATTGTGGTTGTTATATTGGCAGCTCTGTTGTTCCATTCCGCATGGTTGAGACTTGGTTAGCAGTAGGTGTAGTGGTCCAATGTAGAGTTCCTTCTAGTTCCTTGCCTTTCCTGTTATTTATTTACTACTCTTACTTTGGTTCTTGCACTCTTGTTTCCGTTGTGTGAGGTGGGGATCCATGGGACCCCTACTGAGCCGATGAGACAAGGCTCATCGCCTTTGTTTTCAGGTGAGGCGAGGCTTCCGTGTAGTCTGTCAGAGGTGGTTCATGGTGCCAGCGGTCAGAGTTAGTCACCAGTTCGCCAGTGATGGGGTATGCCCCATGGTCTTGAACTTTTCTTTCAGTAGACTGTACGTACTTTGGACTTGTAGTTCTGGACTGTATAACTATTGTAATTATGTAATAGTTTAGTTCTAGTATTACTTAAATTGTGCATTATTTATATACCTATGTTTATTTTAGCTTCTTATACACTCCCACACCAACCATTTAACCCTTCCGAGCCTTCTGGCTCGTGGGTGGCGGGACAAGATCCGAATGGTATCGGGTTATTCCTGGTATCTAGATCTTTGGTAGTTATAGTTGGTATCAGAGCATGGTTCTGGAAGTGTAAGTAAACTAAAATAATAACAGAGGTCTAGAAAGTCCATAGTATTTAGTACAGTCGACGACTGGCTTAAGGCACCGTGTGTTTTATTATTTTTATCGATTTGCCTTTTTCTATGCTTGAAGGATATGCCACCAAGGAGGAGTGTTCGCTCCCAGTCAGCGCAGTCTATGGATGATTAGGAAGAGCAGAGCGGGGAGTCGGCCACGATGAGTGCAATGGTAATAGGTGGAGGTCATGGGCGTGAGGCATTTTTTGAGGGCATGTACTAGTTTTTCCTCTAGTAGCATGGTGGAGAGGCCAGAGAGGGCTCATCTTCTCAAGGGGACCGTGGTCAAGTGCTGAGGGATTTTTTACCATTCCACCCACCCCAATTTGATAGATAGCTAGATCCAAATGTAGCGAGAATGTGGATAGATGCTGAGGAGAGAGTGTTCGATGTAGCGAGAACATGGATAGATGCTGAGGAGAGAGTGTTCGATGCTATGGAGTGTGAAGAGGAAGATAAGCTAAGGTTGGCCACGTATCAGTTGTAGGGTTTGGCTCAGGCTTGGTGGAAGACCGAGTGGGAGTCTATTTTTCATTCCCACCCTCTCAGGCAGATTCAGTGGCAGGAGTTCCTTGAAGCCTTTGAGCAAGCCTTCAGCCTGGAGCATGTCAAGGCGAAGAAGATGTATGAGTTCATGGAGTTGACCCAGGGCAACATGTCAGCGATATAGTACAAGCCCAAGTTTATAGAGTTAGGTCGATACACTCCCCACGTCATGGCAGATGAGGGGATGAAGGCTCGTAGTTTGTCAAAGGTTTGAGGCATGAGCTCAGGCATGCTATGATTGTGAGCCGTATTGTATACTTGGAGTCAGCGTATCAGTCAGTAGCAGATTTGAAGAAGGATCTACAGAGGACCCAGGAGCAGACTAGGGCTGGTCAGTCCGATCATGGGCAATAGATGTCAGTGCAGCAGGAGAGTACCTTTCAGCATCATTCGGGCAGATTCGGACCGACGCCTTCTGCGCCAGTGGCTTCGGGATCATCGTCCTTTGATTTGAGGCTCAAGAAGATGTTCAAGAGAGGTTCTGGTAGGAGACGTCAGGACCAGTAGGAGCAGGGCAGTCATCTGTGGGTAGTGTGCAGCAACCCTCCCCACTTCAGCGGTAGGATTCAGTAGGTGGTCAGTAGGGACCGTGTCCGTGATGTAGTGACTTTCATCCTGGCAGGTAGTGCTCAGTGCCTGTGACATGTTACCGGTGTGGCATAGTGGGACACATGGCTGGGTAGTGTCCTCTGAGGCCGCGCCAGTCTTTCCAATTCCAGCCACAATAGTAGGAGTAGGTTTCAGTTCCACCTCTTTCAAGATCTGCTAGTATGGGACGATAGAGAGCCCAAGGGTGTGTGATGCACATAACGAGAGTGGAGGCAAAGGCATCCCAGTTGATGGAAGGTACCATTCCAATTCTTGTTCGTGCTGCCTGAGTTTTGTTCAATTTTGGTGCTTCACAGTCCTTTATATCTGAGGATTTTGTTGCTTGTGCCGAGGAGCCCGCTATTGAGATGTCGTGTGATTTGGCAGTGGAGTTGCCCACCGGTGATTTCTTGCTCACCCCCTATTGCCTTGAGAAGGCACCAGTGTGGATTGGAGGGCAGAACCAACCAGCCAGATTGTATGCCTTGCAGTTGAAGGAATTTGACATGATTTTGGGGATGGATTGGCTCGGGGCCTACAGTGCAATGGTGGATTATAACTTGAAGAGGGTTTATTTTCAGCATCCCCAGAGATCTGCATCCTATTTTCAAGGTATTCGGTCTTCCTCTCCCCATTTCCTTTTTTCAGCTATCAAGGCCCGTAGATTACTTGACGTCGGATGTCAGGGGTTTCTTGCTGTGGTGGTAGTGGTTGATTAGTAGCAGCAGGGAGTGGGGAACATCATGGTGGTGTGCAAGTTTTCTGATGTTTTTCTCGATGATTTGCCAGGTTACCCCCACAACGAGAGATCAATTTCATTATTGAGCTTGTGCCTGGTACGATGCCCATGTCTAAGGCACCTTACCGTATGGCACCGGCGGGGTTGAGGGAGCTGAGGTCTCAGTTGTAGGAGTTACTTGCTAAGGGCTATATTCACCCTACCTTTTCTCCCTGGGGTGTACCTCTATTGTTTATGAAGAAGAAGGATGGTAGTCTCAGGCTGTGTATCGACTACCGGTAGCTAAACCAGGTGACTGTGAAGAACAAATATCCACTACCCTGGATCGATGATTTGTTTGATCAGCTTCAATCAGCCCAAGTATTTTCGAGGATTGATTTATAGTCGGGCCATTACAAGCTGTGGATTAGAGAGTCTAATATGGAGAAGACTGCATTTAGCACGAGATATGGGCATTATAAGTTTCTAGTGATCCTGTTTAGGCTCACCAATGACCTCATAGCATTTATGGACTTGATGCACCCTGTGTTTCATCCTTACCTAGACCAGTTTGTGGTGGTGTTCATGGATGATATACCTATGTATTCTTAGTCGGTGTAGGACCATGCCCACCACCTGAGGATTGTGTTGTAGACCTTGCGAGATCACCAATTGTATGCCAAGCTGAGCAAGTGCGAGTTTTGACTTCAAGAGGTCCACTTTTTGGGACTCGTGATCTCGGGCGAGGGCATTTCAGTTGATTCATCGAAGGTGAAGGCCATGGTTCAGTGGCCGAGGCCGAGGATAGTGTCAGAGATTCAAAGTTTTTTGGGCTTAGCAAGTGATTATCGATGGTTTATTTAGGATTTTGCCCGTATTGTGGCTCCGATGACCAGATTGACACAGAAAGATGTGCATTTTTCCTAGACAAATGAGTGTGACAACTTTATAGAGCTAAAAGGGCGCTTACCACTATTCTAGTTCTCGTACAGCCTTCTGGGTCAGGAGGTTTTGTGGTCTATACAGATGCTTCCAGGTTAGGTTTGGGTGCAGTATTGATGCAGGAAGGGAGAGTAGTGGCCTACGCATCCTACCAACTAAAGCCACACGAGGAGAACTACCCTACTCATGATCTTGAGCTGGCAGTAGTAATCTTTGCTATGAAGATCTGGAGGCACTATTTATATGGGGAGAAGTTCAAGATCTTCACTGACCACCAAGTTTAAAGTATGTATTTACCGAGAAGGATCTTAACCTTAGGCAGAGGAGGTGGATCGAGGACATGAAGGACTACGATTTCACCGTGTCCTATCAGCCGGGTAGGATGAACGTGGTAGCGGATGCATTGAGCAGGAAGGTGGTGGTCAGCCACATGATGATGAGGAAATGGAGACTTTGGGAGTAGGTGCTAGTAGTAACTTTCAAGCTTAATGTCTCGAGGGACTGGGGGTCGGCAATGCTTGCTAGCCTGACTGTCACACCAGCCATTCGTCGTCAGGTGATGGAGACCCAGTGAGAGGACCCTAAACTACCTCGTATCCTGTCGATGACTGAGATGGAATTCGGCGAGGATGAGGCAGCGAGGTTCAAGGGCAGATTGTATGTTTCGACGGAGGAGCAGGTGAGGAGAGCCATGTTGTAGGAGGCACATGGTACTCGTTATATGGTCCACTTAGGAGCGTGGAAGATGTACCGAAATTTGAAGAGGCAATTTTGGTGGCTGGGAATGAAGAGAGATGTGGCAGAGTTCATGGCCCGATGTTTGGTATGCCAGCAAGTGAAGGCAGAACACCAACAACTAGGTGGTACATTGCAGCCCCTAGAGATTCTAGAATGGAAGTGTATAGCATCTTGAAGGTTTTCCAGCGAGTTCAAGAACTGATTCCAGGTTTCTGTAACCACGCTCCAAAAGTCTTTTTTAAACAGGTCGGAGTAAATTGCCGCATATCCTGAAACGGACACTAGATCCAAGAAGGGGTCAGCGATCAGCGCAGTATTAGGATCGACGAACTTGTTAAGTGACTGCTGAATTCGGTTAGCCGCCAGTCGCGACATACCGAGGTACCGAGGAAATATTTCAGTAAACAGGGCCAGGTCGCCGGTGGCCATCGCCCGGAAGCATTCTTCCGCGGTTACCGTATAGGCGAATCCGAAATAATCGGGTACGGCCTGTGATTCGGGAAGCAAGGAAAGCCATGGGCCGATTTCCGGCAACGTCCGAACCATTTTCGCCCTAGACGCTTCAAGTCGTTCCCTGAGACTTTTCCAGTCGGCCTGCGCCCATTTGTAGTCCTTGGATTTATCGAGGTTTCGAAGCGAATTATAAGTCGTCTCGAATACCTCAAGAGCGTCGAAGGCTTTGCGACAAGATTCCAAACCGCGCTGCACAAGCTGTGCGGCGATGAAGTAGCTCTTGGCGGTGAGCAGGGATGCCAAGCGTTCATCGAATGTCTGCTCGTGCAGTTCCACTAATCGTGATGAAAGTGCGACAATTACCGAACACATCCGGAAGGCGAGCCGTTCATGAACGTACCATTGGGGAGTAACTTCATGGCCATAGGCCCCCTTTTCAAAAAGTAGCTTCTGCCGCACGTCCTCAATCTCTTCAATGAGCGACCGGGGTAGGCCATGCAGATTGATCCTCCGCCTAGACACGCCGTAGGCATCGAAGGCTTGTGCCAAAGTTCTGAGATTTTGGCGTTCGACTTCGTTGCGCAAATTTAGAGTAAACTCGACCAAGGAGGCGCCCTCCAGATCGACGACACTCAGCTGTTCGAGTGCCTTCTGGCGTCGTTCTGCTTCAAGATCGTCAGCTGATAGAAGCTTTTGACCCGCCCTGAGGCACATACCGATTCTTCGAAAGACAAACGGCCCTTCGTCAACGCCGAAGGTCTGGCCGTAGCAAGCCATAGTCGCTCGGAATTCGAGTCCCAACGTATTTAATCCAGACGTATCCGAGGACTCGTGAAGTTTTCTGATAATTTCGGCGATGATGTCGCAAATACGTCGCTCGAACCAAAGATTATCGGGGATATCGTCCGGCCTTAAAGAGGTCGAGGTTTCGAGTGCGACCTCCACTTCATTGTGCGAGGCCAGCAACCAGTTCTTGTGGCCAGCATCTCTTTTGAAACAGTAGCTCGTCGTGGAGATAGCCCCCTTTTGAGTAGAGTACAGGCGTAAAAGATAGAAGAGCCCTGCCCCCAGTTTAACCAGAGCCTTCTTATCGAGATTGTCATCTTGAGCCGCGAGCGAGACGAGTCCTTCGTAGTCTCCGAGGCGTCCGGCAGCTATTTTTCGCTGATAATCCTGAAAACTGGGATCTTCAAAATGTAATCCTGTTGGGGTGACCGCCTTGATCGACTTAGCCAATTGCCGCTGGAGGAATGGAACGAGGAACGCCGGATCAAAAAGATCAAACGTCTTCAGTCCCAACGCTACGAAACCAAAGATCGAAAAGACGCATAAGGCGGAGGCGAACGCCGTATTTAGAACTCCAATTGACCGATTGAGGCTCAGGACCGTCGCCATGATAGTCGTCGTAGCTGTCAAGAATGCTAGGGATCGAAAGTACAGGTGCCCGACTCTTTCGTGAATGATCAGAGATCGTATGCTTCCGGGAGCACGGTTATAGGCCGTACTGGCTACGACGCTGATGGCCGTAAAATATAATCCGAGCAACGCGCCAGATACCTGCATCAGCGTTGTGAAAAAGCTAAGTTGGGCGTTTTCGTTGATCCAGTTTCTGTGCAGGATTCCGAACTCGTAGCCATAATGCTCAACGACTTTGAGCGTGGCGACGATGCACGCCGCAGCCAGAATCCGTAGGGCGACGAGATTGTAGACTTGCCTGAAAATGGAGAAACTTTCGCGCGATGTCCAAATCCGTTCCCTCAGCAGAAATTCTTCCCTGCGTCGATGGAATGAGACGAGATCCCATAATCCCTTAAACCGCCAAAACAGCGGGCTAAACTTGCGCTCGTATTGGCGTACGTGGCTCTTTCTCACTCTTGCGTAGGTTATCATGCAAGATCAGCTGGGTGATGGATAAATGGTGCACACGTAAGCCTTCGAAGCCGTCTGTCGGGCGCAGCGCGTCACTGTGAAAGTCCTGGGCGGCAAAAGCAGCACTCGGCGGAATGCCCCGCAGTGACGGGGGCACTTATCCGTTCCAATCCGGCAGCGCCGAAGTTCTTCTAAGGGAAAGGGCTGCATTTCTACGGCTGGATAATTTGTACTCAGTGACGTAACATCGATTAATGAGTGGCAGTGGCCTAATGAAGTTTTGGAATGCTGAAAATATCAGCATGATCAGCCTCCTTTGTGCGGCTCTCGCACTCCTCGTGTCCCTCTGGACAGCGCGATACACGCGCGATGCGGCCCGCGAGTCGCGAAGGACGGGCCTCGCAGCCAACCATCGGCAATACGTTGACCTTCTCAAAAAAACAAGGCGGTCTCTCGCTCCAGAGTTTGATGATCTTCGCCAGCAAGCATCCCGCATTTATCCGGAACTTTTACATTTACTGGATAAATTTCCCTGTCGATCGGAAGGATTCCTGCGACACGTAGCAGGTCACTTTTGCAATCGGCGTACCGACGACTTCATCGATAAAATCCAAGCTAGGACTCAATACATCCGTCAAAGATTCCCGATCGATTTGTGGGAGATCACTTTCGATGAACCCGAGACTGCTGAAATCAAAGAAGTCGTGGAGATGGTGCCAGCCGACAATTTTATTGTGCACTCGATCTGACTCTGTCAGTCGATTGTGAGGTTCGGGCCTAGACCAGAAGTCCGTCATACCATAAAGGTTATGACGTTAATTACGTCCTCCCTAAGAAGGACAATCCTTGATTAAACGCCAAAGTAAGAGGCCTCAGGAGGCAAGTCGAACATTCATACTGTGCTTATTTATTGCTATATAGGAAAGAAGTAATATGCAAGTGGAGGATTCGTTTGAACTTGTCCACACGGGTTGATTCCGACAGCATATCCCCTTGGCTCTAGACTATGCCAAGTGGAAATAGGAAACCATCCACACAGAGACGGGATGGAATCTGGAAAAATTGGGACGCATAGGTGCCCACCTGCTGCTGACAAGATAGAATCGAGGTAACATGTGGACATACTTGAATGCCTAAAGCCATTATCCCCCTAAGGAGTGGGATTAGAAAAGGACATGCACTGGTAGAGCTCTCCTAACCTATCGGGGTTCGTGTCATCGCAGGAAAACTCTGGCAGCATCTCCCCTTATTTTGGATCATACCCGAGGGAGATAAACCATCACCCACGGAGTGCCGGGGTGAAGGCCAAGAGAGAGTGGACACTAAGCCCAGAATCCAAGATGGTCGAGACGTAACAACCACTGCCCACTCTCGTGGCATTAGTTGATATTCCCTTTGGGGATTATCTGGGTACATGTAGTGGCAAAGCCCTGTAAGCCCATTGGGTTAAAGATGAATTCGATCCCGGCCATGTAATGTAGGGATATTCCCTGTTAATTTATCCTCCGAAGCATGCCCCTGGATCCTCCGTTCAAGGGTATGGTAACAGTAGGCAAAGGCTTAAGTGGAATATGGGGTAAAACCTCCCGGAGCGAAGCCCTCGGCACGAGTTCAACCTGCACGGGGATACCGGCATGGGCTAGGGCATTATCAGTGCGGCGGGTTTCTTCTAAGGGGCTTCCCCCTCGGCGCGACAACCCCCGCGCCGATGGCAGAGGGGCGCACCGAGAGACTGCGGTGCCAAGAAGCTGGATAGTAGGGCCCTTTCTGACCGATGCTCTGTTCTGAGTTGCAGAGGTTTGGTGGTTCAGATTCAAAGGAACATTTGAGGGGCTAGGGAAGGCTAATCTAAAGGTTCTCCGCAGAGTAGGTCGTCAAGAGGTTCCTTGCTCAAGGAATCGTCAGGAGGGCCATGATCTTCGTGCTTGTAGGGCCTCTGTGCACTAAAACCATTAGAAGTTGATGGCAGTGCATATATGTATCACAGATCCCAACAGGACACTACAAGATGGTCTGTCTTGGGTCCTAGGACGATCATGAAGCTTTAAACATGCCAGTAAAACTCGGAGAGTAGAATATTAACCAGTAAACGTAAACTTTGTGGATCGAGGCCTCTCAATAACTTTAGAACCGAATACTCTACGGGTTGAAGTGACGAGATCCACCGGCGTTTCGACAGAGAGGCAGAAAGATGGCGACAATAGGAAGAGAACTTCGAGAAACACAAACCCGATAACCATCTATCTTACAGATTATCCATCACCTCTACCAGTGAGACAAACACTAAACATGGGATGTTTATTTGAAGAGGAAACACTATCTGTATTTCGATCTGGAATGGAGAAGAGAAATTCAATCCATCATTCATATAAATGGGCATATCATCGAGGAGGATGGAGTCTATCACATGATGTAAAGAAAAGCTCAAAGAAAAGAAGCAAATACATCAAGTAGAAATAGAGACAGAGGAGAAAACAAAACGGGGAGGGCGGAGCATTGACTCCTCTCCCTCCCCTCTTACACCCACCTCCTACTTTTCTCACGGCACTTCGAGCTCTCGGACTCTCTGGCTCCCGAAGTGGACTCTCTCTCTTTTTCTACCCACTTCTCCTTCTTGTCTCCGTCTCTCCTTTCTCTGGAGGAAAATGGGACTTTTATAAGCACAGCACCCCCCTTTCTCGGATTGGGTAGTCTCGACGCGCCTCCTTGCAGAGAAGTCTCCTCAGCGCGCACCAATAAGGGAATTGGGCCTTCATTCATTGCCACCCGGTGCCAAGGACTTTGGCCCATTTAGGGGCTTTAGTCATTTGAGCTCTATTTCATTAATGGCGTGAATGGTCATAGTTGCTGCATCTGCCTTGGCATTCATGTGATCCCTTGTATCCATAATGGGGGATAAGCAATGTAGATCCCATTCTATAGTGATTAGAATATTCTGAAGGTCTTCTTCATTAGTCACGTGACTGCATGGGGGTTGATATGGTTTTAATCAACACTACTGTCTGAACGACGGTAATGTCGGACATCAGCTTGGCTGGAGAAGGCTTCAGCAGGGTGAGGTATTGGTAGTGACGGCTCTTCTTCAATTCTGACTTTTGTAGGAATCCCTGGGATCTTCATTTCTGATTTAATTCTTTCTTTGGTCTCATCTTTATTTTGCCTATATTTCAAGTGTCAGCAGTGCTTGCTTCATTGCATGTAATCTTGTTCTTCACCATCGCACACTCAAGCTTTGTGGACTGCGCATTCTTGTATACACACCATCTATTCCTTGGACGGTACTAGCATTCCCTTGCCTGCCTGCTACATCTTTGCACTCAGGCACTAGGGAGCATTCTCCATCAAATGAGGATCACCTTGCTTACACACACACACGCACTCTGGTCAATCAACATAGCATACACTCTAGCTAGTTCGGCAGGGTTTCAAGCAAACACCTTGTTCACACATACATCAGAGGTTTGCTGAGAAGCACCTTAACTTGTAGCTCAACCTGTGTAGTCTTAGGACCACCGTTTACACTTAAGTCATTCCGTCTAAATCCGTTGTGCTTTGTGTCTAAGTTTTTTATTATCTTTATAGGAGTGGTCACCGTGATCACCACCAAGGAAAGACAACGCCAAAGAATGTGAAAGAAGATTATGTGTGCGTTGTGTACCTTGGAAAAAGAAGATGATCGCGCTCAATATAAACAATGCGGGGCAATGTGGATTACCTCTCCTCGCCTTCCAGCCAGCTAGAAGGTAAGGGCCTCACTTTCCATGCTTTCCTGCGAAATAAAGACAACACAAGAGACAAAACCTATTAGAAAATGCTGTGTAGAAATCTGCCCAAGTGCATAGACTAACATAAAAGATTGAGGGCAAACTTACCGAGGGAGGGTTTTTAACCCCTGTGGAAGGTGAAAATAATAGGTGTGTATATTGTGATGAGACTAAAGTGCAGAGATTGATTTAATATGTCATGATTAACATAGATAAGCAATGTGCAAAAGTGCGAGTCATGCAAAAACAGTGCAGAAAATTGTGCAAACAGTGCAAACATGGTGCAAAGATTGATGCAAACAATAGGGCAAATGAAGTCCAAATGGGGCGAAAATTGGCATGACAGAAGATTTGACTGTTGTGAAGAAGTAGGAACAAGAAGAACTTCAAAAGGAGGTCGTTACAGAAAGTTATGGGACCATTTCACCTTTCTTTACGTAGGAATTCATCCTTTTTTTTAATCCATCCAATACCTACCTAGCAAGATAAGGTAGAGCGGTCGCCCCTCGAGGAAGGGAAGATGCACTCTACCCCGACTACCAGGCAGGGAGAAATATCATATATGATGAACAAAAAGGTACAAGTAAGTGTCAGGGCCAGAGCGAGGGGCACCCTATCTTATCAAGACGATAGGGTCCTTTAACAACAGACGAGAGATCCTCCCAAGAAGACCAAAAGCAAGATGAGGACGTGAGGCAACCAAGGCCGGCCAACATGTCAGCGACTTGGTTAGCCTCCCTAAACACATGTGAAAGGGAAATATGCATTGAGCTGAGCAACTGTGCCACCTCATACATGATAATTTGCAGCCGCCAAGGGCAATTGAAGCGAGAATGAGCAATCGAGAGAGAGAGTCTGTCTCAACAGCCACAGTGCAGATGCCACGTTCCCGACACCAAAGGAGACCATCTCGGAGAGCAAAGGCTTCGGCGTCTAAGCTGGAGGTGACATGAGGGTATGCTGAAGCAAAAGCAAACACCAAGTGGCCAGCAGCATCCCTCACAATGCCCCCGCCACCGGCTGCACCAATGCTGCATTTGAATGCCTTGTCAACGTTGAGTTTCAGCTAACCCGAAGGAGGGGGAAGCCAGCAGAGGATCCTTAGTACAGACAGCTGCGGCACCTTGAAGATAACGCCCCAGGAAGCAAGCAACGATTGCTGAACCGGAGGAGGAGATCTGCCTTTGAAGTTGTGTGCCTGGGCAAGGCCACGGACTGCATGCAAGGCCTTGCAGAGAATGTGACGTGCACACATGGTCTGGCCCTCGAACCGCACCTTATTTCTACTGTGCCAAATCTTTGCAATAATGGCCAAGAACAAGCACCGTGAGGTGCTTCCAGCCATAGTAGAGAGGGACAGATTGCCCAGGTATTCGAGGACAACCGATGTAGTGGACGAGTGAAATGGGATGCTAAAGTGCAGCAGATCAAAAACAGATGACCAGACATCAATGGCAATTTTCCCATGAAAGAAAAGGTGTGTCGACCCCTCCACATAGAAGGATGGGTAGCAGTGGCATTTGGAGCACAAGGGCACGCAAGCAGCCATGAGAACATCTTCTACCAGGAGGCAGCCACGCAAGAGACGCCACGCGAGGACAGACCATTTGTTGGGGATGATGTGATTCCACAGTAGTGCCCAGGGCGATGAGACGGTCGGGGAGAGGTTGCTGCACACAGACCTAGTCGTGAATTTACCGTCGGGGTTGAGGATCTAGAACCACTGATCAACACAGGAGGCTGAAGCAAAGGCATCGTGGAGGAGACCCGACGGGCAGAACTGCTTGGTGACTGCTACATAGCCCTGCGCTCGTCCAATGAAGGCATCTTGCACCGATCACAGCTTGTCCGACAGAACAAACCAAGCTTGTGGTGGCAAAAATTCCTTCAGAGGAGCAGACCCAATCCACACGTCACACCAAAAGGAGGCCCTCGAGTTGTCCTTGGAGATGAACACTCGGTGATTTGCATGGATGAGGGCAGTCGCCTACTGCCATAGACGTCTGTCTGTCGAGAGAGCATGGGAGAAAGGGGCTGCAGAGTAGTGGTGGTAATGAAGATGCTTGTCATGGAAGAAGGCACCCTAAAGAGAAGGTGTAGATATCGCCTTCCACAGTAGTTTGGTCCAGAGTGCAACCTGCATGGTGGAGAGGTAAGGATCCCAAGGCCGCTGCAGTACGTGGGGTTAGCAATAAGATCTCAGGATTTCCAATGCTTCTTCGGTGAACCTTCATATGAGCCCCAAAAGAAATTCACCAAGAGTTTATGGAAGCCTTTGAGGATGGATGCTAGAATAGCAGTGCAAGCCAAGGTTAGATGGGCATGGCTGAAAGGATGTGCCTCATGAGGATAATTTTGTCTCCCACCGACAAGAAGCCCGTTTTCCAGCTTTGGAGAGTGGCTGCAACTTTCGATAAAAGATACGAGAAGTGCACCGGCTTCGGCCTCCCAGCATGTAGCATATTTGAAGGCTTTTGAGGACATTGTACAGCTGTTGCGTCCACGCTGCCATTCAGCAGCGTTGACGCAGTGGACGTCTAGCTTGTAGCGTCGACCTTGTGCAGAAGACCTTAAGCTTGATGCGTAGACGCTGTCTCCCGATAGCGTCCACGTAGTTGTCTTGTAACACAATTCCTTCAGCGCGTCTAATGATGGCTGCGTCCACCTTTGAGCATACAGCGTGGACGCAGGCATTGATTTTATAAAATTTCAGGCCGAAAATTAGAATTGAGAAATATTTCTAATATTTCTATTTTTCTTTTCTTTTAACCCTCACCTTCTCTCCTCTCTCCTCTCATCGTGCTCACTCTCTCCCTCTCCGTTCCCTCTCCTCTCTTCTCCTCTCCCTCGAGCATGTGACCGTGGCAGAGCTGGACGAGGTGGTGACAGCGTGGAGTTGACCTGGGGCGTGATGGCATGAGGATCGTGGCCTGGCATTGGCGCGATCCCATTCGTGGATTCGAAGCCGGCGTGGGTTGTTCGTGTGATCATTTTCAGCATGGATTGGCCATTTCGATACGTGAGATCTTCGGTGGAGGTAGGGGGATGGATGCCCTACTGATTTCCTGCTTCCTCTCGTGGTTTGGAGCTGAACGGTGTGAGTTTGAGTAGATTTTTCTGCTTTAAGGGCAAAAGTATGTTTCAGGGGTGTGAGCCGAGATCACCATTCCAGGTGATAGTTTCTAGTTTAAATGGTATCATTTGAACTCCTGGCATGTTGGGATTCGATTCCCATCAGTTTAACTCCGTTTAGTAGTGATTTGGGGCCGGTATGAGCCCATTTCCCCGCGTGAGTCATTTTGGGTGGATTTGTGGAAATCGCCCATTTCTTAGCCATTTTGTGGATGGTTTGATCCCTTTCGGCTTGTGGAAGGTTGATATCGGGTCTATAGATGTTTCCCCATCATTTGGGAATGATTGGGGCGTGGAAAGACCGAGTTTTGTAGGTTTTTATGATTTTCACACCGGAAGGATAGTCGCGGTCCAATAGTAACCTACTTTTGGTAGTAGCGGTCTGGTCTGGACCGTTTTATCCTTTGAAGGTTGGTTGGAAGATGCGGTCATCTTCTTGACTGCGTTAATGAAGATGCGGCTATATGTAAGATTGTGTTCGTATAGAAGCGGTCATTGGTCAACCACTTTAGGTTTTCTTCGGATGGTTTAAATCAGTTTGTGGTCGCTATCTCGTGACTGACTGCATCTGGGTGGTAGTAGCCCTAGGGAGATCGCTACTAGGCTCCCATAAGTTGGTTTGTAGACGCGGCCGTCTACCCGATCGCTTTTAGGCAAAGGCGGTCATGAGGTAGACCGCATTTATGTTGAGGCGGCCATTTGGAGACCGTCTTTTGCCTGGGATCTCTGGTAGTGGCCAGGGGTGGACCGCTACCTATTCTGGGTGTTTCTTTCGTGTTGGTTTGGCTTCCAGTTGGCTTGGCTTCGACCCTTTGGTTAGCCCATTGTTGCATGAAAGTCATGGATGTCCTATGAGGGTTGTGACCATGTTATTGGGTGTTCAGAAGTGTCATAATTCTGAAGTGTACGTTGTGTATTTCGAGAATTGGTTTAAGGATCGATTGATCTTTAGTCAACCCGATTGTGACCCAGTGGTTGATAGGTGAACTCGTAAGTGTCTCAGTTATCCTGTAAGGATCGAGACCTAGTTTTGGATGCTTTGAGGTATCGTCTTACCTCGGTTTGCCTGTCCATGTGACCCGAGGGCTTTGGTGATCCCTCGTGTTCCGTGTTTCTTGTTATGCGGAATTGTGAGTCCGTTGTGTGACCTAGAGGCCGAGGACTTATGTTTTTCCCGTGATTTGGCTTAGGGACTAGGCTCATTAATGGCGTGTTGCCGTGATGTACGACGATCTTGACCCGAGTCGTGTGACTCGAGGATCGTTGTGAGCAGGTCTAGTTGTCTCTCCTGAGTCTGGCGATAGTTCTTGTGTGCTGCCTTGTGCTTCGTGGTACCTATGATAGGTGCGTGTTCAACTTGTCTGTACTTCGGTGTTTTGAGTCTCTGTATCTATACTTCGGTGTTTTGAGTCTCTGTATCTAGTGAGCCTCCACTAGTTGTAGCCTGATGACACTTTCGTGTGTCGTCCCACCTGGGAGTGGTGGCGGGGTAGTTTTTGGTAGAGACGATTTGTAGGATGGTTGCCGTGGGCCCCTTTGTCTTGCTGTTAGAGTCCGAAGGGAGGGGAAAATCAGCTAGAGACCTGTCTCAAGACATTGAGTTTGTGTGTGCACACGTGGTCATGGGTTTTTGGACCAGCTTCGACGGGCGTGACCCTAACTAGTCACTCGTTAAAGTTGCTCCTTGGTTCCTTGTTTAGTGTCTTAGTTACCGCATTCGAGGCAAGTGGGAGACGCTTGAGGCGCAATGTAATACGTCAGTGGATGCATCTGACTTTTCTTCCAGTGAGGAGGTGCTTCTGTCACATGACACATGACTTGTGATTTTCGTGACTAATTTTCGTCACTGTTGACGTGACTTGCTAGGTAGTCTGTGTTTGGCTTTACCCGAGGTCAGTGTAGCGTACGCGAAGGTGAGATCATGTATATGTTGGTGTTTTTTAGACCATGTGGTCTTGAGTTGGGTTTGTCTCAGTAGACGAGCCTGCACGACTGAGGTGTCATGATGTGTTCTGACAATGTAGCTAGAGTTGCTTTATATCGGTTTAGTGATTCTTGACTGTGTGTCTGGGGATCCATGTTCTTACCGATTAGGAGTAGTTTAGAGGGATGAGGTTTGGTCAGCTACCGTGTTTTTGTTCAATACGACTTTCCTCTTTACTTTTACTGTTGTTCCTCCTGCTGTTACTCTTGTTGTTGTTACTATTGTTACTGCTTTGGTTCGTGGTGGGGATCTGTGGGACCCCTACTGAGCCAGTGACACGAGACTCACCCCTGACTTTTCAGGTGTAGCTGTCCTTCTTCCTCGTGATTTAAGGTACGGTAAGTGGTTTTTAGTGCCAGCGTTGCCAGTGTCAGGCTTCCCCCGACTTTAGAGTACATTTCCCTTTCTGTTGTACTGTACTTTAGTTGGACTGGACTCTGTTAGTTATCACAAGACATAACAATTTTTAAGGTGGTTCAGATGCAATGACGGCAACCTACGTCCACGTCTCACCAAAATCTGGTGAGGCTTCACTGCTAGAAACCAGCACGGGGATAAATCTCCAACATGGAGACACTCTTTAACCACACACGTAGGGTGACACCTGAACACACACACACACACGGGGACGCGCCCCAACACACACACACGGAGACAAGGTCTCCAACACGATCTGACAATCAGATCAACAACACACACACACACTGCGACAGATGCAGCACTCTATACACTGGTACAACCAGATCTGGATAGATCCACACACACACGTAAATCTAAGAAGATCTACGCACACACACGGATCTGAACAAGACAACACACATAACCACGGATCTGAACAAGACGACACGCACAACCACGGATCTGAACCGATCCACACACACACTGATGTTTATAGATTACAAATAACATAGACTTGAAGCTCAAAACATAATAACGGATAAAACATAAAAGAAAGACTCCTAATTTAGGCTCCCCCTGAGTGTATGATGCAGATCTTGAACAAAGCTTGCTTCTTCACTTGATTGAAGATTGATTGGCTTCAGATAGATCTTGAAAAGCTTGGAGATGGATGAATAATCCTTGCACGAGTTACTGTTCACGAAGCTACAATAGCTTTCTTTCTCCTTTGGCAGCCTCCCCTTTAATCCTTGGATCCTTGATGATCATCATTAGGGTTTCTTTTCCTTAAGAGTTATTTATATAGGACCTAGAATGGTCAAGGGACAAGCCAGGAACCAGATCCACGTTTCCTCAGAAATTTGGAGGTTAGAGGACTGAAAAGTCCACAAAAGAAGCTTGAACACATTGGTGAAAAATTAGGTCAAACTTGGCTGCATCGGGGGGTTCGGTCGACCAGAGGTAGGCAGTTGTCGACTGAACTGTAAAACACTGTAGGTTTTTAGTCCCTGGAGATTTCGGTCGACCAGCCCATGCCATTCGGTCGACCAAATTGTGAAAGTTTTGTAGATTTCTGGTTGCTGGAAAAATTGGTCGACCGACCCCTGTTCGTTGGTCGATCGAACTCTGGAGATCCTGTAAAAATAGATTATTAGCCCGGTAAATCATATCCATATTTAAGTGACTTTGTGTCCACATTTTGTTCCAATCAATTTGATGTTCTTTTGAATTAATCTAGGTATTTTTAGATCATAATTAATTTGTATGCACTTGGAAGGCTTAACACAGTAAAGCATTTGACATTTCACTAATTAGCTTTATGTTTAATGCTCACTTTTGAGTATTAAGGCATGACACGAGGCGAAGATGAAGTTTGGGATTTTGTTATCATCAAAATCACCTTGGAAAGCTCAACACTTTCGCATCGGTTTGACTTCCGATTGGTTTGGACTTGACCTCTTGGTTAGCCTGTTGGAACGAATGAACACAGATCTAGAGGGGGGGTGAATAGATCTACCCCAAATTACACAAATCTATTGTAGTTAAAGACAATGCGGAATTAAAACAAATTGCAGTAAGACTATCAAAAGCGGTAAGCTCTAGATTAAGAGATGGTCAAATGCTCCAGTATGGTACTTGGCGGAGGTTGGATCAGAGATCTCCTCACGCAAGAGTCAATGTTCCAGATAGGCGTGACCTATCTTTCTCACTGAGCCTTTTGATATACCACTGAAGAGATGATCAAATTGCAGATGCACAATGAAGAAATGAAACGTATGTAGAAGATGAACATTCAGACAATCAAACTCATGACAAGCAGTAAACGAGCCTATGCATTCATCTACTCAAAGATAAGATAGAATCTTCACCTAGACAGATCGATTATGAGCAGTAGAAATTAGATCTAATAGAGTGTAGAGATGATCAGCAAAGTAGATGGAAGATGTCGGCACACAAACAATCACACTTGAAACACTAGAAGATTTTTAGGTGGTTCGATCTCTAGCTAGAGATCTACGTCCACCCCTTACTCAACTGAGTGAGGCTTACTATTGACTCATAGCTTGAATACGATGATCCACAGCTTTGAAGATAAAATCTCTACAAATCGCTAATCCATAGCTTTGGGGAACACGTCCCAGACCGCTGAGCTTCACAGCTTGCTAACTGAGGAACACTCCTCACCGCTGAGCACCACAACTTGCTGACCGTCAATACATAGCTTATGAAGGAAATCAGAGATCAAACGGAAAAAGCAAAGACGATCAAGGAAACAATGTAGCTCTCATGGAGCAAATTGACCCTGGATCTAATCGAAAATTCACTTACAGAGACAGATTCTCTTAGAATCTCTTCTCACTCAGACTAACTTAGCAACTTACGGCACTCTGTTCTTTCTCTCTGAACCTTTCAGACACTTTCTCTCAATCTTCTCTCTGACTCTTCTGCTCTCCATGATGCTCCTTCTCTTCTTTGATGATGCTTCACGCTTCTACTCTGAATATGCTCTCCTCTTCTCTCACTCACAGACTTCTTCTAGTGGAATCTTACTTTTTCTTCTCTCTAATGCTCTCTTTCACTGCTCTTCTGCTTTGAATGTGCTTTGCTCTTCTCTCTTGTCACCCCACGCCTAGATGTGGAGGATCATTCATGGAAGAGCAGGGGCTCCGGAAACTTGATTCCAATCCCTTCTCTCTGGCGTAAATCTTGTGGACCCCACAAGATTCCATCGAGGACATGTGGAGGGAACATTCCCACCCATTCTTTCCAGAAAAATTGACTCAAGAAAGCACCGCTGGATTCCATGTGTCAGATGAAGAAGATACGCTGATCCACGAGGCTGAATCTTTAGTCAAGACTCCCGCCTTGGATCAGGTGCTTGTTGAGTCATATCTCAAACCACGTGACCACAAATGCTATATCCTTGTGCATTCCTCTTTATGTGGATGTTTATTGTGCTATGATTATAATGCTAGCTTGAGGCATATTGTCGACTGCTCACGTCCCCAAGTTAGTTCCGATGTACACATATCTCGAGGCGTGACATCACCTAACATGACCCACGTGCACAACGATAGCAATGACTCGGGATCCACCATCCCGAAGATCCTCAACTTGGCTGGTTAACTCCAGAAAATACAGTGAGGAAAGCTCCATTACCTTGAACCCAGAGCACAGATTTTCTCTCTTAGTCTAGCAATCCTCCTGCAACTCTGCAGGCTCCGATCCCCAACACATCGAAAATCACAACACCAACTATGAATCCTCACAAGCATTGCCCAACTAGCACTCAATCTTCCGGAATGATGCCAGCACCCTCATGCATCAAGGGAATGGGCATCGTTTTTCACAGGCAACCGCCTTGCCAGAAATATAGGACACGTCTCACACAGACTTCATGGCACACACGAGAGGATCCCAACCAAGCCAAATACATGATGCAAGACGATGGAGCTTAGAAAAAATGTGACTCCCTCCGACCAAGGAGAAAACAACATACCTCCTATGAAACGAGATAGCTCCACGCTTGACCTGACCTTAAACCTCGCGCACATTGGGAACCACACCTTCCAGCACCAAGAAAAATCATCACTATTTCTAGGTCCACTCCTCTGACAACACTCGCCAAGTGTCTCGTCAGACCACACTCACAGCATCTCCCGATGTGCCATCATCGCAATTCCTAGAGCTGCGACTCGTCACACCTCGAGCACTGACTTTGCTAATCACCAGCCACATAATCCACCACAATGGTTGAGCTAGCTACTGTCGCATGCTCCTTACTTATACCTGCCTCTGATCCCAAAATCATTAACACATCAAAACACTTAGCAAGCGTAGGTGCCTAATTTTGGGCACACCACAGACCATGTCTAGTCATAATAGAAGTGACACTTTTCCTTAGTTGATTGGGTGTGTGTAGCAATTTTTTTCTGAGGTACTATATATATATTTCACCCAAATCCCTGGGTGGCCATAGTGTTTGCCGCCCAATTCCTAAGGCGGCCAGGCTCCTGCTCGCCCAGAACCCAACGCAGCCCGATGCCTGGTTGCCTACACATCCCAAGGCGGCCAGCCTCCTGGCCACCCATTCCTCAAGATGGCCACATCCTTGGCCGCCCAGCTCCTTTGAACGGCCACACCCTTGGCCGCTCATCCTCCTTTGAATGACCATCGACCTGGTCGCCCACTGATAACCGCAGTCAACTCCATGATCTGCCTACTCTTGACACATCTTCTGCGATCGTTTCCACTTCGTAGGGTCGAGGCGCATGTAATCTCACATGTCCTCATCTCCAGATGGAGGGAAAAGAGTTTGAATCTATCTTGGAGTGGGAGGGAAATCTCCCCACATACAAATTCCCATTTCGAACAATTGATAGCTGGGGTTGAACACTATTGGAAGAGGCTACTGGTTTGAACCCAGAGAGTCACCCTTCCCGACCTTCCCCGAGAAGCAGAATCTGAAGTCAAAGAGCTCCGCTGCTGGGAGAGCCCTAGTTCCAGGGGGCGGCCATCAATATGGCTGCCCACCACCACTGAGTGGCCACATAGTTGACCACCTTCTGTTGGTCTACAGGCAAACCCCATCTTTCTCCCTTCGTTCCCATATCTTGCTACCTTTTAGTTCATTCTACTACATTCATGCATGATAGCTTTGCCTAGATCCCACTTTTAAAGAGATTTTTTTCAATCGAAAACATAGGGAAGGCGGATGGTTAAAAATCTCGGCTACCCCCTTTCCACCCCCCTTCTCGGTACGATAGACCCCATTTGCCTGTTTTCTTTACTTCTCTGAGCATATACTGTATTTCCACAGTCTAATGGTCTATTCTCTATTTGCTGGTTAATTTGCAGGGACTTCATCATTGACTCGTAGAGCTCCTCGTTCTTGGACGACCGAGAGCGAGGACAGGAAGGACCCACATCTCCCATTCCAAAGGCATTTGTGATCATCAATCCTGTGAGGCTCAGGTATAAGCCTCTGGTGATCACTACACTTCTGCCTTTCTAACTCATGCACTATAGGCATTCAGCAGCAGTTCAGAGAGAGGCACATGCAACTACGCTCACGTCACGCCTCGCTACCTTTCCGGCACCTACACCAAGGAGCGAAGAAACCATAAAAGATGCCAGGCTCAAAGACTGCTACACCTCTAGCCGTCGAACATCATTCCCTCGAATCTATCCATGCCAACATTGATCTATTCTCGATTCTCAGATCCTCAAAATATCCATCACTTGAGCTACTACCGTGCGGACCACCACGTCAAGAGCCACAACATGAACCATGATCGGCACCTACTAACCCTCATCCTCGGTCCTAGACTTGTCGTAGACCATTACATCTCACTTGCCACCTCACATAGTGCATCCAAGTCGATGCACAATGGCCCCAAATTCCACAATCTGGGCCACAAACCAAGCCACCGCCACACGGCCTCAAATCCAATCCAAAGCTAACACAGCCCATTTACGCGCAAAGCGTAGGACATAGAGCTCACTAGGACAACTCTGCCCAATCCTACCTCAAAATCCGCAAGGATAATTTGTCACGCCCCGAGCTTTTGATACAGTGGAAAGAATTCTCAGGAAACGTGAGCAGTCGCCATGGTAAGCCTCTTGCAAGCAAGATAATCAGAGCGCAAGTCAATCACACATAATGAGACTTTACAAGTAATTTGCTCAAGATTCTAAATTTATTTCATAATAATAATGATCACAAGTACATAAGACCATGACTTTTGATATCCTTACAATCTGACTCAAGAAAATAGAAAATTGAGGACTTATAGAGATTCCTAATTGAAATGAGCCGGTTGCACCTGAGTGGGAATACTCAAGTGAAGGACCCAATTCCAACAGGAGGGTGTTCCTACAGAGTGTAATGCCGGCTCTCCCTAAGCCTACCCATGCGTAGACCTACTGAGAACACAAAAACACAGATTTACGCAAGACAAACAAGCTATAAATAAAATACGGGATGCAGAACAGGGAACACATAGAAGGTGGCCACAACAGTGGCCATCTAAATCCTTGTGCGGCCAGGTCGATGGGTGCTCAGGGGGAGTGGGCGGCCAAGGTGCCGGCCGTTGGATATGGGGAGGGCGGCCAGAGTATGGGTCGTCTCCCACTGCAGGCGGCCAGCCTAGTGGCCGTTTGCTACTGGCCTAAGCGGCCACTGAGTGGGACCCCCAGGAGCCTAGGAGGCCAGGAGTTTGGCCGTCCTTTGAGAACTACAAAAATAGAGACTAACTGAAAACTTAAGATAACAACATAGGGACCTTCATTTCTTGGACTTTGGCATTTAGGACTGACAGTAGGCAATAGCTGGTCCCACCATGATCGCTAGTGTGTTGTAGCACTAGAGGCGGGGGGCGTGGCTGACCGACGACTGTGTGTGTATGTGTGCGACCTCCTTCTCCAAACTATGCTGCTTCTACCTACAGTGCACTGGTTAGAAGGAAAGAAATAACGTGATCGCCAGAGGCTTATCCCTGAGCCTCACAAGAATGAAAAGGATCGCCTGAGGAATGCCTCAAGTGGGGAGAACATTTGGTCTCGACTTCTCCATCCTCGGTCGGCCAAGGGCGGAGAGCCCTGCTTCATCCCGAAATGCCAAAATCTTGTAAACAATCACAAAAGCTCACAAAAATAAAGAAAAGAAGGCCATTAGTATTGCACAGTGTAGCAACAATTCTAAGAATCGGTAGGTGATAGATTATGACGCCGTGATTACATGGGGGTGGTGGGAAGGGGGGATGGTCGAGAGTTTCGGCCACCCGCCTTCCCTTTTGTTTAAAGGGGAAAACCTCTTGGAAGTGTTCTAGTAAATACTAACATGATATGAATGCAAATAGGGAGGGGGAAGGCAAAAATGAAAGAAGGAACAGAGAGATGGACGAATCAAATCCAAGGGGGTAGCTAAAACTCTAGGCTGACCAGTAGTGGTGTGGAGAAGACGCTGCTCCTCATGCTGGAGATGGTCTCCACCACCTTCTACCAACCTGCAACACCAGCAAGAAGAAGAAAACAGAGAAACCTCTCCTGCTGCCCGCAGATTCTCTCCTCTCACCTTCGGTCCGCCAATCGTCAACCCACTCGCCTACCTCTTGCTTCGTCGCCCCGGGAGGAGTTTTATACTCTGGGGCTCCATCTAGAAGTCTCGATGGGGCGTGCGGTTGATCATGGGTGATGAGGAATGATGGTGCCGGACGTGGCAGGAGAACAACCCACGTTTTGTGACTAGCAGTTGCCAAAAGGCGGCCAGATGACTGGCCTTCTACCAGGGGGTAGGCGGCCATCAATTTGGCCTTCCATGGACTTGGGCGGCCAACATAGTGGCCTTCCAGATGGGGGAGGGCGCCATGGGTTGTGACTTCTATCAACTTGGGCAGCCAACCTAACGGCCTTCTTGGGGTGGAGGATGGCAAGGGGTCTAGCCTCCTAGGGGCAGAGGGTGGCCGTCACCCTTGCCTTCTAGGGGGATGGGTGGCCAATGGTTTGGCGCCCGAACCCATGGGCTTTTGACCTCTTTAAGTAAGAGTGGCCCGTTAATGGGATGTGTTTGGGATGGACTTTAAAGCATAAAATGCCGATGAACCAGGTGAAGTGACCGCATCACTTACATGATGGCCTAATTGGGGATCCACGGGATGTCTGAAATTAGGCGTCTACATCGGGCACTCAATGTTTGACTGTTATTAGATGCAATTTGATAATTTTAATGCCTGAAAATCTTGGAAAACTCCTACCAGAGGAGTTGCTACTCCATCAGGACCCAAGAAGTCATGGGTACCTCTGTATGTTAAATGAGAACTTGTTTTGCAGGTGTGCCTTGGGGCCAAGAAATAAAAGGGGTTCAATAAGGCCAAGGAACCCATGTATGGTAAAACCCCAATTCTAGTATTCATGTGTTTAGTTGTGGATTTTCAATAATTCCATCCCTTGTTGAGCTGCATATCATGTTTTGAATTCGATAGAATCTCATGCATTCGATTACCTTTAATTAGTTGTTTGCATAAGGAGGAACTGAAATAAATGGGAGCACATAGGTTCTCATGTCGGCATATGTTATTTGCACGTCATCAATCAATCTCTCAATACATATGTTAGTCAGCTCAAGCATACATTTTCACATGTGCATATGCAATTTACATAGTCATGCATAGTCATGAAAAATTCATTTGCACTCTCATGTACAGTTTATAAAACCTACATTGCATATAGGATTGCACTGTATTTGTTATGCACTTTCATGCATGTCCAATGGTATATCAAATGGTGCTGGGGGAAGGACAGATTACGTCTGTCTAGAAACTCACACTATGCGTGAGATGATCTTATGACCTATCCGCCTAGTACCATGGGACATATTTGCATATAGAGCAGTCTAGATGTTCATGAAATTAATTCAATAAAACCCCTGCATAGTCTTCATGTCATATTTGATGACTTAGCGCATGTATATAGGGGGAGTCCATGCATTTTATAGTCAGGTCACATGCATTATGTTGCTTATGCATGTACTGACTTTAAAACTAATTGCATAACATTCATGTTGAAAATACAAAAAGATCATTTGCAATGCTTGCACATTCCTAGGGGGAGATAATTTGAATAAATCTTTGAATCATTTTTCTGGTTTTCATATTCTGACCAGTCTTCGACTGAGGTAGTAGATGACTTGTTCGACCTTCTTTATTATTCTGGACCAGCATTGCCCCTAGGGAGTAGTGTGTAGCTGCTATATATAGAACTAGCGATCGTCCTTTCTTCTGTGCCCCCAGCACTGGAGGGGTTTTCAAATAGTCCTTCAGGTTGTTAAAGGCTGTCTGACATTCTTCATCCCAATAAAAGGGAATCACCTTCATCATCAACTTGTGGAAGGGATGGCACCGCCCTGACAGGTTAGATATAAACTGCCGGATAAAAACCAGACGGCCTTATAGAGATCTCAGCTCGGAGAGGTTCCTTAGTGGAGGTAACTCTTGGATTGCTGATCTTTGCGGGGTCTATTTTAATTCCCTGATATCTGACAATGAAGCCTAAGAATTTTCCACTCGACACTCTGAATGCACACTTCATAGGGTTCATCTTTAGTTCATACTGCCTGAGCCTCTGAAACATAACTCGGAGGTATTGCAGATGGTCTTCTTTTCTTCTGGTCTTGATCACCAGGGCATCTAT
Organism: Amorphophallus titanum; assembly: GCA_024336825.1. NCBI lineage: Eukaryota > Viridiplantae > Streptophyta > Magnoliopsida > Alismatales > Araceae > Amorphophallus > Amorphophallus titanum. The sequence continues at coordinate 3,531,003 of JANBPO010009603.1, forward strand.
GTAGCACTCGACCTTGTGGTAGAACATCTCATCAAATATTCTGGTCATCATCTGCTGGTAAGTTACGCCGATATTCTTTAATCCGAATGGCATCCTCTTGTAGTGATAGATACCCTTCACAGTTTGGAAGGTAGTATGGACTTGATCATGTTCCGGGATCCATATCTAGTCGTAGCTGGATGACCTGTCCATAAATGATAGAGCTTCATAGCCAGTTGTGGCATTGATCATTACTTCCGTGATTGACACTGAAAAATCATCCTTGGGGCATGCTTTATTCAGATCTTGGAAGTTTACACATATCCAGATCTGCCCATTCTTCTTTTTCACGGGCATAATATTAGCCAGCCACATGGTATATTAGTTTTCTTCGACAAAACCCACATCAATGAGTTTGTTTACTTTTTTGCATATCCGAGTGATAAGCTCTGGCCTCTTGCATCGTGGCGACTGCTTTACTGGCTCTGTCTCGGGATTTATGTCCAGCTCATGCTGTGATACTGCAGGGCTAAGTCTTGGCATCTCCTTGTAAGTCGAGGTAAAGTAATCCTAGTATTCTAGTAGTAGTTGGATTTACCGCTTCTGCTCTTCAGAAGATAACCGAGCATTGAGGAAGGTTGGCTTGGGGTCATCTCCTTCTCCCAAGTTGACCTCTATTAGCTCATCGACTGTGGCTTGGCCTCCGTCTTCTATTTCTGGGGGCACTAGCTGGAGATCAACGAAATCTGGAATGTCATCTTCGAACTCGAGCACCTCGATCTCTTCATCTCATTTTCCCCGAACCTCTTCAGGAGCTTCTAATTCAGCTGGTGGCAGCTATATGAGTTGTTCTATTAGCAGGTCCTCTGCGGCTGTAGTTTTTCCAGATGCACTAGCAACTTCAACTAGTGCTGGTGTGCTGGTGGCCTCGAAAGATTGACAGCTATTTGATGCTAAGTTGGAGGAGTGGCATTGCAACTTTGTGGCATATGAAGACAATTCTGCCCTCTCGCCTCCTTGAATCTCCCCGTCTTTAGTGGAGGTGGCCCGCTCTTTTCCAGCAACGGACATTTCCCGATCAGTTTTAACAGAAACATCCTTGATCAGTATAAGAGGTGGTGATATCTCCGCCAAGGGAGAGCTATAGGAGAAGGATAGCCCTGCTTCCTCAATATCTTCAGCTTCACTACTGCTGGCCGTGTCAAATTTGGCTTGAAAAGCTGTTTCTTCCAGGTAGACCTGCTCCCAGCACCTGCAATGAGTTATTGCTTCGATTCTAAGTCTGTTGATTGAGCTGACCTAGCATGTTCAGCTTTCACCTGGTATTCATCAAAAGTTACCCCCAGTGAGCTGTCTCCTGTTGGGAAGAAAGCGGACATAGTGTCCACTTCATAGCGCCCACTGTAATAATATTCTTCAAGGGTGAAGCCCAACCCTAGATATTGGGAAACACGTCTCAACTCTTTGTCTAGGCTGGCAGGATACCAAAGCCTTTTGAATGCTTCTTTCTCCTTGCAAGGCTAGCCGAATGGGATATGCTGTTTTTGAAACATCTTAGCCATCTAGTTTGTTGTGGTCAGCCCCTGAATGGGGACTAACGGGTTCTCTATATCTTCAGGGAGGTGACAGTCGATGTCTTCCTGTGTAGGGTGTTCTTCAGTAGTGTAAAATAAGCTACTGGGGCCTTCAGACTATGCCACCTCCCATGTTCTAAAAGGGTCGACAGTGACATTATCGAGACCGAGGACTGGCTTGGTAAGACCTTCCAGGATTTTGATATGGTCGTGATGCTGGTCGATCCCAGCTTCATTATTTTTAGGAAAGGAGACAGGAGGTGCTGTTCTGCCTACGTCCCCTATGCTGGCGATGTGTGAAACTGTCTTGGGATTGACATATCCTGGTGGTGGTGGTGGGAACCAGTCATCACCGGAGGTACTTTTTGATGCCCTTGCTGGGGTCTTGGCCTCGGAGGTCTTCTGTGACTGCTTTGCATATAGAGAAGCATCAAGCAGATGACACTCAAATACTTCAAAGTGTTGGAGGTCAGCAAATATCCTCTCCTCCTTCCCCTCTTGGTTGTATTTGATACACTGGCGTAGTGTGGAGGGTACCACAAGGTTCTCATGTAGCCAAGGCCGGCCAAGTACTGCTTTGTACAAGGTGCGAGAATTGATAATATGAAACTGCACCTTCACAGTAAAATCTGCCATAGTGAGTGTAAATTCTACCACTCCCAGCGCAATTCAAACTTTTGGTTGAAGCCGGCGATACGCATATCACCAACTTTGTCGAGGCACACATTAAAGTAGTACCTCTGGTATATTCTATACGGCAGGATGTTAACGACTACTCCAGGATCCACCAGAATCTGGTTTAGCTTCTGACCATTCAAATGCCCCTTCATGTACATCGGTCTGTTGTGGCTAACAGTACGGAGTAACATGTCCTCTTGAGTGAAAGTGATGTGGGCATCTCACGACACTCTCTTTGGCTCGGGTTGCCTGCATCTCCTTAAGGAGGACCAGGTATGTTGTTCACATGTTATCTTCATTTTTTTAGTCTTATCTTATGTATTTTTCTTTATTGATTTATATTTTTATGGTCTAATTCTCTTAATTGTGCTTAATTGGGCCCTAGTACCTTTATTTTGGGCCCATAAGATTGAGTCTAGGATGAGCTTGGTCTTTTGTCTATTTGTCAAGGGCATTTTGGTCTTGTAAAGAGTGGTTGCCTATAAATAGGCCCCTCTCTCTCTCATGTACACACCTTTGATGATTTTTGAATAGAAGAAGATCCAGAGTTCTTTTTTTCCTCTCCTTCTCACTCTCTTTTTTCCACATCTCTCTCACTTTCTCTCTCACTTTCTCTCTCTCTTTCTCTCTCTCCTCAAGGGGGCCATAGCCCTCTCTCTCTCCTCCCCTCCCACCTACTTTCTCTCTCTACCTCCCTCCATTAAGAACTCTCCAACTCCCTATAACCCCACTCTTTATGCCACCCTAGCCCTAAGGGAGAATCCACCACTCCCCTCTCCACCCTCCAACCACCAACCACCCACTCCTCTTCCCCAAGCACCCATCCACCACCCAAAGGCTGAAGGAGATTCACCCTAGGCCAAATTTAAATCTCCCTCCCAGCTGGCTACGCTCCCTTATCTCCCCACCCCCTCCCAGATCTGGGTGACCTGCTCCCCCCATAGTCCCTTGGTCGGCCCTCCTCCTCCCCCCATTCCACCCTCTCTCCAGTGCGCACCCAGCCCACACCTTGCCATCTCCAGCCAGCTCCAATAGAATCCCACCTCATCCCTGCACCCTCAGCCTCCCCAGCAGCCCTCCAGCAACTCTCTTCCTCTTCCAACAGCCATCACCCCCCTAGCTCTCTGCTAATCCTTCACCCATTCCACCTCCATACCCCACTCTCCCTCAGACCCAGCCTAGGGTTGCAGGTAGTAGATCACTAGCAGTTTGTAGAGACTGTCACATCGTCACCACGAGGCTTCAAGAGGCATACCATATACCAGTGGATTACTCATCTAGTGAGCTTCGCAGCCAAGGTGGTCTCGTCTACATCTGACCTCAGAGTGGTCCCGAGAAGCAGATCTCGCCCAGCTGCGCATTCCTGCCCTAGCAGACAACCAGATACCTACTGCAGAGACTACCCCGGTCGCCCTCCTACATTTCCTGGTGAGGTTTTTATCTGAGGCAAGATCCAGCAAGCCCCCTCTCAGCTCTAGGAAGAGGGAGGCTATTCGCCCACCCGAGCACCCGGTTCCAGCCATCTTCGTTGAACTACGTAGATTGATCCTGTCTATTCTAGGTAGGACTAACCCTCCTCTGTTCAGAACTTTCTTCTCCGACCTCTGTTTGGGCTTTCATCAGTTCCTGTTAGAACCTACTTTGACCATGGTCACGTCAATGCTAGTCTCACCTCCATCAGAGTTCGAAGGAGCCCGGGATAGCTTCTGCAACCACCCTCTTTAGTTCTGTACCAGACAGAGTCAGTCTGGAATGATCCTGAATCCATAGCTGCAGTGGCCTGTAACCTTCCCTGATCGGCCTCAAAATTATACGGCGTCTTCCTGGGTCAGTCTCGATCGTCCCAATGGTGGTCCCACCTCTGGCACCCTCCGGACAAGTTCGTGGTTGTCCCTACATCGACACTCTATCCTTCAGTCCCTGACAGAGAAGAAATAGGATGATTCGAGAAGACGAAGGCATAGCGCCCCAGCCCGGTCTCCAGACGACTACCAACTTCTACAGTCAACTGCTACCTCACTCCTAGACGACTCAGCACTAGCCCTGCCCCCCTGCAACATCGGGAGATGCCCGCAGCAAGCCTGGCTTCCATTCTCTACCCTTGCAGGTCAACCCTGGATAGAACCGGTCTCTTCGGTTATCCCCGCCCCCTTCACCTGGCCGGCTGACCGCCCCTCCCTGCGTGGAGGTAGTTTTGTCTGTAACTTCATTAACCCTCGTGCCGAGAGCCCCCCTCCTGTGTGAGATGTAGTGCTGTAATAATCTTATTTCAAGTCAAGTGCCTCTGATGCAGTGTGCGGGCACATACAACGCTTCCTTGCTCACCCACATCTCCGGCCGGGATCGATGTCTTCACACTGATCAGGTGAGTGACTGGTCCCCCCCTTGGCTGGTTGATTTCTTTGCTTGCCTAGTATTGCCTTTGCATGTCCGTCGGACAGTGAGACGAGAGCGCGGACTCGCACACCACTCTTAGTGTGCCCACCACAGACCGTGAGTGAGAGCCACCCAAACCCACACCTCAACGTGCCGGCCGCCCACGAAGTTGGGAATCCTAGGCCCTTAGGGGTTAGCCTAAGCCAACTAAGTCCCCTAGAATGATTGGGTCCCACCTCGGACCCTCGCCATCATCCCCCGATTACCATCAGGAGATCGTGTGCGTAGTGTGAGTAAGCCGCTAGCGTGAGTCTGTTGATTGTCCCTGTATGCTTGCAAGTCTAGGTCCTAGGCTCATCAAGTCATCCATCATCATCCCAAGGCTGTGCCACATCATAAAGACTAAAAACTTGAGCTTTTAGGCCCAAGCCTAGCCCTAGAGTCATAATAGGGAATATTTCCTTAATTAAGATGGATAATTAGGGATAATTAGTAGAGGAATTTGAATTAAATTCAAAATTTCACGGCCCAGCCAGGTCGCGGTCAGTCGTGCAACCGCGTTCTGGAAGGTCGCGGTCCATATTCGACCACGTTTAAGTTTCGTATGTAGAAGTAGTTAAAATGAGGAAAGATTGGATTTTTATCCACCAAATCGCCATGGATCGATATGATCTGGCAAGGAAACGTGTCTAGGCCTCTTAGGGGGTCGAATGGAAAGCCCATAGGACTCCTAATTGGACATAAAACCCAAACCCTAGGCTAATCTCTATAAATAGGGCCCATATTGTCCTACGTGAACCCAAATTTTGGGTCGCGTGATTCGAAGGTATAATATCATTATTTCAAGTTCTTCCTTTAGAGTTAATTATTCCTCTTTTTGATTAAAGAATGTGCGCCCGTTGGAGTGGATGCCAATCAATTAATGACTATTATTGGAGATGTCAATTCTTATGGAAAGTCTGGAATTATCAATATTAAGACAAAGAATGAGTGTCCAGAATGGTGGATGCACATTTAATTAGCGACGGGAGTAGTCGACGCCCATTTTTCTTACATCTCTGTTTTTACCTGGGCTCCTTTCCGTGGTTGTTCATTGCCCATTTTTATCCCTCCGCTTCTTGGGGAAGGTTTATCCCCTTCCTTGCTTAGAGTCCTTCCATAGCTAGGACTCCTCTCTTATAAATTTGGGATCCTTTGTGCTCGGGCAAGGGGAGAGAGAGAAGGAGAAGAGAGAACACACAGAGAACACGGATATACAGAAACACACAGTGGAACACACAGAGATATAGGGATTTCTCTATTGTGCTTTCTGTTCTTCTTTTGCAGTGCCATTAGAGTGGAGGACATCCTCTGTTTCTGCCCCGATCCCCCTTCTGTCATTTATTTAGTTTGCATGCATCCATAATATTACTCACATGTTTGATCTAGCATTTGCTACATCTCCTTGCATATCACTGCACCACATTCATACTCCCACACTTACACTTAAGGGGTTTAAAAACACACAAGGTGTGTCCACTCTTCATATGCATACGTTCATTCTTATTAAGAGCTGATACTGCACGACTGTGTCTAATTTAGTGCTTTCTTACCTTTTCTGTGCTTGTTTCAGGGTAATCAGATCAGGAGACCCCCTTAGCCGACCGACCAGTTAAAGGATGAAGCAAAACCCATACACCTGCTCATCAGGTATTTCCCGTGATCACGTTCTTCTATTAGTATTGAGGATTTTTCTCTGGCAATCACACTCTAGTGAGCACCACGTGCTCTTTGACACTTTATTTCGTTCACTGTCAATTTCTCCTGTCAGAATTCCATTTGGCCCTTTTCTCTTTTCAATTCAATACTATTTTTCACATTACACTAAGTGACGCATTCTCAGCGATGATGACAAGCAGAGGAGAAATAGAGAGTGAGAGGGAGAATGGCTTTGGTGGCGATGAGGGCAAGCAGAGGAGAAAGAGAGAGTGAGAGGGAGAATGAAGGGGAGGAAGGGGTCGATCAAGGTTGGAGGCTGTGAAATTTTACGACGGATATTCAGAAAGAAATTATTTTCGTCAGAAATTTCAGACGTAATAATGTCCGTCTGAATATCCGTCGTAAAATTTTTGTATATTTCCAATGGAATAATGTTCATCCGAATATCCATCGCAAATTGAGATGTATATTCAGACATATAATAATCTCTCTAAAATACAGATGGAATTTGTGTTGAATCATATCCGTCTAAATTTACAAACTAATATTTCGATGAAAATTAATCTGTTTGAAATTTTTGTCGCTAAAACCACCTTTTCCTGTAGTTGCATTTATGCCTTCATCAGTGCAGACCTTCCATTTGAGTCGACGCTTAAATCTCTCTCTTCCTTGTGTTGACGTTTAGCCCTCGTCAACGAATGTTCACCATTTGGTGAATGGCCCTTGGCCTAAGCCACTACACTTATATGCATACATGAATTGATCTCTTCCTCGAGTTTGAACACTACACTTCAACCCGTGCATATTCTTACAAAAAAAATGGGGCTTAAAATAGAGGTGTCCTGCCAGACTTGTTCGAGCATTCTGTCGAGTAGGGGCAAAAATGGCTATAGCCCAGCTGTGGCGAAAACCTGAAAGGGTGCTGCAGGTAAAATTGGGCACCCTGCCACGTGAAAACCCAAAAGGGCGTGTGGGTAAAAGCAAGAAGGGGATGGCTCTAGGGAAAACCCAAAAGGGCGCATGGGTCAGTAATGTGGTTATCAAAAGATAAATACATATGTACACCATCACTATTCGTTTCCCAAGCCCATGCCATGAAAATGCCCCGCATGACGTTCCTCATATGTCCCACCAGAAAATCTGAAGCCGTCATCGATCTTCGATACCTTTGTTGGACTTGATGCAAAAATCCTTTGGTGTAGGCCTCACGCTTATGCTGCTAAAACAAAACCTTCTTTGCTTCAGCATTTATCTCATGCCGATGAACAAACTACCGTTGATCTATTGACATCATTGTCAGGATCGATGCAAAAACCCTCCAGTGTAGGCCTTACGCCTATGCTACTAAAACAAAACCTTCTTTGCTTCGGCATTTATCCCATTCTGATGAACAAACTACTATTGATCCATTGACATCATCGTCAGGATCGATGCTAAAACCCTTTGGTGTAGGCCTTACGCCTATGTGACTAAAACAAAACCTTTCTTTACTTTGGCATTTACCGCATGCCGATGAACAAACTATTGTTGATCCATTAACATCATCGTCAGGATCGATGCTAAAACAGTTCGATGTAGGCATTAAAGCTATGCTGCTAAAACAAAACCTTTCTTTACTTTGACATTTACCCCATGTCGATGAACAAACTGCCATCGAGCCCTCGACATCTTCGTTGAGGTCGATGCTAAAATCCTTCGGTATAGGCCTTATGCCTATACTGCTAAAAATAAAATCTTTCTTGCTTCGGCATTGTTGGGTCCCGTAGTGTAGTGACACGGATCTAGAGGGGGGTGAATAGATCTCTCTTAAAAAATTAAGTCCAATTTGAAAACTTAAACGTCGCACAGCTCAACCTAACCAAATGCTTGCATATGAAGATGTACACACACGGAGAATAGAAGAACTTAACTAAACTTGTGTATAAGAGAGTCTACCATCCATGGAAAACGAAATTAACAATCCAACCTGTGAATGGTGAAAGGAGATATGGAGCAAATGCACAATCATCCACAAGAACACAATGATTTTTTAGGTGGTTCGGGACCGAGTCAAAGATAATTCTCCAAGAAATATGCCGATGCTGATTCATCCGCCGCCGTTCTCAGAGATCGAATAGGGACCTACTACCTTCGTCCCGGTGGAGCACCGTCTTCAGAAGCCTTCTGGTGGATGACGTCCCTTTGGACGTCCGTGTTTGCTATCCTGCCGACCAGCAAGTCATCGAGCCGGAGCCACTGCCTACAACCACCCGGGACCGTCAACGTGCTTCCCACCAACCCATGTTCGGTGCTCCCGGAGTCATTGTGTAACCCTTTACCTCCCTGCGTGGAGTGGGAAAAAGAAATCACTTCTGTAAATTAATTGTTACTGCTGTATTAGGAGTTACAGTCCTGGCCAGGATGTCTTCCCTACGCCCCGTCTGTGGAGGTACACTCGCCACCCCGCTCTTAGTCGCATTTGCTTTTCTAGTATAAGTTCTTATTCCACTGCTTGTGAGCATGTTAGGATCTTAGCTCGTTGTGTTGTTTAAATCACCACTGCGAGAGAGAGCGAGACCTCCTGATCCAGGCACGAGAGAGAGCCAGCCACCCTTGACTCACTGCCAGTTTCTCAACCGCACACCTCCGTATGCTTCCCTCGCTAAGGGACGAGCTGCGAGCTTGCTTAGAGTCCCAGGTTCGCTTGTAAATCAGTCGAGTCACATTGTCATCCCACATCATCTCCTCATCGAAATAGAAAGGTAGCACTAAAAGCAACTCCTCCTCGAATACAAAGACTGCTTCGCTTAGACATACAAGGAGATGCCAGGGCTAGACCCCTCCATAGCAGAGTATGAGCTAGCCATTTCTCCCTCAGCCACTCCAGTCAAATAGCCACAGCGGCACCTGCGCCATGAGCTGGAACTCTAGGTTTCAGTCAAAGTTAATAAAATGGTAGAGGTCGACTTCATCGAGCCATGTATCTACCCGATTTGGCTCACCAACATTGTCCCAGTCAAGAAGAAAAGTGGTCAAGTCTGCATCTGTGTCGACTTCTGGGGCCTCAACAAAGCATGTCCGAAGGATGACTTTCTAGTCTCGATCACAGAAACAATGGTTGATATGACCACCGGACATGAAGCCCTATCTTCCATGGATGGGTCATCTGGTTATAACTAGATATGGATGTCCGTCAAAGATAAAAATCACAGTGCCTTCAGATCCCCCAAAGGGGTCTTCAACTACAAGTGCATGCCCTTCGGTTTGAAGAATGCCGGTGCTACATACTAGAGGGCTATGACTAAAATATTCAATGACATGCTACACAATATCATCGAATGCTATGTCGATGACCTCGTCGTCAAGACTAAAAGGTGGGAAGACCATCTGTGTGATCTACGCCAGTTCTTCGAGCATCTCCGGCAATATGGGCTCAAGATGAACTATATGAAATGTGCCTTTGGCATATCCAATGGCAAGTTTCCTGGTTTCATTGTCAGGTACTGAGGAATCGAAGTGGACCCCAGCAAGATCAAAGCGATCCGAGAGCTTCCACCATCTGACAACCTCACTGAGCTTAGGTCATTCCAAGGAAGATTGACCTACATTCGGAGGTTTATCTCCAACCTCTCCGGTCGATGTGCGCCTTTCAGCAAACTGATGAAGAAAGACACCCCATTCATATGAGACTCAGATTGCTAGGTGGGCTTCGATCAAATCAAGGAGTACCTCCTCACTCCCCCGGTCCTGGGGGCACCAGTTAAGGGTAAACCTCTCATACTCTACATCGCCACAATGGATGCCTCATTGGGGGCTCTGCTGGCACAAATCAATGAGGAAGGCAAAGAGTAGCCACTCGACTACCTCAGTTGGAAAATGATCGATGCCGAGTACCGCTACTCATCCATGGAGAAAGTCTTCTTGGCATTGGTGTTCACCATCAAGAAGTTACGGCATTACCTCCTATCCCATCAGGTCAAGCTTATATCTAAACATGACCCACTAAAGTTTCTCCTTCGGCAGCTCGTTCTCTTAGGTCAACTAGGAAAATGGCCCCTCATGTTGATGGAGTATGATATTACCTACGTCCCCAGGAAAGCAATCAAGCGACAAGGCATGGCCGAATTCTTAGCAGCCTATCTAGTACCGGATGATTCACCTCTCAGCACGGAGCTCCCTAACGAGGAGTCCTTTGTTTCCCAGTCACCAACTCCAGTTGAACAGGCCAGAGATGTCTTCCATTACAAGCAGCAAGACACCCACATAGCCAACATGCCCTGCTGGGAGCTCTACTTTGACGACACTTCCCGGGGGATCACTCGAAGCAACCAAGATTCATCCGCCATGGCGGGCGCCAGCATTATTTTCCTGACTCCTCGGGGTAGAGTTCTGTATAACTCTTGCACCCTTATGAAATCCCTGACTAACATTGAAGGTGAGTATGAAGCTCTAATCATTGGGCTTTAGATGGCTCTCGACATGGGCATTGAGCGCCTCAAATCCTACGAGGACTCTCAGCTAATAGTCTAACAAGTCCTCAGCATCTACCATGTACGAAAATAGGAGTTGATCCCATACCATGTCACCGTCACCAGACTAACCCAGAAGTTATATTTCTTTGAAATAGATCATGTTCCTAGAAGTAGCAACGCCCAGGCAGATGCCCTGAGAAAATTGGCTGTGGCCATTAAGCTCCCGCCTGAGGGCAAGGTTGACATCACAATCAAGCATTGAAGATTGATGCCAAGCTCACTCTGATGGGATAGGTGCGATGGATTCAGAGGGGGGTGAATGAATCCCTATGTAAAAACCTTGACCGATTTAAAAATTAGCTGTTAGAAATGCAGAAGCAGAATGAACAAGTCCTTGGGATAAACTAGATGCTCTGTACAAATGATGAGTGAATGACAGATAAATAGATTTTCTGAGTTCTGCGGGAACCAATATTATTACATTTCCTATGTCTTACGCTATATGGTCAAAGCAATTCATTACAAAGGAAAACCTTGCAAGTTCTGAGTACATGAGAACCATTAGACATTGAATGCCAACAGAATATGTGAAAGCCCACAGGAGGAAAATGAAAATATGATAGCAAGCAGCTGGGTTTTTTAAAGACTTCATAAGGATGTGACAATCGCAAGTTGTCAATCAGCATGTTAGATGTATGCCAGCTAATGCAATTTCTGCCATTTGCACACTCGTTGAGTCCATGCACAATTACATAATAGCACAAGTTCCTCACAATCACACTGCAAACACAACCCTAAAATGAAAGATTAACACTCTTGTCAGACGCTTTCTATTAGGAAAGCCTCATCCCAGAACTCCTTTTTCAAAAAACTTAAATGCTTCATGGTGTTCATATTCTGGAGGTTCCCTAGTCAGAGCATTTGTACATTTGTACCGTGCATTCTTTTGTACCAGGTGCAGCTCCACATTTACCCATGCTCAGAATTCTGTGATTTTCTGTTTTCAGTTCTACCTGCTAATCTAAGGCCGCGTTTGAAAACACAGTTGGGGGGATTCCAATCATTGGAATCTCTCAGCAGAATCCCCCCAACAGCCCAACTATGTTCCCAAATGATGTCGGGCACTCCGACTTGCGTGCAAGAACGGATTATGGGAGAGAGACGCAGGCACAACACTCCCCATCTCCTGAAAGCGCTGGAAGCTCGGCGAGGGCCGATTCTGCGGCTGGATGAGGGATCCTGGGTGGCCAGATTCCTGTTTTGCCCTTTTTTCTTCCCCCTCCCCATCACCGCATCTTCACAATGCCTTCTTCCTCATCCCCAGCAACAGCGGCACCGTAGCCGCAGCAGTGCCACGCCCTTCCCCCCTCCCCACCCACTGCCCTCACCCCCAGCAGCAACCGTGCACCACAGCAGCGCCACGCCCTTTCCCCTCCCTATCCTCCCACCGCCTTCTTCCTCGCCCCAGGCGGCAGCAGCACGCCGCAGCAGCAGTGCTGTGCCCTTCACCACTGCAGCAGCCGCCATAGTCCACCACCTCCATCCGCAGGACATAGAACTGTTCATGGTATTGTTCAGGCAATTTGGATGAACAGTAAAATCTCGGAGAAACAGTGAAGTATTGTCATTCCCAAATACTGTTCAACCGAGGGCAAAACATAGGGTAAAAAAGGGCAGAACGATCATTAGAAGTCCACCACCACCTGGATTCAAAACGACCACAACGATCAGCCAAATGAGATTGGGATTTTTTTTTTGGGGGGGGGGGGGACCCTCTTATTGGACCCTGTACGGCTGGTGCGATTCCTGAAAATCTCTTAGTCCCCAACCGCATTCCCTCCAAGGTAAGTATTACTCAACCAGCTCCACTAGGAATTCAGCACAATAGTTTAAGTTATCCCCTGACACCAAAGATGCCATTGACTCTTCTTGTCAAGGCTTTCAGTTAGTTACAAAATGACATTAGATTTGGGGAAAAGGGCTAATTGTTCACTGGCTAAAACTAGTTGACGTCACACTCATCAAGACATCAAATCCTGATTTTTCTAGACTGACAGTCACCAGGTCCACAACTATGGCATGAAGAAGTAAGACCAAACTGAGAGAGAGCAGCATAGACAAGCATGGAGTTGTGAATGACAAATATAAGTTTAATTCAAGACAATGCTATCCATGAACATCAATTGCATTGTTCCAATGGGCACTTGTGAAACAAATACATCCATCCACATTCCACAATGGCGAGTGTCTTCTATGACCAGCTGTAAGTGTAAGATTTCTGCGGATTTAATTGCAATTTCCAAAGGTAAACTTAACCAAACATATATATGACTCTCAAAAGATTCACCTATGCTCTGGAAAGACTCTACATAAAGAGGGAAAGAGGAACGTTAGAAATAGGGATACATTATCTTCTCCAGACTGACTATCCGCCAAGGATTTAATGAATATAATTTCTAACTTATCTTTTAAGATAAGTTAATGGGATCTTTGCATGAATAACCATAACAAGTTTTTATTTACACAAAAGTATCTCCTTGGAGCAAAAAATGCCATGATTACCCTGACTTTGTCCGAATGGTACACATGTAAACTATGCTACTATAATAGAGATGTTCATGCAAAAAGGATTCATGACATATTTCAAGAGGGCGGTAAGCTTGTGCCTCCAAAAGGTTTGTGTCCTTCCGTGTCTGGTACAGCTTCTTACATCAATGTTTCCTTCTTGTGCATTGACAATGCTGTGACACACAGGATACCCCCCCTGGCCCTTCAACAAAAATCTACCAAAATTCACATGTATTTCACATTGTGATGAAGTTGTACCAGCCACTAACACCAGGTAAACATAAATTAAAGCGTGGCTGGCAAGCATCTGCACAACATTGAAATATACATACCAGGTTGGGGCATTTGTTAAGAAAATTTGGTAAACCTGTGTGGTGAAAAGCAAGGGCCCAATATAAAACAACAGTGACGTCCACATCTCAGGGTTATTAAGTGAAGGCTGACTCAAAGCAATTGTAAGCACCATTTATCCAAGGCAATTAACCAATCATTCATCAAATTGAAAATATGTGAATTAATTGAAGAGTCCATAAGAATCAGAGGATGTAGTGGAAGGGCTATTGCCAACCTTAGTTGAAAAGGCTATCGGTAATAGCACATCTGGATTCATTGCATCCTCAGGGAAGTTCCGCAAGGCATGTACAAGTTTCTCAAATGGCAATTTTACCTTATGAACAAAGAAGGTGTTAATAAGTGAAAATGATCAAAGAAAGGCTCAGAAGAACAAGAAAGCAATCAGATAGTCTCACCAAGTCATCATGGCAGCCTGCTTGTGCAGCAGCTGTTGCCGCAGCTCCGGCATTGGCTCGAGCAGCTCAACCGGTTGCGCCAGGACTTGCAACGCTTCGAAAAGCGCCTGGGCGGGATGACCGACCAGGGCCATGACGTCGGCGGCGACACCGTGAATAGCTGGATCCGCGCCCTGGCCGATATGCAGCAGATTCTGGCCGAATTTCAGATGCAAAGCCTCTCTTGATTCCATCTCTATGTCAAATTCCATTAGTTATCTCTATCCTCATTTTTTTTACTCATATATTTGCTTTTGGCGTTATATTAATCGTTTACTTCTCATCATACTTCTTTTACTCATATGGTACAGCCTTAACCATATTGTTTTCCTTCAATAATAATGCCATATCCAAATAGGTGCAGTATACCACTCTCCACAACAGCCATCCTATCTAAAATTCAGATGGTCAAGGTGACTCCCACCTTCTGAGAGGTCAAACTTAAGTTTGGTGTTCCTTGTCTAGAGAGCACCAAACTTAAGTTCAGCCTGCCATGTCGTTTGGTTTGAAGATGGGACAGCAATGGGAGAGAGAGGATCAGGCCATGACAATATTGCATTGCTCATTTTCCTTGTATGTTATTCTCTCTCCTCACCAGCCCCTTAGAAGGCCCTAATGGTGATGAGGTTGGCGAAGATTTGTGGGGCTACTTTTGAAGATACAATGGGTACGAGGGACTTCAAAATTAGATAGGTGCATGTTTCAATTAACAAAGACTTTTTTATATTGAACATGATACTCCAAATGCTTCTTAAGAAGATGCAAAATGACATTGGTTATATTTTGACATACAATTTAGCTATCACTATTGCAATGTACATTGTGACATGATTTAGTTTTTTTATGCATAGTGAGATCCTCTTTCCTCTACATAGTTAATCTTTGAGCTAAAAGCCTGCATTAGTTTACCTAAAAATGTTGATGGCTGATGCTCTCCCCAGGGAAATTATGATTAATGTCATCATGGGATGCTCATTCTAGAGAAACTATATTCACAATTTTGCATGGTAATCAAGTAATCTTTATTGACAATAAGGTGGTTGATTGGTTAGCTCATGGGGATGTTCCATCTTCTTTTAGTTTGGGGCATATTATCCCTAAAATTATGTCACATATACATAAAATCTTGTGACAAAACAGTGTATGAAGCATCATATATAGTCATCCTATATGTTGTCACTCCTTGTCATTTGTATATCAATTGCATATTAAATATTGAATAAAAAAATTATTAACCATGTTAGTAACGAAGTAGCTCTCAAAATGGGATGAATGAGAGTGCCAAATAAAAATTAAGAATTAAATTGTATATGTAACAGTCGAGATTCGTCACCCCAATCATGGACTACACCCATAATAATTTATTTGGTGAGGGAAGAGAGATGTGCCGCTAAAGAGAAACCTGTAGGCATGAATCACAGTTAGAAAGAGTCCTGAGAGATATCCTAGAGGACAACCCTCTGATCGTCAAGTCAATCAATTGGCGAGGTGGTGGGGAACTCTTGGAAGGAGGGGATGAGCTCAGACCATAGTGAAGGAGAGTTTGAGGGACTGAGGTTGCATACCTCTCTGGTCGTAAGGCCAGAGTCCTATTTATATCTTCACCGTGGGGTTGACCTTCACCTTTGTTCGGCTACTATGGTCAGAGGAGGCGTGAGTCGCCCCGCCTGCTCATCTCACAAAGTAGAGAGGCGTGGGCATTAACCCACTATTCCTTCACCAGAGGAGGTAGCTCCACCTAGGGGTGGGCACGGTCCGGTTTGGTCCGATTCACCGCTTTTTTTTCTCAAACCGAACCAGATCAGCTTGAGTCTTAAACCGACCCAAACCAAACCATTTTACATGATGAACCGAACCAAACCAAACCGACCCAAACCAGTTCGATTTGCTTCGGTTCATCGGTTTGGGCTTACAATTTTTGGGCCTTGAGCAATCCCCAAAATAAGTTAAATAACTGCACAAACAATAGAATGGGACTTCTAGAGGGTAACATGCTCGTCATTCTCCACATGAAACAACCAAAAACACGGGATTAAGGAAAAGTATCATGGTAATCAATGCCATTTTCCTGTAAACACATAATTAGGTCACACACGCAGTCACGCTTGGCCGCTTGGGTACGTGTAATCGGGTTATGTGGGCCGGTTCGATTTTCTCAAATAGAAAACTGAACCAACCCGTTTCAATTTAAAATGGGTCGGTTCGGTTCAGCAAACCGAACAACAGCATGAATAACCCGATCCAAATCTGATTTTTCAGTTCGGTTTGGATTGTGTCATCGGGTCGGTCTGGTTTCTGCACACCCCTAGCTCCACCATTAATATGATAGGACTTGCAGGAGACAGGGGCTTGCTTTATCAGGGAGAGCGGCATGGGAGGCATCCTCTCTCTCCCTTTTCGCTGGACTGGAGTGTCTTTTGCCATTAATGCGATGAGGCCCGTCGAGGACGTGCGTCACTGTTGCTAGTGGATGGAGGCACACACGGGTACGACTTCTGCACCTGGGCATATGCCGTGGCAGGTCGTGACCAGTCACTTGTGGTATGGAATTGCTGGAAGTGTGCTCGAAACATTGGGCCCCGATGGTGGACCGCCGAGGTGAGTCTTACTGGGCCGGTGGACTTCTCCCTTCTCAGTGTGCAACAAATTAAATTGCATGGTGAAGGAGATGACAAGAGAAGGAATCAAACCACATGAATATAGTATTTTTGTATTCATTAGATCACCACATGTGATCTAGTACCCAGTCGCTACTTAGAATTTCTACTACTTTCTTTAAAGCACGTCAATTGAGTTTTACTTAGATGTTTAGCTCATCAACTTAATTTACTACTCACAAGTAGCAAAGCGGAATTTATAGAATTTGAGCATACAGTTGACAACGAATTAATGAAACAAATAGAAGGATTCCATATGGTAAACGGCAAAAGAACACCTAATTTATATGGGTTGTTTGAGTTTATAGATGAAGATAACGCAAAAACACGCGGTTATTTAATAAATTTGAAACCAAATGAAGGGAAGTTTAAACTATTAATATCTAACAGATAATCATGGCAGGAAATATAATAACAATACATTTTAATGAAGATATACTGGAAAATGGTAGTTTAACATTATCGGGTTTAACATCTACAGTTGTATCTAATCAATCATTTAGTTACTCTTGGGTTTGGGATACTGTAAGAGATTCATCTTTTAAAGTAACATTAGGAACACCAACAGCAATACCAGGTGAGAGAACTGCAATAAACTTCATACAGGCGTTTAATTTAGATGTAAACGGTACTAATCTATATTCGGTTACAAGAAACGGTAATACAGTTGTTATAACAGGTGTGTCAAGCATATTAACAACAATTACATTTGACAATGCATACGCTTTTAAAACTCTATCACCGCCAGTTGTTGCAGATGTTGACTTTACTTATGACAGTGTTACAACAAGTAATTTTAAAATAGAAAGTGTTGAATACATAACATACGAGCTGAACAAATGTAAGTTTGTAATTGTTGGTGTTACGGCAAATCAAATTATAACAGAGGTTACTTCTCCAATAACATCTACACCGAATAATAACATTTTTTACTTTCAATACAGTAGAGGTCAGTCAGGTATAATTAAAATTAAAAACGGATTTGGTATAGAGATTCAAAGAAGTTTCAAAGCGCCTTCGGTTTTAAGTGTAGACAATTTTAATTTTGTTGTAAATAATAGCCCATTTGGAGCAACTATATCAATAAACAGAAAAAACACATTTGCAAGTTCGTTTGAGGTTATATATACTTTAGAATATGGAATAGGAAATGTTGGAGATGAAGAACCTTTAGAGTATAAGGATAGCAATGTTTTTACTAACATAGAAGCTGGAAACTATAGGATGTTTATTCGTGATGAATATGGATGCGTAAAGTATAAAGATGTTACTGTATCAGAAATAATAAACAATAGAGTTCCTGAATTCTATATATCCAAATCAATGAGTATTCGTTTTGCTTACAGAGAGGTTTTAGACTATTTGACAGTATATAGAAACGATGAAAATACATTAAGCTGTGAATCTGAGGTACAATTACCTTATAAAGAAATACAGCAATTCCAATCAAATGATGTTATAACTACACAGTTTAAATCTAACTACGGGCTTAATAGAGCGTTTATTGTACGAGAAGGTTTAGCAGATGTAGAAATACCAGTTGTACAGGAATCGTCAAACATTGGAGTAAAAGATAAAAGGGATGCGATTAAATATAATATTGGAGAAGGAAAAACAGGTTTATATTTCACTACAGGAAACGTTTACGATTACGATACAGATGTAATTACAGATACTTATGCATTTAACGGATCGTTGCCTTTATGGGCTTCATTAGGCGGTTATTTTGCTATAGATAATGCATGGTATAAGATAGATGATATAATGTACGATGAAAATGTGAATGCAGATGTAATAGTGTTTACAGGGGGTTATTCAGGTTCATCTATAAGTGTAATAGCATCATCAATATTCAATATATTCAATTATGAGGTTTTTCAGTTTGATATTGATTTCTCATTATATAATAATCAGGACTTACAAGTTAAAATATTATGTACCGATGATGACTTTGACTATCTAACTTTAATATCTGAAAAAATTAATATTAAAACACGTCAATCTGGAACAGTAGCTATAGATTACAGTAACCCTGAAAACACAGATGTATTTTACGCTACAGGAATAACCAACAGGATAAGAATACCAATATCAAAGATAGATGGTTCTACAGACCAATCAAGCGAAATACTAAAGGGAGATACTACAGTTAATTTACTTGATTCCGTAGTTTATGAAACTAACAAATTTGAGTTCCTGCCTGTATCAAGAGGTATAATGATAAAGATTGTTGAAGCCTTAAATCATAAAACAGTATTTATTAATGGTGTTGGGTATGTGCTGAACGGAAACGTAGAAGTAGATGAAAGATTAGGTGTTACTAACTTATACGTAGTTAGGGCAACAATGATTAAAACAGGAAGTGTATATAATAGTAAATATTCAGGCGATGAACTGTTTAATCCTTCTTACGGAAATATTCCTGCATTAATACAATTAGGTGATGGTAATTTTATCGAATATAAATCATAAACAATAAACGAAATGAACTTAGATTATATTTTACAAAAACTAAATGAGATAGTTTCATATCTTAATCAAATGCGCGCTAATTCAAAACGCATAGATGAATTACCATCAAGTACTACAGGGACAAAGTATGTAGCGGCATGGAATACTACAAGCGGTCAAACTGAAAAGGTAATAAGAGATACATTTGTAGATCAAAATAACCTTCCTATATATAGAAATTACGGCATGTTGCCAGGTAATGGAATCGCCACAGCTACAGATGTAATAGATTGGATGGAATCAAAGAGTATAATATTAACTGTAGGAGAAAAGAATACGCCTGTATTAATTGAAGTCCAAAAAGTAAATTCTACACAAACATTAAAATACATATTCCTATTTACAAGAGGTAAAGGTAGTTGGGCGTATAATAATGTTTTTGCAAGTGATTTTAGGCTATTAAGCACATCTTATTTATCACCAACAGATATACAGCCAGGGCCTAACGTTGAGATTGTAGAATTAGGTCAATTGGATAGTGTAGATGATTTCTTAGATGCGGCTAATTCCGATCAAAGAGATTTTGATAATCCTGAAGTAACCTATTATATGAGTTATTATGTGCTACAGAACGAAGGAACGCCACAAGAACAGAATGTTTTATACTTAGCAGAATTTATTGGCACAAATGGAAGCTATGGAGGTGGAGAATCAGGAATACCTGATTTTACAGATGATGATTTTGTTGATACAGCAAATTCATTACCTTTTTATAATTATCCTTTTAGATTGGATTTTGGTAAAATAATAAAGATAGGTAAAGGGTATATCGAAAATGAATCAGGAATTACACCCAATAGCGGAGAATTTGAAGAAGATGAAGCGGGAGATTTTTACGCAGGAATAGATGCTAATGGATATTTTAGAATGCCAATGCGTTATGGAGGCACAGGCAGTATAGATAGTTGGGATAACTTCTATTGGGAAACAGGTATTAAGGTTAATATACCAGGAGAGCCAAATTATGTAGCGCCTGAATAAACACTTAATATTATAATATTTTTAACAAACAAAACTATCTTTGTGTTGTAAAACTTTAAAACAAATATTTATGAAAAAACTAATTTTAATATTGTTTATGCTTATCGGGCAATTAACGTTTGCTCAATATGAGGTTAACAGCCTTAAAATAAACAATACACCAATTACAAAAAACGACTCTACGTTAGTAGATATATTAGCAAGGGAGAAAACAGGCTCAAATAAAGGCTATGTTAGAAAGATTACATGGGGGTATTTATTTTCAGCTTTAAATATACCCACAAACACATCTGATTTAGTAAATGATGGGGCAACTGGATCAAGCACGTATGTTCAGGCTAATGGCGTTAAAACAATAGAATCACAATCTTTATTGGGAAGTGGTAATATTGATTTAACCAAATCAGACGTTGGCTTAGGTAATGTGGATAATACAAGCGATATAAATAAACCAGTAAGCACAGCACAGCAAACGGCGTTAAATTTAAAAGCAAATCTTGCAGGAGGAAATACTTTTACAGGTTCACAAATATCTAATGGTTCTTTTACGCTAAATGAAATGTTCAGGCTTAGTAGTGGGCAAACAACAGGAGCAATGAGGATAGGAGCAGATGTAAATGCTTTTACAAATACTACTAACTCACGTAAATTAGGCAGGATAACAAGTGTAGCTTATGATTCAACAAATAGCGTTGGTTTAATAGCCGCTGACAATGATGGTACAGAGAATAATGTAGATTATGGGGGTAGTCCAAGTTCTGTAAATTATACGGCGACGCGACATAGGTGGTTAGTAGGAGCTAATACAGTTACTACAGGTGGAACGCAAGTTGCTAATTTATTCAGATCAGGCGCTTTTGTATTGCAGAATGGAGGAACATTTACAGATGATGGTGTTAACAGATTACAGGTTGATGGGTCAGGTAAATTTACAGGAACAGTTACAGGAGCTACTCCAACTACATCTACTCATCTAACAACTAAAGGTTATGTTGACACTGCTTTAGGATTAAAGGCTAATTTAGACTCCCCAGCATTCATTAATATACCAACAGCGCCAACAGCTACAGCAGGAACAAATACCACGCAGATAGCCACAACGGCATTTGTTACGGGAACTGTAAACAATAAACTAACTAATGGTGGTGATGCTGGGTTTGTTAGTTCAGGTTCTACAGACAACAATAATTATTCGTTACTAAGAAATGGTTCAGCGGCTATAACTCTTAAAACAGGCAATTTTATAGAATTAGCTTCAGGGTGGCAATTAACACAGGCAGGCACTACAACGGGGTCTATGTTCATGGGTAATAGTACGAATGCTTTTACTGTTTTAAAAAATGTATCAGGTAGCGGTGTAGGATTTAGCGTAGATGTTTTAGGAACTACTACAGGTGATTTAGCGAGGTTTAGGTTAAACAATACGGTATTGGCTGGTGTAAGAGTAGATGGAAGAGTTTACGGAACAACACCAACAGCCACAAATGATTTTACTACTAAGTCATATGTTGATGGATTAGCTCCAGGACATGCTATAAATACAACAACTATAGGCTTGTCTTCATCAACGCTTAATAGCACATATCCTGATGTACCTATTGGTTACAGGGTTATATGTGGTAATATAACTTTGGGCGGAGCTATATATACAAAGTATTCAGAAGCTGGGAGTAGTGATGTTTGGTTAATGACTTCAGCACCTGTACAGCCTTAAAAATTATAAACCTTAATAAATAAATTTAAAAATGTGTAAAAAAATCAGAAGCGTAGCAAAGATTAATGCTGAATTGGCAAATGAGTTAGATGTCAACTTTAAAGACAATGATGGTAATATTGTTGTTTCATTACAGTTAGCGGAAGAACTGGAAGTAAATGAATTTACTGTGATAAATGCAAACTATACCGAAAGCATTACAGATGGTATATTGCCAGTAAATCCGAGAAAGCCAATTGTAAGACCAAAACCGACTTCATAAATATAGAATGAGGTTATTAAACTACATACACAGATTACCTAATTTAATTTCTTTGTTTTTAACGAGATATATAGATGTGGTAATCTGTGTATTTTTTTTATTGTGGGTTTTAGCCTCTATAAGCTATAATTTCTATTATGACACAATATATTACCCTTATGCATTATTTATCATGCATTATACAGATATTAGCGTTTTAAGCTATGTTATTGTGTTTTCTCTTTACAACAAATTACAAGGGTTTGGGAAAGTAACAGTAATAGGGTGGTTTTTTGTTCTGTGTGTAAATACATATCAACTCCACGTGGGTTTTACAGATAAGTGGTATTGTATATTTTGGATAGGATTTATATTCTTATGGATGCTTATAGGATATTTTTATAAAATAGCTAAATATTATAATGAATTGTTTAACCATAAAAATTATTAATAATGAAAGAAGTTGTTACATCAAAACAAGGGCAATGGAATTGGAGAGATTTGTCAAGAGGTTTAGTTAGGGCTATTATTGGTGCTGTATTACCAATAATTTATTCATCTTTAAATGCTGTAATTACAACAGGGGCTAAGTTTGAATTTGACTGGAATATGATCGGAGCAGGGGCATTAATAGCTGGTTTGGCTTATTTATTCCCAAATCTTACTGATTCATCAAAGGTTATAATTAAGACCGAAACAAAGCAAGAAGCAGAGAATTTAAAACAAAAACTTATTAAGGAAAACTTAAAATAGGTTAAAGCGCCTACGCGGCTGCTGCGGGACTGCGGCTGCTGCTGTGTTGTGCTGCGGCTGCTGTTGCTGCGAGTTGCTGTGCTGCGTTGCTGCTGCTGCCACGGCTGCTGTTGCTGCTGTTTTTGTTTCCGCAGGCGCAGGGGTGAGGGGGTTTTGGGGTCGAGGTGGGTCGGGGTAGGGTTTTCACGTGAACTCCAAAGGGAGTTCACGTGTTTCGGTCGAAACCGAATGGTTTCGGGCCGAAACGGGTATCGATTTCGTCCGAAACTGATAGCCGTTCCCGATACCGTATTAGCTACAGTGAAATGTGCTAAAACGGTATCGGGACCGGCCGAAATCGATACGTTTCGGCCGAAACATATCGGTTTCGGCCGATACTGACATCCATGGACCCCAAAGGGGCTGGTGCCCTCTGCCCCCACACCGTTGCATCCTCGGCAATGCATCTTCACTATGGTGGAAATTCTCAGATTTTTGAAATTTTTTATGGAGGTGGGGCCCATGCCTGCCGTTGTGGACCAATGGAAAGCTGCCACATCTCGCCCCGTCATCGCCACCTTGTGCTTTGTCACGAACATGTGGATCAACTGGAGCAAAGAAGATGAAGGCCAATGAGACTCCCCATGTAATCAAATCTCCTTTAAGGGGTCCAATGAAGAGTTGCCACTGGGTGATGATTCATTGGTCAAAAACTTCTATAAATACCCCCCTATACCCCTTTACAGACATCTTGTACTAAGATGTTGTTTGCAAGCTTAGTGTTTTTTTTTGAAAGTGGGTGGTACCGTGTATTCAAGCTTAGTTGAAGTGTCAGAAAGCTTTCTCTCTTTCTCTCTTCCCTTTGGTAAGTGTGGAGAATTGAAGACATCGCCAAATTCTCTCCAACTTGTCAACTACAGATGCTGCAAAAATTCTTATGACAGGCAAGTTGATACACCATCAAAGTTCCGGCGACGTGTATCACTTCAATGATTATTCGAGATGACATCATCTCTTCTTGGCCTGCCGTCGTCATAACGTGGTGACAGTGAATGTCTCTCTGGGGACATCATCAAATTGTAGCTACGTATCCAATTTGGTATGTTGCCAAGTTTCTTGTGATGTGTTTTCCTTGACACGATGCAAAGTTTCTTGCAACGTGTACTTGACATGCCGTCAAGTTTCATCCGACATGTACACCTTGACACCCCACCAAGTTTCGTGAGATGTGTGCACCTTGACACACTGTCAGGGTCCTGTGACGTGTACACTTTGACACGCCGCCAAGTTTCTTGTTACGTGTACACCTGGACCTACTGTCAAAGTTCTTACATGTATCACTTCAATGATTATTGAAGATGACATCATCTCTTCTCGGCCCACCGTCGCCATATTGCGACGGCAGTGGATTGTCTCTTTGGCCCACTATCATAGCGGTGAGCCGTGAAGCGAAGACCTCTGGCCCGTCGTCATAATGGTGCGTTGTGGGCTATATCAATGTCAGCCCATATCATATAGTGGCGCGCTGAGTTTATGAATACCTGGCCCACTGATTCTTAGGATGATGGTGAGCCATTGTAAAGACACTTATAGACGGCATATGCCTCGAATTGCGTGCCACTCAGTTATATTTACTCCATGGCGGCCAATGTGCCGGAGTGCGAATTGTGATGACTCCACATGCTTGGCTATCTAAATTAAGACTAATTTAACCATCAAAATGCAATTTTCGTAAAAACAGATCGACCTAGGGTCATGCACGTGAATAGGTGATGAACAATACCTTGGGATGCGTGTCACCCATCTAACAGCTCGATACTTCTAAACCTTATATCCCAAATGGAGAGCCATGCATGATCATGTGAATCAAGTGAGCAATACGAGCAAATTGCTAAATTTGTGGGGCATTAACAATTGACAGAAATCAAAGGTTTTCTCGCCTAGGGAGGTGTAATTAACGCAGATCTACGGACTAGCGGAAGGAGTCCTAACCCAGATAAACCTAGATGCTATCTTCCATTGGGCAAGTCAATAAATATAATAATCAAAAATCAAAACAAAAAAAAAATCCTTGATCCACACTGGCGACTCCTAAATCCAAAGTTTTCAAAAAATCCAAACAAATTCAAAACTCAAATCCGACTCCAACAGATATGGAAAAAGATCATTGGCTTACCAAATTATCCACTGAGCCGTGAAAAGATTCAACAAAGGACAAAACAAAAGATGTAAACCCCTCACCCCGGTGCAGAAAACCCTACACTTTGTTGAAGTGGAACGAGACTGATAGAACTGACATAGTACTGATGAGCATTATGACTCAAGAATGAAAATCTGCTGTTATTCTTTATACCTCCTGTACAAAAGTTTTGGAATTTTTATATGTTGTTGTTGCTTTAGTTAGTATATTTAATTTTGAGAATTAGATTTGGTTCTTTGGCACATTGTGAAAAATTAACTAGTTATTGTTGAACTGAACATTTTTTTCTTTTACCTCAGTCATACTCATACTTTGTGGAGCCAGCAGCTCTGTTTTACATTTTGTTTTGGTGCAGTGGCTGAATGGGCCAGTGATGCTCTTGTGGGGATTGGAAAAGGTGCTCCTTTTTCTCTGTGCTTAACTGAGAAACATTTCTCTCAAGTTGCATCTGCCTATGGAGATAAAGAAAATCATCTGTCAAATGTAAGTCTGTACTATACATTTAAGTTGTTGTTTGGAGGAATAGCTTCAGTTTCATGACATGAAATTCTGTGACATTGTCCAGTTGAATGGAGTAATGAAGACTGAATATCGCATCGCTTTGCGGTCCTCACTCCGAAATGATTTTGCTGAAGGTGTAAGGGCCGTTTTAGTGGACAAAGACCAGGTTCATTTATCTCTTCAAAAATTTTCTTATTTGTGGTCTTTTACCTAGGTCTAGGGTTTTATTATATAATGTCTCTTGTTGTATTTTGGTGGAAACTAATGAAAGGAAAATCAAGCATAGTGCATTTGGGCGCCCTCCCCTCTCTCCCTTCTTGTTCTAAGTGTTCTTCAACTCCTTCCCCCTCTCTTCTCCAGATCTGCTTCTAAATCCTCCATATCTCTCTAATCTCTTCCTCTTCCCTCCTTCCTCTATCTATTGAGAACCTCCACCGCCGCTGTGGCTGCCGTTCGTGTCGCCAGCAAGCTGCCACAACCACGTCTCCGAGCTGCTATCCTAGATTTCTACCAACAAATCTGAAGCTTGAAGAGAAGGCCATAACTCCAGATCCAACCGTTGGATGGCGCTGCTATTTTGAGGGTTGGTTCCCTCATGTCCCCTTCATTCCCATTTTAAATTTCACACCGATCAGAGTTTGTTTGCCCCCTGTCCCAACCCCCTGTTTGTCACTCTCACAATCTGCCTGTGTGCAGACCAGTGTGATAGTCTGTCGTAGGTGATTTTTCCCACACCCTTAACGTGATCATAATCCTAAAAAAATCTATGTGTGTCACCGTATCCCTCCCCTCTACCCACCATAAAAATCCCAGGTCCTAATTCCTTCGTTTGATCTATGGTCAGCTCATAATCAGGCTGGTTCTAATCTGTCCTGTGGATTTTGAGTTTTGGGGCAGAACCTTCACCTAGTTTGCAGAGCCTGTCATTTCCAGTCAGACCGTTGGATGCTTCTGCAATTCCACTATGTCAAAGATCTTTGAGTACTCTTCGTAACGGCGCTAACCTTGCCTCGATCCGACATTGTGGCTGGGCGTACCGGCCATTCTCGTCAGGGTGCGCAGATCTAACCTGAAGCAGGGCTGTGGGATAGCCTTGGGAATTAATTCTCGAGACATTACCCGCCTCCACTCCGGTGACCGCAGCTCCCGGGGATCGACCCGGGACATTCCAGGAGCATCCCCATCCATCGCTGCAGCCAGGAACCACCCTGGACATCACCGTACCAGTAGCGGGTCCCACGTGCTGTCCTACGGGCCTGAGTGAACAGTGCTGAATCGACCGACCGCGTCCTCCCGAGTGCCACCGACTGCTGCCGGCCAACCCGAGATTGGTGCTCCTGGACCCCACATGTTGCCTATTACCTCCATGCATGGAGTGGGCTATAGGATTAATTCTGTAACTTAATAATTATTGCTGTACCACGGGTTACGGATCTCGGTCGGGAAGTCTTCCCCACGCCCTGAGCGTGGAGGTACACTTGCCTCCCACCCTTTTGTCATCTACTTAGCTAGTATACATGCTAGATGCCGCTGCTTATGGATTAGTTTATTTTCCTAGCTAGTTCGTACTTAATCACCGTCATGAGTTGTGAGTGCGAGACCCATCCCGTGACTCGATTGGAGTGCGAGAGTGAGCCGACCACCCCAGACTCGATGCCGGTTACTCAACCATACCGATCGACAGGTTTCCCACACCGGGGATGACTGTGAGCGAGTACTTCTGTTTGAGACACGATCACCTCTCCAGGAACTTGGTTAGGTGTCGAGTCTTGCATGTCATTGCTGGTCGCGTCATCTAAAGAGTTACGTCATCACCCCGAGTCCCAATTTCGAGTCGAGTCTCGTAGTCGTCCCACATCAGAACAGGTGTAAAACTATTTTCCCATTGATTTGGATCGATTGGGAGGGGTTCCCATTGAGATCCCCACATTTTCGATTCTCTGGTAGGTAAACGGTCCTACCAAAGACCTCTAACAAAATGGAGTATGGCGGTGGACCTTGGCGGTCTACTGCTAGACCGTTTGTAACTGAGTAGCGGTCCAACGATAGACCGTCTACTGACCTTAGTGCTTGACCTCGCGACGGCTTAAGACATTTGACTAGTAAGGTGATGGAGCTACGTGGCCCATACTTGGACCATTTACCCCTCTTTGGCGGTCAATCGTGCGGCCGTTTATGACCCCTTTACGGCCCAATCTTCAACCACATATGCCCCTTCGCCTTGTACGGTGGCATGAGCCTCGCGGCCCATTGGCAGACCGCTTATATCCATTTAGCGGTCAATCCTTCGACCGTTTGTCATCTTTACGCGGCCCTATATTAGACCGTCCTCTCTATCCTTCCCTATTCAAGTGGGTACTAATATATATGTACATATACGTATTACTATCGTTAGCTCCTAATTATCATCTCTTGTCTTTCCCTTATTATTTACATTAACATCTCTTTGTTGTTACTTTCTCAAAAGTCTCTTTTAAAAATAAAAAAAATAAAATAAAAGATAAAAAAAGAAGATAAAAGTCATAAACAAAGTACAAAAAAGGGGTCTCCCCCTCCCTTTCTCTCTCATGCGTGGTGGCATCGACGCCCCGGAAAGTCCTGCCGCGTCCCCAGACATTCGAGCGCGCACGAGGAGGGTCGTTCCGGCACGTCATCCACCCGCGTCGTCACCACACCGGAGAAGCTCTTTCCCGAGCTCGTCAACGGCATTCCATAAGCTTTCTCGTTCCCAGTGTTTTACCTTATCGTTCATTCTACCAACTAGGCTGCATTGCATACATCATTTGTTTATGCTACGTTTCTCTCCCCGAGAGAATATTGTTATCATTCATCATACTACCCATCCTACCCTTTGCATCCAAAAGGGGTTTCAAACAACACCAACCAGGTGCGTGTTTGATCATGACTGCATCGCCTTCACTTCGAGGGATTGATACTATACTATTTCCATTCTAACCCACTTGTCATTCACTTCGTCTTTCTTACAAGGGTAACCCGGAAGGAAAGCCCTCTTCGTCGGCCGGCCGAAGGAAGAGGAAGAAGGAACCCACGCAGTCCCGCAGGACGTCGCGGTTCGTCCTTTGCCCGGTCGTCTCTCCACTCCACGGCTCATCCCGGGGTGATGCCACGGCGTTCCTCGTCGCTCCAAATGAGGCTAGAAGGCCACCCCCCCCACCGGATCTAGGCCGAGGTCGATGGTTCCACCGTGAGAAGGGGAGGGAGAAAGTCACCGTCTTCACCGCGGTTTCTCCCCTCCATGTCGGGATCGAAGAAAGCCGACGGGGTCGCCACACTCTCCACCTTGCTTGCTCGTCGGTGCGGTCGCCGGACCTCCTCCGCCGTGGTCGATGGGTCGCCGCGCCGAGAAGATGCCCGAGTGAGAGGGGAGAGTTCACCGTTGGCGCGGGTCCACGGGGGTGAGGATGCCGTCGCGTCCCTCCTTCCCAGCTCACCCGCGACCGTCGGAGTCCACCGCCGTGGCCGCCGCCGCCGCGAAGAGGGGGAACGGGCGAGAGGGGAGGGGGGTTGCGTTCGCGGCCATCCCGTTTCCTGAGCGCTCGTGGGTTCGGGAGAAAGGTTTCGGGAGAGAGGAGAGGGGGGGCGACCGTGGGTTTAAAAAAAAGGGTTGTATATATTTTTTTTTTAATTTTTTAACCCCAAATTACTAAAAGGCCTTAAGTTAAGTGAAAACGTAAATATACCCCATTTAATTTTTGAAATTCTTATATATATACTCAAAGCCCATTAACTAGGCCCAATAAATTCGTAAAAAT
This sequence comes from Amorphophallus titanum, assembly GCA_024336825.1. Taxonomy (NCBI): domain Eukaryota; kingdom Viridiplantae; phylum Streptophyta; class Magnoliopsida; order Alismatales; family Araceae; genus Amorphophallus; species Amorphophallus titanum. Next base: position 3,560,425 of record JANBPO010009603.1, read on the forward strand.
GACCGCAATTCATGGGATAAACTCTATTTTTATTCTGGAAAAGATTCGTTAAAGAACGGGTCTCACAGGCGCTCTGCGGGCGAGCGCTGGCAGGCGAACGAGGGTGGCCACCCGGGCGAGGGTAGGAGACGACGTAGGCGAGGGTGGGGTGAGCGCGCAGGCGACATACGGCGGGGGCGCGGGCGGGGGCACGCACCGGGGCACGGGCGAGCGCGCAGGCGTGGGCAGCACATGGTGTTGCTGGAGGCACCAGTCGGGCTGGTTCGTAGGGGGCAGGGGGTGGCCGGAGGTGCTGGCTGGGCTGGTCCGCAGGGGGCGGGGTGACAAGCTCGACGATGAGGGAGAGAGAGAGGCACAGGCAGTGGCATGGGTCACAGTGTGGAGGAGGAGGGGGCCACTGTGGGGCCATCGGGCTAGACGTGGGTGGCGGCAATGGCCGCAGGTGGAGGAGAAGGGTGCCAAGGGGGGGAAGGCTGTTGCGGCCGTAGGGAGATTTGAAGGGGGCACGTTCGATGATGCCCCCTTGTGAACTCCCCTTTTTTTTCACTTATCTCTCAGCGGTGCTCAGAGCTCTTCTGCTTTTTTTTTTCTTAGCCGTGCTCAGATCTCTTCTGCCCTTTTTTTAAAACACCTCTGGCAACCGATAGAAAGGAGGGTCAATTTTTTTTCTTTCACTTTTCCTTTCTTTCCGTTGTCTCCCCTTCTCTTTCACCTTTTTTTTCTTACATACTGATGTTGTGGAAGGGAAACGACGAGGACATCGAGGATGATGGAGATGTCATGGTTGAGCTCTGATACCAAATTTGACGTGGGCGGCAGCATGGAAATGATCGTCCGCACTCCGGGAACACGAACGAGACAGTGGATAGCATGGGAAAGGGGATACATACTATCTCGCACAGCTCGTCCTCTCGTCGGACGGTCTCTCACCGGGCAATCACTCGAACCTCACAGAGAGTTTGGAGAGAAGGAAGCAAGAAGAGAAAAGTCTCATTCATTCAAAGGTTTTTATTGAAGCAAATGATACAACTAGTCTCCCTTATATAGGGGTTTGGAAAAATACATGAGGACACAAATACCTTTAGACAATTCAACTAAGGACCTCCATATCCTTTGACTATTTAGCCTAATACGACAAAAGCCCACTAAAGGACTAATGAACTAATGGGCCTAAAAGACAAAGGCCTAATAAGCTAAATAGTAAATGGCCCAATACAACCATAATGGACTTAAAGACACTAAATCACACATATAGCCCAATACACAATAGAAACAAATGGGCTGAAATAGAAAAATAGAAATGAGCTTCAAGATGACGAGTCTCCTAGCCACAAGCTCGGTGGTGTCGGGGCGGTACGACGTCGGCTCCGTGTGACTGGTCCGGTGTTTCCACCTACCCTCTCGGGGCGGCTGGAACTCGACTCCGTTGAGTATGGAGGGACATCGCTCTGGTAGTGCTCCAGCAGGTCTGGATCGAGGCGCTGGAGATCGTCCCAGCTGATCTAGGAATCATCAGAAGTTGGGCAGTCCCGCCAGCGGACAAGGTAGCGCTGGTAAACCTGACTCCGTGTAGCTGTCACTTGCTCATCCAATATCCTCTCAATTTGTTCGCGCGGTGCTCTTGAGGCTGGTGGACGTACAAGGGTGGGTTCACTCTCAATGGGAGGAGAAGGCTTGAAAGGCTCTGATACCAAATTTGACGCAGACGGCAATGTGGAAGCGATCATCGGCACTCCGGAACACGAACGAGACGGTGGATAGCACGGGTAGGGGATAGGTACTGTCTCGCACAGCTCGGCCTCTCGCTGGACGGTCTCTCACTGGGCAATCACTTAAAGCTCACAGGGAGTTAGGAGAGAAGGGAGCAAGAAGAGGAAATTCTCATTCATTCAAAGGTTTTCATTGAAGCAAATGATACAACTAGTCTCTCTTATATAGGGGTTTGGCAAAATACACCAGGACAAAAATACCCTTAGACAATTCAACGAATGACTTCCATATCTTTTGACTATTGGTCTAATAAGACAAATGTCCACTAAAGAACTAATAAACTAATGGGCCTAAAAGACAAAGGCCTAATAAGTTAAATAGTAAATGGCCCAATACAACCATAATGGACTTAAAGACACTAAATCACACACATAGCCCAATACACTATAACGCCTTTCACGAAGGCGTGTCTTAATATTTTCTTAAAAATTTAAGTTTCAAAAATTCAGGGTTGCTACAGATAGGTTGTACTAAGTCACCCTTTAGCTCCCTTTAGGTCCCCTTGCATGCCCACTCATGGAGGTACTCAGTACCATCTCCCTGACACTATAGGTGAACCCTGAGGTGCCGCCTAGGGAGGCTGATCTCTGGAGGACATGATGGCTCTACTCATGGAGCGCATGGATAGGTCCAAGCAAACTCTTAGGGAGCATACCAACCACATGGAGAGCCGACTCAAGGCCATGGAGGACCACACTGAGGCTTCTGACTGATCTGTCCAAGGTCTGGTTGGAAGGTTAGAGAGTGTGGAGAGAGTCCCCCGTCGGGACCAACCTAGAGTTGTTCAGGGCCCTCAGGTGCATGCTACCCAGCCCACCCCACCTAGGGTTGAGGAGCGACGGCCACGTGCCCTCGATTTTGAGGATTATGCGTCTGACAACTATTATGAGGGAAATGGCTGACGTCGACGTGGTCACCGACCACCGAGGGATGAGGAGGACGATAGAGTCCTGAGGACCGTGCGAGCTGACCCTCTCACTTTTGACGGGTCCTTGATCTCGATAGTCTATCTCAATTGGGAGGCCGACATGGATCGGTACTTTAGTGGTTTGAGATGATGGACCACCGGAGAGTCAAGTTTGCCAAAATGAAGTTGTTAGGGCAAGCACAAACTTACTAGAGTAATGTGGAGAGCTTGCTATTTCAGCATCAGGAGCCCCAGGTTGATTCTTGGGATGAGATTAAGGTCAAATTTAGGTGTAAGTACCTTCATGTCACGTACCATCAAAGGCTCATTGATAGGTGGCAGAATCTCAGCCAAGGGGATCGATCTGTATCTAAGTACATCGTGGAGTTTGATGAGTATTTCTTTCGATGTGGCATCACGGAGGAGAGCACCATGCCTATTTCTCTCTTCCATTGTGGTCTGCGGCCCCACTATCAATATGAATTATTTCTCCGCAATATGACCACATTGGAGGATGCATATTAGGTCGCTCTTGAGTTGGAGCAGTTTGAGTCAGAGTTCGCTCTTGTCCAGCATCTGGGAACCACCTTTCAGCGTGGGGCTAACTCTCCTACCACGCACAGTTCTTATAGTCAGTGGCCGATGGTTCATCCCCCGGAACCCCCTCGCAAGGGCCCCACTACTCCTAGGCCTCACACTCTCCCTCCAAGGGACCCTCCCCCTTGCCTGCAGGCACCCGTCCCTACTCCTCGACCTCATCAACCCATAGTGCCGACTCGGCCTCTCCTCCCAACACGCCCAGTCTGTTATGAGGACAAAGGTAAGGGGCCGATGATCGGTGAAGCATCATCAAGCATAGGGCCGCGCGACCAGTGCTTTCGGTGTGGCGAATTTGGCCATTATGTGAGCAAGTGTCAAACTCGGGAATTGCTTGTTATTACAGACATGCCTACCCGAGACCCCATGCCTGAGTTGGTGCCAATCAACTATGAGTCGGACCAAGATCTAGCTGAGGAGTTCTTTGATGAGTTGATGGAGGGCGAGTAGGTTGACGTCCCAGGTACCTAGTTCCAGGATGATGCATAGTTGGGTGTAGTCAGGTGTATCCTGACCCAGCCTCAGGTGAGTGACGACTGGCGTCGTACCACCATTTTCCACACATTTTGTAGGCTAGAAGGGAAGGCCTGTAAGGTGATTATAGATAGCAGAAGCTACATCAACGTTATCTCCACAGGCACCATTAAACGCCTTGGTTTGACACCCATGGATCACCCCGCACCATATAGAGTATCTTGGGTGGATTCCACTTCCATCCCGGTCAGGCTGCGGTGCTTGGTACCTCTATAGTTCTAGGCATACCATGATGCGATCTGGTGTGATGTGCTATCTATGGAGGTGGGTAGTATCATCCTTGGTAGGCCTTGGCTCTTTGATCAGGATGCCACCCTTCATGGTAGGTCGAACACATGCACCTTCGACCATGGTGGCCACAGGATTACCCTCCACCCTGTCCAGCCGAAGGACCCATCTATCTGAGGACCAACTGGCCCCAGCACTGTGACCTCTCCTAGTCAAGGGATGGCCGATCCACCCACCTCATCCTCGGCATGGGCCACTACCTCTTCGACTGCTCCTAGCAGAGAGGACCCCCTACCCAGGAGGCTGATGATGATTAGTCCCAGGGAGATGGAGCAAGAGGTGACCGGGGGTAGCCCTATCCTTGTTGTTGTTGTCTGAGGAGTGGAAGATGTCACCCCTAGGTCTGAGGATGAGCATCCCCCAGAAATGGCTGCAATCCTACAGGAATTTTAAGATGTCTTTCCAGAAGACCTCCTTGGAGGCCTTCCACCTATGTGGGATATCCAGCATGAGATCGACCTTGTCCTGGGATCATCTTTGCCCAACCTTCAACACTACCGGATGAGTCCCACGGACCATGCCAAGCTTCAAAGGCAGGTCGAGAAGTTGATGAGTTGGGGATCTCTTAGGGACAGTAAGAGTCCATGTGCTATTCCCACTTGGCTTGCTCCGAAGAAGGATGACACATGGAGGATGTGCGTTGATAGCCGTGCGATCAACAAGATCACAGTAAAGTATCATTTTTCCATTCCTCAACTGGATGACTTGCTAGACATGATGTAGGGAGCCACTACCTTTTCAAAGATAGACCTTCGTAGTGGCTATCACCAGGTGTGGATCAGGCCTGGGGATGAATGGAAGACAACATTCAAGACCAAGGATGGTCTTTATGAGTGGTTAGTTATGCCTTTTGGGCTTTCCAACGCCCCTAGCACCTTCATGCGGTTGATGACCCAGGTCTTGCGCCCTATGATAGGGGTCTTCTTGTGCGAGCGTCCCTGTGACTTATCTTGGGTCAGCCACACTTGCTCGCCGTAGAACCAAATCTCCGGAGAAGAAATGTCATTCTTTAACTCAGGTGTTGTAATATTGGGCCAGCTTTTGTTGGTACGATGCGTGCTTTACTTGCGCGCCTGCTCTATCTTCCTCGAGCAGGTCCAAGTTCTCTCGCATTGCTTGGTTGTTCCTGGCCTCGTCGAAGTGTCCCACTCATAACGAGGGGTGGGATATCTCAACTGGTACTACTGCCTTAGCGTCGTAGGTGAGATTAAAGAGTGTCTCCTAGGTGGCAGCTCTAGCGGTGGTCCGGTGGGCCCATAGGATGCTCGGAATCGAGTCTACCCATGAGTCGCCTGCTTGGTCCAGCCGGGCCTTGAAGCCATGGAGAAGCGTTCGGTTGGCATTTTTCACCAGCCCGTTAACCTGGGGATGTCCCACCGAAGTAGAGTGGTTCCAAATTCCCAGCTCCGAGCACTTCTCCTGGAAGGTAGTGCTCGCGAACTGTCTGCTGTTGTCGGTTGTGAGAACCCTTGGGATCCCGAAGCGGCAGATGATGCTTCGCAGCACGAACTTCCACGTTACTTCGCTCGTGATCTTCCCCAATGGTTCAGCTTCGATCCATTTGGTGAAGTAGTCAATGGCAACCATAAGGAATTTTTTCCTCCCTTGTGCCTCAGGGAAGGGACCCAATATGTCCACCCCCCACTGGGAAAATGGGCGAGGCTCCATCAGGACATGTAGTTGCGTAGCCGACTGGTGGTGTAGGTGAGAGAATTTCTGACAATGAGGGCACCTCCGAGCATAGTCAAGGCAGTCTTGCTGCAAGGTGGGCCACAAGTATCCTTACCGGATCAGTGTTCGCGAGAGTGCTCGCCCCCCTATGTGGCCCCCACAGAGTCCTTCGTAGATTTCCCGGATGGCCTGGTTGGCTTTCGTAGGGAACAAGCACTTCAATAGTGGGGCTGAGAGGGAGCGGCGTTATAATCTACCGTTCACCACTGTGAAGTGGGCTGCTCTTGCTCGCGTGCGCTAGCCTCCGCGCGGTCGCTCAGGAGCTGTTGTCGAAGGAGGAAATCCAAGAGGGAGTCCATCTAGGAGGGCTCGTAGTCGATTGCGCTTACCTAGGGTGTTGGCCCATCTATGCTCGACGCCGATAATTTTTCTACCAGGATCGACCTCGAGTTGGAGACTACGGTGGCTGACGCCAGGCCAGACAGGGCGTCTGCTCGGACGTTCTCCTCTTGTGGGATGTGGACCACCTTGAAGTCGGAGAATTCCTTTGCCGCGCTCTTGGCTTGCTCCAAGTACTTAACCATGGATGGTTCGCGCGCCTCGAATTCTCCCTTTACCTCATTGGCGATGAGCATGGAGTCACTGTATGCTCGCATGCTGGCCACCCCCAAGTGTTTCGCCATGCGTAGCCCTGAGAGGAGTGCTTCGTATTCGGCTACATTGTTCATGGTCGAGAAGTTGAACCGCAAGGCGTACTGAAGCTCGAGCCCTTCCGGTGAAAGTAGGACCAACCCTGCTCTGCTACCCGCGGCGCAGGATGATCCGCTGACGCACAGCTCCCACGTGGGCTCGGAAGATTGCTCGGGTGAGTCTTCCGTGGGTATGGTGCATTCGACAATGAAGTCGGTGAGAGCCTGAGCCTTGATCGCAGTCCTCGGGCGGAACTTGACGTCGAACTCCCCCAACTCGATAGCCATTTGATCAGTCTTCTCGAGGCGTCAGGGTTTTGGAGGATTTGTCGGAGTGGCTGGTCGGTGAGGACGATGACTGGGTGAGCCAAGAAGTATGGCTGCAGCTTGCGAGCGGCCGTAATGAGTGCTAGGGCAAACTTTTTAGTTCATGAGTACCGGAACTCCGGTCCTTGTAATGCTCGATTGACATAGTAGACGGGCTTCATGACCCCTACTTCTTCCCGTGTAAGCACGACACTCATTGTGCTCGGCATCACAGATAGGTACAGGAGTAACTGTTCTCCCTTTTGTGATTTGGCGAGGATGGGAGGGGTCGCCAGATAGCGTTTTAATTCTTCGAATGCTTGCTCGCACTCCTGGTCCCAATCGATCTGCCATTTCTTCTTTGGCGCCTGATTGGCTTGCTTGATCAACCGAAAAAATGGGAGACATCGTTCGGCTACTCGAGATAGGAATCGAGCCAAGGTGGTGATGTGCCCGGTGAGGCATTGTATGTCCCTCACTCGCCCGGGTCACTGCATTTCCCGCACCGCTCGAATTTGGTCGGGGTTGGCCTCGATCCCCCGGTGGGTGACGAGGAAGCCCAGAAATTTTCCTGACCGTACTCCAAATGCACATTTAACTGGGTTAAGCTTCATGTTGTATCTTCTGAGCGTGGCGAAGGTCTCCGCCATGTTTTCCAAGTGCTCAGCGGCTTGGAAGCTTTTTATGAGTATGTCGTTGATGTACACCTCCATGTTACGGACGATCTGTGAGTCAAACATGTGGTTGACGAGGCGTTGGTAGGTTGCCCCTACATTCTTCAACATGAATGACATTCGAGTGTAGCAATACAGGCCGTGATCGGTGACGAATGTGGTCTTGTCCTGGTCGGGCTTGTGCATGCTGATCTGGTGATAGCCGGAGTAGGCATCTAAGAAGCTTAACATTTCACGCCCGGCCATCGCGTCGACTAGTTGGTCGATCTGTGGCATGGGAAAGTTATCCTTGGGTGTAACTTTGTTGAGATCGGTGTAGTCCACGCACATCCGCCACTTTCCATTGCTCTTGGGGACTAGGACCACGTTGGCTACCCAGTCTAGGTATTGAGTAGGGTTACCGATGGGGTTTATCTGATCATTTTCTTGTTTCTAAGATTTATTGTTAGGGTTAATGCTCAATCTGATTGTCTTAATTCCTTCAACTTGTATATTCATATATTATAATGCTTACCATTGAAGAGAGCAATTTACATATTGAATCTGCAATATCTTGAAACACAAGATCATGTCAATCCATGTTTGAGAGTCAAGTCTATGCATATGAAATACCAAGATTAAACCACCTATCCTGAATGTCATGCCAATGCACACATGAATTATAAATATAGTCTAGAGCAAACTGAACCTTCACAATCATGGACAGTAAAATATCAAGCATTTATGTCAGTTCATTGAAAACCCTATAAACCCCATTTAGGATATGCATGAAGGCACCAATATTTCCCAACTCGAGACGACAAGAATATCACCATAGATCCAAAATAAACTCTTACCTTGGATCCTTCATAATGTGGGCAATATAAACCTGCACAGTCTGAAAATTCAGAAGCATGTCAATATTAACCAAGGTATTTGAAAAACTGACTTCAAAGTAATTTCTCCACAAGATAACCTCATGACAATTAAGAAGAGCATGCATGAGATACATGCAAACCCAATTAACAAAGTGCATCACTACACTTACAGATATGGCCTATCAAGAAGCCCATTGAAAATAGCATGAAAAATCATTTCATCAAGATCCACATGAATTTATTTACTTAAGTTTCAGGCTCAAAACACCAAGGCCAAAAACCTGATTTATTGTGGATAGCAAGAAGCTTATCCAGCATTCATTTGACTCCCAAAGCGATGTCCATCATTTGTTTCATTCCTATGAAGCAAGGTTAATAAAATGTGAGCTACTTAAGCATCAATGGACATTTACACACGTAATGCACACACTATATTGTTATCATAAAAACTATTGTTAAAGACAAAGAGGGAGTGCCACGAACCCAACATTCCTGAGGTGGAAGCTCCACAGGCTAGGGGTCATTCATGCCCAAGGCTCAGGTGGGAAAATTGGTGGCAACGTGCCCTAAGTTATGGCACCTAAAGCAGTGAACTCCCAAGGTAGGGACTGATTGGGAAGTGATGGGGATGGTTCCCTTTCCCTTGTCATCCCTCCTATCAGTTGGTGAAGTGTACTCCAGCCTGGACATAGTAATAGGTGTAGGTAAGGGGTTCCTTATGAAAGGGACAACAAGGGCGGCAGACCGGAGTGAGATGGCATTAGGAACATATGAAGTAGAGGGGGCAGGCCTTTCAGGGTAGCGGGGCATGGGGTTTCGGGGCTCAGGTTGGCGGTAGGTGAACACTCGAAGTGGAGCCACCCTTTGAAGCCGCTCTACGCCTTGAGCAACCTGGTAGGAGTGCTCGAGGTTGTTAACCTCTCGCAAAAATAGCTCCTGCTGAATGCTCTCGTGTAAGCAAGCCCTAAATCGTGAGAGGGTGACAGAGGCATCCTCCATGACATGACTCCGAAGGAAGAATTCGTCGAATCTGGTGATGTACTCGTCCACAGACTTTCCATCTTGGGTGAGTTTCTGCCATTGGTTTAGGAGACGCTGGTGGTAGGAGGGTGGCAGATACTTCTCCCTTAGTTTCTCCTTCATTTCTTCCCACATGTGTGTGGCTCCTCTCATCTCCTTGCTAGGAGATTCTCAACATTGCACCAGTAGGTCTTGGCTTGACCTAGGAGTTTCATCTTGGCAAACCTCACCCTTGTTGCAGGGGTCATGCGGTGATGCCAATTAAAATATTGATCCATCCCGATTTCCCAATCGAGGTATGTGGCGGGATTTAGGGACCCATCAAAACTGGGAGCGTCTATCTTGACGCTCCTCAGGATGATCTCCTAATCTTCGTGGTCTCTTCCTAGAGGTGCACAGTCATCTTGCTCTCTACCTCGAGGAGCCTAATTCTTGCGAGCTCGGTCTCTCTCTTCTCTATGCTTGGCGACGAGATCTCCACAGCCATCCAACCTTCCTTCTACTCTCCTCACATGATCCTCTAAGGCTCAGATCCTATCATCTGGCTCTTCTCGTAATTGGCCTATAGTTACCTCAAATTGGGCTGTAAGATTTTGCTTGAGCTGGGCTAACATGGCATTCACGCTATCCTGAGCCATGGGTAGTTGTAGTGTTGAAACGCGCTCTAGATGGCCCGATGAATTCCTAGACCAATGTTGCATGCACGAGCTCAGACCTAATTGATGCAATCCTGGGACTGAGGATTAGAAAGGTGTAGACCTACTTGTTGGCTAATACACAAAGAGTCAATTTGATTTTACAAAGGGACTGACTAGGTAGAGTTGCTTGCCTATTGGTGAAGTAGTTTTGGAACTACCTCTTGACAATTACAGTGCCTTAATGTGCCAGTTCTAGGGCTTAAGGATGTAGTCATACAAGCTCTCTCTTTCTCCATCCACAGCGGTGCACTCAGGAGACAGGTTGCATGAATCGGGCTCTCTCTCACTTCGTTGCGCAACAATCAATAAAGATACTAAATGAGCAAGTGGGTGGAGCACGCACCTACCTAGATTGAAAAGTCTAGCACTGACTAGAGACGAAGGAGAGTGGGGACGTGCGTGTCTGCATGACGTCGACGAAGCTTGAATGGTTACAACAAATTCACTCCACGTAGGGAGGATTCAAGTATTACAAAACCACTTAGTTATATTTCTTGCGCAGGGGAATAAATCAATTCAGAAGCTCTCCATGTAGGGATACTTAGGGTCACCCACTCTCCTCTTGTCTTTACTTTCATAAATCACGGACTACGCATCGACGACCACGCGACGCCTGAGCTGGTCGAGCCGTTGTAGTAGACTCGGGTGCCACAATGAACAATTCAATCAAATGATATATATATATATCATTATATATATAATATTTCATTCTAAACACTCCAACAATCTTTTTCAAACTCTTCCTATATTTTTTCATATTTTTATTAAAATTTTGAAGTCTAGGTCGAGAAGATAACCACTTAATAATATTTATTCATTATTTAAATTCGGGATGCTACAGCCGTGATGTAGTAGGCCAAATGTTCATGTGGAGACCTTTGCCCATCGAACTTCTACAGCTTTGGGGGCTTGGCATACTCCGGGGGAAGCTTTTTCAATTGGTGATGTAGTGGGTATGTTACACTATAGAGGTCTATAGTGACGAGCCCTTCTCCATACTGGGCGAGCTTTGTCTCGACGATCCGCTCGATCATTTGCTGTTGTGCCATGAGGTTTTCTAGCACAGGCGTATTGGTTGCTCGTGGATGAGCTTCCACTGGAGGTGTGCCAGACCCTACTGTTGTCGGGGCTGTAGCGGCTGTTGCTGAGGCGTTGGCACCATTGTGCCCAACTGGTAGTGCTAGTGCTTCGGCTGAAGGCCTAGCAAGTTGTTGAGGGTGAAGGTCTCGCTCCTGAAGAAGATATTGCAGGAGGGCCTTCAAGTGTTGGTTCTCCCTCATGAGAGTCTCGAGAGTCACCTCTTGAACCTCATTCATTGGCAGATCATTATTGATATGATCCGCGTTAGCAGGAGTGCCACCATCCTCAACTGGAGCCTCTTTAGTGCGTTTCGATGCCTGTGGTCTGATAGAAGTGCCAATATGACCTGGCGGTAGTGGGGGTTGGGCTTGAGAGCGAGGCCTCCTAGGCTGGGCCAGAGGCTGATTCAAGTCCTCAGACTGAGTCTCGAGTTGGTGGCTGGTGGTGTAACATGTGAACACCCAAACTGTGTCGTTGATGAGCCGAACCGTCCGCTTCTTTTTGGAATGCTTCTCATAGCAGATTGGTGTCCCCAGCCTATCAAAGATTGAGGTCCTTCGAGGTGGATCCTCCGTTGTAAGACGGGAGTTTCCCTGAGAAGTACTTGAGACTTGGTGTTGGCGGGAGCTGACACGGGCCCTTCTTTGCTTTGGCCTATTTAGGCTAGAGAGACTGGATAGTTGGGTAGCGTCGGACTGTGCCGTCGAGGATTCGGTGATGTCTCGATCGATGCAATGCCTGGTCGTTCGAAGGGAGTTCTTGGTACGTTCCCTCCAAATAGCTTGAGCCTCTTCCGGGGTAACTTAGATTCTTCTCAGACTAAGTTGTTGTCCTCCCTGGTCGCTATTCGTTTGACTGGACTTGGGAGTCTCGGTGCCGGACTGGTGTAGAAGCCCCCGGTTAGTTGCCGAGTCACCAATTTTTCTTAGTTCTGCTTTGTCTTCTCGCATTCGTTGCAGGAGACTAAAGCGATTGGCAGTGGGGATCGTAGGCATAGTCTGATCTTGGGGTACAATTGGTTCACCTCTATTGAGACGAATTCTCAAGTCGCCGACAAGGATGGTCTTGCCAGAATTGCTGGTTGCAGCAGCGGGTCGCCAACCTCTGTAGTCACTGCAGCACTTTTTCTGAGGAGCTAAAGAGGACCCTGCTCCAAGGTGGTAGACAGAGAAGACCTAGTCTACCATTGTCGGCAGTGCAAAGCTGTTGGCAAAAAGGGCTGGGGTCGACCTTCGGGGCATAATGCCCATACCGAGAGCCGACGGCTATGTGAGCCGAGTATAAGCTTCTGCTGGGGCCGTTAGAAGTGTTGTCGGAGCTCGAGACGACACTCTTGCACCGAGAACGAATGTTGTAGAAGATACTGGGGTGCCGATGGCTTGATGTTGTGAACCTATGTTGAGAGTTGGCATAGCTGGAATTTGGGGCCGAAGGCCCATTCTGGGTGCTGAGGTTGCCATCTCCCGAGGTGGAGAGCATGTGCTGGGATTCAGCATTGCTGGGCCATGGGGGAATAGACCCCATTGTGGAGCTGGGAAGTCGAAAACCCAAGGCAGAAAGCTTGCATCAGGGATCAACCTTGTTGTGATCTGGGGTTGTGAGCCCGCACTGGATGCTCGAGAGCCTCAAACTCTGGGTTGGGAACTCGTGTTGAGTATCGGCTCGACTGGGACTCGTGGTGGGAAACTCGAGCAAAGTGCTAGGGAGCCTTGGACCATGGGCATGGAGCCCATACTAGGTGCATGCTTGGTTGAAGCTCGAGGTTGGAGACTCAAGCAAATTGTTGAGGAGCCGTGGACCCAGGGCAGGAGGCCCATATCGGGTGTAGGCTCGACTGGGGATCGGGGTTGGAAGCGCAAGCGAGGTGCTAAGGTAGTGGCCAAAGTCCGAGGCGTGAGGCCCATGCTGGAGGTCAGCCAAAGTTGGACCCAGGAGCTGACGCTTGTCCCGACAAGAGACGATCTGGGACCCCGACGGGGGCCAGTAGTGGAGGCCCCGAGTCTAGTGCTCGAGCAGGCCGCCAGTGTTGAAGAAGCATGTGGTGAGCCAACCACACGAGCAGGAACAAGAATTGGGATTGGCCGAAGACAGCCACAAGGACCACACCTAGAAAGTAGGGCTATCCGATGACATGGGGCAAAGTCACCAAAGATAATTAGCGCTGCTAGGCAACCTACCCGTGCATGGGTGGTGATGATAATGGGGCCATATGTGACGGCCACCATGGCTGCTAGACTGCTGGTTGCTGGAGAGTAATGGTCGAAGATGGTCATCGGACATGATCCGGTAGTTGGAATGCGAGCTGGAAGCTGCAGGGGAATGTGTCCAATCTCTACCTCTCTTGCAAGGATAGGAAAAGGGCACCATATCTTTTGGGGGGGCACAGGCTTCTCTTCAGTAAAAAGAAGAAAGGTGGGAGATGTCCCACTGGGCATGCCAACTTTATTTCTTGACGACGAGAAGACATCAAAAAATATATGGCGGTGACTACGGTGAGAAGGGGAAATAAAGCGACAAAGAAAAATGGGGAGTATGTTTGATTAGCTTAAGTGTTGTAATTGGATAGCGAACTTTTAATTGGCCATCAATTCACCCCTCCCCTCTTGATTGCCACATTCCGGGACTCAACAACTACCCCTGGACTTTGGACACTGGAAGTAGAGGAACAACTAACCTAACTTCTAGACTCTGATGAAAGGGAGGAAGATAGGGAAGGGGTAGGTATAGAAGATGGTACAGGGGAGGACCCCTTGCCAGAGGGGTAGAAGAGGTCGACTAGCGAACCTTGAATGGGTGGCCCTTGGATCGGGGCACACTCAGGAAGAAGATAGGAGGTTTTCTCAATAGAGATGAAAGAGGTGGATTGGTGGGTTTGAAAATTGGCATTTTTTTTCATTTTCATGGATGGTGAAGCAATGAGCGGGAGGAGAAGCAGAAGATGATGATGGGGAAAGAGAGAGATCAGAGAATTCTTGAAGAAGATTTGAATTGATCAATTGCCCACGCGGGGGCGTGATAGTAAGCTGAGAAAAGTGCTCATTGAGTAGAGGAAGAGTGAGTGTTATCTGAAAGGATTCTGGAGCAATGGAAACCAAGACCGCGGGTGGTCTAGGAATGTTATTAAACAATCTGGAGCAAATTGAATGGATCTTTGACGAATGAGCAGATTGGAGAGAGAAAAGGCCGGCCCACAGCCAATCCACAGTGAAGCCCTCTTCATACGACACATCTGGCTCACTTGTGTCAGTGTAATTGCTCAACATTTGCCTTTTATCGATGATTACTGCCAACTTCTCTATCATGTCATGCACCAATGGCGGCCACTCTGGATCTGTTGGCATGAATAGTCAGCTTAGAGATGTGGCAATGTCATCCATGTCAAACCATCTGTACCATTCACATTCAGGATCATCCATTTTTCTTCTCTTTGTCGGCCTCAGGGACTCTAGAGCCTTGTATGAAACTAGTGGGGCTATATGTCGAGCAAACTGATGTGCATGCACGTGTTGACTGTCCAATATCAAAGTGAGTACTGTACCTTGTTCTCCTATCTATTCAATGGGCCCTTTTACAAAGTGTGTATACAGAGACCACGTAAGTGTCCATCTATTCAGTTTAAATGTGGAAGTCATGGTACTCCATAATTCTTCTGCTGCTTTAACTGACTCTGCCTTATCTGACCCTTTGTATCCTAGACCGCCTCGAGGGATAAGCTTGTGATTCTTGACGGTCTAAGTCCTACCCTGCAAATTGACTCCAAGGCCCTTACCAGACCTGTACCCCATTCTCATCATGATGTTCCATCCTGGGATATTTATCAAATTCTTCTTTTTCTTACCCTTCTGAAGTGGGGATGGAGTCGATGTTGATGTGCATGTTACGGCTTGTGGTTTCAAAATATCATGCCGCGGGTCGGCAAGGTCTAGAACTGACAATAATGGCATGTTGGAGGGCCAAATGGAGGGCACTGATGTGGCTGACAAAATATCTGCTGTTGGCGAAATGGGCACACTAGTCACCTTGACGATGCGCCCCTTGTGTGAAAATTTAATGCACTGGTGATTTGTGGAAGGGACAGCATCAAGTGCCAAAATGTAAGGACGCCCCAGAATAGCATTAAAGGTGGGGTCCATATCAAGCACATGAAAATTCGCGGTGACATATGAGGGGCCCAGCCCCACTTTCAGTGTAACCATGCCCATTGGCGGCTTCTTAGTGTTGTCATATGCTGTTACCATGATGGATGATGGCCAGACTTCAGATTTCGGGATGCTGCATTTCTTCAGAGTGCTGGGCGGCAGAACATTAATTGATGCACCAATGTCCACCAAACACTGGCTAACGGCCACTTTGTTTATGTCTACAGTAATACACAAGGCATAGGTTCTTGCTGGTTTTGGAGCTAACTCATGTTCATGGAAGACGATGGCGGGCTGATCCCCTACTGGTGTTAGCACTAATGTAATTTGCTCGGTCGGATTCCTCATTGACCATCACCTTTTGTAGGTATTGCTTAAGGGCCTCTGGGTGAGTGGTCGATCTCTTTATCAACTCCAGAATAGAGATCTTGGCCGGTGTTCTATCCAAATGCTTTAACAGATCATACTCATTCCATGGGATAGACTCTGGATCTTGCACTTGCTCTTCTTGCCCCTGCACGGGCTCTTGTTGTCGCTGCTACGGGAAAACACGGTGAAATATCCACCCACTATGGAGCACCATAGTCTGAGATCCCTATGCCTGTGTCAGGTTGCTGGTAGCTGGAGGGTTAGTGGAGGATGAGGGGATGTTGGGATTGACAACTTGAACAGGAACAACCAGCTGAGGAACCCAGATAAGAGGCCTTTCCGGTTGGGAATTGGTAGGAACTGGACCTGTTAACAGGGTAGGAGATGGATTGGAAGGAACAGGAGTGGGTGAAGGGTGCACAGAACGGGGCACTTGAGGTGCAAAATTGGTGGTAGGAGGTGGGTGAGAATTTGTAGGAGATCAGAGGAGCAAAGGCCTCAGAACGGGGGGTTTTGTGTGGATGGAGATGATGGTGAAGGGCGAAGAAGAAGTGGCATAGGAGGCAAGAGGGTGGCAAAGGTAGACGTGGCTTGTGGTGTGGGTGAAGAAGGAGAAGAGTGGATGAGAAAAGACCTTTGTTGTGGAGAATTGAAATTAGAAGAGGTTTGATTAACTGTGCGGATCAAAGGATGGGAACTTTGTTGAACTGGAGGAGGTTGATTGGTTCTTAACAAACGAGGAAACTGGTTAGAGTTTTGTTGGTTAATGGAAGAGACAGAGGCACTTTCTAAGTGCCCCCCCTATCCTCTCTCCACCTCGTGGAAAGTGGTGACGGGGTTGACTTACTGATTCTGGTGCTCTGGTAGTGGGTTCTGGACAATTCCCATCTCCATACATAAAGTCCTTCAAATGGGTGAAGGGGTTGCCAGTGCCATTGTACCTACGGTACGTGGGCATCTCAGAAGGGAGAAGACGGAACACCGGGAGGACCGGTAGAGAAACTTCAGGGGTGGATTTTACATCCACCATTTTCTTTAAGTCTCGAAATTGCTCATCCATCTTATTCAGCTTGTTCAAGAGGGACTGGGTAAGCGCGTCAACCAGGGAAGGTGGCGCTTGCCACGGAGAGACCGTAGGCCTTCCGGAGGCCTGAGAAGGAAACCTAGGATAGGAGGGGTATTGGGGTCTACCATTGGATAGGCCCGGCTGGATTGGTGTTTGAAGGGCGGGCGGCGCCAGGGGTTGCGAGGGGAATTGGAAGGAGGGGGGTTGTTGATTAGTCTGCCCAAAAGGTGAGGAAGGAGGAATAGCCTATGCAGGCTCCTGGATGGGTGTAGTGGCCAGATTCTGCTCCGGGGGAGAGAGGGAAATAGATTTCCATTTTAGAATGGCCTGGATGGCCTGGAGTTGCTCATGGTTGAGCTGAGTGTTGGCAAAGACACCTAATAGGGTGGAGATGTCCTGGGGGGAAGACGTATCCCCGGAAACATTCGGCACCTCATGTGAGGGCTCATGGGATGGACCGACGTCCATGGTGTAGACATGGGACTCACCTTGGTAGCCCTAGTCCGGGTTATACTCTCCGTAAGAGTCATGACCTGGGTCATACATGTGGGACTCATAGCTGAAGGCCTCGGCCTTAAGGGCATCATAATCATATTCGGCCATACTTAACACTTTTCCAGAACATAATAACATACACCAACATACAAATAATAGAGATTAGCAAACAAGTTGATGCCTTATGTCCTTTTTTGTGTTTCCTTGTCATTTTTTTCTGTGTGTTTTTTTGTATTTTTTTTAGCTAGAAGTTCACACAAAAGGTAAGACCCTAGTTAAAATTTCAGCCACCGTCGTGCCAGCTAGGGTCACTCGTCTCACCACGAATGGGTTGACTAACTCCGGGAAACTTTAATGGTACAACCTGCCCAGTGAACGAAGAGGGAATCCTTCACTGTTGGGGACTTACGGAGGTCCCAGTGGAGGAGATCCTAGTCCGTCGAGAGGAGTTCCCGAATGGAGAGTCCTTCCTTCACTGAGAGAGGGTAATCCTTAGAAGAAAGATGAGAAGAGAAGGGGGAGATGCATGCAATGCAATGCCTTATAACGG
This sequence comes from Amorphophallus titanum, assembly GCA_024336825.1. Classification (NCBI taxonomy): domain Eukaryota; kingdom Viridiplantae; phylum Streptophyta; class Magnoliopsida; order Alismatales; family Araceae; genus Amorphophallus; species Amorphophallus titanum. The sequence goes on from JANBPO010009603.1 coordinate 3,578,135, forward strand.
AAACATGCGAAACACAAGCAGAACATGGAGAACATGAATTGTGCAATACAGACTAGGACTAAACAACTTTCACAAGATAGATAAGAACATGAATTGTACGAGACAGAATAACACTAAACAATTTTCACAAGAACAAGATTGAATCTTTTTCTTTTCCTTCTTTTCACTTCTTTTCCTTCTTTTTTTTGTGTTTTGTTTTGTTAAATGAGAGATGGCAAATGGGAGATGGCTTTGAGAGAACACGTCCACTTGTCAAGACGTGTCTGCACAAGGGCCGACAATTGGTGAGGGCAATGAAACTAGCATTTTAGAAACAATGGAGGAAAGAACAAGACCGGATTTCCACACCTTAAACACACCCTGATATAAAGAATTCCCTAGAATCAGCTCTCCTTTTTCGCAACATGCAAACCTCTCAATGAACTTCAAGGGACTTTGGGGGGAGTGCACATGGAGCACAGGGGATGAATTTTAAGTAAAGTGCTACTGGGAGCACCACTATAGTGCACACGGGCGCAATAGGGAGTGGCACACGTGGGTGCCGAATGGAGGGGCACACGCGGGTGACAAAACTTACGGGTAACTGAAGGAAAATAATAGAGGTCCCACCGTGATCGCCAAGAGATGTAAACAAGAGAATCGCCCCAAATGGGTGTGTTTTGGTTGATTGGAGAGAGGAGAAGAGAAACGACGATAGTTCGTGCTAAGAAATGTGGATGACAGAATCGCCATGTGGGTTTGGTTGATTGGAGAGAGGAGAAGAGAAACGGCGACTGACCGTGCTAAGAGATGTGGACGACAGAATCGCCACTTGGGTTTGGTTGATTGGAGAGAGGAGAAGAGAAGGGGCGAGTGACCTTGCACGCGTTGGGGCGAGATGTAGGGAGGGTTGAGCTTAAGGCAATCTCATGGAGACTCCTTAATGGAAGGCTAGACTTATCCAATATCTGATACACGACAGAGATAGGGGTCCAAAGATCCTCTCACGCAAGTATGCTATCTTCCAAATAGGCGTAGCCTATCATTCCGATAACACCTTTTGATATACCAGGTATGGATGGACGTCATGCAATGAAGCCGAGAGAGATGAGAGAAACGTGCACTCAAGGAGAGCACGTGGAAAGATTCTCGGAGAGGATTGTCTCTGCCAGGTTTGAACGGGGAAACATATGAGACGGGAAAACCCACAGAATGAACAATTATAGAATGGAACCTCCACGAGGAACTTATTCCATTCACGGGATTTGTAGGGTTAGAGTTAGAGTTAGAAATTAGATTGCTAAAATTAAACGGCCATAGCGGGAAATGACTCGCCGCAGCCTCGTAGGGAGGGAAAAGTACTGAAATTAAACTGGGGGAGGGGAACCGCCATGGGGAATGATCCTCCGCGCAGATGAGGACTGAGACCATAGTGGGAACTTGTTCCCTGCGTGATTTATTGACAGAAAGTAAATTGGGGGAGGGGAACTACCGTGGGGAATGATCCTCCGTGCAGGTGAGGACTGAGACCATTGCAGGAACTTGTTCCCTGCATGGTCTATTAACAGGAATTAAATAGGGGGAGGGGATATGCTGAAATTAAACATGGTCACCACGGGGAGTGATCCTCTGCGCGGGTGAGGGTTGGAACCACTGCGAGAACTTGTTTTATAGCCCAGAGTCAAGTCCAAAGAAAAGACAACAAGTGCCAAGTACAGTCGACAGAAAAGAAAGGATGTACTAGAATGTCGGCGGAAGCCCGACGAGGGTACCAGCTGGCCATAACTAGATGCTACGAGCACGCGCCGCAGGTACACATAGAAGCCAAATGAACGACCACCGCCTGTAGAGCAAGGGTGAGCCTAGTGTCACTGGCTTAGTAGGGGTCACGCGGATCCCCACTAGAAAACACGTAGTAACACACTAAAAATAGCAGGCAAGCAACAGTAAATAGCAAGTAAGCAGTAAAGTAGGAAAGCTAAACTACAAAGCTGTAAAGGAAATAGAATAGGAAGCAGAAGTAGGGAACAAGCTGAGGAAGATGGGGAGGAAGAAGCCGTACCAGACAATGACTACCGAACTAACATCGGTACTCCAAACTACTCCAAGCAAGGGCAGGAGGGCGATTCAGAGCTAACATAGTCAGGAGTTGCCGAACTGCCGACGCAAGGAACCTATAAAACAGACAAAAGGAACCTAGGAAAAGGCTAGACAAACGACCAACGCAGATGACGGACAACACGACAAGGACGTCGTGCACACTGCCACACGCATGACAAGAACATCACGCATGCGACAAGACACCGACCTTGAGTGCAGCCACAAAAGGGCTAACCCAAAAGGTCACGACGCATGAGAAACACCGAGAGTCACACAACACGTGACTCGAAAGAGGAGCGGTTAGTTGCGTCCACTGACGTCTTACACTGCACCACAACTCACTCCACAAGTGCCTCGACTACCAGCTGGACGTGGTCTGCCGCAGCTAAGGCCAAGTCGCTGGCCCACATGGAAACCACCACTGCTAGGACCAGTTAGGGTCACGCCCGTCGATGTGAGTCCTAAGCCCCTGACCCCGTGTACACACACTGGCTGTAGACCATTAAGCCAGGCCTCTAGCTAGTATTCTCCCCCGCAGACGCTACGATAAGGTCGGGAGCCCACAGAACTAACTTAAAAATCGTGTCTCGGGAAGAGTGCCCCACTACAAGAGCCGTCATGCCAAAGCGTGCCGTAAGGCACCAACCAAAGAGGAGCCACAAAACTCGGAGACTTCAAAACACAAATGCCAAAGTATAGACAGGCTGAAACGCCCTGCAACACGCACTTCGAAGCACCGAAGGCAGCATAGGAGACTGCCGACAACCTCGGGACAAGGCAACTAGACCTACCACTACAACGGTCCCTGAGTCCTACGACTTTGAGTCAGGATCGTCGTACACAGCGGAACAAAGCCGCCAATCAGTCTAATCCTAAGCCAGGGAAAACAACGCTCCGCGAGAACCAAAACACTGAGACTTGAGGGGACACTGAGAACCCTCAGCACATTTGGACACATAAATCGAGGTAGAATGATATCTCGAGACATCTAGAACCAATGTCTCGAATTGGACAAAGCTGTCGAAACACAACAAGACTGCCTGTCAACCACTAGGTAACCCCGGGTTGACCGGAACCAGACACGACACCGACACACTGACACACACACACTGAATGCATAAGCACTTCTAGCCGTCCCATCATGGTTACTGCCCTCATAGGATGTCAACAGACACCCACGGGTCATGGACAAACCACGAGATCAAGCCAAGACAAACAGAAACTAGAGCGGTGGACAACGACAACACTCTGGGCAAAGCGAACCATCACTCGACCGCTAGAAGAAACTGACAGTCAAGGCACAGCCGCTACGCAACTAGAGACAAGGACAATGGCAGCTTCTAGATTGAGTCGTTAAGGTACTGTCGTAGTCAAGGAAAAGACCACAACCAGTCACCTAAACCGACCAATCTAGACAACCACCGACAGACAAACACCGCCCTGGACAAGGACCTAAGACAGATGGACACACAACACAAAACCAACCAACGGTCATCACGGCAAACAGGACTATAACGCACCAGCATAGGGGCGTTATAACCACATAACGCACCAAGGGAGAGGTGTTATGCCAACCAAACCTAAAACCACATACAGATGATATAATGCACCAAGCTAAGGGCGTTATATCGACATAACACACCAGAACATGTGCGTTATGCTCAACAGACAAAAACACGAACAAAACAAAGTATAACGGACCACCATAGGCACGTTATACTAGTATAACGCATAAGGGGAGGTGTGTTATACCGAACAGAGACAAAAACATGAACCACAGACCAAGGGCACATAACGGACCAAGACCCATCCGTCATACCCACAAAACGCACAGGGTGAGGCGTGTTATATCAACTGTCATACCCAGGCAAACATCGGTCAACAGACCATAACGAATTTGCACCTGGGCGTTATATTGACCATAACGCACGAGGAGGAGTCCGTTATGCTAACTGACTGACACAGTTTTCGAGGTGAACACGATCATCGAGGGCAGACGATAGCAGTCGGCCTCGAAAATAACCCGACCATAATGCGCCTGGACAGGGGCGTTATGCTCCACATAACGCACCAAGCTTGGTCCGTTATGCTCCAAGACCTCAGAAGACAAAAATGATGAACGATGCATAACGGTCTATCAGGGGACCGTTATGCACATAACGGCCTCTGGTAGGACTGTTATGCCACTCCGACAATGAAAATGGTGAAACGACTGAATCGGCCCGTTCCACGCCCCATGCACGCCGTAGCGCAGGAGAAACAATGCCAAACGATGGGAAACGACCTCAGGGAGCCAAAAACATCACATGCATCCATCGAAATGCATTACAACGCGAGATCGGGGCGATTCCAACGAATCGACCCAAAACGAGTCACCGGGATTCCCGGACTCCTGCCGGCCCCAAATGACGGCTAATCGACACGAAAACTACGTGGTCTGTCATAAATTCACACTTCTTTAGGTTGGCAAACAGGGTTTCTCTCCTCAAAGTCTCGCAGACTTCCCTCAAATAGTGGATGTGGTCCTGAGGATTGTGGCTATAGATGAGAATATCATCGAAGTAGACGATAACAAAGCGACCGATGAGAGAGTGGAGGACTTCCATCATAAGCCTCATGAAGGTGCTGGGGATATTGGATAGCCCAAATGACATGACGAGTCACTAGTATAGACCTTCTTTTGTTTTGAAGGCTATCTTCCACTCATCCCCTGGTCGGATACGGACCTGGTGGTAGCTACTTTTCAAGTCAATTTTAGAAAAGATGGTGGCCCCACTCATCATGTCAAGCATATCATTAAGACGGAGAATGGGAAATCTGTACTTGACAGTAATTTTGTTGATGGCGCGGCTGTCAACATACATCCGTCATGTGCCATCTTTCTTGGGTGTGAGCAAGGCAGGGACAACACATGAGCTTTTGCTCACCCTGAGGAAACCCTTTTGAATAAGGTCCTCTTCAATCCTTTGGAGCTCAGCATGCTCCTTAGGGTTCAATCTGTAATGGGGAAGGTTGGGTAGGGTTGACCCAGGGACTAGGTCAATGGCGTGTTGTACATCACGCATGGGAGGGAGTCTAGAGGGCAAGTCCTCGGGAAAGATGTCTTGGAAGTCCTGCAGAATTGTCTGGACTTCAGGTGGGACTGAGACTTGGGACTCCTCGGGGGTGATGGTGACGACAACAGCCCAAATAGGGGCACCCTTGGCAACCTCTCTATTCAGCTCACGAACACTTATGAAGTTAAGGCGCCTAACTAGGTCAGGCTCAACCTTAGGGGCCTTAGGAATGGGTGTGACAGGTGCAGGAGAAGAGGGAATGAGAGGTTTTCCTTCATTAAGAGTTCGGGGTGTCTCCTAAACCTTGGGGGTTCCAGTAGGGGTGGAGGTAGAACTCTTACCCGGGGTCACCTTTGGAGGTGTCGGGTACAATTGAATCTTTTTCCCGTTGTGGGAGAAGGAACACTGATTGGATCGACCAAATGTAGTAAGGTCTACATCATACATCTATGGTCCTCCTAGGATGATGCTCCCAACCTTCATAGGTACTAGATCGCATAGGATTTGTCCTTGGTAGGACTGGAATTGGATGGGAACGACACATGTAGTGGTGACTGGGATAGAAGTATCGTCAACCCAAGCCACGTTGTATGGCTTAGGATGAGGATGTGTAGGTAGACCTAAACGGGAGACAAAGTCTAAAGAGACTGCATTGATACAGCTCCCGTTGTCAAAGATCACCTTGCAGGGTTGGGATTTCACCATGATGTAGGTTTGGAAGATGGAGGTTCGACGCCAATCGTCCTCCTGGGGGTGTGTTACGATGCAGCAAACTACATCCAATCTTCCCTGGCTAGAACTCTCGACAATATCTCCCACTTGCATGTACTCGACATGCGTGCCATCAAATCCTGCATCCATTTCCTCAAACTGGGCGATGTGGTCAGGATCGACCATATATCTCTCAATGTCTTCTCCTTCCTGAGGTGGAAGCTCCACAGGCTGGGGGTCAGTGATGACCAAAGCTCGGGTGGGGCAATTGGTTGCAACATGCCCTAGGTTGTGGCACCTAAAGCAACGAACTCCCGAGACAGGGGTTGGTTGGGAGGTACTAAAAAGGGCTCTCTTTCCTTTGTCATCTCTCCTATCAGTTGGCAGAGTGTACTCCAGCCTGGGCATGGCAACAGGTGCAGGTAAGGGGTTCCTTACGACAGGAACAGTAGGGGCGACGGCCCGAAGTGGGGTAGTAGTAGGGACATAGGAAGTGGAAGGGCCAGGCCTCTCAGGGTAGCGGACCATGGGGTTTCGGGATTCAGGTTGACGGTAGGTGGGAACCCGAAGTGGGACCACCCTTTGAAACTGCTCTACATCTCGAGCAACCTAGTAGGCATGCTTGAGGGTGTTAACCACTCGCAAGAAAAGTTCCCGCTGAATGCTCTCGTGTAGGCCAGCCCTAAATCGAGAAAGGGTAACGAAGGCATCCTCCATGACTCGACTCCGAAGGAAGAATTCATCAAATTTGGCGATGTACTCGTCCACAGACTTTCCATATTGGGTGAGTTTCTGTCATTGATCTAAAAGACGCTGATGGTAGGAGGGTGGCAGATACTTCTCCCTCAGTTTCTCCTTCATCTTCCCACGTGTTTATGGGCTCATCTCGTCTCCTTGGTAGGAGATTCTCAATATTGCACCAGTAGGTCTTGACTTGACCTAGGAGTTTCATATTGGCGAATCTCACCCTTATAGCAGGGGTCATGAGGTGATGCCAATCAAAGTATTGATCCATCCTGGTCTCCCAATCAAGATATGTGGCGGGATTGAGGGACCAATCAAAATTGGGACTGTCTATCTTGATGTTTCGTAGGATGATCTCCTCATCGTCGTGGTCTCTCCCCAGGGATGCACAACCATCTAGCTCCCTCTCTCGGGGAGCCTGATCCAGGCGGGCATGGTCTCTCTCATCCCTATGGTTGACCACGGGGTCTCCGCGACCATTCAATCTTCCTTCCTCTCTACTCACACGATCCTCTAAGGCTTAGATCATCTCATCTAGCTCCACTTACAATTGACTTATAGATTCCTCTAATTGGGCCGTAAGATTCTGCTCGAGTTGGGCTAACATGGCGTTCACGCCCTCCTAATTCATGGGTGATTGTAAAGTTAAACTGCGCTCTAGACGGCCCGATGAATTCCTAGACCAACGTGACATGCACGAGCTCGGACCTAAATGATGCAGTTCTGGGACCGAAAATTAGTAAGGTTTCGACCCAATTTGTTGGCTAATACGCAAATGGACAATTCTTTTTCTATTTATAGAGTCGTTTCTTAATGAATTGGCGACTTAATAGAAGTCGCTATTTATAATTTTATTTAAAATTTTAGTTTAAATATTTAGGGTTGCTGCAAGCAAAATGAGCAATTCAGGTAACATCAAAATCTCATATATATATGCATAAATATCTGTGTACAAAGTGAGAAGGTGGTGTACAATAAACTCTCTAGCTCTCACCACCACTCTCCCCTGGTCGCTTACTGCTCTCTGCCTCACCCCTATCCCTGGGAGGAAATCGTGGGCGCCTCATCAACCCCTGACAAGCTACTGACCTCCAAGCCTGAGCCCACTCGCCCACCTCATTCCACTGCTGAGTAGAGGAACCCACCAAGTAGCTCATACCCGAAAAGGCGTTGGGTCGCCCCTCGGCCCGTGCTTGCTCCCGACCTCTACAGTAGCACTCCTCTACTGCTCTCGCACGCTCCTCGGTTGTGCCGAGTCAGAGTCTCAGCTTGGCTTGATCCTGCTCTCACTCGAGCCATTCCTCTTGCTCTCACAGTCGCTGCTCCTCCCGCTCCCTCAGTTGGCCCGCCCTCTCTCTGGCCAGCTCTCTCCTAGCGACCTCAAGGAGGATCCGTAGCTCTATCACATGCCGGGGAAGTGCCTCGACCTCTCGGTGCCTCCTCTCAGCCTCCTCCAACTTCGTGACCCGCTAGTCGCGGATCGCGAGCTCGGTCCCGGCTAGCGCAGCCCAAGTGAGAGCATCCTATAACTCAGTAGCCTACATCATTCAGCATGTTTTATAAGCATCATAGAATAAGATATCTTTGAAAAAGAGAAGCACGAGTGATACTCACCTCTGTCAGTCGACGTCTCTCCTCCCCCTCCAACTTCGCGATCCGTCGATCACAGATTTCTAGCTCGGCACCAGTCTGAGTAGCCCGAGTATGTGCCTGCTATAGGTCTGCCACCTACAATATTCACGATCATCAGCTTCATGTCCCAATACCATTGTTGTTTGAAATAAGCCCAAACATTATTTGAATGCATACTCGCTCAGCAAGATCGTGCTCCACTGCCTCAGCTCGCGCTACCGCCCCTGCTAGTCGCTCCTCCAGGGTGGTGATCTCGACGGTCGGATCCCTCGAACTAGATGCACCTCCTGCCGCTCCTACTGTCGCTCCCTGCTGGGCACACTGCATTTATTGAGACTGTTAGTGGTTGAACATCAAATTTTAAAACAATTAATAGTATATAGATAGTGCATACTCACCAGAGTCTCCAGATCCGCGTGCGTGGTCGTCAACTGGACCTCTAGGCTGTGGAGACGGGCATGTAGGTCTACTGCTACTACATCCTACGCGTCCTGCATAGACCGTTCATTAGTTGCATATCTTAGAAGCATATAAATTAAATATAGGAAGTATTCATACATACCCCTCTCAGCCTCATCTGAGGTCAGCCTGCGTACGTCTCCCACTAGCGCTGAAGGTAGGCTGAGCTGTTTGGAGCATGGGAGACAACTTGGGTCCCACCTCGCTGCCAGTCGGTGAACCGTTCTGGAAACTGTAGCCGCCAGTCTGTCGGCTACATCCACCCTCGGGTCTTCCACCCAATCCCGCGAGGCTCATCTGCCTCAACCCACTCTTGGTGCAGGCCAAGTGTCCTCATCTCCAGTCTAATCCATAGCAGCTCGATCTCGTTTAGGTAGTGAACCCAGATGTCACACCTAAAGCGAGGTCGGCTCGCTATGACCCACGGCTAGTCTTCATCGGGCATCCCCTCATATGGTCTCCACACAACCTGCATACATATCATCGTGTCATCATATAGTAAGAAATAAGAATAAAATGCATCACATTTACATATGTACTAGTGAAGCGGGGTAGTCTCAAATCTTTCGACGGACGACCATCAGCTCGTATGCGTGAGGTGCTCCGATCATGCATGGTAACCACCACCACGCTAGTGGGTAGGCAGCCTCATCTCCGAGTCGGAAGCTGACTCGGTCCATGGGCATGTAGAGATGGCTCCACACCTGCATTCATTAGCATTTCATCAGTCACATGCTTAATCATAATCACATTCATAATCATCACACGTATTTAATTAAAGTGAAATGACAAAGGAAAAATGCATACCTGAAGAAAAGGTGAAAAGTCGCTAACGGTCGTCTCATGACCTGTCCCCATAGACAAGTCAGCTATCCGGTGCGCCAGCAGGGCGACTCCCTTGGCATATCTCCCCACTCCCTCCAAGTCCTCCAGGACGCTCAGGAATCTGCAGTTGATGTCATCTCCCTTCGTCCCCAGCAGTAACCTCCCGAGCATCAGGAACAAGAACCTCCTCAGATCCATGTCTACTCTCTCTCTCTTAGCTGGGTCATGACAGGAGGTAGCTCGAGCTCTCTCGGTCAGATGCTCTATGTACTCTGTCAACGACTCTCTCGACCTCTGTCGAGCATCTTCCAACCCCATAACTCTCGGCAGATCGGTGCAGCAAATCATCCTGCACGGGGGCTCGTACACTGTATCTATGCCTAGGAGTCTCGATGCTAGCTCGCCGTAGTCTAGGATGGTCACCCCGCTCATAGCCTCCCCATCCACCCTCAGCCAGGTAATCCTAGTGACATCCTCTAGGGTCGGCACCATGTGCGCCCAGGGCATTAGCAATACCTGACTAGCCCTATCCCACCTCTCTCTCAACCCCTGAATTAGAACCAGGTCAGGATCTACCAGCTCTATGTTGAGGAAGGACCGAAGCCCATCGCCTCCACTCTCGCCCTATGGAAGTCAAACAGTCCATCATAGGCGGCCAGCACCTAGAGCCAAGAGATGCGAGTCTGTATCAGTCCCTGCAACACAAAAGAACAGGCAAATGAACATATATCAGTGGCCAGGAAAGGTATGACGGCATACAACGCGATCTTCGGCCGAGGAATCCTCAGCCGAACGAAGGCGGTGCCCTCCACCTATCACTAAAAAATAAAGTTCTCCACCAAAAATGGTGTGGGGGAAGTCCGAGGTAACCAGGCGTCGGCTTGAAGGTGCTACATAATCTCAGTTGAAGCCACGAGGCCGGAAGGGAAGAACAAAGGGTTAAGGGAAGTCGAGAAAGAGCTAGCAACCTCTGAGCCTGGAGGCGAGTTGCTGACTGTCTTCCTCAATGATGACCCAACTCTAGGAGTAAAGATTAGAGCCGACCTACCATCCGAAGTTCAAAAATAATACAAAGAATTTCTTTATGAGTACATCCAAGTCTTTGCATGGTCTGATGATCAACTCCCTGGGATTCCGGGGGAGACAATGATGCATAAACTCAATCTCGACCCAACGGTGAAGCCCATTTAGCAATGCCGATGGAAGCACACCCTGTAGAAATAGACGATCATTAAAGGACAGGTCACCAAAGGGCAGTAGACTGGTCTCTTCAAATCGATCCTTTACCCAACATGGCTCGCCAATGTCATCCTGGTACCAAAAGCCTCGGGAAAGTGGCGAATGTGTGTGGACTTCACCAACCTTAATAAAGCTACTCCGAAGGACTGCTACCCTTTGCCAAGCATCGATCAGCTGGTCGACTCCACCTTAGGCAATGAGCTACTCAGTTTCCTGGATGCTTACTCTGGCTACCACCAGATCAGGATGCACCCAGAGGATATCCAGAAGACTGCCTTCATCACCGACTTTGGCATTCACTGCTACACCCTAATGCCATTCGGGTTGAAGAATGCTGGAGCAATGTACCAGAGGCTGGTCAACCACATGTTCGAAGGACAGCTTGGTCGAAACGTCGAGGCCCACGTTGATGACATGCTTGTCAAGACGCCCAGGGCCGAAAACCACTTTGCCGATCTTGCCGAGACCTTCAACACCCTTCTAAGGTACAACATGAAGCTCAACCCCACTAAATGTGCCTTCGGTGTCAGATCCAAGAAGTTCCTTGGCTTCCTCGTAACCTAGTGCGGGATCGAGGCCAACCCCGATAAGGTCCAAGCCATCCTAGATATGCGGCTGCCTACCTGTGTCAAGGATGTTCAACGCCTTACTGGGTGCATTGCCACGCTCAACCGATTCCTGTCCTAAGTGGTCAAACGATGCCTACCCTTCTTCAAGCTATTGAGGGGACCCAAAATGGCGTTTGCCACGTTCGCATGGGATGAGGAGTGTAAAGAGGCATTCACCGAGCTTAAAGAATTCCTGGCTTCACCCCCGGTGCTGTCTAAGCTGGTCCCAGGTGAAGCCCTGCATCTCTACCTCTCGACGACCCCGTCCATCATAAGCTCGGTCCTATTCAAGAATGACGTGGGAGTCGAGAGACCTGTCCATTATACTAGCAAGGTGCTTAATGAGGCTGAAAGAAGGTACCCCGCAACCGAAAGGCTCGTGCTAGCGTTGGTTACCTCAGCCAAGTGCCTTTGACCCTACTTCCAAGGGCACTCCATCGTCGTACTTACTGACGAACCCCTGAAGAGGGTCCTTGCTCATCCTGAAGTCTTAGGATGCCTCGTCAAATGGGCCATCATGCTTGGGGCCTATGATATTTTGTATCGACTTCGCTCAGCCATCAAAGGACAAGCACTCGCAGACTTCATCGCCGAAAGCACAGTCCCGACCGAGGAAAAGCTTACGACCACGCCCGGGCCAACCTAGGACCTGTTCATTGATGGCTCCTCAAACTCAACCGGGAGCGATGCCGGCATCCTCCTTAAGTCCCCCGAAGGAGCGGAGCTACAGTACGCCTTGAGGTTCAACTTCTAGAAATCCAACAACGCCTCTGAGTATGAAGCCCTTATCTCGAGAGCCCGGATAGCCCGATGGTTAGGGGCTGAGAGGGTCAGGATTTACACTGACTCCCAGTTGGTCACTAGCCAAGTCAATGGAGATTACTCGGCTCGGAAAGAACCAATGATCAAATACCTCCAATTGATCAAGGGGTTGGCACAACAGTTTGAGGGCATTGAGGTAGTCCGGATAGCTCGGGAGAAAAACTCCCGCGCGGATGCCCTCTCTCGACTGGCCACCTCTCTTGACCCTGAGGGTAATCGATCAGTTCTCCTCAAGGAATTAGAGCGACCGAGCATTGATTCGAAGCTCATGACTGTTGACTTAGCCTCCCCGAGCGATTGGCGTACCCCCTATCTCTCTTGGCTTCGAGACTCAAGAGAGCCCCCTGACCCACGGGATGCTCGAAAGCTAAAATACCACGCTCGGTGCTTCGTTCTCCTGGATGACACTTTGTACCACAGATCTTTCTCCGGCCCCCTCTTAAAGTGCATCAGTACCGACGAAGCCAGCTAAGTGGTGAAAGAAGTTCATGAGGGCACGTGCGGAGCACATTAGGGAGGGCGGTCACTTGCCAGAATCTTGCTTTGGCAAGGATACTAGTGGCCCACACTCCAGGGTGATTGTTCAGCATACGTATAGAAATGCGACCGGTGCTAGCGCTTCGACCACCTGGTCCACAAACCAGCATTAGAACTTGTCACCCTGACCGAGCCTTATCCATTCACTCAGTGGGGGATCGCCATCCTCGAGCCATTCCCTATGGCCCAGGCCCAGAAAAAGTGATGGGGGCATCATTTACCCCCTCCACATTTTTCGAAGCTTGGATGGATCGTCTAATGGGGGCATTCCTTGCCCCTCCACATTTTTTTCAAAGATTAGATTGTTCGTCGGTGTATGCCATTACGTTCGTCATGTATTTCTGAGTCTAGTCATGTAATTTTTATTTTATTTGAGTCATATATGTGTACTCTTTCTTTATTTGATGGTTATGGCACGAAGGGGAAAGCAGCATGTCTTTCTCTGTGAAAGTGACAGTGGCAGTGAAGGTTTCATATATGGCGGCCTTCATTTCTTCCGCGTGTGCCTCATAGACTTCTGGCTCTTGGAGTATCTTGATAAGAGTTTCTTGTAACTCTTTACTCCAAGCGATGGCTTCCCAGATTGTGATGCTAGCGGGGAAGCGCTTCATCTGGTGGAGGACTTTTCGGTCGGCTCGAGCTCGAGCATCCTCCAATGAGGGTAGTATGTCGGGCTAGGCATTCTGTGGGCTACTGCGCTGCTCCCCGTCGGGGAGTTACACTATCTTGCCTTTGTCACTGGGATTGGGCTGACTCTGATCACCCATGGACTACTGGAACAGGGGTGCCAATGATGGCTCTTCTGGGAGTGGCTGGAGGGCTGGCTCGTCCTTACATGACGGTCTTGCTTGCTTTGCAGGAGGGTACGGAGCTGGGACAGGGACTGGGATGCTGGCAGTGATCTCCTCTGCGCTGGAAGGATCGAAGATGCTGGGTCCCTTCCAAATTTCCACCTCCAGAATGGGGGCAGGTTCTTCTCCTCGAAAGAGGATAATTCGCTCCGGGTCGAAGGTAGATGGGTGGAGAGGTAACTTAGGAATCCTCCCGTGACCTCTACCGCACCCTCGGCCATGACCTCTATCGCGGCCTGTATGCCCCGGTGTTGGCTGTAGCCCGAGCGGGGCAGTAGTCCTTTGTTTGGTTTGGGAGGCCACTGGCTCGCTTCGCCGGGAAGCGTTGACGTTATCAGGGGGTGGAATAGCCATCATGTTACAAGTGCAGCCCCGAATCATTTCTTTCAGCTGCTCTGTTGTGATCTCATTGTCCTTATAGAACAAGGAGAACTCTTATGGGATGAGGAGCCTCTCGCCGTTCTTAATCTTCTGGATCAACTCTTGGACCCAGCTTCTGAGACAAGATCACTTCTGCATTTCTTCCCACGGGATGTAGCTGTCGAGTAGGACCGCTCTAGTGGGACGAGGGGGAACATATTCCTCCAGGTCGTCGATGAGCCGCTGTAGCGACTGGAGAGGCATTGGCTCGACTGGGGATTGTAAGGTGGCTGCTTCCTCGGCCTGTTTCTTGAGCCTTCTTTTGAGGTTCTTCCTCCTATTCCTCTCCTGTTTCTTGGCGATGGCTACCTCCAGGGGAGTAGGTGGAGGAAGTGCTGGGGCTAGAGTCAATAAATCCCTGTGGGGATACCTCCGTGCTAGTGCCTTGGCAGAGTGAGGTCGACCGCTTTTCCTCGCCTAGATTTCCATCCAGGCACCTTCTGCTTATTGTATCTAGAAGGTGGCATTGATCGCCTGCTCAATGACCTCAGGTGGGAGCTCCTGTTATGCTGGAATATTGAGACTGGCATCCGAAGACATATGCGCAGTTTGATGCCTTACCCACGGTGGCGAAGGAGGTATCTCCAGATGAGCTAGTACACTGGGGCCGACGTCCCAAGACGTATGCGTGGTTTGATGCCTTACCCGCGGTGGCAGGGGAGGTCTATAGTGAGCTGGCATGCTGGTGCTGGCATCTGAAGACTTATACATAGTATGATGCCTTACCATTGGTGGCAGGGTCTTTTATCGAGAGGTGGATTGGGAGACGTTCTTGGCGTCTTGCTCCTTAGCCTTGCCTTTGCGATCTGGCTGGGAGTAGGGTCTGGTGACAGCCGAAGACGTGGTAGGGTGTTGCCGCTCTAGGTAGTCACCCTGGTTTTGCATGTCGAGCAGGCCTTGTGGTGGCGGGCCCGACTTGTAAGCCGAAGATGCCAAAGTCTTTGGAGATGTCTTCTTTGTAATCTAGGCTGGATTGCAGGGCATGCGGAGAGGACCCAATGGCTCTCCGATCTAGGAGGCACGACATGATCGGGTCGGAACCTCACCCTACTTTTGCTTCCCCTTCCTATCTCCTGATACCGGAGATGGGGGCAAGGTAAGGGAAGAACGAGAGGAACTTGGGGTTTGGCCCGTCATCTCGTCCACTAGGACATCCTCTCGACCGAGAAGAACTCGGAGCAACCTGGCAGTGTCCTCCCTGGAGAATGGGAGAGACTCCAACTCCTGCCAGAGCTGCCATTACACGGCCAAAGTGGCAGAGGCTGGATGGCTAGTTGTCGATGTCTGGGAGTTTGAAGGAGCTGGGGTGGTAGGAGGATGCATGACATTGACCGAGAAATCACTCGGCCCAGCCTATTGACTGGCGTTCCGCTCCATGTGCCTTCACAATCGCTCGAGGGCTTCTTGATTATCGATTTGAAACTTGAGCCATTCTGGTGTATGTTGATAAGACAGCCCGTGCCCATTCACTTGAGGGTCTAGTTGTACTGGTGCATTCCTGGTGATGCTCATGATTTCTTCGACGGCTTGTTGAAGCCTCAAGAGTGCTATAGAGTTTCCCTCTGCATCGATTTGCTCCTACTGGATCTGTTCCTGGATTAGGTACTGAACTTCCTCACAGGACTCGATCGTGTGGCAGATTCTAGCATGAAAAGGGAAGTACTGGGGGTGACTGAAGTCCCACTGGGTGTAATTTGTCAGCGAACATGGGGCATGATTTGTCCCCTCTTGACGAGGACATCGAAGAGCCATCGGGTCCTTTCTTTTGGAAAGGAGAGAGGTATGCGGTCATGCCAGGGTCTCCACCCCGGATACCACAATGAATGCTCGCCTTGACCGGTACTGGGCTCCTCTGCTTCGTTGTCTGAGAGAGAGAATACGGCCATCATGTGAATCACATTAGCTGAATAGTGAGCCACACGTGCTACCTTGGCTGGCCTGGACCACGCATGTGGCTACGGGGGATCGACGAGATTGCTCTTCATTTTGATGAGGCCGTAAAGGCAGAATATAAAATTATACCTTATAAAATTTAACAAATAGAAGACAATAATAAGATTGTGCCTTTTATTCTCTAGTTTTGGAAATGAGACCGACCCCTCGCCACTCTCGCCTCGTGATTTTGGGTTTCCCTCCGCCTCCTCAGCTCCCCGGCCCCCTCCTTCCCCTTCCGTCAGTGCCATACTCTTCCTCCTCTCCCCCATTGTCTCTCTCTCCCATCGTGACATGGGCGAAGCCATCGCATCGCAATAAGAGTGAAGCCACCGCGTCATTCTCTCTCCTTCCCTCTCTCCCTCTCTTCGCAAGGTGCCCATCTTCTCGCACCGCACTCCATCCTCCACCTCCTCGTAGGGCCCCCATCCCCCCGAGCCATCTTCATCACCGCAGGGCCCCCATCTTCCCGCGTCGGCCCCAAATCTTGCATCCCGTCACCACGATTGCTGCATGCCGACTGTCACCTTTGTCGCTGTCGTTGAGCCTTCATGGTCATCCGTGCACAACCATCACCACGATTGCCGCCACCTACCTCCACGATCGCTGATATCTACCTCCACTATTGCCGCTGGCCGTCACTACTATCGCCGCCGTCTATAGCCATGATCGCTCATTTTCTCTAGTGTCCATAGGTGTGTAACAGAGGAGTTGTAATGTCTCAGATTTTTTGAACATTTTTCGGATCAGGATCCGTGAGTTTCGGATCACTTTCGGGGGTCCCAGAGCGCGTTTTGTGGTTTACACGTATTTTTTCTTGACGGACCTACAGAACCTTGTGTACGGTAAATCGTTACGTTCTCCTACTCCGGGACAGTACCAGTGCGATGAGCGTGTTCCGAGAATCGAGCGTGTTTTTATATTTTTTTAATTTTTTAGATTTTCTATAAATACCCCCCTTTTCCCTTTTTCTTTTTCTCTTCTTCTTTCTTCTTCCTGTTGGAGAGCTCCCCCCTCCCCATCTGACCGTTGCTCTCCCCTGTGCGTAGCCCGCGACATCCCTTCCTCCTCCGGTTGTAGACGGTGGACCGATGGCGGTGGCGTGGTGATCGTGGCGACGGCATTCTCGTGGTGTGGGGCGTGAAGATCGTGGGTTTAAAAGTAAGATTTCGAGATTGGCGGCGACCCGGTGGCTTTCGGACTTCTTTGAGGTAGGGGGATGGATCCCTGCACTCTTTGTCATTTTCCTCATGATTTGTAGGCCAAGGAGAGGTCGAGAGGGACATTTTTGAGCCGGGAGGGTCAAAATGCATGTTTTGAGGTTGAGCACTGGATCTCCCGCTTCGTGGGATTTTTGACCAATCTAAGAGTGTAGAATCATGCTAGGAGGGTTGGGGATGGATTTTCCTTTGTTTTCCCATCATCGGGCGATGATCGGTACATGGATCAAATTTTTTTTGTTGTTTCCTGCCGGTTTCGCGCTCGGGTGAGCCTTGTGGCCCTTCCATGGACCGCTAGGCTCCCTCTGGCGGCCCCCAAGGGGGCCGCTAGGGAACTTTGAATGTCGACAGGGATTGACAGTCCCCTGGGGACCACTAGGCTCAGGGTGGCGGTCACGCGATAGACCGCTACCCTCGGATTATCGGTCGTTAGACGACCGTTTCTCTAGTTTGATTGGAGCACCCTCGGGGTGCATGTTTCCGACCGTTGGGAGCCACTTGCTGGGTAACGGTCAGGGCATGACCATTTGTTGTTGCCTTGCGGTCCGGTGGGGACCGTTTGGCTGGGGGTAGTAGCCTGGCGATAGACCATTTGGCCCCTGGTGGCTCACACCATTGCGGTCATGGCTTGACCATTTGGCTGACGCTTGCGATCTTAGGGAGACCGCTAGGCCCGCCTTGCGGTCCAAAGAGGACCGCTAGGTTCAGGGGCTGTCCTAAGTGGACCGCCGTCCCATTTCCTTACGACTGGTGATTTTCGTGAGCCGAGTTTCACCTCCAATGACCTGTCCACTAGTCGTAACTTTCCTGCGCAGGTGGGTGCAGACCCACTTGGGAGTGGTGGAGAGCGTGACCTGGAGAGACAGTTGTTAGGCTGGTGACCGTAGGGTCTCCACGCGCAGTCGAGTCCCAGCTTCGTGGGAAGAACCAGTTAGAGGGACTGACCTAGGGCGCATGGCCAGTATGTGCACACGTGTTTGGGGGCATTGGATCTGCACTGACGAGCGCGATCCCAACTAGTCCTTGTTTGTGGTACTTGTTGAGTGTGTGTTAGTCTCCACCTGGGGTGAGTATTAGACACTTGGACGTAGTGTAAGAAGTCAGGGGATGCAACCGGTCTTACTTCTAGTGGGTAGAGCTCATGTCTCCTGGCAGGTTTGGACTCATATTTTGTCAGAATGAGGTTGGTTTGTATGGTACAACTAGTCGTAGAGTGCTTTTGCATTTGTTTATTATCGCTTGTTGATTCTGTCGCACTCTCGTTAGGTAGTGTTACCTTCTGTGCTTGTTCGTGCCTTTCACCTTGTTTCTTTCGTGTGAGGTGGGGGTCCGCGGGATCCCTATTGAGCCTATGAAATGCGGCTCACCCATATGTTTTCAGGTGAGGCGGGCTCATCAGGAGGTGCATCCGAGGTTCCTCATGGTTCATACAGTCAGGGTTAGCTACCAGTTGCTAGAGCTGGGGTATGCCCCATATACTTGTACTTTTTCTTTTGTTGATTATACTTATTTTTGGACATGAAGGACACTGGACCATATAGCAGTTTAGTTATTTATTTAATTTCCTACATTATTATTTAGTTGTTTAATGTGCTATCTCTGTAGTTATTTTAACTTCTTGTGTACCCTCACACCATCCTATAACCCTTCCGAGCCTTCAGGCTCGTGGGTGGCGGGCTGAGGTTCGAGTCACGTCGGTTCTTTTTTGGTACTCGGATCTTGGGTCATTACACTTGGCCCTCCTAATCACCTCCTAGAGGGACTCCTCGGAAGCCTGAGCCCGAGCACGGAGAGTATCCTGGTCCTACATGACCTCTACTAGGGCCTTCTTTTGCTGCTAGGGCTACTCTCAGAGCTCAGCAAGTTTGGCCTCGTGTGCCGCTTGTTGTCCGCGGAGCTCATCACACTGGGCCGTCAGCCCCTTTTGTGCGGCCTCACTGACTTCTAGCTCTTGCGCAGCACCAGAGAAGTGGTAGCGCCACAAGCTAAACACCTTGGTGACCAAGACCAAGTTCTTTCCCGCGAAGTCGACCAGCTCGTCATGGGCCCCGAAGTTGAATTCGTCGGTCTAGTCCCGGGGTTGCATAGCCTTACCCATGAAGGCACCCACCTCCGCCCAAAGGGCAGACTTGAAGACGGGCTCTCCCGGTGGTAGGAAGTGGGGGCCTAAGGGAACGGTGAGAGGCAAGAGGAGATCCCTCACCTCCTCGGCACTGAGCGCCTCACCCTCCTGGGCAGGAGCCTTGCCCTTGTTAGGAACATCCCCCGTAGGGATAGGAACCGATGAGGTCGGAGTAGGAACAGACTCTTCAACCTGCGTCGATGCGGTGGAGTTACGGGCCGAGGGGGAGTAGGGACCTTACAGCTCGCCTCAGTCGTCGACCTCTACCTCTTCCTCTAGCGACACTGTTTGTCTAGCGTCGCCAACTCATCTAGGTTCACCTAAACGCACAGATCGACTGGCATGGCAGAATCCACCTCGACCATGCTCGCTGTGCACTCGGAGACGTCCCTCTGAGCCCCTGACCCAATGCTCATCGGCACTACCGATGAGCCCTCTGTCGGAAGCACCGTAGGAAGTGGGTACGATAGGTGCCTTAGAGCAAAGGCGATGGCCTTTTGAGGGACGATGATGATCACCTAGTCGGTCCCAGTTCAATGTGGTCAGCAGGCGAGGAGAACACTGCGGCAACTCTATGATCTTGTACTGCAACTTCGATGACTCCCACGCTCTTTCAAGATAACGCAGAGAAGATCACCTTGATAAATGGCTAACAAAAAGTGACGACCGACAAAGTTAGTACCCTGGGACAATGGGGGGCTCAACCCCAGCTCCCGTAGCACCGTCGGAGTTAGTTTGTCGTCGACATTCAGAAGCGGGAAGCGAAGGTGGGCTTCAACCACCCTAGACTTGTCCATTGTCGCCTTGGGCAACCAATCTGCACCAAGAGGGCGAGAGCCCATGGAAAAGCTCCAGTCGCTCGACTAGCCTCTATCCACTACTCTAGTGATGAAGACAAAACACTTCGCCTAGCGTTTGATGTTGGACACGGTGGTAGAAATGTGGACAAGTGTCTGGTCATTCCTGGCCTAGAAATAGGACTATGGATTGTCAGGATAGCACTAGAGGCTGTAGAACTACTGAAAAAGGAAGACATTTGGAACAACAGACACCTGGTTGCAGACAAACACAAAATCGCATAGCATGCGCCAGGAATTGGAGGAAAACACCCCAAGATATCGACCATAATGATGAGGGACCGACTCAAAGAAAGGGTGTACAAGGAGGCAGAAACTGACCCTAAAAGTCTCTTTAGGCACCATAATACTTCCCGTGGGATGGCTACACAGATCATCTACTACGGTTGGGAAGACGATGTCAAAATTGGAGGGAATCTGGAAGGCCTCACGCAGTCCATAAACTACCCTATAAGCCACCAATGGTGGGGAGCGTAGACGACTGGGATTGGCACCCGAGGTACCCGAAGCACCACCGTGACCAACTTTCATCTCCCCAAAAGATGCGGCGGAAGCATAGAGAACCCTCCTGCGAGGTGGCATGACTCCAAAAATTGAGGGAGGAAGAAGACGCTCATCGGTCAAAGAGGGAAGGAGTAGTCGACGACCACGACAGGCACTAGGGAGCAAGTGAGGCTTCTAGGAAACCCTATGGCAGGTCTTATAACTTCCAAAGGCAAAGCGACCGCTCCTGAAGCACGTAGAAGGGGAAAAGGTGCCCGTCACTATCAACATATGATCACTGAATGCAGGCGACCATTCGCGGTCAGACTCCTAAACAAAAGCAGGCACATCATGATTACGACATCACCGCCTGCCACCACCAAGTGCACCTTGCGCGCCAAGCAAGTAATACGAGGATGCCTTCCTCGGAGCAATCCTCCAATGTGCCATCTCAAACTCATCTCTCAGATCCCAAAAGGCGCTCAGCATCTGAGAGTGGGGGGCTAGTGAGGATGGTAAAACTTGCTCAGCCCATTTGGTGCCCATCTACACCGAACCCAATTCGACTCACAAACCATGACATGCCTAATGGGCCACGACAGTAGCTATCCACTAGGAGCAGTCCAGGGCAAATGGTCCTTGGATACTCCTGTGCAGAAATCCCCAACCCAAGCGTAATGACTGTTGGAAGACTCTCTGACGACCGACCATTACTCTCCATGATGTCGGCCTCAATCCCACTAAGGGCAAGCACGCCCTACAGGAGTTATGAGACACTCCAGGGACTCGGTCGACTCCGGGATAACCATCCCTCAATGGAAAACTCCCCCCCTCAATTGCGGGGAATGTTATTCCATGACTGGCACCCTTCCCTACTAAGGGACGAGCTCCCCCCTCTAGGACAACCCCCTATGAAATGGGCTCCGAAGGACAGACATGGACATAGAGAATTCCACCCAGAAACTCCCAGAGAAGTCAAGAAGAAATAGACTAGAGAGAGCTACATGTCCTGTTGCAACTGGGGAGGTCTCGATTGTTCACTTGCGGAGAGAGGATCCCTTCTGAGCACTCTTATCTCCTAGGTAGCACTCGTTGAGTGGTCATTTGCAACGGCAAGCACTTGTCCGGAAGGCCAACAACTCTCCTAGGCCTCCACAAACAACCTCCTGCCCTTTCTTTCTCGCATGCTCTTCTTCATTCTCTATTCGGCGGGTTGTCCCCCGGGGTAACGCCTAGGGCTCCTTCTAACGTCGATTGTTTTTAGTGTTTGTAGGCTTCCACGAGTGCCAGGCGGTTCTCCCGGACAAATAAATAGAAATGTGTGGTACGAGAGCAAGAGACCGATTTTTTGCCTCTACAAGTGCTAATCAATTATGCCAATTAATGTTATTAGTGATAATTAATCTTCTAAACACCGTCATTGATGAGTGACGATGAAGGTCTTGAGGCGGTGCACCCCGTGTTCCTCGGGGGTGTATGCAAGTTGTATGTAGCCCAGCGGTAGGCATATACTTTTGCTTATGGCCTGGCTGATGAGATTAGCTTCGAAATTGACCTTTCATCGCTCTGGGTGGCGCACCGTCAATTTGGCCTGAAGATGTTGCCTGTGTATCTTGGCTTTTTCTTCATCAACAGTGAAAATATCATCTTCGTCTTCCTCTAAAAGCCATCCACTGTTCTTTCCCTTTACTAGTGGGTGGGCAGCCGGTCCCCCAAAATAAAGAGAAGCATCTGCCAAATGACATTCCATCAGACTGAATGGAGACTGGTCGGTGAAGACTGTGTGTTGCTCCCCCTCCTTGACATATTTAATACGTTGATGAAAGGTAGAGGGGATGACCCTATTTTCATGCAACCAAGGTCATCCTAGTAGCATTTTGTATGAAGTGTCAACGTCGATGATGTAGAATGACACGTTGGAAGTGAAGTCTCCCAAGATTAGCTCCACATCGACCTTTTCCAAGACATCTTCCGTGTCTTGATTAAAGCCAAAAATTTTGACCGCCTTGACTTTCTGTAGTAGTGACATCAAGTACAAGGATTTGAAGGTCTTTAGCATCATGATATTGACCGTAGCTCTAGCATCCACCAGGATCTAGTTGACCTCGTGCCCGTTGATTTTCCCTTTCATGTATAGAGGCCAGTTGTGGCATATGGATGGTAGCAACATGTCTTTATCTTCAAAAGTGATGGCAACAGCGAATGCTTCGCAGGCGGCCTTCTGGAGCTCCGTCACATGTGTCTTGTATACTTCAGGCTCCTAGAGCACTTTGATCAGGGATTCTCTTAACTCTCGACCTCCGACAATAGCTTCCCATATAGTGATGTTTGAGTGAAACTATTTCAACTGATACAAAACTCTACGGTCGGCTCGTGCCCAAGCCTCCACCAGTAATGGAAGTATGCTAGATGAAGCCTTGTGGGCTGTTGTTGTACCCAGTCATTTTCCCAGCAAAAATAATAAGAAATAAGGGTTCAAAAATTTTCCCAAACACTTTTAAGGTGTTATCTACCCAGCCCTTTCTACGTCACGCCAGGCCCGACCGAGGGTCTTAACTAGCTAGCTGCGACTCACGGCAACACCAACAGTTGACTGGGGCCACCCCTGATCACCCAGTTCGTGGGTTTACCCGCCTTCAACTAACCCACTTGGGCCAACCCGGGGGCACCCTGACTATGAGCCACGGCACGTGGCACCCAGCAATAAGGCTAGGGTCTATCCCCAAGACACCTCCCTCCAGCCCTCTAAAGTCAAAGGAAGACCTAGCCTAATCAACCACTGGCTTCGGAGGCCCGTAGCACACTCATATGGCCTATACACATGTGCCGGGAATTTTCCCGAACACCTTATGGGCGTGCATATTCCAGCCATTCTATGGCAAGTCGAGGGCCAACCCGTGGCTTAAGCACACCAGCCGTATCCTATGGCAACCCTACAGCAAGTTGGGGTCACCCCCGACCCTCAGACACACGGCGTTGAGCCATTCATCTTTAGTACCCGGGCCAACCCGGGACTACCCTGCCAACCCGCCATGCAGCACGGCATGACCCATGAAGGCAGGGCCCCGCACCCGAAAGGTCTTCTCTCAACTCCTGCAAGCCCCTACCCCGAGCCCGAGGCCAAACCCATTGCCCGCCAGTTGAATGCCCAAGCCGTTCAACGACCTGAGGTGTGTCGGTAATTTCTCCGAACACCTTGCAGGCGGCAACACCGACACCAACAGTAAAGGAAAGCGATAAGAACAACAGTAAAGGAAAGCGGTAAGAACAACAATAACACAAGCAACAATGGTGGCGAACTCACTAAAATAACAACAATAACAACGGCGGTGGCTAGCACAATACCACAGTAAAACAGCCGAACCGCGGAGTCTCTATGCTACTCGTACCCTCACACGGGAACCTCTATCTTGAGTTGGGACCACCTATCTAAAGAAGGTTGCGGTAGCACTTCCGAAAGAACCTACAAAGCCTCAAATGTAGGAAAAGTCATCACGGACGAAAGCTCCTATGATAATCATACTACTGAAACATCCTAGCCAAGCTATCAAGAGAACCCTGACCACGTTGTCGGGAAACTCGGCCTCGCAGGCGAGAAATCACGCTAAAGTCACCGGGTCATAACACACTACCCTACTCTGGAGAACCACGACTCACGGTCGGGAATTAAACCCATGGTGATTAAAGTACTCCGTCACTAGCAATGGCTGGATGCGTCTGCTGATGACTTACACCACACTGACACTCCCTAACCTGGCCACCTCTCCCAGAGAGTGAGGAAAAGGGACAGGGTCGGATGCATCCCAGACGCCTTACACTGGCCACTACGCTCACGCCTACCAACCTCTCCCAGAGAGAGAGGCGGAGTCGTAACGACATAAGGACTGGCTGGGGTCATGTCCGTCGGCGTGGATCCTCTGCCCCCAACCACATGTGCACACACAGACCATGCCCTCAAGGTCGGGTCCTCTAATTGATATTCCCCACAGCTGGACTCAAGCTGCTAAGGTGAGGGGCCCTACAATAACCAGTCTAAGAACCGTGACATCGGGAACAGCTCTCGACCACAAGGTCGGAACGTGTCGGCACTCAGTAAGCAACCACTCTCAGCCCAGCCAGTACATGCTCGACATTCAGTAAGCTAAGTCTAGTGGAGTACTACTATAACGACCTGGAGATCTGGATACCGATATATCGATAATATCGATACACCGATACCAAGAACTGGGGAAGCCACCCAAGAGGCTGGTGAGGCCCCTGAAGGGTTGGAAGAATCAAGGGTTTTCCTCTCTCTTGGAGGATGTAATTAACATCATAACCTTTAGGGTGTGACGGACTTCCAGTCCCGACACGGACTTCACATTCGTCTGACCAAGTCAGATCGAGCGCATAATAAAATTGTCACATATGTGACTGGCACCCATATGTAAATAATAAATAATCTAATAATAATAGTAATAAATAAATAAATAAATCGTTCCTCCAAGTTTGGCACGCCCGGTGAGACCTGAGTCTCCCTTCATCTCTTTGCCAAGATAGGATGCCCCCCGGGGCTACCCCAAGAATACTGACTGTTTGTCTGTTCATTGTCGGAAACGATAATGTCCTCAGGACTTGCTGCTCTTACCATCGGCCCTGTAGTCATTGCCAGCCACGCTGCACATGGGTACCTAGCGGTACCCACTATTTTTGGCTCATTCCCATCTACTGTCGGTTTCCCCAACTTTTTGGGGCTAGCCTTCACCGACTTGCTGCAAGTGGAGTCCCCAGAGCCCAGCAGGGAGAAGACCAACAAGAAGGCCAAGAGCCCAGAGGCCCGACACCATGTAGGCTCGCTGAGAGGCCCAATCCAGGTCGCTAGCTACCTGGTGCATCACATTGCTCATGGGGCTCGCCCCATCTACAACAAGAAGCCCAGAGGACATCAACAGAGGGGCTTCCAGAGGAATACTGCCACCACTGTCACCGGGTGCCTCTCCACATCTGGGAAATCCATACTCATTGGGGGTGTCCGAGTTTTCTTGGACGGTCGTGATGCCCAAGCTATCTCAGACTGGGTAGTCACTATTGTGCCAACCCGTAACTCCTTCCAGGTCCTTTCTGGAAGTAGAGCTGAGAGGAAAGAAGAAAGCCGCCGAGGCTGAAAAGAGCTGGACCCAAGGCTGAAGAAGTTCAAGCAGGTGTGGGTCCCTAAGAAGATCCAGCCTACCCTCCAAGAGGCGCCTATTCGTTGCCACCTCGAGCATGCTGAGGCGGGAGAGAAGAATGAGAGGGGCTTGGCACCAAGAAGAGAAGAAATAGTCATGGACCCTCCACGCCGTGTAAGCTTCAGGGCATGTGCCTGACAAGCCGATATCCCCATAGTGGGGAAAAGATTTGAGCAACTCACCGGAAGACCCCGGCTAGCTTACCTCCCTCCTACGGGAGGCCGACAACTATCTCCAGTCCTGCATCAGAGACTAGGGCAAGAAGAAATGACTAACATGGTCAGAAATTATTTCAAGGGTATGGGAAGCCCCTCACTAGGCCAACAATGACTGTGGCAAACAGCCATGGTAGAAGAAGATGACTGCCCACCGATGGGATTTGAAGAAGAAGAAGAAAGAAGAATGACATCATCAGTCAACGACAATGGATATGAAGATGGCTTGGAGTTCGATGCCGATGAAGTTGCTCCCCAGCAGGTGGAGAAAAGAAGAGTCTCTGTGTTCGAGAGACTAATCTTCCCTGGTCATGCAAGGAGGAGGGTTCATTGACAAAGGAAGTGCATGCAGGTTTTCACCTGCAATATGGCCGGAGTGGCCGGTAAATATGGAGGTCTGCCTGAGCACCCCCCAAAATTGGCTCAATTAGTCGAAAGGCTAGGGCCAAACACCAGGAGGACTAAAGCTGCAAGGGAAATGCTGAAAGCGGTGAAAGTAAAACAAGTATTGTTTGAAGAAGTCACCACCCTCACTGCAAACGTGGTGACGGCTGAAGAGGAGGAGGTGTTGCTGAACATCTCGTTTGAAGGAGCCTCAGGGGAGACAACAGAAGCCATCCCCAACACGGCATCCATAAACCCATCAGTACTGATGCTACTCCAGAAGTACCAGCAGGAGATAGAACTTCTGAAGCAGCAGCTGATGGAGAAGACAGAGCAAGCCTCAGCCTCCAAGCAGCCTGAGATGCAAGCTGAGTCGTCGTGGGGAGGCATCAACCCATGTGACTTCCCACCACTATACACCCTGCCCCAATCGATAGAGCCCAGCCTGACGACCACCCAGCAACGTCCACCTCAGCCGATGATGCAGTCGATTCTGCCACAAGTACCCCGGCCACCTCCATTGGTGAGGCCTCCTCCGCAGGTAACCACTTTGGTCACTCCTTACCTGCAACTGACACACTTCTACTCAGAGCCAGTCGATCCGACCACTGTCAACAAGCTGATGGTGGAAAGAATGATTGAGCTGAAGGTCGTCGAGCGAAGTGAAGGTGACTATGTCACGTTTGATGCCTATTGGGTTCCATACCTGCCACACCATGTAGCCAAGTAGCTCCCTCCATGGATCAGCAAGCTGCCAAAGTTTGACAAGTTCAACGGGAAGGGATCCTCAAAGGAACATGTCGCATACTACATGACCATCATGGGTGACCTAACCATAGACGAGTCATATTTTTTAAAGTTTTTTGGGTCCTTACTGACGGGGCTCACATTTGAATGGTATTCCAACCTCCCGGCTGGGTCGATCGGCGACTGGCTAGATATGCAGAAGAAATTTAGAGAAAGATTTCACGTCACCGAGAGGGAGGTCACAGTGGCTGAGCTCTACTCGATAAGGCAAAGGGCAAATGAAATAGCCCTTGAATACATCAAGGGGTAGAGGAACCTCGAAATGAGGTGCAAGCAGCCCCCGCATCAGGAGGAAGCTATACAGATTTGTAAACAGAACCTCAGGAGAGAGGTTCTGGAAAAGATGATTGGTATGGAAATCCGATCATTCGACTGCTTAAACAATGTAGTGGCCGAAGTAGAAGTCTTCTTGGTGAGACCTGCCCCTACATCAACCACTGCCACCATATAGAAAGCAAAGGTAGTAGAGCGGCGCCAAGCACCTAAAGAAGCAAACACCCTTGACATCAGGGCATTTGAACAACAAAATCTTTGTGTTATTACCAGATAGGTATGTTCATTAGAGGTATCAGTAGTGTTGTTATCATCAAAACTATGAGAAATAACTTTGGATCAACAATAGTTCCGTAGGAGAACCCTCTGATGCTTAAGTCAATAGACTGAGGAAGAGGCAAGAGTGGGATTCCTAAGAGGTAGAGATAGCTCAAGGCAAGGGAGCTGGCTTGAGGGAGGCACAAAAGGGTGGCCATGGAGCCCAGACGGCTCTGCCAGAGGGGGGTTGTGCTTTCCCTAGAGGGGATTCTACCAAGGTAGGAGAAGATTTTTCCATCTCTTATTGCATACCTAAATGATGTCAATTAGACTCTCTTGTATAGGTGAAGGTTGGAGAGGGATGCTATGGTCGATGAGCCTCAGGCCTTTGATATAACTCCATAACCTGATGTGGCAGTCGAAGATACAACTATTATGGGGAAGTGGAGAGAATCACGACACTCGGAAGGCGCACAGATATGCTGTCGTTGGCCCACTATTATGACGATTTCAAATTCTCAGAACCTAGTGAAAAACCTAGGCTAGGCGGGAAACGGGGTACATGGTGGTCACCTGTCAGTAGGCACACATCACTTGCCCCCCAACCCTTAGCACGATGTGTGGGACATGGATTGGGCCAAGGGTGATAACTCATGTGGCACCACTTATGGTTCTAAAGAAGCTTCTAGACAATTGTATTGATTGTGGTGCTTCACACTGTGGGCAGAGGGGTATTAATTATTGGGAAGCACAAATCTCACCAGTTTGCTCCTCCACGAGTGTCATGGAATTCAGTCCAGAAGATATTTTCGGGAATCTCATGGAAGGTGGTCGGAACCCTTCGGTTCTGCCTGGGGCCAAGAAGTGGTGAGGGTAGTCATCAGGAATAAGCATATCCTGTTGGGATAGGCCATGGCCAACTACTGGAGGTGATGGTGTAGCTAGGGTCCTAGAGGCATGGAGGGACATGACGTCTACATCGAGCTTTTCTTTTGGCTTAAGGGCTCCGATGAGGGTTTTCATGGATTAGGAGTACCCCCTACAGGTGCTATTGAATGAGCCAAAATGGCTAGAAAAAGGGATCTGAAGATTGGTGAGGTAGTTGGTGCCCTTTGAGGAGGAGGAGCACCTCTAGGGCATGCCAGCACAAGGGTTGTCCAAGGTGGCGACTGCGTCGAAGGTGCTCACCTTTTGTAGTCGTCACACTTTAAGGCGGCGGGGAATAGGCGGCAACTAGAGAGGACCGAGGCTACCTTGGAGGCATTAAGGAAGCAAGCAGCAGATAGTGGCACAGAGGTGCTAGTGGCACGAAGGGAGGTGGCAACCGTCTAGGCCAACTTCGATAGGCACCGTAAGGCACTGCTGGAAGATCAGCGGGAGGTGAAGAGGCTCAATCACTTACTTGAGGAGGCGAACGAGAATTTTGCTCGAGCTTACAAATGGGCCCGTGACGAGGCGATGGTTGAGTATAGGTAGTCAAAGGTGTTCTACAAAGATGTGGTGCAAGCCTCTCAGTGGGTCTGCAGCAGCTTATGGGTGATGCAAGTAAGGTTGATCCAGGGGAGGTACCCAGAGGTGAGGGTGGAGGACTTTCCATCCCAAGGGTAGCCACTAACATGTGCTACTTATTGCAAAAATGCCCCCTTTGACGAATGAAACATAGACCCCTCCCTTTGTCTCATTGTGCTTGCATTTCATGGTTTGCTTATGGGCTAGGCTATATGCCTGCAGGACTTAATTCCTTCATGGACTGAAGGGGGGTGTTTGCCCGCACTATTTTGGGACATGACCAGGAGGCTAAGGCTTTACCCAAAGGAAGAGAATCCATCAGGTGCCAAAGGCTTTACTTGAGGAGAAAACATCTTTACCAAGCATCGAGGGTTGAGTTCAGATTTGAGACATGACCAGGTGCCTCAAGCTTTGCCCCGAGGGGGAGAGTTTGTCAAGCACCTAAGGATTTGCCTGAGGAGAAAATGTCTTTACCGAGCATTAAGGGATTAGCTCAGATTTGAGACGTAACCAAGTGCCTAAGGCTTTGCCTAGAGGGGGAGAATCCATCAAGCACCTAAGGATTTGCCTGAGGAGAGAACATCTTTATTGAGCACTGAGGTCTTAGCTCGGCTCTGAGACGTGACCGGATGCCTAAGGCTTTGCCTTGAGGGGAGCATCCGTTAGGCATCTAGGACTTTTCCTGAGGATAGGGAATGCCTATACCAGGAACCATGGGCTTAGCTCAGTTATGAGACGTGACTGAGCACCAAAGGCTTTGCCCAGAGGGGGGAGAATCCATCAGTCACCTAAGGCTTTGCCTGGGAAGAGAACGCCTTTACTGAGAACCAAAAGCTTAGCTTGGAATTGAGACATGACCGGATGCCTATGGTTTTACCCGAAAGAGGAGAATTCATCAAGTGCCTAATTAAGGCTTTGTTGAGGAGAGGGAACGTTAGTATCGAGCGCTGAGGGCTTAGCTCGATTCTCAGACGTGACTAGGCACCTGAGGCTTTGCCAAGAGGGGAGTGTCCATCAAGTGCCTAGGGCTTTACCAGAGGAGAGAGAACATTTGTACCGAGCGTCGAGGGCTTAGCTCGGTTTTGAGACGTGACCAGGTGTCAAAGGCTTTACCTAGAAGTAAGAGAATCTGTTAGGCGCCTAAGACTTTTCCTAAGGAGAGAATGTCTGTACCGAGCACCAAAGACTTAGCTCAGATTTGAGACGTGGCCTTGCCCCAAAGGCATTGCGCAGAGGGAGAGAATCTATCAAGCACCTAAGGTTTTGCCTAAGGAGGAGATGTGATGTGAAACGAACCTCGGACCTACACAAGCAAGCACAAGCGCGAACCGAATGGGCCGAAGTCGGCGGCCAGGTGGTTATGTAACTATGTTAAGTTGGTGGATATTGAGTTTTTCTTTAGTTCGTTAAGTGTGGATGAATGTGAAACTTGCTGTGGTTAATTATTGGGAATGTTGAGACTTGGTGTGTGTAATTAATTGGTATTCTTTAGTTATGATGGAATTATTTCTGGCCATGGTATTATGCTGAATGTATGGATTCGCTAACCCAAGTCACAGTATGTCCAGAAATCAACATATTTTAACTCTTTCTACTACCGCATCCCGATATTCTGCGTCGGGGTGTGACACCTGACTTCTAGAGGGCAAGGGTAGGGGCGATGGGATTTAGCACCTTCCTCAGCATCAAGCCGGTATGACCTGACCTAGTACTGATTCAGGTGCTGAGAGAGAGATGGGACAGAGCGAGCAGGGCTTTCCTAAAGCCTTGAGGGCATATGGTGCCAAGCCTTAAAGATGTGGCGAGGATTACCGAGCTGAGAGTGGACGGTGAGGTAGTGGGTGGGGTGACCCTCCCCGACTACGAAGGCCTAGCCCACAGACTTCTAGGCTTCGAGACAGTGGCAGGTGGCCCTAGGGACTGCAAGGTGATTTTTAGGATGGAGCTAACGGGTCTCCTTGGGCTAGGGGATTCTCGACAGAGGATGGGAGAGTCACTGGAGGAGCTTATCCAACGGCTGATCATGAGGGCCAGAGTAGCCTACTGCCAGGACCCCACCTAGAGAGAGAGAGTGGACATGGATTTGAGGAGGTTCTTGTTTCTGATACTCTGGATGTTACTCTTGGGGACAAAAGGAGACGACATGAACTGTTGATTCCTAGGGATTTTGGAGGACTTGGACGATGTGGGGCAGTATGCCTGGGGTGCTGCCCTACTGGCACACTTGATAGCCGACCTGTCCACTGGGACGGGTCGTGAGATGACTGTTGGCGACTTCTCACCTTTCCTTCAGGTATGCAATTTCCTATTTATGTTTATGTTCCTATTATGATTATGTTTATGCTTATGAATGATTATGATGATGAATGATTTTAATGCTTGTGGGTGCAGGTGTGGAGTCACCTCTATATGCCGATGGATCGGGCTAGCCCCTGTCCTATAGATGCACATGTGTACCCTCTGGCACGACAATGGCTGCCATGTCTGATCGGGGGCCCACACTCCTACGAGCTACAGGTGCTCAGGGGGGAGTTTCGAGACTACCCTGCTTCCTTGGTACGTATAATTATAATTCATTTTGCTCTATTTCCTGCTTATTATGATATGATGATGATGACATGTGTGCATGCAGGTTGTATGGAGACCTTACCTAGGGATGATCGACGAGGGCCAGCCCTGGGTTGCAGTGGGTCGACCCTTGTTTGGGCATGAGATCTGGGTTCACTTCGTGAATGAGATCGAGCGCCTGCGATTGCGGTTGGTGATGAGGATGCTGGGCCTCCACCAAGAGTGGATTGATGTCGTAGAGCCACACGGGATAGGGCGGAAGACCCGTGGATGGGCTGTGGCGACAGACTAGGGGCTGAGGTTCCCGGAGCAGTACATCGATTGGCAGAGAGGTGGCACTCCAGTCGTCTCCCATGCACCGGACAGCTCGGTGTATCTACAGCGCTAGTGGGAGACATATGCCGACCGGCCTCAAATGAGGCCTAGAGGGGTATGTATGAATGCTTTCTATTTTATATGCTTTGACTAATGTGATAAATGCTTGTGACTAATATGCGATGGATGCAGAATGCACGAGATGCATTGGCGATCGACATGTCGGTGCAGCTCCATAGCATGGAGGCTCAGCTCGCGACTACGCGGGCAGACTTGGAGACCCGGGTGAGTATGCATTTACTATATGCCATAATTAACCCTAAATTTTGGTGATTAGTGAATGACAGTCTCAATCAATGCAGTGTGCCCAGTAGGGAGCAGCAGCTGGAGGGGTAGGAGGTGCCTCTTCGAGCATGAGGGATAAGACAGCCGAGGTCGTTTCGTTGTAGGAATGACTCGTCGGAGCAGTAGTGCACGCCGAGGCAGCAGAGTGTGACTTAGCAACACGGGTGAGTTAAATTGATATTCAAGCACCACAATTAAAATTCTCTTCTCCTTTTCAAAAAAATGTAGCAATATGTTGATAAAAATGTGTTGAAAATGTAGATGGAGGAGCTACAGGATGCGCTTGCCTGGGCGGCCTTAGAGGGCACCGAGCTCATGATCCATGACTAGTGAGGTGAGGAGCTGGAGGAGGAAAAGAGGTTGCGGGAGATAGAGGAGCTGCCCTGAGAGTCGATGTAGCTACAGATCCTCCAGGGGGTTGAGAGGAGAGTGTAGGCTCGAGAGAGGGAGGAGTGGTCTAGGGAGTGAACCGAGTGTGAGTAGGAGTTGTCGGAGATGAAGATTCGACTAGGTGCCCTCGAGGAGTGCTTGCGGGTGACGAAGGAGGGCTACCGGAGAGGCCAGGAGCGAGCATAGTGAGAGGGGCGACCCAGTGCCTGCTCCAGCACGAGCTACTTGGTAGGTTCCTCTACACAGTAGAGGAACGAGGCGGAGGAGCGAGCACAGGCCAAGAGGTCGACTACCACTCAGGGGTCGATGGGACCATCACCAGCTCCCATTAGGGACCGGGATGAGAGAGGGGAGGTAGAGAGCAGGAGAGAGGAAGATGGTGGGGAGAGCTAGAGAGATTACCTTTGTACGCCACCTCCTGCACTTTGTACACACATACGTATATGGTTAATGATTATGAAATGAAAAGCATGTTTATTGATAAGCTGAATGATAGATATAGAAGGGGGGGTTACATATGTCTGTTGCAAAAAAAAATGTAGTAAACAATTTCCCACGATAATCAAATGTAAATAGGAATAGCAAAACAACCAAGTCCCACGTGTGCGATGCATTACTACATCTATGTAACCTAGCGTCTATTCAGAGGATACCTCCTTTCTAGTTTGTGGAATGTGATAGTACCGCGTTTCGATATGAAAGGCGGGAAGATGACAATTCTTACAACTATAGCCAATGTTTATCTCCCCTGCAGTATGTGTGCGATTAGCTCATTTAGCATACCATCCGGTGTCATATCCGCTAGTGCATCTTCTAGGCCGAATGCTTTTGGATATGGGTTAGACACGATGCTATCAGCTTCACGTACACCGCTAGACCAAAACCTCCTAGTACGGTTGGCGTTTAGCGTCCGCTTGGTTGCTGGGTTACTGGACAGTGTACGGATACCACCGGTGGATACGTGACCGCACGTCCACCATTTGTTACGTGCCATAGCTAGGCGTGGCGATACGATACTGAATTTGACTGGCACATCTAGGATTGGCCAATTGTGCGCTTGCCCTTTCCATCTGTCCCAAATCTCGTCAAGTTCCTCTAGTTTGTCTCCTAAGTCTCCTGCGTTGATTCCACGTGACTTTAGCTTAGGTGACTTGCCTTCTGAGAGTAGCTTTCTCGTCTTATCATCCCAATACATACCAGGCATGAATAGCGTCATGTTTTCTTTGGTATCTGCGTCCCATGCACCTAGCTCGGTAGGGCTAATGTTTAAGCTGGGGTGCGGATGCTTAAAATAGACGCCATCTGTTGCGACCATGACCACGCTTGCCGCTCCCTTAGGATGGGATGCAATAGCGTTGGTAATCATGGTGCGGCATCCTGCGGTTATCAAGCTAGCATAGATCGGGTTTGAATACTTAGGGTTACCTACGCTTTGAGCGGTCTTGCCATAAGCGGAGTTATACACCAACTTTAGAGCTTTACCCTGCGGTGTATTCTTTCCTACTTCTAGACGTTGCTTATACAGTGATCGAATGTCTCGGAACGGAGACGGATGATTGCAGGGGATATATTCGATCCATTCCCTTACATCTATCTTGTTTACCAGCCCCGCTTTTTGCGCAGCCAATATTTCGTGAGACCAAAACCATCCCTCTGTAGCCTTAGGACGCGATACATTACCCTTCCGATCACGATGTAACATAGCGCCAATGTACTGATTAGCACCAGCCACCCTAGCGTACAATAGGCGAAGATGATTAGGATTCGCTTTAGAAGGTCTACCATGACCATGTCTCCATTCCCCATGCTCTAAGCATGGAAGGGTTGCAATTACTGCGGGATATGCACTATTGATATCATACTCGTAGACAGTCCCCGGAATATGGCCATGCGCTGTGATTTCAAACCAGCCTCCGAAATAGCTGCGCCTTGCCGCATCAAGTGCATATAGCGGGACGATGGTAGCGATATCTTCGCCTTTAGGGGCGCCAATGTTGTTTAGCCACGCTTGCGCACATTGTCCCGGTCCGAACCATTGCGTTTTCTTAAGTTTAATATTGGACTCTACGAAACCTTTGTTAAGCGTTCGCATCAATCTCGCTAGCGCTTCATTTTCCATGATGTTATATCGGATCATGGAACTATCGAATTGGGCTATATCTCGCTTACCTTTACCTTCTGCGATTATCTCGTATTCCTCGGGCGTGACAATAGGATGGGACCAATCCGCCGGGTCGATAGCTCTAAGGAATGATGTTTGGAAGAAGCTACCGCTATCACAGACGTAAAACCAGGGTTCATCACTTCCACTAGGACGAAGCTTAAAACGACGCTCCCCCGCCAACATATCGAAATCCCATCCATGCCAATGCACTGGAAAGGGTACCTTGTTTCCGCCAGATAGCTTACGCTCCCTCTTGGCGATACCCTCTGCAGTGAAAAGAAGCCATGCCTTATCTTCCGGCAAATCTTTGAGCCATAGAGAGAAATCATAACCCAAATAGTAGCCAACAAAAGTAGCGTTTGGATTCTCTTTGTGGCAGTCCCATAGGAAATCAAAGATTTGAAGTGTCGTGAGACGTGATCCATCCTTGTTAAATAGCGACTCAGTACCGACAGATAATAGTACGTAATCATGCGTACCATCTTCACGTGTCACCCCTTCCCCATCAATACCAATAAAAGGTACATCATGCTCTTTACGTCTAGTGTCCCTTGCTAGGTTGCGCTCTTGCGTTGTCCTACCGCAATCCTTTTTGCATCGGATTTTACGGGGGTGATTGCTTTCAAACATGCATCCGCAATCAACACAGTGTCTGATCACTTTAGGAGTCTCCTTTCCTTAGTGATACCAGAATGGATTATACTCCATATCCATTTCGGTGTTGTATGTTGGATAAGCCTTAGCCTTTAGCTCTAGCTCATCGGCCGTAGCTTTAGCGGCAAAGATTAGGTCTTGATTAATCATCACAGATACATTTCGTCTTACCGCAGTAGGATTGAATCTGTCTCTGTCCCCTAATTGACGGGTGATGTTGGCGATGGCATCCTTGTACAGATTGCCTTTCTTTGTGATCTTAAGATCGGTAGACGTAAGGTACTCGTCTCTCGATACACCACGCTTGGTAAGGGTAGCTTTCCGCTTGGCACTCATTTGGTTCCATGCGTTGTATCGACGGCCGGTCACCCCTTGCGCCCGATATCGGGCTTGCGTCCGTTTTGATAGTTGCGACCATAGCTTCATGTCTGTTATAATCCCCAGTGCGAGCGAGGTAGAGCGATCATACCAGCTAGGGCCGTCACACTGCCAGGTGTGGCGGCCCTAGTGCTATGGTGCGGCATGGGGTGCGCTCCGGAGCGGTCCGTCTCCTACCGCATCTGTAGAGCGCACCCCATACCTCATGTGTTATCGCCTTCCCATAGCCTAGGGATATCTTCAACGGGTGTAGCTTGTAGCGTAATCTCTTTCAACCACCGGGGTTTGAAGATACGGAGCATCTAGACCACGTGTACAAGTTAGACAAAGCCCTTTATAGTCTAAAACAAGCACCCCGAGCATGGTATGAACGGTTGAGTGATTTCCTTATTCAAAATGGATTCAAACGAGGTAATATTGATCAAACTCTCTTTACAAAATTGAATGGTAAGGAAATTCTAATCATTCAAGTGTGTGTAGATGATATCATTTTTGGCTCCACTAAAGATGCTCTAAGTAACGACTTCGCTAAATTGATGCAAAGTGAGTTTGAAATGAGTCTCATGGGAGAGCTAACATTCTTCTTGGGATTGTAGGTAACACAGACGGTTGATGGGTTATTCATATATCAAAAGAAGTATGCTATGGAGCTGCTGAAGAAATTCAATCTGACATCAACTAAACCTCAATCAAACTTGATCAAGATGAAACAGGTAAATCCGTATACCAAAAACTTTTCAGAAGCATGATAGGATCATTGTTGTACTTGACTGCTAGCCGACCTGACATTCAATTTGATGTGTGTTTATTTGTGAGATTTCAGTCCAATCCGAAAGAATCACAGATGTCGACCGTGAAACGGATTTTCAGATATATTGCTGGTTCAGTTAACTTGGGCTTATGGTATCCGCGTAATTTGAGCTTTGAATTAGTTGCTTATTCTGACGCCGATTATGCGGGTTGTAAAGTGGATCGAAACAGCACCAGCGGGTATTGCCAACTTCTTGGGGGATGCATGGTCTCATGGGCCTCCAAGAAATAAAACTTAGTGGCACTATCAACCGCCGAAGCCGAGTATGTGGATGTGGGCAGTTGTGTTACCCAGGTGCTTTGGATCCAACAACAAATGATTGACTATGGCATATCCTTTTAAAATACCTCAATCTTGTGTGATAACACCTCACCCATAAATCTGTCAAAGAACCTTGTTCATCACTTTCGCACGAAACATATTGAAATTAGACATCACTTTATTAGGGATCATGTGAGCAAGGGTGATGTAGAAATTAGCTTCATTGAAACAGACTGACAAATTGCCGACATCTTCACCAAACCTCTAAATGAAGAGAAATTCACAACATTCAGGAGAGAACTAGGGATTTGTAGGATAGACGAGTCTGAATCATGATCATTTGCATCGTGTAACTACATTGTGTGTATAAGTTACTGCATTACATGCATTTGCATTAGTGAGATGCATTATTGAGTTTTCCTTCATCATGCATATGCATCATGTTGCTTGAAAAACCAAAAAAAAAACATTTACACTTGTGTGAACAATCACCTTGGTGTGTATTGCATTTCTTCTATTTATAATGTACACACATGTTCATTGTTATTTCTATGGCCGACATCACCTTGAATACATTTAAATGTCAACAAAGGAGCAAAAATTCTTCAAAATCTGAAATCTGGAGCATTAGATATAATAAACATCTATTATAATCTTAGATTTCCTTTAAACATTTTCCCCAATTGATTTGAGCCATAAAAAAACTCATTTTTCCTTGATTCTAACATGAATGTATCATTGGGGACTCGAGTCGAACCCTCCTTGGCCCTCCTTTTCATTCAAATCAAAATTTAGCTAACATATAGGGGAAGGGTCGACCCTTGGGTCATCAGTTTCTGGCTGGGGCTAGGGGTACAGGGGTCGACCCAATGGGTCGACCCATTCTGGTCCAGCGGACTCACCGTGCCCGTACCGTCCGCGAATGGGGTTTTCACCCTACCAAAACCCCTCTCCACCCTATAAAACCTCTCCAGCCCCCTTCTAAGACCTGCCACCATCTCTTGCAAGCCCTAAAAACCTCATCTTGGCCCCCAGGTCATTCTAGCCCTAATCGCGAGTTCCTCCGGTGGCGTCTCGCGGAACCCCCCTTCTTGCGGCTCGAAGCTTCATTCTTGACCCCCAATCCGTCTGAGGTAAGCCATTGGCGTGTGGAAGATCATTATTTACGATTTGGGCTTTCCATTCTTGTTGAACCATCTAGATCTACAACCCCATCAAGAGGTGCTTTCGGTTTCATGTTCTAGATGGCCCCAAGGAGACGTCCCTCACGTAGAGGAGAGGAATCGAGCTCAGCAAGGGAGCGTCGATCAAAGGATGCCGCGCACAGTGCTTCTCTTCGAGGGAACCCATCTTCAAGCAAGGTTTTGGATCAGAAGGTACTCTGTCCTCGGGCGGTAGATTTTGGTAATCTTAACTACCATCTCCCAAGCCTTGTAGACATTCTTTGCAGTCAACCAAATTTGGATGTTTTCATGTCTGCGCATCGCCGTATCTATCCAAATTTGGTGCATCAGTTCTTCAGCAATTTATCCATTTCTGATACCAGTCTGATTATTATGGTAAATGGCCAACAAATTATACTTTCACTGGAATTTTTAGGCGAAGCTCTTAATTTACCACATGAAGGATATTCATTTGGAGATATTGTGGTCCCAGAGGAAACGGTGTATCAAATGATGACATTGGAAGAAAAGGGTGATAGATCCACCGCTGGGTTAAATGCCAATCATTTCCCTCCCATGCAACGCATCCTGCATAGAATGATCACAACAATTGTGCTACCGAGAGGGGGAAGCCATGACAAGGTCACTGAAATCCATATGTTTTTGTTCTATTATCTATTGGGTGGAATTCCTATCAGCTTCCCAGCAATTATTTTAGATCACATATGCTCAAGCATAAGAACATGACTCTCTCGTATGCAGCAGCCTTATCTGCTATTTTTGAGTACATGGAGATTAATCTTTCCAAAGAACCTTCACAAATAATCTGAGATGCTGACATCTACACCATTCACACCATATGTCACAACATGGGCTATGAAATGAGAGATGGGATCTTGGTTCGCGAACAACAATGAACGGTCCATCCCATCGGGATTTCAACTTGCCTGGGAACAAGCGTAGCCTTGAATTGAAAAGTCAATCCTTTTGATTAGCATGAAAAGTTTTCCGATGAATATGTTTATCATGGAAAACTTTAGCGTTAGCTTTATAAATCTTAGAATTTTCATAGGCTTCATTTCATAGTTCTTCCAGTTCATTGAGTTGTAAGGCTCTTTGGGCACCAGCTTGATTGAGATCAAAATTTACTTGCTTAATGACCCAATATGCTCTATGCTCAAGCTCTACGGGCAAGTGATAGGCTTTTCAAAAATTGAGACGATATGGAGACATGCCAATAGGAGTTTTGAATGCAGTTCTATAGGCCCATAGTGCATCATCTAGTCTCAGACTAGTCTTTCCTATCCAACCTAACTGTCTTATGAAGAATATTCTTAATCTCCCTATTAGAAACCTCCACCTGGCCACTGGTTTGGGGATGATAGGGGGTAGCGAGCTTATGAGTGATGCCATATTTGCGAAGTAAAGCTTGGAATTGGAAGTTCATGAA
This sequence comes from Amorphophallus titanum, assembly GCA_024336825.1. NCBI lineage: Eukaryota > Viridiplantae > Streptophyta > Magnoliopsida > Alismatales > Araceae > Amorphophallus > Amorphophallus titanum. The sequence goes on from JANBPO010009603.1 coordinate 3,617,884, forward strand.
ATGGGACCCCCCATCACTAATTATAGCTCTAGGGCACCCAAATCTTAAAAAGATGTTCTTCTTCATAAATTTCATCACTACCTTGTGATCATTGGTTCTTGTGGCTACAGCTTCAATCCATTTTGAAACATAATCGACTGCCACCAAAATGTATACATTCCCAAAAGAAGGTGGAAACGGTCCCATAAAATTAAAACCCCAAACATCAAAGATTTCTACTACCAGAATGGGATTAAGCGCCACCATATCTTTCTTAGAATTGTTACCCACCGCTTGACACCTCAAACATATTTTAGAAAATTCATAAGCATCCTTAAATAGTGTGGGCTAGTAAAATCCACTATGTAATACTTTAGCCGCAGTCTTCTTTCCAGAAAAGTGTGCCCTACAAGTAAGATTATGACAAAAATTTAGAACAAATTGTTGCTCCTCTTTAGGGACACATCTTCTTATAATCTGACCAGGACCCATATGAAACAGCTCCGGGTCCTCCCAATAGTAGTGTTTGACATTTGAAAAGAATTGATCCTTTTCTTGTTTAGTCCACCCTCTCAGAACCAATCCTACCACCAGGTAATTGACAATGTGAGCAGACCAAGGGGTTCAAGTATGAGAGATAAAGAGAATTTGTTTATCGGGAGAGGAATCAGACATCGGAGCACTCTCAGGTATCACTATCCTTGATAGATGATCAGCTACAACATTCTCTAACCCTTTTTTGTCTCTTGTAGTAATAGAATCCAACGAATGAGACGGAAGTAGATGCCTAATTTTGGACATCCTACGGACCTTATCTAGTCATCATAGAAGTGACACTCTTTTCCTTGGTTGATTGAGAGCACGGGGTCTCATTCTTGAAGCATTATACACATTTTTCATAGGTCCTAGGAAGGCCAAAGACTTGGCAGCCCATAGCCCAAGGCGGCCAGACACCTGTCCGCCCAGCCCATTCCAGGGTGGCCACACAGTTGGCTGCCCACATCCCAAGGTGGCCACATAGTTGGCCACCCAGGTCATTCTAGGGTGGCCACACAGTTGGCCGCCCAGTCTTCAAAGTGGCCACACACCTGGCCGCCCTCACCCTCAAGAAGGCCATCCACATGGCCGCCCAACTCTTTTGGACGGTCAGAACCTTGGCCACCTCCTGACAACCACCCATCAACCCCACGATCTGCCCACTCCAGGCACGTCCTCCGAAACTTCTCCGACTCTGAGAGGTTTGAGACTCACGTAGCCTCACACGCACTCGATTTTTGAATATTTTTGGAGGGAGATTGACCCCAGTATACAAAGCCAATTCCGAACGATCTTCCATGGGGGTTGAACACTTCGTGAGGAGGGGACACTTCATGAAGGGAGGTTGGACATTTTTTGGGAGGAGTAGAGGTTGGCAATTCAGAGCCTAGGGAGAGCTGTGTGCACGAGAGCACCTTCTTCGATCCTTCCCCTAGTAGCAGAACCCGCTGTTGGAGAGCTCCACCGCGGACGAGCCCCAGTTGTAGGGGGCGACCATCGATATGGCCGCCCACCCCCTCTAAATGGCCACACATGTGGTCACCCTCTGTTGGTCGATGGGCAAACCCCATCTTTCTTCCTCTGTTCTCTAACTTGCTACATCTTTACTCCATTTTACTGCATTACATGCATACCAGCTCTGCCTAGATCCCTTTTTCTAAAGAGATTTTCCAATCCAAAACATAGGAAATGTAGATGGTCGAAAGTCTCGGCCATCCCCCTTTCTGCCCCCCTTCCCGGTACGATCACCCCCATTTGCATGTTTCATCTTCGCTTTGAGCATATACTACACTATCATAGTCTAATGGGTTTGTTTTCTCTATTTGCTGGTTAACTTGCAGGAACTTCATCATCGACTCGTAGGGCTCCTTGTTCTTGGCCGGCCGAGAGCGAGGACAGAAAAACCCACCATCTCCCATCCGTAAGGCGTTCACGATCATCCTACTCTTGTGAGGCCCAGGTATAGGTCTCTGGTGATCACATTATTTCCATTTTACTAACCTTTGCATTGTAGGCTGCAGCAACAGTAGTTCGGAGGGAGGCACACCCACGCCACCTTTCGTCGCTCCACCTTTCGGTGCCTACAACCAAATTGGCAATCACGGTGGGACACTGATTGCTCACTGTGAGTGCTTAGATTGAAGTTTAATGCATTCATTTTCCAGCAAATAGCCCTTTTCCATTTCTATATTTCATTTTTTAGTTGCTCATGTGGCTGTTCTGCACTTGGTTTGCCTGCAGGGACCAAAACAGGTGGCGGCCAGGTTTCTGGCCACCCAGAACCAGGGCGACCAGAGATCTGGTCGCCACAACGCGCCCGCAACAAAATCACTCAAAGGGGATTTGAATTCTCATGCTTCAAATGTTACAAATGGGAGGGGGTTGGGTCCTATTTATAGGCACCCAACTCTTTACATGACAGAAATGCCCTTAGCATTTACACAAAAGACTAAAACTATCCTAAACAACCAATATGGGCCCAAACTAGGATACAAAAGCCCAATTAATACAAAACAAAGGAAATTGGACTCATGATCACATGACTCAATAAAGAAAAATACATAAATAAGACCCAAAAATAAAGATAACCTGAGACAATTGCCGTCGAGCTTCCCCGAGGATGTGCGGGCGACCCTAGCCATAGGGAGTGGTGCGAGATGCCATCATCAAATCCCCTAGGATGAGAAGATAAATCCCGTCACGTATGGGTCCACCTGGCTGTGGTAGCGCTCCAAAATGTCTGGGTCTAGGTGCAGTAGGTCCTCCCGGCCCCGTCACATGTCCTCAGTCGGAGGATGATTCTTCCACCTCACAAGATAGCGTAGGTGCACCCTGTTCCTAGTGACGGTGCTCTGCTCATCCAGTATCATCTCCACCTGCTCGCATTGGTCCCTCAGGCTAAACAGTGGGTTCTCATCGGTGGTGTCTCTCGGAAGGACATGTATAGGCTCAAGATGGTCACTAGGTTCCACTGCGGGGCCCTTATAGGGTGCTAGATCTACCACATTAAAAGTGGGATGTACCCCATAGCCCTTCGGTAGGTCTAGCTCATAAGTATTGTTGCCAACTCATCTCAAAACTCGAAAAGGTCCAGACCCTCATGCCCTCAGCTTGGAGCCGACCCTGGGGAAGAGCCGCTCCATTCTCACCATCACAGAGTCGGCTATTTGGAATTCCAAGTGGCACCTGTGAGCATCCGCCCACTTCTTGTAAGCCTCGTTACTCTTCCCTATGTGTTTGCGAATGTCATCATGTAACTCTTTAATGTGTTGTGCAAAGGACTCGACAAAGATAGACACTCTAGCATGTGAGGGAAGGGGAATGAGATCAGAGGGCTTCCTAGACTTATAACCATGCACGGCTTCAAATGGACTCTTACCTATTGACCTATTGACAGAGTCATTGTAGGCAAATTCAGCTTGGGGTAAGAGAAGATCCAAATTCCCGGGGTGGTCCCCAATTAAGCAACGAAGTAAATTCCCCAGGCTTCGGTTGACTACCTCAATTTTTCCATCGGTTTGAGGGTGGTAGGCCATGGAGAACTTGAGGAGGGTACCCATTAAGTGCCAGAGGATTTTCCAGAAGTAGCTAGTGAATTTTACATCTCGATCGGACATGATGATTTTAGGCAGGCCATGGAGGTGGACTACCTTATCAAAGAATAAGTGAGCTACCCTAGAAGCATCTGTGGCCTTGGAGCATGGGATAAAGTGTGCCATTTTAGAGAACCTTTCGACCACCACAAAGATAGAATCATGTTTGCGAAGGGTCCTAGGTAGGCTGAGGATAAAGTCCATGCTCAAGTCTTGCCAAGGTCGGTCTGGGATGGGGAGAGGTGTGTAGAGACCAGAGTTTTGTTTCACCTGCTTGGCCAAGGTGCAAGTGCAACATTGGCCAACAATCTTGGTGACAACCCTCTTAAAGCTTGGCCAATAGAACTGTCTCTCAACTAGCTCAATGGTCTTTTGGACCCCAAAGTGAGCGGCAAGGCCACCACTATGCACTTCCCAAACCAAAAAGTCTCGAAGTGAAGTCTGGGGTATACATAGCCTAGCCCCCTTGAAGAGATACCTGTCGTGGAGTAAAAATCCCTCATGTTCCTTGTTGAGTTGAGTGGATAGGGTGGTGCAGCGACTCCTAAAGTCGGGGCAATTCGGATACTCCTCTTTGACTCGCCCAAACCCCGTGACCTCCACTTGGATAGTGGAGAGTAAGGCTACCTGTCTACTTAGCGCATCGGCAGCACGATTCTCACTACCCACTTTGTACTTTAAGACAAAAGTGTAGGCCTAGATGTACTCAACCTAGTAGGCATGATGAACATTAAGTTTTTGTTGGGAGTTGAGGTACTTCAATGCCTCGTGGTCTGAGAAGATCACAAACTCCTTGGGCAGTGGGTAGTGTCTCCAATGCCGAAGAGATTGAACCACAACATAGAATTCCTTATCATAGGTTGAGTACCTCACTCTAGCCTTACAAAGCTTCTCACTAAAGTAGGCTACGGGATGGCCTTTTTGGCTAAGGATGCCTCCAATCCCTACCCCGGAGACATCACAAGTGACCTCAAAGACTTTGGAGAAGTCGGGGAGGCAAAGGATTAGGGCTTGGGTCATCTTCTCCTTGAGTTCTTGAAATGCTTTGGAGGCTACCCTAGTCCAAACCCAGGTCCCCTTCTTGAGGCAATCTGTGATAGGGGCGGCTACGGTGCTAAATCCATGAATGAACCTTCTATAAAAGGTGGCTAGCCCATGAAAACTTCGGGCATCATGGAGGCTCTTGGGCTCGGGCCAATCAAGGATGGCTTGGACCTTCTCGGAGTCCATGGATACCCCTTGGGCTGAGACAATGAATCCTAGGAAGGCAAGTTGGGTGGTCATGAAGTTACACTTCCCAAGATTGACGTAAAGGCTTTCTTTCCTGAGAGTGATGCAAACCTGTCTGAGGTGGTCAAGGTGGGCCTCCTTGGATCGACTATAGATGAGGATATTGTCAAAGTAGAAGACAAGGAAGATGCCGATGAAGGGGCGGAGGACCTCGGTCATGAGGCGCATGAAAGTGCTTGGTGCGTTGAAAAGCCCGAAGGGCATGACAAGCCACTCGTAAAGACCATCCTTGGTCTTAAAAGAAGTCTTCCCCTCATCCCCAGGTCTAATCCGAACTTGATGGTAGCCACTGCCTCCTGTTGACCTACTTCAGGTGTGGAAGACAGGGACACGTCAGGCAGTTTTATCCGTGGGGCTCCTCGCCGGCAGGACGCGCTTTTAGTTATTCGCGGCGGTAGTGAAGGGGTCTGTTCTTCAGGAGCGGCTTAGGCCAGGTGCCAAGAGGTGGTCGGACGCCGGAGCTTTTCCAGTGGAGCCTCTACAAGCCATGCTTCGTTGGTTGAGGCGGTGCCTGTGTGCGGCCACCCTTGAAGGCTCGACTTCGGTAGAGGTAGTCAAGCGGCGCTCAAGGAGAGTGTTGGAGATTGTTGGGTGGTGACTCGAACCACCACTGACTTCTTCTTGGTGCTAGGTCAGGATGAGGACGGGGTGGCCAGAGTGCTGGAGTTTGGTTTTCTGGGAGTAGACGACGCCATCCTACGGGTGTAAAGGTGGTCTATTCACCGGGGGACTTTCCCCAACTTGGAGATGAGAAGGCTTAGGATGATTTTGGAGGGGTCCTCGTGCTTTTTTGTGATGAGGGGATTGTGTTCTTGGTGAAGGAATTTGGCCTGGTGGAGGGTGGTAGCTTGGGGTTCACCGACCTGGGGTCGAGGACGGCAGTCCTAGCGACGATCCAGGTGACAAGTCTGCCGGTTGTGCCGGCGGTCATCATGGCGGAGGTGGATGGCGAAGTCTTCATCGTCCGCTTGTGGATGCTAGAAGAGCTGCAATTTCTTTCGTCGCCCGTTCTAGGTTGCAGAGTTGGCGAACAGAGGTTGAGGACATACAACAACGACTTTGGGTGGGGAGTTCAAATTCGAGGGGTGACCCGGGTCAGATTGTCGGTTCACCGCGATGTCTCGGGATGGAAGGTCTGGTTCGCTCCGTTAGCGGGTTGGGCCCAAGTGTTGGGTCAACAGTTATTAGTTGTGGGCATGTTCCAGATACCCGGAACTTACTCGATACCCTGTGTCCTTCGCCTCCCGGATCCCGCGGGCCTGCACAGTGCCGTGATCCCCACCTGGCTTAATCTAACTCTCTTCTCCCATGTTTGACGGCGCAGGGGATTGGTCTTGCCCCCCTAGCACCCTTGTCGTCAGCCGACTAACCGTCGCAAGCGTCGCCCCTCGCTCTCGAGTGGTAGGGCACGTCGAGGGGGTCTCTCTAGTGCATCTTAGATGGGGGCCAACAGTGTTGCGGTTTCTAGGCGATGGCTGGGGATAGGAAGGGGAAGCAGATAGCGGTCGATTAGGAGGGAAGGTCATCTGGGAAGCCCCCTCAGGCGGTGGGAAGCTTTGTGGAGGTATGTCGTGGAGTGGAGAAGCGGCAACAGGTGCAAGAGGCTCTATTGGTGCTGGGTCGTGTTCCGGAGCTCATCTCCTCCTTGTCGAAAGACGGTGGACCCCTACTCTTGGTCAAGTGTCTTCTCCGTCGACCCTGACATAGGCTCCTATTTTTGGAACCATGGGTGCTTTGCTGGTAACAGCGTCTGGTAGTGGGCCATCGTAAGAGCCCAGGTGGGGCTGATTAGGTCTCAGAAGAATAGATGGACGGGTAGGCCATCCTAGGCCCGGTCACTCTTATTACTATAGGTGGCGAGTCGAAGGTAAAACATTTGTTGGGGAGGGAGGAAGTGAGGGACTTGGTGGCCAGGGTTGAGAGGATCACATACAAGTATATGAGGCAAACAACTGAGGAGGTTGGCATCTCTTTTGAAGCTAGAGCAGATGAAGATGTGAGATAGGCTTTCACCAATATCAGGAAGAGGTGGGGGGCCTCTATCTGGTAGAGAGAGAGGGCGCAACAGAGAGACTAGAGGGAGGAGAGTGGGGATGGGGGTGAGGAGGAGAGGGTTAACCCTGTGTCCCCATGAGGATAGTATCATGGAATGTGAGGGGGTTTAGGGGGGCTGAGAAGTGGGGGGCAGTGAAGGAGTTGATTAGGAGGTGCAAGATTTTTTCAAGTGGATAGTACCGATTAGGAGGTCCAAGATTGACTTTCTGTGTATCCGGGAGACCAAATGGGAAGAGGTGTCATACTTTCTATGGGTGTTATGCCCATGGCGGTGGGAAGTTCTAGGGGAATTATGGTCCTTTGGAATCCTTATGAGTTTGAGGAGGCGGTGGCGGACAAATGTGTGACTAAATGGGCAATTTCCCTTCACTTCGTTAACGTGAAGGATGCCTTCCCGTGGGATTACTTCGGGGTGTATGGGCCTCAAAGCAGGGAGGAGAAGCGTCTTTTGTGGGAAGACTTACTTTCTTATCACCTATCCTCGGGTAGGCCTTGGTGTCTTGGTAGAGACTTCAATGTGGTGGCGGCCCATGGGAGAGGACGGGGGTGAATGTACATACAGGTGATATGAAAGACTTTAATGCCTTCATTGACGAGGCGGCCTTTGTGGACCTCGGTATGGCGCAGGGCCAGTTCACTTGGTTCAACGTGCATGCTGACGCTGCTTGTTCCAGGTTGGACAGATTCTTGACGTTTGTTGATTGGGAGGATCACTATCCTCATGGGCAGGTGTTGCCTTTTGCCAAATTAGTGTTCGACCACAAGCCTATCCTTTTGAAGACTAGTGGAGCACAAAATGGGAGGCATACTTTCAGATTGGAGCATTTTTGGCTTAGGGAGGCTGATTTTATGGACATGGTCAGGGTAGCTTGGTACTCATAGATTGCTGGCAGGTCGGCTATGGCTACATTGGTCTTGAAGCTTCGACATACTGCTCAGGTACTCAAGACCTGGGGGACCGACAAGACCCTCCCAGGGAGAGTTGTTAAGGATAGAATTCTTAGCAGATTGAGGGTTTGGACTGTTTGGAGGAGGCATGACTGATGGATGTAGAGGACAGGAACCTTAGGGATGCTCTCAGGGGCCAGTTTGATGAGATCCTCTCGTTTGAGTACACCGTCCTGCGTCACTCCCCCTCCTCTATGTGGTTAGGTGATGATTTAAGCGTTTAGAGCTTTGCATAAATTGCCCCAAGGGGCTACAGTTTCGCTCGTATTTGTTTTGTTTTGTGATGATTCTCACGCTGGTCAGGTTGTGCTAGTGGACATCGTCCTAGCCTCCTGCTCGCTCTCGTCTGTGAGCACGTCCCCTTTTTCCAGAGCCCTACTCTGATGGCTATAGGAGGCTCACCCTATCTCAGAAATGGCCTTAGCCACCTCCCTGAGCGGGCATATGCCGGTCTCTGAATTTGTCTCCCAGATGGTTTCATGCCGACGATGATTTTGTTGTGGTTCGCCCAAAAGGTCTGACTATCGTCTCCAAGGAAGAAAGGTCAGGGACCTACTAAACTATGACATGGCTCCTGATCCTTCCGTGTGGGAGGGAGATATAGCAAACACTTCTGATCATTCGCACCGCTGCGCTCAGCAACTCACAGGCTCTGTTTGTGGTTTCACGGAATTCCTGGCACCGACAACCCGAATCAAAGCCTTTTCTATGGCCCTCCTGCCCCTGGCCTTCGCACCATACTCCTCGGAGCAATTAGACCCCTTTCCAGGCCATAAATCCCTGCAATTTCTTCCCCATGTGACGTTTGTTTCATCCACAGGCCTTAGATACGGCGGCCAAAGCACTGTAGCTATAGTGCTAGCCGCCGAGTGGCCCTGCTTAGCCTCCGTTTCGCTCTCACAACACACTATAGCTACAGTGCTCGAGCCGCCGTGTCCCTCTCACATTTCGCTCCCATCTTGCCGCCGAGTGGCACCCCCCTTGCCGCCAGATTCCGCGCTGGCCGCCGCCTCATCTTGCATGGCCGCCGTATCACCCTTCTTGGCTGCCGGGTCGAGCTCCTCACCCATGGCCGCCATATGGCACCCTTTTGCCGCCAGGTAAAGCCCCAGCCGCCGGATCCCACGCCCTAGCTGCCGGATCGAGCCTACTGTTGTTTAGCCATCGTTTAAACCCCTTTTCATCAACCCTGTTTAACCTTTAACCCTTCTGTTGGCCATCCTGCCCTTCCCATGACCTCCCGATGGTCTGAGGCTAAGTCAAACGTGGTACACAGAGCTACAGCAACGGGATTTACATCCCTACAATACAAATATTCCTCTGGATTTTTCCCATTACCCCATCAAGTCGCGGGGATCTGCTACTTACTATAGCATTCTCCACTGACTTCATAAAGGGGAAAAGAGAATAAATCGCCTCAATAATGAATGATGTCCCGCAGTTGGCTTTCGGGCTTCGGCATGCCCATATCTTACGGACTCCGGCTCGGCACCCCGTGGACGGATATCCTATATATCCCTTGGCATATCCTGAAATAAGGGGAGATGTTGTCGGAATTCATTCAAGAAGCTGATATATCATACCGTATTTTCCGAATTTCCCCTTTGGGTCATGGAGGTCCACCAGTTCGTGTTCTTCGATGGCTTCATTAGGGAAATAATGAATAAATCGCTTTAACAGCGGATAGTGTCCTATTGCTCTCGCCCTTGTGGCTCTTGGGCTTCGATATGTCTATGGATTACGGATCCCATCTCGGCTCTCTGTAGACGGATATCCTATACATCTCTCGGCATGTCCCGAGACAAGGGGAGATGTTGCCAAAATTAAACCGGGAGACTGTGTTATCCCATACTTCCCAGGGAACTCTAATTATCCCGCTAAGTCACGGGGCTTCGTAATATGTTATAGCGTGAGCTTCGATGATGTTGTCAGGGAAATAGGACTTTAACTGCCTCAAAGGCAGATAGTGCCCCTGGCCTTTTACGCCCCTTGGTCTGTGGTTGTGCTGGACCTTCTTGGGACTCCCATGTACACACCGTGGTGTAAAAAATGGGCCAAGAATAATCGGCAGAACTCATCTGGGCTATCATTTTGATATGCTCGTTCATTTCGGAACCCGTCTCAACCCTTTTTGGGTGGGTCTCCTATATCTCTCCCCGACATATTCTGGGGCAAGGGGAGATGTTGTCGAAATTCCGTTAAGAGTCGATAATTTAATTCCGCATTGTGTGTTCGGTTTCGTCGCTTGTTTTAACATTTTATGGTGATGGCAGCTCACGGTTACCCATACCGAATTATGAGAGCCGAACATCCCAGAAAGAAGATAAACAAATAAACAAATGCCATCCCGTGGCATACACTATCCCGGTAACATTCAAACCCGCCAGAGTGTAGCCATGCCGATTTACACGAACCTATATGCATGTGCTGCCATACTAAAGGCGGTTCAATAAATAAAATGGCAAACACTGATCCACAACCCTGCGAGTGATAGGGATTACTTAGGGGGCTAGCCCTCAGGTTCCCCACCCATCATATAGCGTGGGATTGCCATCCAGGCATGACCATCTCTTCAGAGTTCGTCTATACTCTTCGTGGACGAACCTCCTATAACCTCCCCGATACTCTTCAGGACAGGAGAGATGCTGCCAAAATTTTCTTTGAGTTTGTCTTTTTGTTAAATAAGCATGCAAATAAATGATTTGATAAAGTAATAAATAATTAAATAAATGTCAAAGCCAACTCCTACCCTTAATCCTCAAATAAAAAGGAATAAATCGCTACACGCTCTGTACTCATTTGTATGAACCCGTGCATGAGCATCTGCTCCTGCCCGGCTCTCCAGTATATCAAATGGTGACTAGTCAAAACTCAGGTTAGGCCCGACCGAAAGCTATCACTAAGTGTGAGGTGGTCTAATGACCTAAGTTCTCTGCCACATACCGAAAGTCGATCTAATAAATCTTATTATATCGCATGCTTACATGTGCTGCATCCTGCTTTATGAAACAAACATTCCTTGTTATTTAAAACAAGCACTTGAAGGACACAGTGATTTATGCAGTGTCATCATCATCAAAACAATAGGAAGCACAACACATCTTTGTTGAGTTGGAAGGTTGCAAGACACACTTTTTCTTGATCTGTACATTGGATAACATCGAAGATACGATTCATTTCATCTATCCAGTTTTCTGCCTCATCTAGATTAGAAGAACCGTAGAAACACGGAGGGTTTGAGCTCTGAAAATTATAATGCAAGTCACCAGCCCTTGCCCCTGCACCTGCCTGGGCCATAGTTTGTAATGCCTGGGTAAGGCCGGCAACTGTTTGTTGCATGCCATTCCAATCTACATGATGAGCCATTGCAATAATAAGGAACCTGAGAGAAATAACAAATTGTTAATTCTCATGGAGTTAGAATGAGAGTTATCTTAGAACTAATTAACTATCTTATCCCGGGCTCTAACCAATTCTCACATGGGTGGGAAAATTCTTTACTTAGTTCATAGGTAGGGATCCTTAAATCTTGGAGTTATCCTATGACATGACATCTTCTCCCTAAGTCCTGAGACTTAGGCTCTGACACCAACTTAACTGTCACGCCCCGAGCCTTTAATTACAGCGGAAGACTCGCTCGGGAAAGAACGTGAACAGCCAGCATGGTAAGTCTCTTGCAAGCAAGAACGACCAGAGGATAATACAATCACACGTAAAGATGCAATTGCACAATAATATAACCAACTTTAATTTTATTTTATTCATAATATCAAATGATCATTGTCTGAGTACAACTACTAATTCAATCTTCACTAGACTCAATAAAGAAGAAAATTACATAAACTCGATCTAACAATATTGACTTCCTAAGTCTTCACTCATTCTTTAATCACTCTTGGACCCGCTATTTACATATTCCGAGTCCGATCCTAACTCACTTGCACTTCCTGAAAAAGATTAAAAAATAGGTAATGAGCACACTTGCCCAGTAGGTATCTTCGCATCAACATGAAGTCACTATGAAAGTGATTAATATTTTAGCTCTAATGATCAAGATAACTCATGCGAATGCGATAAATCACGTGCATAAACCAAGTAACAAGACAATCATATGAGATAGAAATGAGTAAGTATGAACTAGTCAAGAATATAATGAGAATGAACAAGAACGTAATATGGCCTTTTATGAACAAGAATGTATCGAGAATGTACTAGCAATACCACGTAGTCATCATCCAAACATCTTTGCTTATGAACAAGTATTTGATGAATTTTTGTGGAATATCATGTAACAAGCAAGAAAGTACTCTAGCAAGTATTCTTTTCTGTGTATGCCATAGATCTTCACTTATTTATAGAAAAAGTACTCCCAGTGCAATGCGACGCCAGTAGCATCATACCCCATGGTTTACAGTATGTTTCTGACAATCAGCCGAGGGGACTAGCATAGAGCCCTTGAATACAATCAGTGCCCAATCACATCTTCAAGTATAAATCAAGTTACTTCCACGTATCAAGCAAGTAAATATGACCAAGAATGTAGCAAGTTCAATAAATTCATAACAACAATAATTCAATGGATGAATGTTTCAATTGAGATCTTGAGAAAACTAAGAATGACTTAAGGCAATGTTACGCTCATAGAGATAATTCGGCAGCATAACGGTACATTTTCTTATCTTTCACTATTTAAATTAAGTATCTTGGATAATATGACAAGTCTTAGACCATCAATAGTCCATCTAGGAACTTTAGAATATCAACCCTTGGGTCAAATCTCAGGTTAAGTTACTCAAGAATTGTGACGGTCACCTAATGGGCCGTTACATTAACATAACTGTCTATTAATGGGCCGTTATACTATACAATACCAAATACCTCTCTCCCTCCTATACCTCTCTCCCTCCTTATCTTGCCTTATCTCATGTGATTGTATGTGTGTCCATAGCTGTATCCCCTTTGTCTCGGAATGAACGGGGCATGGAAAGGCTACGATCGGACGAACCCTTGGGTTTGCTCACCGTGATGGTTGAGCGGTCGCACCAGAGACCGCCCAAGGTATGGGCGGCTAGCTCTGGACCGTCTATCTCTGTCTGGTTTTGGGGCTTGTGCGGCCACATGATAGACCGCACATGGTATGGGCGGCCCGGTAGGGTTCGCCTATCCTCACTTGGGCGGCCATCCTATAACTGCCTGCCTTTCCATGGGGTTGTACGACCTATTCTTGATCGACCATCCTAGTTGACCCTTGGTCAACAGTTGAGTGTCGGTCGCGTTAGGCAGTCTGGTCAAGACCATTTTGACTGACACTGTAGTAAGTTAGTTCCGTTCAGCAGTCCAGTCAAGACCATTTTGACCAGGAACTATTCTGGGTCTGTGGGCTTGAGCGGCCAAGACTTGACCCCTCATCCCCTTGGGCGGTCTTGCCCTAACCGCCCATCCTCTTTGGCCTTTAGGGGTCTGTCCGCTGTGCGGTTGGTCCCCTAACTATTCATCCTCCTTGAGCGACCCCATATGGACCGTTCATCCCTTTGAGTGGCCACTATGTGACCACCCATCTTATTGAGTCTGTCGTGTTATCCGGTTGTGTGTCTGTCTGTCTTAGGTTTGTGTTATAGGGTGGTGTCTGTGTGTCGGTAGTGTTTGGATAGGTCGGTTTAGGTAACTGGGTACAGTCTCTTCCCTGACTGCGATAGTTCTCTAATGACTCAATCTAGAACTGCCAATGTCCTTATCTCTGGTCGCGTAGCGACCATTCTTTGACTACCGAGTCTACCTAATGGTTGAGCGATGGTTCACTTTGCCCAAAGTGTCATCCTCCAGTGTTTTTGTTTCTGTTTGTCTTGGCTTGTCCTTGTGGTCTGCTCGTTTTCCCGTGGGTGTCTCCCGTTTGCTCTCAGAGAAAACTAGCAAATATCACTCTTATGAAGAAAGTGCTCACTTAACCAATTAAAGTACTTAGTGGAGGTTTGATCTAAGATCTCCTCACGCAAGAGGTGACATTTCAGATAGGCCTGACCTATCCTTCCTATCATGCCTTTTGATATACTGATTGGTTGATGAGGCACTCAGATCATTAGACTGTAATTACATTCAAAATTGAAAGCTAATCAACAGCAGTCCTAATCATGCATCAAGCGGAGCAATACTCAGACAAACGATCACATAAGAGGCAAAGAGTTTTTAGGTGGTTCAGTCTCAACCTTGAGACCTACATCCACCCCACACTCAGATCTGAGTGTGGCTTCCACTGACACACAGCTTAACCACTGATCCATAGCTTCTGGGACGAATCCCTACAACCGCTGACTAACAGCTTGATCCGCTGAGCCTCACAGCTTGCTAACAGCTGAGCACCACAGCTTGCTATCCGAGAAACAAATCCTCGCCGCTGAGCGTCACAGCTTGCTCCGCTGACTCACAGCTTGAAAGATAAAGATGAAAGAAAAGTATAAACGACTGAAAGTGAAAAATAGATGTAGCAAGAAAAATAATGTAGCTCAAAAATGAGCGAACAATTCTAGATCTGATCTAGAAATCGTAACTTCTACAGCAATCACTTCTTCTCCTCTTCTCCTCTTCAACGATACTCTGTTTTGAAACTCTTTTATTTTTCTGCAGCTAACTCTCACTCTCCTGCAATTTACTCTAAGATGCTCTCACTGCTCTCAATTTTTCTCTTCTGAACTCCACTGCTCTTAAATCTCTTCTCTGCTAAACTCCACTGATCTTCTCTATTCTTCTCAATGATCGCTCTCTATAGGTTACTTTTGCCTTCTTAGAGATCCCCCTTTAAATACCAGTGAGTTGGCCACACAGTTTCGCTCCGACGCGTGGAGGGAAGATTCCTACCAATGGCTTTATAAGAAAAGTGGCTTGATAAGTCCACATGTCATATCTGGTAGATGGAATGAAACCACGTGGCTGAGTGTTCTTGGAGAACTGGCCACCTTGGATCACATGTTTCATTACCTTGATTATTGGATCATGTGTCCACTTGAGTCTTTATTACTTTCTGTCCTTTTAGTGTTTGAATGAATCCCTGTCAATAAGAAATAAGTCATTTCATCTAACACCTTTTTCATCATTATTACTCAGGAGAATGCATACTTAGACAACTTAACTGAAAATCAGATGCTCAGATCAAGTAATGTATGTAAATGTAGATGCCTTAAAGTATAGACTTAATACACAGAGACTTAATACACAGACTTGATGACTTTAATTCTACATATGCACCGACCCTGGACTCTACATGTGCACAAACCTAGACTTTTCATGTGCACCGACTCTACATGTGAACAGACCCTACTAGTGCACAAACTCTATATGCACAGACCTTAGACTCTACATGTGCACAGACCAAGTAAAGCATGTTAAAGATAGTGTGTCGACCTTGTAGAGCATGCTACAATACGTGCATCGACCTTGCTTTACAGAAGATGTAAAATGCATCGACCTTACTTTACACAAAGTACAATGTGCATCAACCTTTCTTTACTCAAGGTACAATGTGCATCGACCTTGCTTTACGCAAGATGTAATGTGCATCGATCTTACTCTACACAAAGTACAATGTGTATCGACCTTGCTTTACTCAAGGTACAATGTGGATTGACCTTGCTTTACGCAAGATGCAATGTGCGTCAACCTTGCTTTAGATAAGGTTGCTTGTACACCGACTTGATGTGATGAAAATGTGAATGTGCATCGACCTTATCTAACTTAGACTTGAACATGCATTGACCTTATCTAACTATGACCTGAACATGCATCAACCTTTATGACTAAGTGCCTATATGTGCATCGACTTGAATTTTGACACTTGGACAAATAAGCAGCTTGTTCAACATGATAGGTTCTTATACAGTTCAATCTGAACATGATTCATAGTGTGTTATCATCAAAACCAGGGTTCCAACAATCTCCCCCCTTTTGATGATGACAACTATAAGTCATGTACATATTTACACGAAATATAATTATTCACACATTCGTTTATTCATCCATAGAAGCAATCATTCAGTCAAAATTCTCATTCATTGCAGACGAGGATTTATAATGTTCCTATACATCAAACTAACATTGTTTCCATATTTCCATTCATCAAGCTGAAACAAGACTAACATGTAGACATAACAAATGCAAAACTAACTATAAAGCTCTAACTAACAGTCTGTGTACAATAGAAAAACATGTTGTTTGTCTGAAACTTCATAACATACACTTCTTCAGCACATCACAGCATAAGCTCTTATCAGCATCACAGCATACACAGCATCACATCATACATGACTTCTCTCCCCCTTTGTCATTATCAAAAAGCATCAAAGGTAAGTTGTCATGATCTTTTCTTCTTAAGACATCAAACATCTACTGCAGAGGTCCTGCTAGAGCTGCCCCCTCTATGTCTGGGTCTTCCGGTGGGTGTTCTGCTAGAACTTCCACGTTCTGTCAAAGGAATTGCTCTTGGAAAATTGTTTGGAAGTCTATCAACTTTAGTCCCCAGTGTAGTAAACTTGGGCATAACCTTTTGACCATTCTGTTGAACTTGAACTTGCAGTTCCTCAACTGTAGTTGTTAGGTCCACAAACCAACTTTGCAACATGTTGCACATGTTCTCTAACTGAGATGTCGGTTGGTGGTGGATTTCTGCCATGGAAGTAGATGAACTTGTGGCCTGTGTAGTGACAACATCTTTAAAACTGCTAGATAGCTTCTGCACTGCTTCTTGGACAGAGTCAAATTTAGCATAAGATCCCTTCATGACGATTGGAGAATCAAGGAGACATTTCTACATCCTCATTATGTTTATTTCCATGAGTGCTTCATAATCTATCTTCATTTACATACTGCTGTGGGTGTTATTGTTCATCTTCCTAGTGTCTCAAACTCAGAATATTACTGTGTGTGTGGACGGAGCTATGTCTCCATGTGGTTTTAGTGTCCGGGGTGTGTTCCCCGATGTTGTGTGTGTGTCTGCTACAGTGCCAACGCTTTGGGGCGTGTCCCCATGTGCGTATTACTGCAGAAGTAGCATGTGTGGTGTTGGGGTTCGTCCATGTTTAGCTGCGGTTCGTAGCATGTAGTGAAGCCTCATCGGATTCGGTGAGGAGTGGATGTAGGGAGCCCGTCGTGGTCCCGAACCACCTAAAAATCTCTGTGCTACATGTGGTGTGCCTGTGCGATTGTCCATCTCTCCTACCACTATTCATAGGTCAATTGATAGGTTTTTATTCATTGCACCTCTACACATCACTCCATCTGCTATATATGTTGAACTTGATTTCATTGATTAGTTACATTATCTATCCGTGTGAGATTGGGAAAATCGAGAGAACACTTTTAATCTAACTTGTGTTTAAGCAAATTAACGTTGTTAACTTTGATTATGCTGAGTTTTGTTTAGAGAGTTAAGATAGTTTTTAAAATCTGTCATCTCGACAAAGGGACAATTCAACCCCCCTTCTTGTCCACCATCTACTCTAGGCCAACACCAATCAAGGGGGAAAACAACGGGGACCATTCCCTAGGTCCCAAACCACAAAATGCAAGTAAATAAATGGCAAGATGGCGTTCGATTCGATGAAAACTGCCACATGCCCTAAACATGGAAAATTGCCCCGACATGAATGAAAACCCATAATCGGCTCGCCTCGGCCTACCAAATCGTGGGAAAATAAACTACATGGGCTAGGGAACCATTCCCCTACCTCCACCAAAGATTTCCCACGTCGAGGATGCCATTTCCACATGAAACGCCTCACGAATCACCATCGGGGTCCTGAAATCCATGAATGGGAAATGCCGCACCACCGCCTTGATCCTCGCTCCATCCTCGCCATTCCTCGCCCATGTGCCGTCTCCACCTCGTCCACCTCCACCTCCGTCGGCCGCCCGGAGAAGAGAGGGAGAGAAAGAGAGAGACGTGAGGAGAGAGGGAGAGAAGATGAGAATGAGGGAGAGTGAGGGGGTGGGGGTTTATTTATAGGAAAAATTGGGGTTTTAAAAAGCTAAAAAATATAAAAATGGGAAAAAATCATCCCCACAATCTTCAGAAAATGCACAACGTGTCTGCAATGTCCCAGAGCTCGACAACACGTCGGTTCACCCTATACAGGGGCCTGAATGCTAAACAGCCAAAAATCTAATTTAGCCATAAAACACCATCCGAAACTCACAATAGCGCTCTGAAACCCACGAATTTTGATCCGAAAAATCTTGGGTTTTACATATATGCTAGATACTTATACATAATAGAAACTTATGAGGGTTGATCAGGTCATTATTTGGCATGAACACAGCCAGATCTTGGTTTTAACTCGACCACCTTCTGGAGGTTGCGATCGATCGGGCATCTGTGATTTGAAGTCGCGACTCCTGGGTCGACCACTATCTCCCTACTGTCAGACAAAGACAATACCGTCCTTGAAGGACCCTTTTCTGTGGTAAATAGAGATGCAACTACTAGGAACTAAAAGAGAAAACATGCTAGCACGTATGTAATGTATGAAATGGCATGAAAGCACCCAAAGTTATTATCTTTTTGGCTGATATAGCATGGAGAGCATCAACTAGAAACCCTATTCCGCAGTTATAATAAAACTTGAAATATGCCATGCGCGATACATGAAATCAAGTAAGGATAGAGGGCTTTTAATTCTAACATCATGTTAACCCGATCATGAGACAACCTACCTCTGGGGTTGATCCTAGACTTCCAATCTCTCACCGGAAGGGAGCCCTTGTTCCTGCGCATCCTACGTGGAACCAGCAATCTTCCGCTCGATCTAACTCCTTATTTGCTTGTTCTCCTAACATGAAATTTAGAGGAACATTAGAAGATACTAAGGGGAATCAAAAGTTCTAAAGGAAGAAGTTAAAATGATGACATTATACCTTCATTCTGCGCAATCCAAAATTAGGGTTCACGTCAGAAGAACCTGGGGTCTATGTATAGGGAATGACCTAGGGTTAGGTTTTTAGTTCAATTTAGGATCCTAATTAGGTGTCAAGTTGATCCCCAAGAGTCCTAGATAGGTTTTTCCTTTGAGATCACATCGAATCATAGAAATTTTGTGGATAGAAATTCAAATATTCCGTGATTATCCACTTGCCATTTTCGGAAGCAGATAGCGGTTGGGATACGATCGCTACCTTCAGAACGTGGTCGCGCGATAGACAACGACCTAGTCCATCTTTCCAAAATTTCATATTTATCTAGATTTCTTCCTTATCTTCTTATCTTAATTAGGGCTTGGGCCAAAAGGTTTAGATTTACGGTTTATGGCCTCTTTTATGTGGACTTAACCATTTAGTTAATAGGTGGGGCTATTTATCAAAGGCTTTAACCTATTAATCCATTAATTAACCCATTAAGCCTTTAAGCCTATTAAATGCTTAAATAATTTTATTTAATTTCTAAAAAATTCTAAAAAAATTGCCAGGAGTGCTACATTTGATGTGAGGAATCACATTGGTTAGATACAATATTCCCCAGTTACTCAATGTAGTTAACCATTTTGCCATGTTTAGACCAGAGATAGCTTGCCACCTCATGCCTTAACCCTTATCACTTCACTGGTGAATGGTCACAGTTTCTCAGCAGACTGAAGCTATTGCTACTTTCGAAGTCATCACCGAAAACAAAGAACTCATTCTTGAGGAAATTCCTGTTGTAAAAGAATTTCTCAATGTCTTTCCTCTGGAACTACCTGGTTTACCACCCGCAAGGGAAGTCAACTTTCCTATTGAATTAATTCCGGGAGCAGCACCTATTTCCAAAGCGTCTTATAGGATGTCCCTCACGGAACTCAAGCAACTGAGGAAACAATTGCAAGAATTACTGGAGAAAGGTTTTATTAGGCTGAGCACATTCCCTTGAGGTGCACCTGTTCTCTTTGTACGAAAAAATGTTGGATCTCTCAGGTTATGCATCGACTATCGGTAGTTGGATCAACTAACAATTAAGAATAAGTATCCATTGCCACATATTGATGAGTTTTTCGACCAGATCTCTGGAGCACAATATTTTTCAAAGATATACCTAAGATATGGTTGTCATCAACTGAGGATCAAAGATGAAGACATCTATAAGTTTACATTTCGAAGCAGATATGGGCACTATGAATTCGTTGTCATGTCATTTGGGTTAACCAACGCCCCTGTAGCTTTCATGCAACTAATGAACAACGTTTTTAGACCATATCTTGACCAATTTGTAGTCGTCTTTGAAGATGGCATTCTCATCTACTCCAAGACACATGAAGAACATGGAGAACATCTAAGAATAGCTTTACAGGTACTAAGAGAACACTAACTCTATGCGAAGCTTAATAAATGTGAATTCTGGCTAAAGGAAGTTTCATTCCTTAGTCACATTATTTCAAAAGAAGGTATCTCTGTAGATCCTTCCAAGGTTGAAGTGGTTAAGAACTAGAGCAAACCAACGATTGTGACCAAAATCAAATGCTTTCTTAGTCTAGCTGGTTACTATAGGCAATTCATAAAAGATTTCTCAAAAATCGTTATTCCTCTGACTAGACTAATAAGAAAGGAGAATCCTTTTGTATGGTCAACAAATTGTGAGGAGAGTTTCTTGACTCTCAAGGAACATCTCATTACAACACCCGTGCTAGCGCTGCCACGTGAAGGTGGTGGTTTCTAGGTCTACACCGATGCATCAGGCATAGGCCTCAGTTGTGTTCTAATGCAGCATGGTAGGGTAATATGTTATGCTTCAAGATAGTTGAAGCGACATGAGGAGAATTACTCGGTGCGCGATTTAGAACTTGCCGCAGTTATTTTTGCCCTGAAGATATGGAGACATTACCTCTGCGGAGAAAAATTCACAATATTCTCCGACCATAAAAGTCTGAAATATCTTTTCTCCTAGAAGGAACTAAATATGAGACAAAGAAGGTGGCAAGAATATCTCAAAGACTTTGACTTCTCCATTCAATACCACCCAGAAAAGGCTAATGTTGTAATAGATGCACTCAGCAGAAAACCTTTGACAATTTTATGTAGCCTCAGGATGGGAATGACAAAACTCTTAAAAGACTTTGCCCAGTTGAATCTGGATATTGACACGGAAGGTGAAAGGTGTATCATGGCCAACATCTGGTCCCAACCTACATTAATAGAAGACTTAATAAAGTTACAAGGGAATGATCCTACACTGGTTGAAATCAAAGCCAACATTGATCAACGGCCAGATTTCTCTGTCACGATTGATGGAAGATTATTATTCTGAGGTCGGATCTGCGTGCCAGATCATGCAGAAACAAAGGAACTAATTATGGAAGAATCCCACAGGTCACTATATGGAGCTACCAAGATGTATCAAGACCTAAAGAGGAACTTCTAGTGGCCCAATATGAAGCAAAAAGTGGCAGATTTTGTTTTCCGCTGCTTAACATGCCAACAAGTCAAGGCGGAACATCAAAAGCCTGTCGAAAAATTGCATCCCTTGGAAATTCTCGAGTGAAAGTGGGAAAGCATAGGGATAGATTGCATCATGGGTTTGCCAAAAATAAGAGGCGGACATGATGGAATATGGGTCATAATTGATCGACTAACAAAGTCTGCACATTTTTTACCCATTAAAACTCAATGGACTGTGGACATATTAGCAACATTATATGTCAAGGAGATTGTTAGGCTACACGGAGTCCCTATCATGATAATATCTGATCGAGACTCGTGCTTCACATCACATTTTTGGAAAGGTCTACAACATTCCTTGGGACCAGATTAAATTTTAGCATAGCATTTCATCCACAAACAAATAGTCAGACTAAAAGAACTAACCAAGTGGTGGAAGATATGCTCAAGGCTTGTGCTATAGACTTTGGTGGAAGTTGACACGACCATCTGCCTCTAGTCGAGTTCACCTATAACAATAGCTACCAAGCTAGCATTCAAATGACACCATTCGAGGCACTGTATGAAAGAAGTTGTCGTTCACCAATTTGCTGGAATGAAGTTAGGGAGAAACAAGTTCTAGGCACAGAACTAGTCAGGACTACAATAGAGAAGGTACAAATTATCAAAGAAAGACTTCAGATGGCACAATCAAGACAAAAGGCATATGTTGATATTAGAAGAATAGACTTGGAATTTCAAATTGAAGACTATGTGTTCCTTAAGGTTTTCCCGGGTTGTAGAATCAGAAGATTCGGCATCAAAGGAAAGCTTACTCTGAGATTTATTGGCTCTTTTGAAGTTCTAGAAAGGGCTGGTGAAGTCGCCTATCAGATAGCTTTACTACCTCAATTATCTGGAGTCCATGATGTATTCCATGTCTCAATGCTAAAAAGGTATGTTCATGACTTATATCATATTATAAGTCATGACGATCTTGTGATATAGAAGGACCTGACGTATGAGCAAAAGTCACATAAGATACTTGATCGTGAGCTACGTCACCAAAGGTATTCCCTCGTATGGGGGATGTAAATGACGTCATGACCTTTATGGCATGGCGGGCCCGCGCCACCGGTCAGAACGTCAGCATCAGCGCCGCCGTGCAGATAGTCGTTGCCGGCATCGCCGCGCAGGATGTCAGTTCCAACGCCGCCCTCTAGCTGGTCGTTGTCATCCCCGCCGTTCAGTGTGTCGTTTCCGTTGCCGCCAATGAGCAGATCATCGCCGCCGACACCGTTCAGCGTATCGTTGCCGTTGAACCCATCGAACCGATTATGATCGTTGTCGCCGGTCATGCTGTCGTTGAAGACCGAGCCGATCCAAGCCTCGTTTACCGTGCGGTCCGTATAGGTGTCGTGGATCGACCCGCCGACTGTCGTGATTTGCCGCGTCGGAACGTCGATGGTAACCGCCTCCGACGCCGTAACGTAGGAGATCGTGTCGTAGCCTTCGCCGCCCGTGACGGAATTGTTTCCGTTGCCGCCAATGATGTAGTCGTCCCCGCCGCTGCCGATTATGGAATCGTCCCCATCTCCCCCGATGAGCGTATCGTTCCCGTCCCAGCCGCGAAGCGAATTGTTGCCCGAGTCGCCGTAGATGACATCTGCGAAATCGGAACCATCAACCGACTCTACAAACAGCGTGTCACCTTCTGCGTGCCCGCCAGTTCCCGTCCCGGTGGCCAGCGATACCGTCACACCTGCGTCTGAGGTCCGGTAGCTGGCTCTATCGGTCCCGCTCTGCCCGTTGAGGACATCCGCGCCAGCCCCGCCTTCAAGGGTGTCGTTGCCGGTCCCTCCAAGCAGCGTATCGTCCCCGTCTCCACCGAACAGGTCATCCGAACCGTTGTAGCCGTTGATCACGTTGTTCCCGGCGTCACCGGTCAGCGTGTCTCCGAACTGAGAGCCGAACAGGTTCTCGACCGAAACGAACGTGTCGCCAATCGCGTCGGTGCCGAGGTTGACCTGTGTCAGCAGGTTGACCGTTACCGCCGTGGCTGAGCCGTTGTAATAAACAGTGTCGATACCATCGCCGCCGTCAAACGAGTCCGCACCATTGCCGCCGTTCAGAGAGTCATTCCCCTCCCCACCATCAAGCTGGTCCGCGCCACCTGCTCCGGCAAGATAGTCGTTTCCGCCGCCGCCCTGGAGCACGTTAACCTCGAAGGAGCCTGTAAGGGTGTCATCGAACGGCGAACCGAGAACATCGACCTCGCCCGACACGTCGTCACCCGTCGCCGCTCCGCCGGCTGTGTCTGTTCCCAGGTTGATGATGACGGCGCTCGCCGCAGAAGAATAATCCAGCATGCCTTTTCTCCCGAAAACGGGGAGAAAAGCACCGCATCACCCTGTGGTCAATTGCCGCCTGCTGACATCACTGGACGGCTGAGAAGCAGAACGCCCTGTCCGTCGCCGCAAACGACGTGTTGAAGGTGTAGATCTCAACCGTCGTTGTGGATGTCACGTTCGGGATAATCAGACCAGCCGAGGTTCCCAGCAAGTTCGCATGAACCGGCCAGTCCGTATCGGGAAGGGCCTTCGCCAGCGTGATCGTATACTTGCCCGTGCTGTTCTTGGCGACTGACGTGACATTCTCGTTCGAACCGGACGCTTCAGTCCCCGCGCCTGACGCGCTGACGCCCCAGCGCACACGGCGCTTTGGGAGGGTAAGGAAGTTAGCGGCGGTCGTGCCACTGAGGTATCGGGTTCCCGTCCCTCCAAGATTCGTTCCAGGGTCATCGGCAACGATGTTCGTGCAGTTGTCCCACCGCTCATCGTATTCGGTCACTCCGTCAGTGATGATCGACTTGTTGCCAAGCGACACCATCGCGTCCTGATAGGTGTGGTAGTAGTTTGCGAAGTTGGAGTGAAGCCCGAGCACATCCTTCGCTGCGTTCACGACCGTATTATTGATGACCTTGTTTCCGGTCATTGATGTGCTGGAATCGGCCGCTACGCCCAACGAGATACCGCCCACATCGCAATTCTCTACGTAGTTGTGTTCGATGACGTTGCGATTGCCTCCGAGAGAGAGCGTGATACCCAGCTCGCCGGAGCCGTAGACGTAATTGAACCGAATGACGGCATCCGAGACGCCATGCCCGGAAATTGCATCGGCAGATGCGTCATTCTCATCGCCGGAATCAAACCCGCCGCCCGGCAAGAAGAGCCAGTTGTGCTCGATTATCAGTCCCTTCGGGAGCGTCGTGTTCCCGCTTGAATTGTTCACCGCAAAGGGCTGTTTGCCGACGCCCATGTAAACCGCCGGTGCCCCCCATGTGTTGCCCCTGATTTTCCAGGGGCCTACCGGAGAGGCGGTTTCGAGGATGTTGATGCCCTTGATATAGTAGCGCGTGATCGTGTTGCCGTAGACATCAACATCCGTGGCCGACGCAGAAATGCGAACGTTGGTTGAACAGTCGTGGACGCGGTTCCACCGGACCACAGGACGGACGGCGGTCGCCGTGACTTCGATCCCGATGTAACCCTGGTTAGGAACGCCAAACTCGCCATCCTCAAGGACAGATTGGAGAACCTCGCAATCTTCGACCACGAAGTCT
Source organism: Amorphophallus titanum (assembly GCA_024336825.1). Lineage (NCBI taxonomy): Eukaryota > Viridiplantae > Streptophyta > Magnoliopsida > Alismatales > Araceae > Amorphophallus > Amorphophallus titanum. The sequence goes on from JANBPO010009603.1 coordinate 3,642,772, forward strand.
GCGCCCTGGATCCGAACGCCGTAGGCGGCGAGATACGCCGCCTCGATCTTGAACCCCGACACGCCACCGCCGACGCCCGTGCTTCCCTGATTGAAGACGGCGCTGGTCGTCATCGACCCTGTAACCTTGACGTGCTGCCCCCGCGAAGCCGCGACAACCCTTGTACTGCCGCAGTTGATCTGGCTCGTGATCTCCCAAACGGTTTTCTTGTGGACCTTCACAGTGCCAATGCCGCTCGCCTCTGCAAAAGTGATCGCGGCGTTGATAATCGCAGCGTCGTTCGCGCCAGAGAAGCTCCGCGTATCCACTACGCGGCTATCAACAAACGCCTTCGCGCTCTGCTGCGTCGGGACCTTGGTCGCGCTGTTCGCATACGTAATATTGTTCCGTTGTTAGCAAAGCATGTGGATGATGATGTGTGCCAATGACATACATAAATTTACAAGTTAAAATTAAGGCTGTCAATAGGTCGTGTCTGGGTCGGGCTCAATACAACCTGGCCCGAACTCGACGTATTAGCTTCTAAGCCCAAGTTTGACCCAAGCCCAAGTGATTATTTATCGAGCTGGGCTAAGCTTGACTATTATATTAAATTGTAAGACTCGGCCCGACCTAACCCACCAGTGATGACGGCTGCCATGATGTCAATGGTAGTGTTGGAAGTGGGGCACGAGATTCACGACTCCAGCCGCTACTAGCATAGATGAGTGGCAGGGGGAGAATCTCAGAAGAGCGAGGGATGGTGGCAAGCATGCGGTGGGGAGTGGCATAGAGAATTGGAGGGAGAGATGGGAGATGAGTGGTGGGATGGCTAGAGAGACTTGTGCGGTAGGCGATGCAATCGCTTGAAATTGCACAGACTGTTGTGGAGGTCGATCTGAGTGGATTTTATGTTGCGAGCACTGGACTCACATGCAGTGCAATATGGCAAGCGAAGGCGGGTGAGGGGGGAGGGGGCAGCGATTCTAATGCGGATGATGTCAATGAACGATGTGAGACTTGATGGGATGATAGAGGGAAAGTGGTTGTGGCGGTCACACAGTGAGCGGGAGCAGCCGAGGGGGTCAATCGACATGCCTACCATTGCAAGGGGGGCAACGGGGGTGGGTCGCAATCGGGTCATTCAGGACTACCCCAAAATCCTGAACCTAGCCAATTTTTGAAAGAGCCCGGGCCTTTAGACACGACAAAAGGTCGACGAGCTGCAGGTAGCATAGTAGCCCAGCCAATTGTTGGGCTAGGCCCGCCAACCTGTCGAGTCTACGCAGCCCACATATAACCTTAGTAAAAATGTAAGATATCTTGTTGCACCCAAGGTTATTGTACACCTTGAGTATGGAGCAACTTTTTTTCCAGCAAAAATTATGATGAGGTGAGAGTCCATCTCACCTATCCGTTCATATAATCTATCATTCCACCGGATGACCTAAAAAGAAAAGAATAGAATGTGAGAACTTTTGTTTTTAAATCTTTTAGACTATCTTTCTCTTTTTGAGCTATCTAGTTGCGGGATGAGCCGTAGGGACGGATATGTGAGGTGAGCCCCTATCTTTTTTTTTTTTTTAAATTTATTATTGATGCACACTCAAAATGTGTAATAATTGTGAGTGTGCAACATGGCTAACTCTTCTCTAGAAGGTGTTTATAAGAAACCAAGTGAAACGGCCAATCTTATCCTCAGCTTGGGCTAACCAAAATTGGCCTAGTGTGCATGCCATCTCATTTTTTTCTTCACTTTCTAAACGAAATGGCAGAGCTACATCCAATGTGTTATTACGAGATGGCAACATAATTGTAACAATTTCCATGTGTTGTCATTTCCACCGACTATTTTCTTCTGTTATTTCTACAATATTACATATTGTCCACCTTAAAGCAATAAAATGTTATGTAAGCAAAACATTAATATCTAATAGTAAAGCCTACAATTTTTTTACCACATACATACATTTGTCCAATTTGTACATAGTGGTCCAAAATTAATTCAATTGATTCCCATCTAATAATATTTGCATTATAAAAAGTAGATCGCAAAATATTTAGCCAAACACACCCCCTTAAAAACATCTCCCAAAGCATAAAATCACCAAATTCTGATAATCTCACACGTTGCTCATAAATTTTAACACCATCACCCTAATTTTACGTTAAACAGTAATCAGTAATGTTTCCACGACACATTGATCTCTGACCTATTTATTGGCAAATTATCGTCTCGCACGTGCGCCGACCGAGGATCTCAAACAAAAGAGTAACAATTGCTGCAGTCAAGGTGTTGCATCTAAAGGGGTGTAATTTATTTATTTATTTTTTGGAGGGGCTGATCTTACAAAGAGTGAAATATTTGACATGGAGCAAGGTTTTTCACGAACCATTTACCACCAACGCATGTGCAATCTCTCTGTGGACAATTCCAGCAGCATAGTAGTTGTGTGGAGAGTGTACTTGACTTTATTCATGGTAGTTGGTGGATTCCAATAGCTCTATATGTCTGTTTATGGTGCTCTCCCTATTCCTCAAGGTTTGCCGTGCAGCGCTGGTCTGTGCCGGCTGTGCCGGATTGGGCCAGGTCGGAACTGGCCTGGTGGCACATGCACGGGATGCAAGCGGATCGCACTTGCCGGCTGTGCCACATGATCCAGTGCAGGACTGAACTGATACGTGCGATCCGGCACCGATACGAGTGATAAATAAGAAGCTGAGGGCAAGGGTAAGAGCCGTGAGCGATGAGGGGCAATCCAGCGTGGTGACCGACAGTGACAGTGGTGGCCGAACAATCTTTGGCAGTCAAAGGTGTGTTGTTGTTGTTTTTTGTTTCTTTTAAGGAGAGAGAAGGAAAGGGGTGGATAGGTGCCGGATCTGGCCGGTGGATGACGGACTGACGCTGGATCCGTGTAGGGGATGGCTGATCGGGCCTCCTCGCTGCTGGATCCAGCCGGCGGAGGGCGGATCGGCTGCTTCTCTATGTGGATCCGGCATTGATCCATCGTTAACCGGCCAGTCCATGGTTCTCTATGGTAGGAGACGTGGGGGTGCATCCTTCTCGTCTAAGGTTCCACAAGCATTGATCCAATCTTCATTCGATGATAGGGATGTGCTAGTGGATGCAGTGAGACGTTTCTTTAGAGCGTTTCATGTACTTTCTACTGCTTCACATGACCTATATAGAGCATGGATGCGAAATAGAAACGGACTTACTCACTGTAGCAGGTCCGATACAAAAAAAAAGATTTTTTTTCATGCTTTATCTATTGGTGGTTTATTCTCCGATGAGACATGTGGGAATATTCTATTGTGAAAATGTTTGAAAATTTGACCATGTAAAGGGTCTTCTGGACGGAAGATGTATCATCATCATTTTTTTTAAACCACATTACCGGTACAATCACCTTTTCAGGTTTTCGCCTGCACCGGCCCCCTCTTACTTTTGCCCATGTGTCCCTTCAGGTTTTCACGTGGTGGGATATCCGATTTTGCCTGCAGTGCCCTTTCAAGTTTTCGCCGCAACTGGGTTATTGCCATTTTTGCCCTTGCCCTAGTGTAGGGACAAGTTTGATGGGACACCTCTATTTTAAACCCCATTTTTTAAAACAAAAAAGGTAAGAGAGTGATGATGGATCGATATGCGATGTTCAACCCTGGATGGTAGCATGTGACTGTTGGCTAGGGAATGGGGCCTTGCGCCGATAGAAAGTGTTTATTCATTGGCAAGAAAATAATGTCAACGCAAAGGAAGAATTTCTACCGACTCAGGCGTAAGGTCCGTAATGGCAATATCGTGTGAATGCTGGCTAGGGCATGAAGCCTTGCACTGAGAAAGGGGTTTATTCATTGGTAAGGGAATAATGCCAACGCTAAGGGAGAGTTTCTATGCTGATTCAGACGTAAGGCCCATAATGGCAATATTGTGTAAAAGTCGGGTAGGGCACGAAGCTTTGCGCCGAGAAAGTGATTTATTCATTGGCAAGGGGTTAATGCCAACTCAAAGGGAGAGTTTTTGTGTCGATTCAGACATAAGGCCCATAATGGTGATATTGTGTGCAAGTCGGCTAGGGCACGAAGCTTGGTGCAGAGAAAGGGGTTTATTTCATTGGCAAGGGGTTAATACCAATGCAAAGAGAGAGTTTCTGCGTCGATTCGAACGTAAGGCCCATAATGGCGATATTGTATGAAAGTCAGCTAGGGCACGAAGTCTTACGCCGAGAAAGGGATTTATTTGTTGGCAAGGGGTTAATGCCAATGCAAAGGGAGAGTTTCTGCGTCGATTCAGACTTAAGGCCCATAATGGTGATATTGTGTGAAAGTCGGATAGGGCACAAAGCTTTGCACCGAGAAAGGGATTTATTCATTGGTAAGGGGTTAATGCCAATGCAAAGGGAGAGTTTTTGCGTCGATTCGGATGTAAGGCCCATAATGGTGATATTGTGTGAAAGTCGGCTAGGGCATGAAGCCTTGCACCGAGAAAGGGGTTTATTCGTTGGTAAGGGGTTAATGCCAACGCGAAGGGAGAGTTTCTGCGCCTATTCAGACGTAAGGCCCATAATGGCAATATTGTGTGAAAGTCGGCTAGGGTATGAAGCCTTGCGCTGAGAAAGGAATTTATTCATTAGCAAGGGGTTAATGCCAATGCAAAGGGTGAGTTTTTACGCCGATTTAGACGTAAGGCCCATAATGTCGATATTGTGTGAAAGTCGGCTAGGGCACGAAGCCTTGCACCGAGAAAGGGGTTTATTCATTGGCAAGGGGTTAATGCCAACACAAAGGGAGAGTTTCTACGTCGATTTAGACGTAAGGCCTATAATGGTGATATTGTGTGAAAGTCAGCTAGGGCATGGAGCCTTGCACTGAGAAAGGGGTTAATTCATTGGCAAGGGGTTAATGCCAACGCGAAGGGAGAGTTTCTGCACCGATTCAGACGTAATGTCCATAATGGCGATATTATGTGAAAGTCGGCTAGGGCACGAAGCCTTGCGCCGAGAAAGGGGTTTATTCATTGGCAAGGGGTTAATGCCAACACAAAGGGAGAGTTTCTACACTGATTCAGACGTATGGCCTATAATGGCGATATTGTGTGAAAGTCAGCTAGGGCACAAAACCTTGCGTCGAGAAAGGGGTTTATTCGTTGGCAAGGGGTTAATGCCAACGCAAAGGGAGAGTTTTTGCGCCGATTCGGACGTAAGGCCCATAATGGCGATATTACGTAAAAGTCGACTAGGGCACCGAGAAAGGGGTTTATTCATTGGCAAGGGATTAATGCCAACTCAAAGGGAGAGTTTCTGCGCCGATTCGAACGTAAGGCCCATAATGAAGATATTGTGTGAAAGTTGGCTAGGGCATGAGCCTTGCGCCGAGAAATGGGTTTATTCATTGGCGAGGGGTTAATGCTAATGCGAAGGGAGAGTTTCTGCACCGATTCAGATGTAAGGCCCATAATGGCTATATTGTATGAAAGTTGACTAGGGCACAAAGCCTTGCACTGAGAAAGGGGTTTATTCATTGGCAAGGGGTTAATGCCAACACAAAGGGAGAATTTCTGCGTCGATTCGAATGTAAGGTCCATAATGGTAATATTGTGTGAAAGTCGGCTAGGGCACGAAGCCTTACGCCAAGAAAGTGATTTATTCATTGACAAGGAGTTAATGCCAATGCAAAGGGAGAGTTTTTGCACTGATTCGGACTTAAGGCCCATAATGGCGATATTGTATGAACATCAGCTGGGGCTCGAAGCCTTACGCCACATGGATGTATTCGTGGGCATGAGGTTAATGCCCGTGCAAGGGAAATGTTTTCTTCACCCGTACGAATGTAAGGTCCATCGGGGTATTGTTGAGTGGTACTCAGTTGAGGCATAAAGCCTGTGACCGCAGGGATGTATTCACGGGCATGAGGTTAATGCCTGTGCAAAGAAAATGTTTTCTTCAATCGTACAGATGTAAGGTCCGTTGGGGGCATTGTAGAGTGATATTCATAGGCATGTGGCTAATGCCTGTGCAAGGAAATAGGTTTTCTTCACCCGTACGGACGTAAGGTCCGTCGGGGGCATTATGAGTGGTATTCACAGGCATGGCCTATGCAAGGAAATAGGTTTTCTTCACCCATACGGAAATGGTATACCCGCCTATTGATCCCCAAAGGCTTCTTTTATGAAAAATGGCCTGATGCGGCATGTTCCTGCTGAGCAGCTTGCCAAGATCGAACTCCCCGTCGTACACGCCTTTATAGCTGGGGCTTACCACATTCCCATAGACCATGTCGAGCGTTTCAAGACCGGGAGTCCCGGCAAAGGCTTTCAGAACCTCCGGGTCGTGCAGCCGGTCGTCGCTCCCCAGGAACAGGATCCATTCACCATGTGCCGCTTTGACACCCTTATTCATGGCATCATAGATGCCCTTGTCCGGTTCGGAGATGATCCGCACCCGTGGGTCACGCTGTGAATAGCTGCCGGCAATCTCTAATGTCCGGTCCCGCGAGACACTGTCCATGATCAGCACTTCCCAATCGTCGAATTGCTGGACCAGCACGCTGTCCAGGGCTTCCCCAAGCGTTCGCTCCGCTTGCAAGGTAGGTATTATTATGGTTAGGAACGGGCTGCTCATGATTCGCGGCTTAAAGCGATCCGATTTATCAGCCGGCGTATCCGTTTGCGGATCGCCCGGACGATCAGTGGCGACGAGGGGCGTTTCACCGGCGTAGTAGGGTTCTGTCCACGGTGATGATCCAGCAACTGGAAATAAGGCGAGTTATAAAAAGGGATGACGGCATAATAGCTCACGGGTATCTGCCGGTACTGATTGACGCAGTTGAATTCGCCGGCTACCCGGAAAGCGGGCAGCTTGTAATGATTGCCGAACTGCGTAGGCATGCGGAAAAGCGGAAGACGGTGTTTCAGCGCCAGCAGGGAAAGCACCGCCTGATCGTGGCGGTGCGCGGTGAAATCGGGCAGATCGCGCTTGCCGCAGGTATTGGCCTGGTCGGTGAGGATGCGGGGATCCCGGCAATAGTCCAGCCATTCCCGTACGAACAGCATGGTCTGCTCGCATTTTCGGAAAAGGCCGAAAGCCGCATCGCATTGAGGCCCCTTCCAATAGTATTCCGTATCGCAATCCAGGAGGATGAAACAATCCCTTTTGGTCCACGCGGCATTCTGCAGATCGCCGTTGCCGAAAAGCATTATGGGCGTTTGTTCGTGGCAGATGGCCACGAGCGGATCCAATGTCTTAATGATCTCGATGCCGCTATCGCAATAGACGACGATCGTCCCTTCGGGCGCCTCGCTCAACGTCTCCAGGATAATAAAAGGTTTCCAAAGCCAATACCCCATCCCGGTGGGCTGATCCAGTATACCGTGGTTTTCCTGGAAAAAAGGCGTTTTCCGGATGTCCTCGAAATCATAACTACGCACCCTGGCAATGCCAAAGCGCTCCGCCGATCGATTCAGCCGGAGCCGGCTCTCTTCGAAGGGCTTGTTCGAAAGATTGGTGAGGACAACGTGCATGTCAGAATTCGAAGTTTGAGATGATGCCCACGGAGTGCGGACCCTCGTGCTGCCCTACCCAGCCGTTCACCGACAGCAGATAGATATCCCGAATGCCATAGACTTTATTGTATTGCCGGATGATCTTATAAAAACTTTGTTGCATCTTACCCACGAGGTCGTCCCAGACGATCACAAATTGATCATCGAGCAGCCCATATTTCTCCAGCATCTTGAATTCAAAAAGGATCGCCTTCGGCGTATGCAGCGCATCCGAAAAAACGAGATTGAATTTCTGCCCCTGCAGCCGTTCCCAGCTGGCTTCGTCCCATACATCCGCGGAAAGATAGGCCACCTTTTTATCACCCGAGGCATAGGTCTTTAGCGACGAGGGTTGTTTTTTGATCGATTTGGCCGGTGTAGCCCATTCTTTCTTGTCTATGGCCTGCAACTGCCGTTCGAGCACCGGGTTGATCTCTTCGATGTCGAAACCCGTGAGATCGGCTTTGGGCAGCGATCGCAGCAGCTGAAAGAAGTTCTTTCCCACGGAGACGCCTATTTCCAGATAGTTTACCTTATTGAAATATTTCTCCGCGATCCGCAGCATGAGATCGGTATAGGTCAGGTTATCCCCTATGGGTTTGTTGATCACGGCCTTGATGAAATCCGGCACGCCGTAATTGAACCAGCTGGCCGCAAAAGCCTTATCGTCGATCCAATTGTCGATGAGCTCTAAGGTCTGCCGGTTGATCTTCACCGGGCCGGCGAGTTCGGCTGCGGAAAAGGGGATATCGGCTTTGGCGACGATCTTTTCGGGTAGTAGGCTCTTGAAGAAATTCGACATAAGCTATAATTTGACAAATTCGACCAGGATATTGCGGCCTTCCATAAAATGACGCAGGAGCCGCAGCACGTTTTTATAAACAGGTGGCGGCACGGCGCCCAGCAAACCGGCCAGCGGACTCTTTTTTTCCTTGTAATAGTTTACCTGCGTAAGATACCATTCCTTATAGTCCGAAAGCGGCTCGATGAACACCCGGTTCAACCGCATCGGGAAGAATTCCGGCAGTTTACTGAAAGACTCCCTGTCCCATAGACCGGAATGGTGCGGCGGCAAATTCAGTGTATGGAAAAAATCATGCCTGTAGAGATAAGGATTGTTATGGGGAACGCAGATGATCATTTGCCCGCCGGGTCTTAACACGTCCAGCGAAGCGGAGATGAACGAGCGTACCTCGGGTACGTGTTCCAGCACCTGTAAAGCTATGGTCACATCGAAAGAACCGGGGTTTCGGGCGGAAAAGCTCTCGATGGTCTCATTGATGACATCCAATCCCGCCGCCCGCGAAAGCTCTACCTGGTTGGTGTTCAGTTCGAGCCCCATGAGCTGCGCATGTTTGCCGGTCTTTAGCTTCTGCATAAAAAAACCGGCGCCTGAGCCGATCTCCAGCACCTTTTTGTTGTCGCCGATCAGCGAGATAGCTTTATCGTATTCCCAGCAAAATTATATCAACTAAACAACTATCAAGGAAATGACAAAATAAAACAAAGATAGCTAAAATGGCAAAGTAGCTACATAAATTAAGATAGGCGAAACAAGTAAGATAGTTGAAAGGTTACGGCGCCTAAGAATGAAAGCCAAAGTCTATCTAGGGGATAGTCGAAGTGAAGATAGGCAGACTTAAACTGAGTTAGCTGAAGTTACCAAGATAAGCTAAGTGAAGCACGAGGATAGACAAAGCTAGAATGACTATCAGTAAGATAGGCAAAGTTAAAACAAAGATAGCAAATAACAATCAAAGGATAGGTGAATTAAAGATAGCAAATTCAATTATTTTTGAGATAGGTGATGATAAAGTTAAGATAGCCGATAATTAATCAAAAGATAGACAAGCTATGTAAAGAAATCATGATAGACAAGGTTAAAGAATATAAGATAGATGATAGCACAAGATAGGTGAAGATAGTCAAAAGATAGGGGAAAGGATAAGTGACTATCTAAATAACACTTAAGCTAAAAGATAGGCAAAGGATGGCAACACTTGAGACAACTTAAGATTGCCTAAGCAATGATAGCAGCTATGAATCAAGATAGGTGGAAAGATAGTTAAAAAAGAAAGGATAGGTATAGTGACTACAATATAAGCCTAAGAAAGATAGGCAAAGAAGCTAGATAGGTGATTCAATAAGGTCAAATGTCACTAGCTAGAGAGGTCACGAAGGGGGCACTGTCACATCACTGGCTAGAGAGGCCACAAAGGGGGTGCTGCCGGATCACCCTACGAGAGTGACATGGACGAGCGTCGGATCGCTCAGCGAGTGAGGAAACGGTGAGGTGCCGGATCATTCATTAGAGGGAAGGAACATGGTGTAGTTGTGGTGCTGGCTCAGTGCCTGGGGAAACAGAAAGTGGGGGGGAGGGGGAAGCAGCACTGAGGCACCAAACCACACAACGATAGCTCTAGTGAAATGGTGTTGAAACACCCTACTATGCAGGCACTAAAAGGATGCCGAATTGTTTGGTAGCGGGAGTGCACAGGGAAGCAACAAGGGTGTTGTATAAGCACGCAAGCCCAAAATCCAGTGGGATGATGTAAAGAAAAAATAAGAATGTATTTAGATTGTAATCTATAGGCCTGTGAGCTCATTTTCTTGTCGACATGGTAGACCACTTTAAGTTCCAAGATCTCTTGGATCTTACTCCCTTTCGAAAGAAGGCAGAAGGAGACGAAACTATGCCATAACCTGCTCAGAATTGCCCCAAGGAATTTAAGGCAATCTCTACCTTGGGATCATATTCACCATTTTTTACAAACCCCAGGTGTACATCCCTATAGGAGAAATCTCTTTTTACAATCTACTCCCATGGTTACTGAAAGGGACTCGGGTCATTTAATCTCATACGTAAGGGTAGAGGGAGAAGATATGTAGGCATGTAGGCCAGATTTTCTAATGAGATTAAACTTGTAGTAGCGTACATTCATCATCGGGCTACATTTCTTTGAACGAAGGCTTATAGAGCAAAGGAAGACGCTACCGGTGCAATCAATTTGAAAGCCTGTGAGGTTCCTTCAATAGTCTTCCATTTGGGATCATGCTCATGGTTTAGAGTAGACTCCAATTGTAGACTTCTGCAACAAGAGAATTTTCACCTTCTATCGTAACTATATTTTGGTGGGACTGAAACATACTTGGCAATCAATCGATTGGCAGGCCACGTTTGTAGAAAAACAAGTTTTGAAAATTAGCAGAGGCAAAGAGGAGGGAAATTGCTCAATAAATATGTATTCATGCATAACATTTTTTGGGAATCCAACTAAATACATAAAAGAGCTCCCTTCCCACAAAGCTTAGAATAATTTCCCTACTTACAAAAAGTGCCCTCCTTTTAATTCAAACTACTGCCCTTTCACCCTTTCTGGATGACTACAAAAGCGAGACACAACTCACGAAGCCCCACAACAATCTCCCCGAAAGCACTCCCTCTGCCTTTCATTCCACGACCAAAGTCCCTTTATATAGAGGTGCAGGTGAGTGAATCGGCACTCTTTGGTTTGAATGAACCGACACCTTCTTAATGAGGGTGAATTGGCATCTATGGCAACCAATGGCATTATGATGCCATTTCAGGGGTTTTTGAGGCCTGACAAATGGGAATGACTTGTTCCAGTTCACCCTTATATGCTTTGACTACGGGTGCTGCTTCAAGGTTTGGATGCTTCTACCGGCATGCACTTGCATGTATCGGTGCCGGGCTTCGTCCAATGGACCGACAACTCCTATAGCTATTAGTTTAGGGGCTTGGGGAGGCCTGCCAGATGGGGCATCCATGTGAGGGTTGTTGGATGAAGAGGCACCATTCCATGGGTGTTTAGAGACATGCTGGATGAAAATAAAAGGGTTTTGAGGGTTCTTCGTGAGCCTTTTCATCCTGATCTTCCCCCTTTGACTTCGCACGCTGCCAAATCTTTCATACTTGAGTTTGCAACAGTGTGTTTTCAGGAGCACCTTGGTCTCCTACAATTCTGGATTCAATTTGTCTCTCGGGATGTCATTTTTATGATGAAATGATACTACATTAGTGATATGGCACTATAGCCACCATTGCTGGGATTTGGCTTGTTTTGGCCTATTCTTCTGCCTCTTCATTGTCGTGTCCTCATGCTCTAGCTTGCAGTAGTGTGTTTCTAAGAGCACCTTGACCTCCTACCATTCTAGATTCCATTCATCCCTTAGGATGCCATTTTTATGGTGATATAGCACCACATAAGTGATATGACATCGCAACCACCATTGCTAGAATTTGGCCTGTTCTAGCCTATTTTTTTGCCGCTTCATTGCTAAGTATTAATGGTTGAATCTGCGAAGAAGAAAAAAAGAAGAGATGAGCAATTCTCTTTGTGTCGGTACAATCCCAGTACCGATGAATCACTTAACTCGGTGCCTAAGACCTTTCGAGGTCTTAGCCGAGGGGCATGGCCTAGACCTTTCATCTAAGCCGGATAAACCTTACTCTTTGCGTCAGCATAAACCCAATGTTGACGATACCACCGCGATTGGCACCTGGCTCCCTGCCAGGACCAATCTATTATCCCACCACGATAACTGATACAACTCAATGGCTTAGGCCTTTCATCTAAGCCAGATAAACCCAATTCTTTGCGTCGGCATGAACCCAATGCTGACGATACCACTCGGGTTGACACCTGTCTCTCATGTAGGAACAACCCATCCATCTCACTGTGATGATCAATATAACCTAATGGCTTAGACCTTCTATCTAAGACCAGATAAACTAGATATCCTTACATTGGCATAAACCCAATGTCGACAATGTCATCTTGAATGGCTCCTGATTCTCTATCGGAGCCAATCAATATAGTTTGCAGCTGAGATCGTTCACGTGAAGCTGATGATGTTCTGCTTCGATATCAACTGCCTACCAGACAAGAAGCTACACCTGCAGGCCTCGCTCCTGCGTCCCTCGTTCGTGACACCGACAAGGGGGGCATTTGTTGGCACTTAAAAAAAAGAGAAAAAAATTACTCACTGATGAGTAGTGCGTTGACGCACTAAAGATGGCGCACCGACTCCCAAAGGCCAAAAAAAAGGAAAGGAAAAGGACCCAAACGAGAATGGGCCAAACATGAATGGGCCAAATGAAATAGAAGAAGGAAGGGGGAGAAAAGAGAATAAAAAAGGGAGAGAAAATAGGAAGGGAAAAAAATGCACGGGCGTCCTTCCCAGTTTGCATTTCTTTCTCCCCCCCTGTGAGCATTTAAAGCCCGTTGACTTCCCTCACGTATGCACGCCTGAACGTCTCCTCCACGCCACCGACGAGCATGGGATCATGAAGTGATTGCGGCCGGCCCACTCCGCGCAGGGAGAGGCTAACTTGCCCAGCTGCGCCCAGCAGCAACATCAGCCACGCCAACAACAGTAGCAGCAATGGCAACAACAAATAGCAAACAAAAAAAACAAGGAGGTTTTCCCTCCGAATGAGACCCTTGCATCCCCTATAAATACTGGCCCAATAGAAGAACAAAAAGGGGGAGATGCTGAAGAAACATTGAGAGATTATGAAGAAATTCTACTGCAGAAGCTGAAGAGAGAGAAAAGAGAGTGAGGGAGAGAAGAGAGGTGTGGGACGGGAACAGGGAGCCCCAGTCCCCGCTCCTTGTATTCTGTTTTCTCTATTTCCTCCAATGTAATCTCTATTCTTTTCTCATATGAAATAAAGAAGCACTCCCCTTTGGGAGATTTTTTTGTGTTGCAGCTCTCATGATGTTCATTATTTGGTACTCATGCTTTTCCTTCCCTCTTCACTCTCCCACTTGCGATGTTTTTCTACTTGCTGGCTTTTACCGGTGATCAAATTTCAATAGGGAGATTTTCCTCCTCTCAAAGCCCCACTCCGGGATTCGACTAGTTCATAGTCGTGATGCCGAATGGGTGAGGTATATGGGATTCAATCCCTAAATAAGCTAATTCCTACGATGATTGCTTTCACTGATTTCTGGGAAGAAGCACGTCGTGCTATGCAGGAAGGGTTCCGGGTTTATCCGTCCTCATGGATATGACTCAAAACTCATGCTCATTCGAGCTCCTACGGGTTGCTTCCCCTCTCCACTTCCAATTCTTCTCGATCTCTATAAAGTTCTAGCCACATGGTTTCCATCCCCCCCCCCGATGATTCCGTAGCCCCAATAGGGTGATCTCATAGCCGGCTACGCCGTTAGCCTGGTGGCTATCAAACCTGAACCCCTTCTCTCTGAGCTCCATAGAGTGGAAGTGAGGAACAGCAAAGCCCCCCTGCAGCTAGTTAATTCTGCATCCTCTCACCGAGTCTAAATTTCCAAACTACACGTGTTTTGCTCAAGGGCCACTCATTTCCTTCGGGGACCAATGAGGGCGATATTACGGATGTTGCCACTTCCGTGCGCACCCTTCTTATTTTGGGGCCATCTCAGATTTTCTCTGTGGATGAGTACCTAATTAATACCCCCCAGTGCTCTGGGTCTGGGAGAGGTGCTTCCGAATTTTCGCCGAAAAACTTGAATAGATTGCATGACCAATGATAAAAAAATAAATGAATGAACTGAGTTAAAGATCACTATAACAGATGTGCAGCAAGATATGAGACTAATTGCATAAAGAAAGTGATACAATGATGAAAGTGATTTAAAGGACTATTAAAGATGAAGATGAATAATAATAAATAAAGAACAAGAACTCTCAGATCAAACAAAGGAATTCCTGAATGAGCAAATTGCATGCATATATATACTTATATACATATATACATGATCGATTTTTAAGACCCTCACTGGGTCTAGCCTGGAACCTGCGTGTTGTAGGGGCTAGCCCCCCTCTTCTTTGGTTTGGTTTCGGGCTTCCTGTGCAGATTTCTACAAAGGAGTTGACTCCCAAGTCGACTTGCTTGGACTACAGTCTAGGGTAGCTGCGCTTGATAAAGTGTCAAACACCTCATGTGCATGATAGGTTTGCATAAGAATCCATTGGGATTTCATGAAAATGATTAAACACTACCTTTGCATATTAAATTGCACCAGATTTTCACTTAAACTGCATGAATTTAAACACATCTGCCCCTCTACTCATGTTCCAAAATTGAGCATGGCACTTGCACCCTTATGCATGCATTGATTCATACTTGAATCATAAATTCAGATAAGATTTCATGCTCATTCTTCCTTGAATGATTGCTCGTTTTGGCTGAGTGGAATGTACTTCGTGCAGTTTTGGTTGTCTTCGTGCAGGTTCTTGGTTCTTAGCATTTCATACTTCATGCAGGTTTTATAACCCAAGCACATTTTAGAACCTAACCCCGTGCATGAATAGTAGCTTGTCTTCGTATAGCCTTTTACCCCGTGCACACACAAGTCCAAGCAGATTTTGTGTCTGCGTCTCAATTAGCGTCTAAGTGAGTTTCTACGTCTCACCTAGCATCTCACTTAGGGTCTTAGTGAGTCCGGGCACATTAAGCATAGTTCGAGCAGGTTTTTCATCTCACTATGAACCTCGAGCAGATTTTGTTTCTCAAGTGAACCTTGAGCACACTTTCCGTCTCACAGGTTATACCTCGTGCAGACTTTGTACTGACGAGGAGATACCTCGTGCAGATTTTACACTTACGAGGTGATACCTCGTGTAGCTTTTCTAAAAGCCAACCTCGTGCACGTTTTGATTCTTTTTTCTTTTAATACTTCGTGCAAATTTTAGCATTCTTCGTGCATCCTTTTTGTTTAAACAACCTCGTGCAGATCTTTTTGGTCGTCATCAGTTACATACCTTGAGTAGGTTTCTGAAAACCGTACCTCGTGTCATTTTCAGAAACATACCTCGAGCAGCTCTTTGAAAAACGTACCTCGTGTAGTTTTTCAAAAGCGCGCCTTGAGCATATTTTCGAGAAGGCTTTCTTTGTGCTTCTTTTAACTCGTGCACTGTTTGAAAGTTGTACTTCGTGCATGTTCTGAAAATCCATACTTCGTGTAGCCTTTCACTTACATGAGTACCTCGTGCACATTTTGCGTTTCATTCTCTGCATAACCTCGTGCATACTGCGTACCTCGTGTAGGTTGTGCCTGCTGTATGCATAATGCTTGGCATACCTCGTGCAGGTTTTGCCAGTCGTATGCATAGTGCATGGCATACCTCGTGCAGGTTGTGGGTTCTGGTTGCATACCTCGTGTAGACTTTGTCCGCACACATGCTTCAAGCAACCTTCTTCTTCTTCGTACAAGAATATATTGATAAGGCCTGAACTTATGATTATTCTCTTGTCATTATAGGTATGTCTTCGAAGAAGATAAGGCTGACAGGTGATCGAATGATAAAGGACATGCCAGAGATGTGAACCTGGTGAATAGGCCTCTAAGAGATCGACACGTGGAGAAACCTTCTAGATGGGAAGGCGTGGGAGACACACGCCAGGGTTGCTACTGCTGCTGATATATAAAGGAGTCTTCTCATTCGTGAGAAGTAATGTGCAGATAGAAGACTTTGAGAAGGAGCAGGAGTTGGGCGGCACTCGTTCGATCCAGAAGTGAAAGAGAGAAACAGAGAGAAGAAGAAGAGAAAGAGAAAGAGTTGAGAGGGAGAGAGATTGTCTGTCAAGTGTTAGACAGAGGGCCCCTTTAGAGTTTTATCTTCTCAGATCTCTGGCTCAAAACTAGGTCTGAGTACGCTCATCTGTTTGAGCAATATTCCCTACAGGGTTACAGTTTGTCTTTTGTTTGTTTTTGTTTATTTTTCGAAGCCATCTTTCAAGCTGTGTGTCAGCGTTTGCAGTGGAGGATTCCACTGGACGGGTAAGCTGTAATCCCCAGTGTTGTAGAGAAAGATTTCTCTTGACAGCAAGCTGTGAGGCTCAGCGGGCGAGGAGGATTCCTCGGACAGCAAGCTATGAGGCTCAACGGGCGAGGAGGATTCCTCAGATAGGAAGCTGTGAGGCTCAGTGGTTGTAGACTAAGCTCTAAGGCCCAGTGGACGCAAGCTGTGTTGCGCAACAGTAAGTCATGCTCGGGTTTGAGTGTGGGGTGGACGTAGGTTTGGAGGACCGAGCCACCTAAAAATCTTCATCTACTGTGTGATTGTTTCTGTGGATTGCATCATCTTCTTGTTGTGTTCATTGCATAGTAGATGATTAAGTAGGACAACACAAGAATGGTTTTGGTTTGGACTCGATTTAATATGCTCTAATTGTCTTGCCCTGTCCTCTAGTTATTCGCATA
Organism: Amorphophallus titanum; assembly: GCA_024336825.1. Classification (NCBI taxonomy): domain Eukaryota; kingdom Viridiplantae; phylum Streptophyta; class Magnoliopsida; order Alismatales; family Araceae; genus Amorphophallus; species Amorphophallus titanum. Next base: position 3,659,500 of record JANBPO010009603.1, read on the forward strand.
GTAGATGTTCGATTAGGACTGATAGGTAACCTAGCTGTTTGGTTTGACTTGAGTGTGCTCCATCTGTTTACCAAAAGGCACACCATCCGCCTTAGCAGTCCTTTACATTTCGCATCAATTTTGTTCTAGCCAGTCAGAAATTTTTATTGGGTGATAGATCCATTCACCCCGCCTCTGGATCCTCTAGCCGTGCTCATCCTGTCCCAACAATCGGTATCAGAGCCCAACTCTTTGTGCAGGACTAACATCCTAAAGAGGAACGGCCATGGATGCTAGAGGCATGACAACAGGGGGACAGTCCACTACCAAGCCTCCATTCTTCGATGGATCCAACTACCCATATTGGAAGAACCGGATGCAGGTCTTCCTCAGAGCCAAAGATTATGAGATCTGGAAGATAGTCAGCAGAGGTCCGTATGAGTTACATGAAAATGAGGAGGTGTGGACTAGAGAGGAGATAAGAAGATCTACTCTGAACTGGAGTGCCATCAATGCAATCCAGTGTGCACTCCATCCAACAGAGTTCGACCGAGTCTCCTCGTGCAAGTCAGCAAAGGAGATGTGGGACACTCTTGAAGTGATCTATGAGGGTACATCTCAAGTGAGAGAGACCCGGGCGAACATGTTGGTCACTGAATATGAGGCTTTCAGAATGAAGCCCGGTGAGACGGTGACCGAAATGTATGCACGCCTGACGGTCATCACAAATGGTTTAAGAAATCTGGGAAAGAGTTATACCGATTATGAAATTGTGAGGAAGATCCTTCGATCGTTGACTCCGATGTGGCACACCAAAGCAACAGTTATAGAGGAGTCAAGAGATCTGCAGAAGATGAAGGCCAATCATAAATTTTTATTAGTTATTACACCAGGGTGCTACAAATAGAGAGAGGTGAGAAGCAGATTAAAACAAAAACAAAAAATAATAATAAAACTAAGTTTAAACAAAATGAGTGTGTGCGTGAGTGTAGTTAGAGGGAGAAGGAGTGGGAACCGAGGGAGGGGTCGACCACGCGGGTGGGGGGAGTCGACCCCACCGTAGCGGTGTGTGTGTAGCAAGGAGAGGGAGCAAGGGGCGGTGCGGTGTGGTGTAAAGAGAGAAAGGGAGAGGGAGTAGAGAAGAGAGAGAGGGAGTGAGGTAGTGAGAAGGGTAGGAGCTACTATGTAAAGGAGAGAAAGAGAGGGGTAATGGGGCTTGTGAGGCACCGGTGGTGCTGCTGTGCAGGTGGTGTAGGGGAGCTTGTGGGATGCCAGAGCTGGTGTGTGTGGGTGTGTGAGCAGTGTAGAGAGGAGAGAAGTGTGTGGGGAACTAGTGTGTTGTGTTGTGTGGGGAGTGTGAGAGGGAGAAGAGGGTGAAGGGATGTGAGTGTTGTGTGGGGAGTGTGAGAGAAAACGAGAGGGAGGTGAGAGCAGCATAGGCGGTGCAAGAGTGTGTGAGATGTATGGGGGATAGGGAGAGGGAGAGGGAGGCGAGAGAGGGAGTATAGAAAGGGGAGAGAGAAGGAGATGAGACACAAAGAAGAGTGGGCGATGGAGGCATAGTCGCGGTGGTGCAGGTGAGTTTTAGAGAGTAAGGGAGAGTGTGGCGAGAGAGAGAGTGCAAGAGGGAGAGGGGGATAAGGGACGGAGGGCGAGTGGGGGCTGCGTGCGGGTGAGTGTATGTGCAGGGGGAGAGAGCAAGGGGGACGCAGCAGTGTGGCTGGCTACTGCTATGAAGGTGTGTACAAGTAGTGAAGTGAGGGAGAGGGAGAGAGGCAGTGTATGACGACCCGGATCTCGGATACCAGATATACCCGATAGGACTATCGAATACACCTAATACCGCTTAGAACCTGCGAGGCCTCCCAAGAGCGGGAAAGCTCTTGAAGGGATAAAAGGACTGTCGTGTAGTACATTGAAGCCACAGAGATATAACAGTAAGTAATTAAATTTCATTAGATCAGTTTGCTAAAGTAGCTGAAATAAAATTACTTTTTAATTAATAGTTTAAATTAACAATTATATACCAGAGTCCAGTCCAATGGGAGACAATAAGTCTAACAGTATAGTCGACAGAACAGAAAAGATGTACTAGAAAGTCAGGGGAAGCCCGACGAAGGTACCAGCTGGCAACTACGAACTCGCACAACAAGAACCACAGAAGCAGCATGAACAATAGCCCACCTGAAAAGTTGGGGTGAGCCTCGTGTCACTGGCTCAGTAGGGGTCAGGCGGATCTCCACTGGAAAATACGCAGTAACACGCTAAAACAGCAGGTAAACAACAGGTAAGCAACAGGTAACAACAACAGGTGTAGTAAAGCAGGAAACTAAACTACAAAGCTATAAAAAAGGGATGTTGGAGTAGGGAGCAAGCTAAGAGCTGGGGGATCTAAAAAGAAAATGGAAAGAGCCATACCAAACAGGCGCGACAGCCAAACAAACCTCGGCTCCCTGAACTACTCCAAGTAATGACAGAAGGGCCGACTCTTATCTAACGAAGTCAGGAGTTGCCGATCCGCCAACAAGATTCCAGGCCTAGAACAAAGACCTGCAAGAACAACAAGAAAACCTAGGAAAACCTAGACAGACGATAGACAACACAACTAGAACGTCATGCACACTGTCCCACACATGACCAGAACGTCGTGCAGGCGACAAACACTGACCTCGGGAAAAGCCAAGAGAAGGCTAGCCCAGAAAGGTCAAGACGCACAAGAAACGTGAAAAGAACCGCGAGGAGTCACGTGCCACGTGACTAGAGTGCCTCACCACCAGAAGAACAGCCAGCTGCGTCCACTGACGTCTTATGCTGCGCCTACTAGCGTCTTGTCCACGTCACCTACCGCAAGGACTAGGCCGAGACAAACACACTGCTAGAACCAGAATTGTACCATAACGCGAGTGACTAGTCTGGGTCACGTCTAATGATGCAAGTCCAAAGTCCCTGACCACGTGTGCACTCACTAGCCGACTACCTAAGCTAGGTCTCTAGCTCGTATTCCCCCTCCGAAGGATGCTAGGATTGGACTGGGGGCCCACGAACTAGCTTAAGAACTGTTAACCGAGAAAGTGCCCCACTACAAGAGCTATCACGCTGAAGCGTGTTGTAAGGCTATGACTTGTGGAGGCTCACAAGATACGGAGACTCAAAACACGAGTGCAGAAGTACAGACAGGCAAGAGAGCACTGTCACCCGTACTCCAAAGCACCAATGGCAGCATAAGAAACTGCCAACAAACTTAGGACAAGGCAACTATACCTACTGACGTAACAATCTTTGAGTCAGATGACTCGAAGGCAAGATCGTCACTAACAGCGGACCAAGCTGCCGAATTGGTCTAAACCTAAGCCAGAGGAAACAACGCTCCGCGGGAAACAACTCATGGAGACTCGAGGGAACATGAGAACCCTCAACACATCTGGATATGCAAATTGAGGTAGAACGATACCTCGAGGCATCTAGAAACACGGTCTCGAATTGGACAAAGTCGTCGAGACACACACAAGGTCACAAGTTACATGTCAACCCCTGGTCTCATCGGGTTGACTGGAACCGACAGGACACATACACACAGACATACACAGACACACACACTACATGTACAAGCACTCTTGGCCGTCCCATCATGGTCACTGCCCTCATAGGATGTCAACAGACACCCACGAGTCACAGGCAAACCACGAGATCAAGCCAAGACAAGTAGAAACCGAAGCGGTGGACGACAATAACCGCTTCCCTCGCTAAGGGACGTGTCCGAGCTTGCCTAGAGTCCTAGGTCGTCTCGCGGGTCCGTCCCGCATCAAATAGGACCCAGATTTGCTCTGCGCAAGCCCTAGCTTTTGGATTGTGTGAAGCAGAGGTATGGTGTCATTATTTTGAATTCTTCCTTTAGGGTTTATTGTTCCCCTTAATATCTTTTGACTTCCTTCTAAATCTCGTGCTAGAAGAACAAGCTGTCGAGAAGTTAGAAGGTCTGGAAGTTGTTGGTTCCACGCAGTACGTGTAGGAACAGAAGCACACTTCCGGTGACAAATTCGAAGTCTAGGGACGAGATCAGAGGTAGGTTATCTCATATATGGAATAAATAACGTGTTAGGAACAAAAGCCCTCTCCTATCTCTTGATTTCATGCATTATACGTAGAGAATTTTACATTTTTCAAGGACTACGTAGTTAGGTTTTTCATGACATGCTATCTCTACAACCTTAATTAAAAGATAAGAACTTTGGCTTAATTCATGCCTTATTCATCCACTTACTATGTTCTAAACATACTATCATGTTTTATCTTCTTGTTCCTTACAGTTTTCATGCAAATATTACCCTAGAATGATCTCTACGCATAGGACTTAACTTCTGTCTGTTGCAGACAAAAGGCGGTCTTATAGAGATCGCTACTTGCAGGTAGTGGCCCTTGATCGACCGCTATCTAGTTTTAGCAACCAGATTAAACCAGGTTCCATCTCTATTATGTCTGATAGTATTATGCATGTTTCATATTATTTCATGATATTCATGAATTTTGTCCTATCATATCATGTTTCAATCATGTTAGGTTTTATGCCCTTCTTGCTACAAGGAACTGTAGAGGCAGAAATCTAGTTTCTATGCCACGTACCACACTTCTCTATTTGTTTGTTGTGGAAGTTGTCTGGCACCCGTGAAAATCTACAAACACCAGGAAAAAAGGCGTCAGAAGGAGTCCCGGGTGCTACCCCAAGGGACAACCCTCTGATGCTTAAGTCAGCAATCGTATAAGTGAAGAACAAAGAAGAATAGGAGAGAAAGAGGAGAGGGAGATCAGAGTATGAGATTTGAGAGATGTGTAGACCCGTAAAACGAGTGCTCGCCACTCCCAGTGGTCACACGGAGAGTGCTCGCTGGGTGGTAAGGTCGTACAGGAGGGATTTTCTCTCTCTAGGAATGAACAATCGTGACCTCTCTAGTAGCAGGGTGTATAGCTCTCTGGTTTGCTTCTCTATAGACATCTTGTTGGTGAGATTCATCGTGCCATCTCTTCTCTGTCAAGATCCCTTTTATAGGGGGTTGTCCAGGAGGGGGGTGCTTATCCCTTAACAGGGAAGGGTGCCAGTCGTGAAGCAATGCCTCCCGCTATTATGGCAGGAGTTTCCCATTTAGGGATGATTTCCCCGGAATTGGCCGATCCCCAGGCGAGTCTCACAGCATCCGTGGAGTGTGCTCACCCTTCGTGGGGTCAGCGCTTGCATCATGGGGAGTAACGGCCGGTCGTTAGAGCGTCATCTGGCGGTCATTGCACCTAGCTCGAGGCCTTCCCTGTTAGCGAATCCAAGGATAGAACGTCCCCGGCCATCCATCGCGAGCTACAGCTGTCGGGGCCCTCTGGGCACATCGTGGACTGCGAGTCAGGTCGGGCTTGAGGTAGATGGGCCTATATGGGCCTATCCAGATTTGCACTCCTCACTAGCCCCCCACTCTCAGATGTCGAGCACTTTCTTGGGATATGAGAGTCAAGCTCGAGAGGGAGTGTCGAAGGACAGTTCCGAGGGTATTCTCCTCGTGTGGCTCAGATCGGTGACCCTGGCCATGTGCTTGGCATGCACAGCATCTGGTAGGCGGTGCTCCTATAATCTGTCGGTTGCCAGGGCCTTTGACTTGTGGGGGAATCATTCCACCAGAGTTGCTCGGGCCGAGGCGACGATGGAGAAGGAGTTGGCCAATCTCTCGGACGATGCTCCTCCTCGAGCATGCCAGGGGTCCAAGGCTGTGGGCCATACGACGCTACTGCTGCGGGGGTGAGCTTTTAAGCAAGTGCTCGCTGCCTCTTTCAGCTCCATGTGTACTGAATGCTTCTTCTTTGTTCTGTTGGGGCACGTCTGCACAGTCGGCCCCTATCTTGTATGTTTCCTTGCATTTTGGGGTGGACTCATGATACGCTTGGCCTTCGATATGCATGCATCGCTGGTAATCAGCTTTGTACGCTTCCCTCTGGAGGGGAAGTTATTGCTCTTTGTTTCTGGGGAGTACGAGTGTTTGCCTCTAGAGAGCCTAGGGGCTACCGTCGTTTCTGAGGGGAGCAGGAGTGCTCGCCTCTAGGGATCCCGTGGGCTACCTTAGTTTCCAAGGGGAGCAGTGCTCGCTCACCTCTAGAGAATCTGTAGGCTACCTCTCTTTCCGAGGGGAGCGGTTCTTGCCTCTAGGAAACGGAGTGGTGCTCGCCTCTAGGGAACCCGTAGGTTACCTCCTTCGTTTCTGAGGGGAGCAGTGCTCACCTCTAGGGAACCTGCAGGTTATTTTCTTCTTTTCTGAGGGGAGCGGTGCTCGCCTCTATGGAACCCGTGGGTTACCTCCTTTATTTTCGAGGGAAGCGATGCTCGCCTATAGGGAACCCGTAGGTTACCGCCTTTAGGGAACTCGTGGGTTACCTCCTTTATTTCTGAGAGAAGCAGTGCTCGCCTCTAGGGAACTCGTGGGTTACCTCTTTCATTTTTGAGGGGAGCGGTGCTCGCCTATAGGGAACCCGTGGATTCCTTCCTTCATTTTCGAGGGGAGCGGTGCTCGCCTCTAGGAAACCCGTGAGTTACCTCCTTCGTTTCCGAGGGGAGCGGTGCTTGCCAAGGGGAAGAGGATAGCCACGGAAGAGGAGTAGCCAGCTGCTCTACAAGCCAAGATGTCTAGAGAGACTCAACATTATGAGAGGAGGTCTAAATAGGTACATGCAAAGGGAGTTCCTTTTGAACCCGTTCAAAAGGAGTCAGCCAAAGGTAAAAGAAAAGCTGTGGAGCTCTTGCAACCAGAGGACATTAAGGTTGAAAGAAGCGAAGAGGCTCCTGAAAGGAAGAAAAGAAAAGGGAAGGAAATAGCTCTTGAAGCTTCTAAAGAAAAAGGTATTTCTGTCAAGCCTTCCACTCGAGCTGAGATAATTCTGGAACCTGGAAAATAGTGCTCCCGAGATTTGTAGACTTTCATGACAGCGAGATGATTGCAGAATTTCCTGAATTGGTAAATATTGTTAAGTTTTAGAAATGGAAAAAGTTTTTGAGCAAACACAGAATATATTATCCTAGACTCATTGTCGAATTCTATAACAATCTGGTTTATGATCTTGATAAGTCTTTGCTGTTGTCAAGTGTCAAAGGAACTAGGATTGAAATTTCAAGGCAGTTTCTCCACAGAGTGTTTAGAATCCCAGAAGATGGAGTAGTTGAATATGGATTTAGATTTAATTTACATGATGCATACTCCATCATCACTGACATGCCTAGCAATCCTAGCAACAAAGATCAGAAGAAACTTGGCTCCTTTAGTGCAAACAAATTCTCTCCTCTTAAAAGACTTTTGCACCACATTATTACCACAATGATAACTCCACAAGTTGGAGGTAGAGGGAGAGTGACAGACACACAGAGCTTTATTATGTATTGTTTGCTGAAGGACATCAAGATCTGCTTACCAGAAGTTATCATCCAAATCATGAAGACTTGCAAGGGGTCTAGGAGGCATCTACCATATGGAGCCCACCTGATAGCTATTTTCAAGAAAATAGGGGTTCCTCTTGATAATGAAAGCTTTGTGAATATACCTAAAGTGAACACTTACAATATGGATTTTATTTCCACATTCATGAAATTGGAACCTACTGCTGCTGGTCAGGTAGTTAAAAGGGGTCGGTCCAAGAAGTCAAAGAGGGTCCAGGAAGCACCCACTCAAGGGGAGGATCTGCCTCCAACGGAAGAACAAACTAAAGGTGCTCAGGCCGGTGAGCAGCCAGTAGAAATTGTAAGAGAAATGGAAAAGGAGACTGCTTAGGAACTAGCTAAAATACAACTGAAAGATATGTAGTTAGAACATGAAGTTCATGAACTTAATCTAACTGATGAATAGATAAAGCACCATCTGGACTAGAATATTGATGAAATGTTTGATAAATTTGGTATACCACCTCAGTCACAGCAGCCCACTGATCAGCAGGCACAAGCACCAGCTGAAGAAGAAATTAGTAGTCAGCAAGGAGAAGCAAAGGTTGAAGAAGAAATTGGAGGACAGCAAGAAGAACAAGCTGAGGAAGAAGTAGTACAAGCTCAAGAAGAGGAAAGGACAGAGGAACAAGGTGAAGGAGCTGAAAAAGAAGATAAATTGAATGATATTCATGAAGAAAAGACAGGTAAGGATAAAGCTTCTTCCTCGGGTGGACAACATAAAAGGGAAGAAGTTCAGACTGAAGAAGTTCCCCAGGGAGCTCAAGAGGTTGAGGCAGAAGCTCCACCAGAACAACCTCAGCCTGCTCAAGAAGATGTTGAAGAAATTCCACAGGAGCAACCTCAAGCACCAGCTCCAGGAGTAGCTGAGGGATACGCACAAGGATATGTAATGGGGCCTGCTCCTCATTTCATAATGTATCCCAGAATGTCATTTGGACCTGCTCCTACTCATGGGCCACAACTGGTTGGTCTTGGTATACCACCTCCATTATCACCCGAAGGAGAACCTCCAGTCTATAATGTTGATCATCCTGATTCCAATGCTTCCTCAGTTAGTTCACCAGAATCTGATGCTGAGCCCAGTACTGCAGAAATGCTGACCAATTTGAACAATATGATGAACGCACAGTTCCTGTATACAAATTTTCATCTAAACAGACTGGATGCAAGAATGCAACATTTAGAAATTACAGTGAAAACTCAATGGTTACAATTCCTAGCTGATAAACAGAGAACGGATGCTGCACTATGAGAATTTTTGGAAACTCTTATGGATATAAGCAACAGGGTTGCAAGAATGGTGAGCAGCATCCAAGATATGCAAGCTCTATCTTTTAGAACTCTAGCTAACATTCTTGAACATATTTATACCTCAAAATAGAGCTTGAAAGGATGAAGGGTGCGGAGAACCCACTTATTGCAAGTCAACTAGATCTCATTACAGAAATTGCTGTTGTTCAGAATGAAGTTACCACCATAGCTGACAGACTTGAGAATGTTATCGCAGTGTAGGCAGATCTCTCCTCCCTATCAGCCAATGTCAGAAGCACTGTACATTACTGGTTTGAAGAGCTGTCCAATTCTATCCAAGACCTTCACAATTTAGTACTGCACAGGACTGCGACTCCAGATTATCCCAGGGGTAGTTCCAACTCTGCACCACCTAGGGATCGGCGGGACATCAGGGGTTCACATGGTCATTAATGCACACACGTCCCTTATCTTCTTTTTGATAATGACAAAGGGGGATACTAGTTATGAGTATGGATGTATGGGTCTACTAGTTATGAGTCTGGATGTATGAGTCTGAATGTATGGGTCTGCTAGTTATATGTCTGGATGTTTGGGTATGCTGAAGTTTGGTATGCTGAAGTTGGTGTTGCTATTGCTGATTCTGGAAATGCTGATGATAAATGCTGAAAAATGGGAGAAATTCTGTGATCATTTGTTACATTGTCCTAGAAATTTTCTTGACTATGTAAAGAGAGACTAATTCAAATAACCCCAGCAACCCTCCTCCACCTCCCACAGCCCTTAGCCCCTCACCCCTTCACAATCCCATCACCCCTATCCACCCTACTACACCTATCACTTTCTGGCACACACAGTTCACAGGCAGCATCTAAAGCCCAGCTTGTCGAGTCTGCCCCGGGGACATCTGGCATCTACTGGAGGTGTACCATACACCGATGGAAAGAAATTCAAGTCAGCTTCGACTGCGAGGTGATCCCGCCTTCATCCGAGTTCAGGGCTATCCTAGAGGTCTGTTCTCGTCAGAGCGCGCATCTGGCATCAGTGGGAAGACCAGAGCCCTGCTGTAGAAGCTGCTACGCCCACACCCCAACTTCCCTTGGTACGCCGTTTAGCTGGAGTGTTCCTCTACCAGTCTTCTGTCCAACGCCACTGGCAGAGCCTCGTTTTGAGTCTGGAGCTATCCGTTCTGATTTTTCTTCCTCGGGTGCGCAGGTTAGTTCACTCAAAACTAGCACTGATACCCCACCACTGTTCACCCTCTACCTCCCTGCTCTGACCTCCTCTGGTGCCCTTTCTGGTTGGAGAAAGAAGAAGACTTATAAACGGACGCGCTCGATTTGGTCCCGCACCATTTTGATGACGGGAGTGATCATGACGGTGCCGCCTTCCTGAGAGTCATCCTCCACAGACTATGTAGAACCAGTCCGACCTGCAACCAGTGATGTCTTACAGAAGCTACAGCGACCACACCATGGCTCCCCTTTGCGCCCCACTTATCCAGAGTGGAGTCCCACCAGTCTTCTGTCCAACGCAACAAGCGGGGCGTCGATTGAAGCCCGGAGCAGCCCGTTGTGATTTTTCTACCCCAAGGTAGCAGATCAGGTCAGTCTGGATCCGTCCAGACCCCCTCCCACTCTTCTGGACATATCTCTCTGCCCCGACCTTCTCTAGTTTCCTTCCTAGTTAGAGATTGAAGAAGACTCAAGATGAATGCGTTCTCTTTGGTCCCGCACCTATTCGACTCTAGGAGTGTTCGTGACGATGTCATCTTCCTACTGCTGCGACCTGAGAGCAATCTCAGTCAGAACAGAACACCCCAGTTCCAGAGCCAGCCACGACAATGGACTGTTCCCCGAAAATTCTGTAGCCTTCTTGGACCAGTCAGCGGGGAATTGGCGTTGGTTTCGGCGTCATCTGAGTTCATTACTATCCGTGGCGGCGTCAATAGTGACTATCGATCAGTTCATTCTAGAAGCAGATAGAACCCTCAACGATTGCCGACCTTGTTTCCCCACCCCCGCCTGGCTGGCTTACTGCCCCTCCCTGTGCGGAGGTAGTATTTTTATGTATCCCACAGTCCCCGTCCCCTATGCCAACCCCTCTATGAGGGCGTAGTGATTGTAATAGCAGGTCGCAGGTTTGAAGCATCATCGACATGGCAAGCGGGTGCATCCCCTCGCCTCCCCGCTCACCCTCATCTCCGGCTAGAGTCGGTGTCTTCACGCCAACTAGGTGAGCCCCAGTTCCTCCTTTGGCTGGTTAAATTTTCTTGCTTAGCTTAGTATTATCGCTTTGCTATGTCAGACGGAGAGTGAGAGCTCGACCCACAATTGTCATTGATGTGTGTAATCATCGCGGGTGAGTTGTGGGTGATCCCCTACATTGGTGTTCTAGTCGCCCGTGAGTTGGGCATTCCTGACCCATTTGGGGTTCTTCCCCAAGTTAGCCAACCATCGGAACATCAAGGTCCCACCTCGGATCCTCTCCATCATTGTCGAGTCGCCTACGGACACTAGTGGTGCCACGCGAGTGAGTTCGCTTGAGTAAGTCCGCCGCTCACAGTTACTTGCTTGCAACTATAGGTCCAAGGGCATTGGTCTTGTGACTGCCAACCCCCATAGTGGTGTCACGTCAGGGATAGTCCCTCGGAGGGGGGGGAGGTCAAGGAGTAGTAGGGTCCTGGCGAACGGGCTCTTGCAGATGAGCCATGGGTCCCCGAGGAAAAGGTCCTGGTGCAGCACGAGGATCCGACCCACGAGGATATGTGGGTCCCCGGCGCTGAACTGAAGCAAACTCGGACTCAAACTACTCTAACTCACGAGCAACCTGATAAGCCTCCTCTAGGGTCGTCACATGGTGACGAAATAACTCATACTAATAAGGTAGCTGCAGACCCTGACGGAAGCGAGAGATCGTCATGACACTCTCCTCCGTGACCTGACACCGCAGGAAGTACTCATTAAAATCGATGATGTACTCGGCTACCGACCGATCCCCTTGATTGAGACTCTACCACTGATCAATAAGATGCTGTCGGAAGGTGGCAGGGAGATATTTCGGCCTGAGCTTGGCCTTCATATCATCCCATGTCTCAATCTGGGGCTGATGTTGCTACATCAGCAGGCTCTCCACGTTCATCCAATATGTTTGTGCCTGGCCAAGCAGCTTCATCTTGAAAAATCAGACCCGCCTGTGGTCCGTCATCTTGAACCACTCAAAATAACGACCCATGCCAGCCTCCCAATCAAGATAAACCTTGGTGATGGGGACATCACCTCCCTTGCCCCCCACTCATGGCTCGTCTCCTCACCTCGGATGCATCTAGCATGGTCTAGTTATCTATTTTGAGTCATATTATGTATTTTCTTATTTTTATGAGAGTCATATCATTGTATTTTCCCTTTTATTTGAGTCATGTACCTAAGTTAATGAATCATTTACCTATGTCTGAGTGTCATTAGGGTGGTTAGATTAGTTAATGGGCCCAATTCATATGGCTAGGCCCAAGGGCGCCCCCCCTTCCTTCGGTTATTTATCATTGTGTCAAGAGTCAAGGACTTTTTGTAAAATGTGGGTTGCCTATAAATAGGACCCCATTCCACCCATTTGAGGGCTCGGACAGCCGGGCGTATGCCTAGGGTCGTATGCGTTCACCTGGGGGTTTAAGCGCGAGGCGACCGCGACGTGGTATGGGCTTTTCCTGCCGGACAACTCGAAACTCGCCGGCGTCGATGCGCTGACCGAGCTGTGGTCGGGGCGTCCGCCGAAGGTGCGTTGTCCGGTGATCTCCAAGATCAAGCTGGCGACGCCGGCGCAGGCGAAGGGCGGCGAGGTGTTGCGCGCGTCGGTGACGGCGTCGGATCCGCAGAACACCGCGCTCGTCATCACGTGGTCGTTGATGAAAGAGATGGCGACCTACGACCTCACCGGCACGGGGGCGAAAGCCACGGCGGACCACTCCTCGGGCATCGTGAAAAACGGGCAGACGTCGGTTGAGATCAAGCTGCCGACGGAGCCCGGCGTGTATCGCTTGTATTGCCAGATTCACAACGCCGCGAAGTCGGCCGCCATCGCTTCGGCGCCGATCAAGATCAGCCGATAACCGGAGCGTAGCAGCCGAGCACAATAACTGCGGCGGAAGGGGCGCAGTTGGAACCCCAAGAAACAAGGTTGGCGAACGCCGGGGAGGCAGGGAGAGTGCGGGTGGCTTCGTCCCCCGGAGGCAAGCCTTACACCGCCGTGGCAATGGTGCCTTTTCAATCGAGCCCGTAGCCGAGCTTGGTGCCGAACCTGGTGCTTGCAGCCTTGGTGGAGGCGAACGGTTTCGCGCCGTGCGCCTACCCCGTTTGGGAGACTACTTCTAACTGCACGGTTCGGGCCGCCCGGGGGCCGAAGCCGCCTACCTACATGCAACGCCAACCCGAAAAGAAAACGAAAAACACAAAGACGACCAACGCCATGCCCGTGCTGCGGTCCGATGCCTGCGGCATCGATATTGGTGCGACCGAACACTACGTCGCAGTGCCCGCTGATCGTGATGAAAAGCCTGTGCGCCGTTTCGGCGCGTTCACCGAAGAGCTGCACGCGCTGGCCGACTGGCTTAAACGGTGCGGGGTGCGCACCGTCGCCATGGAATCAACCGGCGTGTATTGGATCGCGTTGTTTCAGATCCTGGAGACACGCGGCTTCGAGGTATATCTGGTCAACGCACGCCATCTCAAGAACGTGCCCGGTCGCAAGACCGATGTGGTCGACTGCCAGTGGCTGCAATACCTGCACAGCGTGGGGCTGCTGCGAGGCTCCTACCGACCGGCTGACCAAGTCTGCGCCGTGCGCACCGTGCTGCGCCACCGCGACCGTCTCGTCGAAGACGCCGCCGGCTATGTGCAGCGCATGCAAAAGGCACTTACCCAGATGAACCTGCACTTGCATCACGTGATCAGTGATCTGACCGGTGCCACCGGCACGGCCATCATCGAAGCGATCCTCGAAGGCGAGCGATCCCCTCAGGCGCTGGCCCGACATCGCGACCGTCGTATCAAAGCGAGTGAGGCGACCATCGCGAAGGCACTCGTCGGCGATTATCGCAGCGAACACCTGTTTGTGCTGCGGCAAAATTACGGGGCCTACAAGTTCCAGCGCGAGCAGATCAAAGCCTGTGACGGTGAACTCGAATGCCTGCTGGCCGGCTTCGACGCAGCCACCCCGGGTTGCACGGACGCACCGGTGCCCGCCGACACTCCGGCCAAGCCAAAACGTCGCGCCGAAAAAAACTCACCCGCCTTCGATCTGCACAGTCACCTGCACCGTATTTACGGCGTGGATCTTACCCGCATCGACGGCTTGGGGGTAAACGTCGTGCACACGCTGTTCACCGAACTAGGCACCGACCTGGGCGGCTTTCCCACCAGCAAACACTTCTGCTCGTGGCTGGGGCTGTGTCCGGACAATCGTATCAGCGGAGGCAAGGTCCTGAGCGCGAGCACCCGGCAGGTGCCCCAACGCGCCGCGCGCGCCTTCCGCCTTGCCGCCCAATCGGCAGGCAACTGCCACAGCGCACTGGGCGACTACCATCGGCGCATGCGCACCAAACTCGGCCCGGCCAAAGCAAATACAGCCACCGCGCACCGGATCGCTCGCATCTTCTATGCGCTTGTCACCCAACGGCGGGCCTTCGACCCACAGCTGCTTGCACAAGTCATCACCCCCGATCCTCTCCGCATGGAAAAACGTCTGCGCTCACAAGCCCGCGTCCTCGGCTTCACTCTTGTCCCCTGCCCAACCGAACCAGAAAAAAACTAAGGCATGTTTCTTGGGAGGTAACGAGGCTGGGTTTAGTCGTTCACCGGCTAACCAGCCTCGTTACCTCGGCTGCTACGTTCCATTGCATCGTCTGCGTCTCAGTCCTTCCGACCGCGCAACGTCGCGCCGATGCCCACCGCGGCGATCACGCCGCCACCGATGATATAATAATAGTGCTTAGCCACGCGACCCTTGCCGTCCACCGCGTTGGCCACATCGGCGCCCACTTCGGACGCCGCTCCGGCCACAGAGTCCTTACGCGCCACACCATGGTAGATGAGGAAGCCGCCGACTAAGATGAGAACGATACCGATGATTTTGTTCATGACTGGAAATGACAGAAGTTGAGTGCGTAACGTCGCCAACAACAGCCGCTGCGGGTATTCACCGCATCGACCGGAAAAGATTTAGCGCCAGCGGTCCCCAACGGAACAGCCCGCTAATCACACCACCACTCTTCGGGAAGAGTTTATCCTTTAGCAACAGCCCCAGCGGAACCGCCGTCAGTTTCACGACGGGTGAGATCGCCTTCCACTTCATCCACAGCCCTTCGGCCCATACGACCGGACGCAGCACGCGTTCAAGCGCGACCGCGGTTTCCGACCGGCGCACGTGGATGCGACCGCGCAGACTCGCTTTGCGCTGGGCGAGATAACTCAGGTCTGTTTGCGGATACCTCACCCCCTGAGGATGCTTCCATGGAGGGCTGATCCCCCTCTGCCGCAAAACCTGTCGACAAACACAGCGTTATACAATGCCTCAGTTCTATACCCAAAAACTACAAAATCAAAGGGAGGGGGTAGGCTAAAGGAGGAAAGCCTAACCTGGAGCCCCAAAGGGGGTTGATGGTAAAGGCACCAGCTGCTCCAACCCCAACGCCAGTGCCCGGGCCGCCATCGCGACGGCCTCTCGAATATCCTGTAGAGTGTGTGCACACTCGACTCGGGACATAAACTCCATAGGTCCAACTGACCCAATCGCATGAGCAATGTGCCATCTCCAGTCATCAACCGCTGTATCGGTAAAGCTCCCTTGCGGGAGCTCCCGATCTAGCGACCCTCTACTCCGGAGGCCACAATCGGCCAAGAGCTGAGCCCATCAGGCCCTAGGTGCCCTCGGTCGAGACACCTTCACTCCAGTCGATGCCGCCGATGCCTGCCTCAGGGGCTTCAGTGCCCCTCCGTTGCTTCGGCTCCCAGAAGATGAACCCCGGTCACTCCGGGGCCACCGCTCTACAGCTCGCTCGATCTCTCGGCAGATTCGAACAACACGGGTCCTCAGGTACCACTCATCTAGCGCAATAGGAGGCAGATCCTCCCTCAGCAAGTGACTCTCCTCCACCTTCCTGATCGCAGAGGCCTTCTATCGGTAGAGGTGACTGTGCTCGAACCACCATCTGGTGTAGTGCACGTCAAATCGCCCCCGATGTCCCTGTCCCGGCATCGGGAATCGCTCTGCCTCCCGACAGCAATAAAAGTCCCACCAGGCTGCTGCAAGTAGGTGGGTATCCCTACCCCTGTACTGTCTTCTCGTTAGAGGGAACTCCCTGTTCGACGAGATCCCCTGGTCGTACCCAAAGTTCCTGGCAAATTGATACGGGTAGTACGGCTCCAAGGAACTCATCGCCGACTGGTGCAACGTCAACACTACCGACCAGGTGCTCAGTATCCACTCGGTCCATGGCCCTGCATCGACTTCCCCCTGACTGGGGTGGGCGCTGGTCGCCCCTCCACCTAAAGTCCCCAGAAAAAGACCACAATCTCTCACGGCACTGTCAAACGGTAACCCCTCCTCACCCCGGGCGGGCAGGTAGCAAAGGGCTCTCCTAGCCCCCTCCACCTGTGCCTCTGCATCCCCATAGGGCTGTCCAGTGAAACCAAATAGAAGTGGTGCCGTCGGGTTCGCCACGGTCCCTTGCGTCACCAGCCCCGAGAACAGCAACCTGGCCCACACACTGAGGTAGTGAGTCGGCAGGAGCATACTCCTCTCTCTCGACGCTCAGTGTGCTGCCAGAACTTCGAACCCCTAGTAGATGTTGGCCAATGCAGTAGGAGCTAGGGCCAACTGTCTCCCCTCGGCCAACAAACAGGTAGGCCACAACAACTCTGCTCTAAGTAGCCCGCCCTCTCCGTGTGGAACTACAAAAGTCGCCAGCCAATACACCAGATACGCTGCAAGGTGTGTCACGTCTAGCAGACCATGGGGATTCCACCCCTCCTATGGTGCATACACATATCTGGAGTACGTCCGGAAGCGTAGCTCCACCTCGATGTACTCCTCCTATGAAGTCTGATCCCTGGCGAACTCCTGGTAGAAACAAAATGACCAGTTGTAGAAGTGGCGGACCCATACATTCAGTGGCACTCAGGGAGTCTGTGCAGCTCTCTCTCTCCCCGCCAGGGCTAAATCTCTCCAGGTCTTCATGAGGTACTGATAACTATAAGGCACTCGGTATCTTCCCAGTCCATCGGTATGGCTGCGGTGGAGGTCATCCAGCACTACCTCCTTGTATCCCTCGCCGCTGATCGGTAATCCGGAGATCTTGAATAGAGACCATAAGTCCAGTGTGCTCTCTCCCTCTGTTGTTGCCACTATATTCCACCGGCAGTTGAAACGCTCTAGCAAGCCCTGCAGCAGTTCGGTGTAGCATGGGTATGCATACAGAGTGACGGTCACCGCGTACCTAATCCCAGCTCTATCTAGCAACACCCAGCAGTGGTGGACGATCCCCATCAGCCACTCAGTAGCACCCTGGCGGTAGTAGTGTGATGGGATCACAACCCAACCACCATACCAGCTAGTGACAGTCTGTCCCATGACTCCATCCAACATGCTGTGATCATCATAGCCTTCCCCATCATACTATGAACCAGTGGGCTCCAGCACCAATCCAGCAGTCCCCTCTGTCTCTGTGCGGTGGTGACCATGCAAATCCCAGCTAGCGGGGCCTATCGGCCCAACTCAGACTCCAGACTGCTCCGCCACACCGAAGAACCCCAGGCATTCAACACTAGGAAACTGGCAATGTCTCCAGTAGTCCCCCGAGAAGCTCGGGTAGCTGTAGAAGGCTACACCATGCAGGCTATCCCTGCCAATCAAAATAGCTCGCTCAAGTCGGCAACGGGCCCCTAGAATCTGTGAGTCACCCTCCTCCATGCCAGGAGGGACATAGCTTCGGATGAACTCAAACAGGTGACGATCTAGGGGAACTCCAACAGATAGCCTCTGCTCCGGTCGTAGCTGTACAAGCCGTCCGCCTCCAGAATCCTAGCCATCTCCACGGCCCCTACTCCAGCTGCTCTCTCACCAATCGGACCCTCAGCCACTACCGCATGGCCCCGGTCCAACTACTCTACACCAGCCACAGTGATCACTGGTGCGCCTAGAGGGGACATCTGTCAATCAGTCCGCCGCACCCAGTGATCCTCCTCTCTAGCCACGCACCTCTAGACTCACCCATCTCTGCCAAAGCGTGCCATAGCTGCAAGATAGGGTACACAAAAAAGGGTCAGAACACCAGCAAATTAACATGTACAACACAGCCCCGACGTGTACTTTTCTTTATTCCTTGGTTTATTTTTGCCATGATGACATGCCCACATGTTCTATGTTACAGATTGCTTAAGTTAGTGCACTACTTGCTCTGCATATCTTACTTTCATATCTGACTTATATTCACTTCACCACACACCATAGTCCCACACACACACATAAAAATATCTATAGCAGGAAGCTTCTTCGGCTCACCCCTAGCAAGAAGTCACCCCGGGTGGCCTAGATGAAATCCGCCAGTTGATCCAAGCCCTAACAGAAGTCTACCAGGAGCTTGTGAACCGGACGGCAGACTCCCAGTGCATCTTGCTCGATGATGACAGGATGAAGAGGCCCGGACTGGGGGGAATCCTCGCCAAGTGCGGGAGGCCTCCCATGCCTCAGTTGCAAGGAACCGATGATCGCATAGCACGCCTACACCAAGGGTGCGCAGCCCATTGCACTCCAACCCAGAGATGGATCACCGGCTCCAACGCGTTGATGAGATACAAGACAAGGTCTGATACTTGGATGACATCCTCCTGGTCGCCAGAAATCACGGCCTGATCGACAACGATCAGGACTTTCATGCTTCCTTCTCCAGGGAGATCATGGAAGCCCCCATCCCGCCAAAGCTCCAGCTACCGTCGTTCACCTCCTACGATGGTACCACTGACCTGGTTGACCATATGCACAACTTTGAGTCCCACCTGGTGTTCCACCAGGCCTTGGACACAATGAAATGCCTGGGGTTCGTTATGACTCTTCGGGAGAACGCCCGGGTGTGGTTCGAGTCCCTACCAGCTGGGACCATTTCCTCCTTCCAACAGCTTAAGAAGCTATCCAAGGAGAAGTTTATCGGCTGTTGAAAGGTGGCTAAGTCAGAGGTGACCCTGCTCACTCTCAGGTAAGGAAAAGAAGAGACAGTGTGGGACTTCATCACCTGCTTCTATGCGGAGGTGCTTCGCATCCCACACCTCAACATTAGCATTGCAGCTATAGTACTCACCTAGGGGACATAGGACCACATCCTCCGACGTGCGCTCGGAGTCGAAGCCCCGGCAACCTTTCCTGACCTCCTCGCCCTAGCGTAGAAACACACGTGCTGCGAAAAGAACACTGCGACCTAGGGCCGTGCAGCCAGAACCAATCGATCCCACCGAAAGAGACCCGCTGACTCATTACGAGAAGGGCGGAATAAGCGGGAACGACACGACGGAGACTGTCACGATCGTCCAGAAAGAGAAAGGGGCAATTATCGCCACTACACACCCCTGACGGCTCCTCCTGACCAAATCCTGATGTAGAACTGAGAGGAACCATTTCTCAAATGGCCTCCTCGGATGAAATCAGACTCGAGCTCGAGGAGCAAGAAGAAGTACTGCCAGTACCACCGTGACCACGGCCATGATACCGCCGAGTGCATCAACTTAAGGGATGCCATCGAGGACCTCGTCCACAAAGGACTCCTCGATAAATTCCTTGCCAAAGCTGTGGAGAAACGACAACGGATGCCTCTACCCCTCGACAACCGACCCAACAAACAAGAGATCATGATGATCTTTGGGGGGCCAACCGTGGGTGGAGACGGTGCGAGCAGGCGACGACGATACGCATTGGTCATCCACATCGGGGAACGAGGCGACGATACCTGACTAGAGGTCGCCACCCCAGGCCACCCAAGAGATCTTATAGTCTTCTCGGATGATGACCTGGATGGTGTAACCACCCACCATTCTGATGCACTGGTGGTCTCGGCCACCATCAATCAGTGTACCGTGCATCGCATTTTAGTGGATAATGGAAGCGACCCTAATGTTATTGCATATGACTGTTGTGTGCTTATGGGTGTGGACTTGTCTAGACTCACACCATTGCACACACCATTGTACAGGTTCATTAGCACTACAGTCCACCTGGAAGGGCATATATCACTCCCGATTACATTCAGAACTCCGTCGAAAGAAGTAACCTTCCTCGCAGACCTCACGGTGGTTCGCACAATGACCGGGTATAACGCCATCATCGGGCGAGGGATCCTCGACACACTTCACAACGTTCCCTCCTCTTACCACCAAAAGCTCAAATTTCCTACCCCTCGAGGAGTAGGAGAAGTTTGAGGAGATCAATGGGAGTCTAGGAGGTGCTACCTCATCTCAGTGAGCGACCGGTAGCCCGAGGAGACACCACCCGAGAAGAAGGCGTGGACCGAAGACCCAGGTCCAAGCACGAGTGCCCCTGTAGAAGACTTGTACCTCATCCAGGTGGGAGAAGATCCCAGCAGAACACTGAAGATCGGGGCTACTCTATCCGAGCATGACAAGAAAGCCTATGTAAGCTTCCTCACAGCTAACCAGGATGTGTTCGCTTCATCCGAGGGCGAGCTCCCCAGGATCCCACCAGAGGTCATCACACACCAACTCAGGTTGGATCCAACGTGCCGCCTGGTCCAATAACGCCGAAGGCGTTGTAACCCCGAGTGGCAGGCCATCATCAGAGAATAAGTGAGCAAAAAGCTGTGTACAGGGCTACTCAGGCCAACTCGATACCCAGACTGGGTAGCAAACATGGTCCTAGTTCCCAAGGGCAATGGGAAGTGGCGAATGTGCATAGATTATACCGACCTCAACAAGTCTGCACCTAAAGATAGCTTCCCTATGTCATAAATTGACCAACTGGTCGACGCTATGGTCGGACATGAGATGCTAAGTTTCCTGGATGCTTACTCTGGGTACCTCCAAATCAGCATGCACAAGCCCGACCAGGACAAGACAGCATTCGTCACTGACCACGACCTATATGAGAGACCCGGTGGTATGCTAAGACACCACAAACGGAATGCTAGATGAACACTAAGATCTAGAGGGGGGGTGAATAGGGCCAAACCGGATATCCGATTTAGATTCCGTCAATTTTGACAAGTCACTGTTATCTCCCAGGAACAACAGGAATGATCGGCACGTTGATCCGACCTGTATTTCAGATTTTAGACCCCCGGACCCGACTTGGGAGAAATTTAAAGTAAGTGTATTTGGAAAATGCACTTTTGATCGCTGGGGCTAAACTGGGTATCCAATTTAGATTCCGTCAGTTCTGACAAGTCAATTTCATCTCCCAGGAATAGCAGGAATGATCGGCATGCCAATCTGACCTGTATTTCAGATTTTAGACCCCCAGACCCGACTTGGGAGAAATTTAAAGTAAGTGTATTTAGAAAATATACTTTTGAGCGCTGGGGTCAAACCGGATATCCGATTTGTATTCCGTCAATTCTCACAAGTCATTGTCATCTCCCAAGTCGTGTTGGAATGATCGACGCGCCGATCCGACCTGTATTTTAGATTTTAGACCCTCGGACCCGACTTGGGAGAAATGTGAGTTAAGAACTTACTTTCTTATTATCTGACCTTTGTATATGCTTCATGTAAGCGGCTGGATCGGTGTGTTCTTCTTGATTCCTGGGTTTTATGGTGGACTTCTAGGCTTATCTCTCGGCCACAGGGCTTATTGATGTGTGGTTCAGAGGTAACTCTTTTAGACCTCCGGACGAACAATCAATAGCCAGCAAGGCCAATCAGCCTGTTAAGAAATCAATGACATCTGGGTGGCATAGTGCATAACTGCATATCTCTTCAGTCTATTCTAGAGTATGACTGAAGATGGTCTAAACGATCAGCTCTTATATGGCTCTTATATCTCTTCATGTCTCAACAATCCTGGGTTGCGGGGAGAATTTAGAACCTTAGGAGATCACTGCTTAAATTGGTTGAGACAGTTGAAATATATCTTAAGTATTTACATTTAGGACCCTCGAACCCTAGATTTTCTCAATTCTTCTAAATTAAGTGAGTTTTGAAAACTAGGGAGTTTTAAAATTTCAAATGAACATAATTGAGTAATTCCATCAAAATAAAAACATAGTAAACACTCACCTGTGCGGCTTGTGCTGTGGTGATGGTGGATTGATGCGGGACCATTCCCGCCTGGGAGAGGAGGCCACTGATTGCCTGCAAAATGATTGTCTGCTGGATAGAGATCTCCTGTTGGAACTGCTACTGCTGCCGCTGCAAATAAGAAATCTACGATCGGACCATGTCAATCATGTTGCTGGCAAAAGCGCTGGGGGCAGGTGGAGGTATAGTGAAGGCACTGCTACTGGTTTGGGCATAGCTAGAACTCGCACGCGATGATATGACCGTGCTAGCGTCCAGGCTATCCCCAGAACCATATAGTCGCCCGTTCTTCAATATGCCTGTCGCTGCCACCCACTCCATCGGATCCAACTCCAGCTGCTATGTGTCTCCCTCCCCGTACTTCTCTGTCACTACTTTGCTATATGTTTCCTACAAATTGAATAAAATAACTAGTCAATTTCATATGAATTTCATGCCGACTTAAATGAATGGTAGAAGTTGCATATGTAGATAAACTTACCGCTACTGACTTAGTTGTCTCACTCACAAATTGATCTGTCCCCTTCTTTTTGTGTGTTCTGTCGTACACCTCAGGGAATGACGTAGGTCAATTAAGCTCCACAGCCTGTTATACAATTCATAGTAAAAAAAAGTCAAATATATTAATAAATTGTAAGAAGATAAATTGAAACATTACTTACCATTTTGAGTTTATGAGCCGCGTAAGAGATGGACCCACTCGTATGCAAATTTGCGTCTAGTTTTGACGACCTATTTGCTTTGGCTTTTTCAGACTTTTCTATCCACTTGGGGTCGGCAAAATGGTCACAAGATATCTCCCAATCCTCCTGCCTCATCCATAGAGGGCGGTGCGCCTTCCACAGCTGTCAGACTTCACTCCCACCACTCTTTTTTTTAGCGTGTGCTCGGGCCTCACGTATTTTCCTCTTGTAAGTTGCCTGCATTTCAGACTCCCAGGCATGATGACATCTCGCCGCGTCATGTCCACACGTGAATTGAAAAGACTGCTGTAAATCAATTAAGTTTCACACTTAGTATACTGTTGTGAATTGAGTTTGAAAAATACTTGAATTAAATGACGTAATTACTTACTAAGAACATGTTGTACAATGAATCGCGGACGGCCATCGAAAATTCTCTGAAAGTGGATACTGGCCCGGGCACATGTGCCAACATGAGTTCGATGGAATGATGGACAGCTATGTGGGGTTCAAATTTCTTACTGCAATTGCAAATGTCAAAATATTCATATTAGACAGTTGAAGGCTAATTAAATAATGAATGTAATATAACCTTATAGATTTACCCAGAGATCCAACACGGGCAATGTCCATCATGGGTCGTGCCTCCCTCGTGACGACTGCCGGCATCGTCAAGTGGCTGAGTGGTGGGGGTGTGCCCTGTACAAGTGGGAGGTGGTGGGAGGGCACTGGGACCTGTAAGAATTAATTTTCATAAAGTAAAATAAATATTTTATTAAATATTAAAATATACATACTTGCAACGGGAGGTGGCACGGGTGGCACATGTGGTCGTGGTGGGAGGGGACTGTGAACTGTAAGAATTAAATATCATAAGTAAAATAGATATTTTACTAAAAATTAAAATATACATAATTGGGAAAGCACTGGGATCTGTAAGAATTAATTTTCAAAGCTCCCGTTGAGGCGGCCCAGCAGCCCGTCGAGCTTGTCCAGGATGGGGTCGTCGCGCTTGAACTTGCGGGCGAAGGGGGCGTTGCTGGCGATCATCCGCGGGGTGTCGGCGAGGGTGAGGGAGTGGGGGTGCTGCTTGGGAGGGCGGTCCCAAAGGTCAAAAAGAACGTAAGAGCAAGGAGAGAAGTACGCAAGTGCTTATTGAGCAAGGCGCCAAGCCGAACAGATTAACTAACCTATTTGCCTCAGTGAACGTAGGAGCAAGGAGAGAAGTACGCAAGTGCAAAAGGACCAAACTCAGGTAACCAAACATGTTTCCCATTTCATAATCATAACTATATGCATATGTGTGTACAAAAGTACAGGAGGAGGTGTACAAAGGTAATCTCTCTAGCTCTCTCCACCTCCCTCCTCTCTCCTCCCAACTACTCTTTGCCCCACCCCAGTCCCTCGGAACAACCTGTGGTGGCCTCATCGACCCCTGGCTGGCAACCTACCTCTCGGCTCGAGCACAGTCCTCCTCCTCTCTCCTATGGTGTGTAGAAGAACCCACTAAGTAACTCATGCTGGAGTAAGCACTCGGGCGTCCCTCAACTCACGCCCGCTCACGGCCCCTCCTATAGCGATCCTCTGTCAATCTCGCCCACTCCTCCATCACACCCAGGCGGAGCCTCAACTCAGCTACCTCTGCCCTCTCCTAGTCGCGCTCTCTCCTCTCCATCTTGAGTAGCAGCTGGAACTCGAGTGTCTCTTAGGGCGGCTCCTCGATCTCGCCAGGCTGCTCCTCTGCAGCTCACTATCTCTCCTCTGCAGCCCGTCGTCTCTCCTCCGCCAGCTCCCCGGTAAGCTACCGTCGCTCCTCCTCAAGCTCCGTGACCCGCTGGTCACGGATCGTGAGCTTGGTGCCTACCAAGGCAGCCTAGGTCATCGCCTCCTGTAGATCTCACGCCTGCATTATCATACAAAATGTCATAAGTTTTTAAAGAAAGATTGATAACAACTGCATTGCTTAAGTAATCTTTCCTACCAGTGCTACCATGTCACGCTCCACTGCCTCAGCTCGTGTCACTACCCCTGCCAGCCGCTCCTCTAAGAGAGCGATTTGGGTGCTCTGATCCACAACGCTCGAGCTGGAGGCTCCTCCTGCTCCTCTCACTGCTACCCTCTACTGGGCACGCTGCATCAATTTAAAAAATTATCAGTCGCTGATCACCCAATTTTAGGACTCATATCATAGCATTTAGAAAGCATACTCACCAGCGTCTGCAACTCAGACTGTGTGACCACTAGTCGGGCCTCTAGGGTGTGGAGTTGTACTTGCATTTCTGCTACCACCGCATCCTGTGCATCCTGCATTTATTGCATGTTAGTCACACATTCATCATATAGCAACTAAAGCATGTAGACATCGACGCATGTATTCATACGTACCCCTTGAGGCCTCATCTGAGGCCAGTTGGCGTAGGTCCTCTAGTAGGCCCAGAGGTATGCCGTGTTGTCCTCTGCTTGGGAGATGACCGGGGTGCCACCCCTCTACCAATCGACGTACTGCTCTGGAAAGCGCAGCCGTCAATCTGTCATCACTGCACGCCCTCGGGTCTTCCATCTGACCTTGCGCGGCTCTGCCACCTCGACCCACTCCTGGTGTAGGCCAAGAGTCCTCATCACCAGCCTAAGGCGCAAGGGCTCGATCTCGTTCAGGCAATGGAGCCAAATCTCCCACCCAAACAAGTGTCGGCCCGCCGCGACCCAGGGCTGGTCCTCGTCTGCCATGCCCAGGTAGGGCCTCCACACCACCTGCATTCCACACATCTCATTTGCATCACATAATCATAAATAGAGAATAGGACAAATGCATAAACATAGCATACATACCAGGGAGGCCGGGTAGTCTCAGATCTCCCGCCTCACAACCTGCAGCTTGTAGGCATGAGGGGCACCCGTCATGTATGGGAGCCAGTGTCGGGCTAGGGGAACCGCCTCAGGGCGGAAGACTGCAGCTCGCTCCATGGGGATGTAAAAGTGACTCCAAATCTGCATATCATCCACATATCATTAGCATATCATTGCATAATCACGTAAGCATACATATAAGCACAAGCATAAGCATAAGAAGATTTGCATACCTGAAGGAAGGGTGCAAAGCCATTGATAGTCGTCTCTCTACCCGTCCCCGTGGACAGGTCGGCCAACAGATGGGCTAGCATGGCGGCATCCCACGCATACCTCCCCACTTGGTCCAGGTCCTCGAGCAGTCCCAGGAAATGACAGTTCATGTCGTCCCCCTTTGTCCCCAACAGTAGCCTCCCTAGCATCAAGAACATGAACCTCCTCAAGTCTAGGTTTGCTCTCTCTCTCTAGGTGGGGTCCGCACAGAAGGTAGCCCTGGCCCTCCCGACCATGTGGATTGCAAACTCCTCTAAGCTCTCCCTAGTCCTCGGGCGCCCCTCCTCCAACCCGAGTGCCTCCATCAGCTCTGCCCTATTCACCATCCTGTAGTCCCTAGGCCCCCCTGCCACCGTCTCCAAGTCTAGAAGCCTACAAGCCCAGTCCCTGTAGTCGGGGCAAGTCACACCGCTCAACGCCTCACCATCCACCCTCAGCTCAGTAATCCTCACCGCATCCTCCAGGGTGGGGACCATGTGTCCCCAGGGCATTAGGAATGCCCAGCTCACTCTATCCCACCTCTCTCTCAATACCTAGATGAGGACGAGGTCCAGGCGGACTGGCTAGATGCTCAGAATGGGGGCGAATCCCATCTCCCTCAACCTCTCTCTCTAAAACTCAGGGAGGCCATGGTACGCTACATCCACTAACGCCCAGGAGATGCGAGTCCTTGTCACCCTCTGCAAAACACAGGAAAAAAAGTCAGTACCAACAATAATAGCATTTTCCTAAAAAATTAAAAAAACAAACAAAAAAGAAAAAAATCTATGTCCTTCATAGTGGACGTTGTTTCCTTTTTTCTCATTTCCTAAAAAAAATTACGTTCGTCATGGCGGACATTGTTTCTTTCCCCTGAATGTCGTCGCCGATGCTTTGAGTCGGAAGGTCGCGGTCAGTGCCTTGATGTTGAGGAAGTGGAGGCTCTGGGAATAAGTGTCCGAAGTGTCTTTTAGGCTTATGATTCCCCAAGAGCCAGGGTTAGCAGTACTCGCGAGTCTGACTGTCACCCCTGCTGTCAGGTGACAGAGGCTTAGCATGCGGACCCTGAGTTGCCCCAGATTTTGGCTTTGGCTGATGTGGTGCTCGGTGAGGACGGTGTGGTGCATTTCCATGGTAGGCTGTACGTCCCAGCCAAGGAGCAGGTTCATCATGCAGTGTTATGTGTGGCTCATAGGAGCAGGTACACCGTACACCCATGTGCGATGAAGATGTATTGGAACTTGCGGAGGTAGTTGTGGTGGCTTGGCATGAAGGGAGATGTTGCCGAGTTCGTGGCTAGGTGCCTGACCTGCCAGCAGGTGAAGGTGGAGCATCAGCGACCAGGAGGTGTGCTTCAGCCCTTGGAGGTCCTCGCATGGAAATGGGACCACGTGACCACTGATTTTGTGGTTGGATTGCCGAGGACTCTGAGTGGGCATGATAACATTTGGTTGCTCGTGGACCGACTGACGAAGACGGCTCAGTTGTTACTGATCAAAGTCAGCTGGGGTGTGCCCAAGCTGGCACGTTTGTATGTGGAGTGGATCGTACCCTTGCATGGGATTGCCATTTCGATCGTGTCCAATCGGGATCCGCATTTCACATCTGGTTTCTGGAGGAGTTTCCAGAGGGCTCTAGGCACCGAGTTAGCTTTTAACTCGGCGTATCATCCTCAGTCGGACGGTCAGTCAGAGAGAACCATCCAGACTTTGGAGGACATGTTAAGGTCGTGTTGCCTGGAGTGGCAGGGGAGTTGGTTTCATCACCTACCATTAGTGGAGTTTGCCTACAATAACTCCTATCATTCGAGCATAGGGATGGCTCCCTATAAGGCATTGTATGGGCGTCCGTGTCGGACTCCACTTGATTGATTTGAGGTTGGTGAGCGCGTTTTGACGGGACCGGAGCTGGTACAGCAGTGTGTGAATGTTGTCCAGTTGGTTCGTCAGAACATGTTGGCGGCCCAAAGTCGGCAGAAGAGTTATGCTGACCGTAGGCAGCAACCTCTCACTTTTGCCGTTGGCGATCGTGTGTTCTTGAGAGTTTCTTCGATGAAGGGGGTGATACGCTTTGGGTGGCATGGGAAGCTGATTCCCCGCTATGTTGGTCCCCTTCCCATCGTTTAGCGCATCGGTGAGGTAGCTTATCGGTTGCAGTTACCCCCTGAGTTGGCTTTGGTGCATGACGTGTTTCACGTCTCAATGTTGCAGAAGTATATGCCCGATGACTCTCATGTGCTTAAGGATTCTGTTTGGCCCGAGGTGACTCCAGACCTTTCTCTCCCAGAGTTTTTCGTCCGCATTGAGGATAGGCGCGAGTAGCGCCTGTGGAACAAGGTCATCCCCTTGGTTAAGGTGGTGTGGCAGCGGCACTCTGGTGGTGAGGCTTCTTGGGAGCGTGAGGATGAGATGCGTCAGCAGTTCCCGTACCTGTTTGAGTGAGTCACTCTCTCTTCTTTCCCCTTGGGTTGTTCTCAATTTTGAGGATGAAATTCCTTTAAGGGAGGAGGGCTGTAATATCCCAGACCTTTTAGATCCTTATTTTCAGGTCTCAGATCTATTTTCTTGGAGTGTCTGGCTCCGTTGTGTCTGAAATTATATTTTGGACATCTTTTGTGTTCAGATCAGCATGATCCGGGGTCATTTTGGATGCCCGGAGACGTTCCGTGACTTTTTCACGTATTTTTTCGATTCCCGACTCGATTTTCGGCAAATCCTGCAGAACTCCGCTGCGAGCGAACCGAGTCGTTCACCTGAGCGTGAGTGGTACCGTTGCGATCGGTGCGTTTCGAGGATCACGAAAACATAATTTTCTATTTTTTGATATTTTTCTAAATTTTTGAGTTTTCTATAAATATCAAACCTTCTCTCTCTCTCCCCACCTTTCTCTTCTTCTTCTTCTTTCTTCTTCCTCTCCCATCGTGAGTGCCCCCTCTCTCTCCCTTCGACCGGAGATGATCGCGGCGAGCTACCACCGGCTACAGACGGCACGGGGCGACGGCACGGCGGCGGCGGGGACAGTGTGGCGATCGAGGCGGCGTAAAGCTCATGGGGTTTCGTGGAGGAACGAGGGTTTTCAAAGCGTTCTTCGTGATTTCGGCATCGATTCGATGGAGCACTCACTCCATTGAGATAGGGTGACATTCCCTACCTCCCGGTGTTTTATTTCCGTGGTTTCTAGCCCATCGTGAGGTCGAGAGGGGCGTGTTTGAGTGGGTTAGGGTAAAACCATGATTTAGAGAGTGATCACCCGATCTAGTGATTCACCGCGTTTTTGGCCGATCTGAAGTCGTAGAATCATGCCTAGGACTATTGGGGAGCTTCCCCCTTGATTTCCCTATCTCCCATGGAGATATGGGGGCGCGGCCAGCATTTTTGTGGCTAATTCACCGTTTCGCTATCGGGACGACACAATGGTCGTCCCAGTGGCTGTTATGTGCATAACGCATCCAGGGAGGGGCGTTATGCTCTGTGGGTTTTGAGTCTGATTTTTGTGGGTTTAACGGCCCCACGACTGACCATTATGTTTCACATAACGCCCTTGTGTTGGCACGTTATGGGTTTCGGACCGTTGGTTTTTGACCGTTGGGGGTCCTGGTCACACAACGCGCCTAGGGAGGTCCGTTATGACCATATGACGCCCCAGGAAATGTGCATTATGCTTAACGCCCTTGCCTTCCACTTAACGCACCAGAGATGGTCCGTTAAGGTCTATAACGCCCCTAGAGGAGTGCGTTATAGAGCCCCGGCATCTTCAGTCTCTGAGTCGATTCGTAGGGGTTCGTCGTCAGTAGAAGCACCCCCCTAACAAAAATTCGACAGCATCTCCCCTCAACCCGAGCGTAAGGAAGATACAGGGACGCGCTCACATACAGTGGCGGAACCCGACAATGGGAGGTGGGCGCCCGAGAGCAGTGACACCTTTGATAAAACATCAGAAAACTCAGAGGGAACGGCGGATGGGAGACGACTCTAGGACTGGCTACAGGTACTAGGGGTGAAGGACAGGGTCTGGTGTGCCGGCCAAGGGGCTCAGGGGCGCATTGGGCTGGTTTCTTGAGAGGGGACTGTGCTGGGGAAGGCTAAAGGGGTTGAAGACACCCCGGCCAGGGGACTGTGCCAGCAAGAGGGTGCACCGGGCAAGAACAAGGGCTGGGGAGGCTGGACAGGTGTGCCAGGTTAGGAGGACCAAGGGTGTGCTGGGCAAAGAAGGCACGGGTGTGCCGGGCAAGGGTAGAAAGGGTGTACCGGCCAAGGAGGCTGTGCCAGTGGAGGGGTGATCTGAGGGTGTGCCGTTGATGGCGTATGGGGGGTGTACCGGGCAAGGGCCAAAGGGCTATACCGCGAGGGGCAAGGAGGCTAAGAGTGTGTCAGCCAGGGGCTGTACCAGCGAAGATGGGCCAAGGTGTGCCGCTGAAGAAGAGAGCCAGGGTGTACTGCTAGGGGAGTGCACCGGTGAGGATTAGCTCAGGGGCATGAAGGCCAGAAGTCGGCTAGGTGGGATGGGTTGAAACTAGTGAGGGGGAGAAGGCCATGGGGGCTTTGAGCTTGGCCTGGCTGAAGGGGAAGCCTCAATGAGGAAAAGGAGAGGTGGGGACTGGGTATTCGAGGAGGTTGGGGAGGCACGGCCTGGGCCACAAAGAGGACGGAGGTAGAAAGGCCCCCACCCCTGGTGAAGGGACCACTGACGGGGGAGAAGAAGACATTGCCAGGGGAAGAGGAAGAAACCATCAAACACACGCACAAATCTAAATGAACAGGGACAACAGAGGAACCCAAAGAACCAACGCTTTCATTCATGAAGAAAAGGGCCATGAGGGGCCATGCACAATCCAAAAGATCATGGAGTAGAAGTTACAACAGGGGGAAGGAGGAAGAAAAGAAAGGGGAAGAAGGAAAGGGAGGAGCTAGGGTTGAGCGGGGGCGATGGCACCCTGCTCTTCCCCAATCTCCCTGCTACACCTCTCTCTCTCTCTATCTCCCTTACTCTTTCTTTGGGTGGTTGTCGAAGGGGGATCCCACGGCGGAGCTCTCCCTTCTTCTTCCTCTTCTCTTCTTCCCTTCTTCTCCTCTTCTTCTCTGTGTGTCTCTGGGTAAAAAAAAAAAACCCTTTTTGCTCGCCGGTGGAGAGGGCCTTCTTATACTCTCCAGCAGCGGGAGTCTTCGAACACGAGCGACAGACGCGGGAATGTGTTCATTAATGGAGACTTGACCTGGGCGTCCTTGGCGGCATGGGGGAGTAGGCAGCGTGCCATGCTCTCCGCTTGACACCTCGGACGGGCCACTGCACGCCAAGGATCCCATAGGACGTGGCATGAGATTTGGTCCACGCCGTTGAAGAGTTGGCCCCTGTCGCTGAGGAGCAGCTGAGGTGTGGCATTGAACAGCATTAGAAGCGCACCGCTGGAGCGCTTGACAGGATGCGCCACTGAAGGGGCATGAATGTGTGCCGTTGAAGAGGGAACAAGGGTGTGCCGTTGAAGGCAGTTGAAGCGTGCTGGAGAAGGACCTGCAAAGCTTTCTTGAAGGGCACATGTGTGTGCCGTTGAGGGCTTGTTGGGGCGTGCCGCTGAGGACGACACAGGAGTGTGCCGGTGAAGGGCCAGGGGGCGTGCCGGCGAGCACTGCGCGAGGGCGTGCCGCTGAAGGGGCAACGGGCCTGTCGTTAAGGTAGATTTCTGGGCCTATTTTGGACCCGATTGACGATTCGTTTGATTCTCTTTGGGGGCCTACGAGTAGTGAGCTTCCCTAGGGGTTGGTTTCTCTTCGCTATCGTGATTTCAGAGACGATTCCACGGTGGCATGTTGTTTGTTCGGAGAGTCCAGACGGGACGTGTTCTCCACGGTCTCTTCGATTGAAATTGTTGTTGTTGTAGGATTGGTAGGGACATATGGACGTGTGATTTTTCACGTCCACAAATGCCCCCCACCCATGGGTAGCGAGGGCGAAGGATGAGCCGGACAGTGCCCGTGGGTGTACTGGCTCTGACGTAGGACTACGGATCCCGACGTCCAGAGGGGACGACAGATCTAACCCAGTGTGGGCCGTCCATGTGGGGCCCTCCTTTTGTGACTAGCTTTCGGCCCTCTGTCTCTTATCCCCCAGTTAACCTGCAGGAGCAAACCCAGCCAGGAACCATGGAGGCGCCCACCACGGATGTGCCGGCAGAGCTACCCGGGGGCGACGACGCCAGCTTGGGGAAGCTGGTGGCCTTGTTCGAGGTCCTACAGCAGGAAGAAGCCACGGGGATCGCACTGACGGTTGGGGAGGCTCTAGAGGAGGGAGAGATAGCACCGAAAGGTGGGAGAGTTTCGGTGGCCGAGGTAAGGCGGGGCCTCCGAGACCTCCTCTTATATCTCCTCACGGCTCGGAGCAATCTACCTCGAATGATGGAAGGCCAACCCTATTTTCTGTGCTTCAGGAGGAAAGGGGGCTCCCCGAAGCGCGCACGACCAAGGCCCGGAAGGCCGTAGCCAAGCGGAGGGGGACAGCGGGCCCGTCGAAAGCTGAGGAGCCGCGACTACTATCGACGACGGAGGTGGAGTGTATAGTATCGTTCCTGCAGTCGGGGAGTGGGCTAAAGCTCATGGTCCCTCTCCCACCTCCGAGCATAATGACCCAGCTCCACGAATCGGGCCCTGTACTGCAACACGGACATGTCACCCTGCTCCAGCTCTAAAAATTGACGCATCCTCTGCATGGCAATATAGGCTGGGCAGTAAGCACACTCGAAGACCCTGACGAAGTCACCCCACCTGATCTGCTCAAGTGGGCGAGACTGAAAGGACGTCTTCCACTCCGAAGACCACCAAGCTCGAGCCGTACCCTACAACTGGTTACAGGCCAATATCACCTTGTCCTCATCAGCACAGTGCATGGAACTGAACACTCGCTCCATCTCGGGCCACATCTGGGTCTGGCTGCCCGCCATAACAGGGTGGATGGAACTGCAGAAAATCCATCACCGCACGACCTGGCCCACCCTTGGACGACGAGCCCTCCCCAACATCACCGTCGAACTGCTGGGACATGAGCTGGAACATGCCCCGAAAGAAATCCTCGGCCCCCGAAATCCTTGCTGCATCCCCTGCCTCAATGGCTACAAGTGGCACTCTGCTCTGCTCCTCCAGCTCATCCTGGATCCCTGCCGACTGTCCCTGCTGAGAGAGAGTCCACCGCCTCGACGCCATGCTTGCCCCTGGTGCAAAAGACAGAAGACACGAAAAACGGCAAAATCAATAAAACATGCGGTGCCCTAAGCCAGTGCCGACTGCACATCATCATTGTGGACTAGTGGACCACTGCAATCACTTATGATTCTCATCTATTCCCACAACCGCACTCTGATACCAGCTGTAACGACCCGAAATTCGAATACCAGGAAGACCCGATAATCCAAATCCTGAACCGCCACCCATGAGCCCGAAAACTCGGAAGGGTAAAGTGGATGGTGTGGAGACTACACAAGTATCACAAATAATTACAGAAATTAAGCAGTTTATGTGAATAAGTAGGAAATTAAATTTAACATTAAAAAGATTACATGGTCCATAATAAAATAACAGCAGACAATACCACGGTAGTCCACAACTAGTACAGTGACGAGAAAGGGAAGTACAGCTACTCGGGACATACCCCGGCTCTGGCAACTAGCAACTAACCTTGGGCACTAGAACCGTGCTGAGCCTCAGACGCACTCCTCTAAAGCTTCACCTCACCTGAAACACGGTGAAAACACGCAGGGAATGAGCCTCAAAACAAAGGCTCAGTAGGGATCACTCGAACCCTACCTCGTAAAATGAAAAATCACTACACTGGCAGGTAAGCGAGTACAACAAGAATAAATAAACGAAAAAGCCCTGCTACTACTGACACTGGTTTCACGGCATGAAAACCGACGCACACGCCACGGCGAAGAGACCAAAACCCAAAAGGTTGAAGTGACTAAAACAGACAGCCGCTCCCTAACCAGATAGGAGTACCTCCCACTAGAAGTATAGTCGAATGCGTCCCCTGACGACTTACACCGCACCGCAAGTGTCTGCCTGCGACGCCCTGGGCAGAGGCTAAGACACTGCACAAGTAACCACAGAACAAGAACTAGCTGGGGTCACGCTTGTCAGCGTGTGTCTAACTGCCCCCAACCACGTGTGTACACATAGACCATGCGTCCTAGGTCTGGCCTCTGACTGGTTTTCCCCTCAGCCAGACTTTGGCTGCAAGACGTGGGGCCCAACGGTAACTAGTCTGAAAATCGTCTCTCGGGATAGCCTCTCCACCACTCCCTGGTGGGACCACACGTGTGTAAGCAGACTACGACTAGCGAATGGTCACTGAAGGAGTAGACTCTCTAGTCAGCGAAAAACAACGTCGAAACCGGACATAGTACAAGGACCGCTCCTCGTACTGACTCCGACTCACGGTGGCACAACTCGAGAACAACACTTCCCGAGAACCCACGACACCCTAACACCTGGCCCCGACATGATGTCCAGCATCTGTCAGGTCACGGGTTAACACGTGGATCGAGAACCACTCACCCGAAACTTGAATCGGCGAGGAAAACATCACCGGTTAGACAAACCCATTGAACGGTCCACCCTGGGGCACTCAAGGACTGCACGGCCAACAACGAGCCGTTCTAGGAACTACACAGTCAAAAGAGAACCGTTCCATCCCTGAAAAAAATGAAAAGCCACACGGCCCAACCATGGCCGTTCAGGGGTGGCACGGCTAACCCTTAGCTGTGCTGGGAGATGAACGGACCAGACTGGGCCGCTCAATCGCCCAACGGTCAAGAACAAGAACGGCTAGCCCTTAGCCACTCAGAAACAGCACGGTTAGAACCGTGCCGCTAAGGGACTCGAACGGACCCAACTAGGCCGTTCTTCTGCCCAACGGCACAATGCACTGATCGACTAGACGCAGCCCGTTCAGTGGCTGCACGGCCAGAAACTGGCCGTGCCTTGGGCCACACGGCTAGTCCCTAGCCGCGCAACCCAGGCACTGTGCAGCGGTAACAAGCCAATGGTCAAAACGCAGGAATCTGAGCGGTCAGCCTCTGGCCGCCTAGTGAGTTACACGATCTCGCGATAGACCGTGTAGCTCCCAGACACTCCAGGGCTATCAAGCGGCCGTTCCCAGGGCCGTGCCATGACCTACACAGCTCCTGGTAGTCCGCGCAAGTCCCGTCGTGGCGAGAACGGCAAACCGACCTTGGAAACCTCATTTTCGGCCCCAAATGAGCACATTTAAGGGGGAAACGAAGGGGGTCTCACCCCAAACCCTCCTAGCATGATTCTATGCCCTCAAAATACGAAATCGCGACTCAAAACCATAGATCGGGCGACCACACCCCGTGACATGCTCAACCCTTCCCGGTTCAAAATAACCCGCTCTCGAGCTCGTCTCGGCCTACAAACCTCGGGAAGGGAATGCAAGGGGCTAAGGAACATCACCCTACCTCAATCTCCTTTGCTGTAGGAGATCGGGTTTTCCTGAGAGTTTCTCCCATGAAGGGTGTAATGTGCTTCGGAAGGCATGGGAAGCTGAGTCCCCGCTATATTGGTCCTTTTCTCATTGTCGAGCACGTTGGGGAAATCGCTTATCGGTTGCAGTTACCTCTGGAGCTATTTGCTGTGTATGATGTGTTTCATGTGTCAATGCTTCGGAAGTATATGCTCGATGATTCCCATGTTTTGGAGGATGCCGTTTGGCCTGAGGTAACCACAGACTTGTCCCTTCCAGAGTTCCCTATCCGCATTGAGGATCGGCGTGAGCAGCGCCTGCAGAACAAGGTTATTCCTATGGTTAAGGTGGTCTGACAGTGTCATTCTGGCGACGAGACGTCTTGGGAGCGTGAGGATGAAATGTAGCAGTAGTATCCTTACTTGTTTGTGTAAGTCTTTCCCCCTGTACCCGTGCTACGTTCTAAATTTTAAGGATGAAATTTATTTAAGGGGGGAGGGATATATTGTCCCAGGTTTTTCAGACATTTTTCAGATCAGGATCCGTGAGTTTTAGATCGTTTCAGGGAGTTCCGGAGCTTGTTTCGTGATTCCTGCGTGTTTTCCCGACAAAATCTATGGAACCCCGTAGCGGGTGAACTAGGTCATTCACCTACTCAAGAGTGGTACCATTGCGATCAGTGCGTTCCGAGGATCGAGAATATGTATTTTTCTATTTTTGAGATTTTTTTAATTTTTTGAATTTTCTATAAATAACCCATTTTCTTTTCTTTTCTTTTCTCCTTTTCTTCTTCTTCTTCCTCCTTCTTCCTCCTTCGACCGTAACACCCGTGCCCCCCTCTCTTTCTCTCTCCTCTCCCAACGATAATGCGGTACGCCCCTCCGACTGCAGACGGTGGTGGGCGACGACGTGGCGACGACAGCGGTGACGAGATGATCTCGTGGGCGTGCGGAGTTTGTGAGATGCGTGAAGGAACGAGGGTATCAACGTCATTCTTCATGGTTTGGGGTCGATCCGGCGCGCCTCGAAGTGAGATCGAGGTAGGGTGACATTCCCTAGCTCCATGTCTTCCTTCCCCGCGATTTCTAGGCCGAGGTGAGGTCGAGAGTGGGTTGTTTCACGCCGGGAAAGGAAAAGGATGATTTGGGGTTCGAGCGCCTGATCTAGTGTTTTGAGCTGCGATTCTACGATTGGAGGGTGTAGATGCATTCTAGGTTACTTGGGGGTGAGTTCCCCTTCGTTTCCCCCTCAACCGGGGTTATTTGGGGCTCAGAATGGGGTTTTTCGGCAATGTTCACCGTTCTCGGGACGACGGGATGTACACGGTCCAACAGGAGCCGTGTACATCCTTACACGGCCCTGAGATGGACCGTTCAATGGCCCTGGAGCGTCGGTGGAGTACACGATCCATCGTTCGACCGTGTACCCCTTGGACGTCCCATGGGCAACCGCGTACCCCGTGGGGTCAGCGTGACTCCTGAGGTGTTTTGGCCGTTGCGTCTTGACCATTACACAGTGTTGGGATGGCACGGCCTAGGGCTTGGCCGTGTAGTCCTTTGAATGGCCCAGGGTTGGCTGTTCCATTTCTGTGCCGTTGGATGATCAAACGGTCCAGTGAGGCCCATTCATCTCCTTGCATAGCCCAGGACTGGCCGTATAGTCCTTTGAACGGCCCAGGGTTGGCCATTCTATTTTCTTGCCATTGGGTGACTGGACGGCCCCAAGAGGGACCGTTCTGATCACCAAGCGGCCTACCGTTGGACCGCGTGGGTCCTGAACGGCCTGAGTCTGGCCGTGTGTGGTTCCTGTTCTATCTAGGGATGGGACGGCCTTCCCTTGGGCCGTTCATCTTCTGGAACGGTCCCAGAGGGGCCATGCAAGAATGGCACGGCCCATGAAGGACCGTGTATGCTGGTTTTAGGCGATTTATGGTGGACCGTTTCACTCCCTGAGGCAGTCCATCGACCGTCCGTTTACACCGGAGTGGCCCATGTTGGACCATTTACTGTTTGAAGCCTAACCGGTGGTTCCTTCCATGCTGATTCGAGTCCCAGGTGAGTGGACCTCAATCCACGTACTGACCCGTGGTCTGACTGATGTGGGGCATCATGTGGGGGCCATGTGTGGGGTGCCATGGGGTCCCGGGAGGTGGCGTTCTCAGCTTGCGTCACCATAAGTCGGTGTCGTGCGAGGAGTGATCTTTGTACTTATCCAGTTCTGGGGTCATTTTTCATGGCTTGAGAGTCTGTTCTTCCTGTGACACGTCAACTAGTCATAGCCTTCTTATGACACGCGCGTGCTGACCCACCCGGGAGTGGTGGAGCGGCCGACCTGAGTGAGACGGTGAGTAGGCTGGTTACTGTAGGGCTCCCACGTATAGTCGAGTCTAGGCTTAGGGGGAATTACCAGCTAGAGGACAGGCCTAGGGCATATGGTCTAAGTGTGCACACGAGGTTGGGGGCGTCGGATGGGGCTGACGAGCGCGACCCCAGCTAGTCCTTGTTTGTGGTACTAGTTACTGAGTGTGTCTTTGTCTCCGCCTGGGGCATTGTAGCTAGACACTTGGGACACTGTGTAAGACGTTAGGGGACGCATCCGGTCGTTCTTCTAGTGGTGGTGCTCCTGTCTACTGGCATGCACGGACTAGAGTTTTGACGGACCGAGGTTCGATTGTGCGGTACAATTAGTTAGACAGCTTTTCCGTTTATTTACTACAACTTGTTGGTTCTACTGTACTCCTGCTAGGTAGCGTTACTTTCGTACTGCTTGCATTTCCTGCCTTGTTTCTTTGGTGCGAGGTGGGGGTCTGCGGGATCCCTACTGAGCCTATGAAATGAGGCTCACCCCTGTGTTTTCAGGTGAGGCGGGGTTTATTCATTGCATAAAGGTCTGTCACAATTGTGGATAAAGTCTTCATGTAGCTCAGCATGCAAGTCCAAGTAAAAATATATAAAGCAACAGAACCATCAGAGTATTTTTGACTTCTACGAGGGATGTCAGTCTGGTATCATTAAAGAAGGTCCGTGCAAGTGACAAGGTCAGCATACAGGTCTTCCTTTCATGACTATGTTAATGGTCACAAGGTCATGCATAGAACACTTAAGTCTGTGCACATTTTAACACCCATGCATATCTCGCGTTAAGGCCAGACAATAAAGTTTGTGCACACTCTAAAGTCCGTGCATACTTTGGCCTTGCTTGAAAACATAATCCGTGCAAGTTTCTGTGGAGCGTCTCTCAAGTCCGTGCATATCTGTCTAAGGCATGAATCAAGCGCGTGCATATCTGTCTAAGGCATGAACCAAGTCCGTGCATGTTTTTGCTTCTTGCATCTTCAAGTCTGTGCAAATCACAAGTCCGTGCACATCCCCAAGTCCGTGCATGTTTTAGTTTTGCTCAAAGCATAATTCCATGCATGTGTTAGTTTTGTTCAAAGCATAAGTCCGTGCATGTGTTGGTCACATAAGTCCTTGCACATCTTGCCCATTGCAATTCTAAAGCCCGTGCATCTTTTTCCTTTGGAACGAAGCAAAGTCCATGCATGTTTTACTACTACTGAATGAACCAAAGTTCGTGCATCTTTTTCTTTTGCACAGAACTAAGTCTGTGCACAATTGGTCTATTGCATACGAAGTCCGTGCACTTTCTTTGATCAAAGTCCATGCACTTTCTTTAAACTAAGTCCGTGCACATTCTTTGAACAAAGTCCATGCACATTCTTTGAACTAAGTCCGTGCACATTCTTCAATCCAAGTCCGTGCACATCTTTGAAACGAAGTCTGTGCACATTTTTTGTTCTGATCGACAAATTTTGTGCATATTTTTTGTACGCTATATGAAGTCCGTGCATTTCACTTCCATGCATAGTTTGTTTAGGCACAACTAAAGTCTGTGCACATTTCATGTTTGTGTGATGCTGAGTCCGTGCATACTATCCCTGGTGCATTCAATGCCTGTGCCAGTACTGTTTCATAATCTGTGCACACTTGTCTTAGGCTATTCAAGTCCGTGCATACTTACTCATATACGCACTATGAAGTCTGTGCATCTTTTACACTTAGCTGAAATTTTATTTATGCACAGTGACTTTCATATTAATAGCTCAATAAACATCTGTTATTCATTCGTGGCTACAATGTGTTTAACAAAATGCCATCTATTCTTCTGACAGGAAGCTAAGCATGCTCAAGTTAAGTGGTTCAAGTCTTGAACAGGCACGTGATCCAAGGAGGGGTCACGTCAGGAGGATTTGCCACGTGGACTCCAGTGGTACTTCAGTGAGATATCTTTCCAGAAAAGAATTTGGCGGGAGTGTTCCCTCCATATGCCCCCTGGGCATATCCTGTAGGGACCACAAGGCTAAAGCTGGAATCCTATCACAAGGAGCCATCTGATTGAGACAGCACCATCATCTTCATTAAATTACCTCCAGCGCCCTTGCTCTAAAAAGTCTGCCTCATTTTTCGGTGAGGGTAGCTAATACTGGTAGATGCAGAGAACTGTTGAAGCCTGAGTGCCACTAGAGAGAAGAGAAGAAGAAGAAGAAGAAGGAGAAGCAAAAGAAAGAGAGAGCAAAAGAGCCTGAGAGCCTGAGAGCTCGTGAGATGAGTTAGAGTTAGAATGAGAGATGAAGAGTAAAAGAGAGGGAGAAGTAGAGATCGAGAGAACTGGAGAGAGAGCCAGTGCGTGATCAGAGAAGAAGAAGAAGAGAGAATTGAGAGAGGCTGAGCTAGTGAGAAAGAGGAAGAGGAAGAGGAAGAAAGAGAGTTGCAGTAGTTCAAGAAGTGAAAGAAGAAGATCTGTGGTCTCTGGATCAGATCCAGACCACATTGCTCTTGAGCGAGCTACATTCTGTGTTTTCATTCCAGCTTTCAATTGCTGTGATTTTCTATCTTTTATTTTCTATTAAACCTTTGTTTCAAGCTGTAAGTCAGCAGAGCAAGCTGTGATGCTCAGCATTTGCAAAGGATAGGTTCCTCTGGTCAGCAAGCTCTGATGCTCAGCGGTTGCAGGAGATTGGTTCCTCTAGACAGCAAGCTGTGTTGCTCAGCGGGTGTAGGCAAGCTGTAATGCCCAGCAGTTTAAGCTGTGTATCAGTGGGAAGCTTCACTCTGGTTTGAGTGGGGGATGGACGTAGGTCTGCGGGTAGCAGACTAAACCATCTAAAAATTCTTGAGCACTATGTGGTTTGCATCCTTGTGTCTTTAGAGCTAGATGAATGCTTAGGACCGTTCCATCTATGGTTCTGACTGAATAGATTTTAGGCACACGCATATTTGACTTGGTTCTATTTTTCGGCTTTGACTTGCTTAGGAGTCTGCCTTCTAGCAGTTCAACTGTTTGATCAAGCGCATCATTGACCTTCACAATTCGTAGAGCTTAACTGTTTTAATTCTGCATCTGTGTTCTAGTTATAAGTTTTTAATTAGGCATTTTATAGGGGAGATTCATTCACCCCCCCTCTGAATCTGGGCCTAGCACCCTAACAATTGGTATCAGAGCGGGTTTTTGTGTCATCAGATCCAACGATCCGCAGTAGATCCTACCGCTTCCTATGTGCACCCTGTGTTCAGTGCTTTGCTGTGCTGTTTGGTGTCTCGCCTTGTTTCAATCTGATTTCGGTGCAATTTTCATACGTTGCCCTTAGAACTACATTTTTTAGATTGTTCTTCGATGGCGCATCCACCGATATTCAGTGGTAATGATTTTGATCTGTGGCTAAAAAATTTGCATCGGGAGGTCAACTTCCAGATCTGAGGTGTGAGTGTCGGTCAACGCACGTTATCAAGAAAACTCTGATCTGTCCTGAGTTTTTTGAGTCTGTTAGTCGGTTCCTTGTAAAATCCTCCACGAAAAATACAGAGCCCTCAAATTTCTTGCTCTAGTCCTTGGTCGAATATCTCTGAGAGACCTTTCCAACGGTGCTGGTTTCGTGCCGATCCGACATCGGAGTTGGTCGTAGCAAGTATTTTCTCCGGGTCGCGCACTGCAAAATAGAACTGCAGATCCGTGGACAACAAGCCGCAACGACTGCCCGGCCACCGCGTCACCTTCAACGAGGTGAACCAACATGTCACCGTCCTAGGGAGCACCTCTCCAGGAGCCACGTCACAACGGTACCACTCCGGGCCCACTCGGACCCGCTGACCAGCACGTGGGCCCCACAACCAGCAGCTTGCCCCTTCCGAACCGCGCCGACGGGGTGATCAAAGTGCTGCCCGTCAACCCAAGATCGATCCTCCCGGGCCCACTTATGTAGCCCTTTACCTCCCTGCGTGGAGTGGGCAACAAAATTAACTTGTGTAATTATTGTAATATTTTGTTACCGGGAGTCACCGTACTTGGCCGGGATCACTTCCCCACCCTTGGAGGTCCGGGACACGGGCCTGGAAGACCTCAAATATTGAAGAGGCTGAGCTCCCCCGAGGTGTCCTCGGGCTGCTTGTCTCTGGGGATGGCGTAACAGGTGAACACTTTGACAGAATCATTCGTCACCTGGACCACTCGATTCTTCCTAGGTGGTTGTCGATCCGGCTTGGGCGGCATCCCTAATCTGTCAAAGATAGAAACTCGGGATGTGGATGCTTAAGGGGAGTGATCATCCTCCGTGTGCGTGGAACTAGCCCATGGGGACGTCGGTCGCACCTTTTTGCTGGTTCCTCGGCCCTTTTGCCCCCTTAGGGGCTGAGTTGTAGACCTCGGAGATGTCGAGGCCTCAGTGCTTGTCGGACTTCGCATTTGCTGAAGATCCGACATGCGGAAGGGCTCCTTCGCCCTTACGCGTCTTATAATTCGGGTCTTCTCCTTGGTGACCCATATCTTCTTCAAGTGGAGCTGACGCTCCTCAATTGGGTTGCCACCCGCCTTTGCCCGGGGAGCTCGTGCCTTGGGCTGCTGCAGGGGACCCTGAGTTGTCGCCAATGCGGCGAGCTTCTTCTTTTTCGCTCCGCCCTCCCGAACTTGCCGGAGGAGTTCGAAGCGATTGGAGGTGGATGGTTGGGACATGACGGTTCCGTGGCAAGATTGGCTCGCCTCCATCCAGCCGGATGCGGATATCCTTGACAATCACGGTCTTGCCAGAGCGAGATGTCACTGCTGCAGGCTGGATACCCTTGCGGCTATGGCGCTGCCCCCGTTGAGCAGGAGTGGCGATGGCGGCACCTGCCATAGGCTTGGCGTCATTGTAGCGGTGACGCTGCACCCGCTGAGTAGGAACAACACCTCTGAGGGTGGCCGCCGAAGAGCTTGAGCTGTTGCAGTGGTGGCGTTGCCCCCGTTGAGCAGGAGCGGCGCCCACAGTAATCTGGTTGACCGAGAAAACTTGGCCATTTACTGAGACGAAGGGCCTGACACCCCTGGTCTGTGGAGAACTGACCGGGCAGATCTGATCGGCTGCTGTAGTAGAGGGCCTGACACCTCCAGGAGCTGACTTGTCGGCCGAGTGGACTCGGCCAATTGCTGAAGCTAAGGGTCTGACACCCCTGGCAGCTGGCTTATTGGCCAGGCGAACCCGGCCGGCTGCTGAGGCTGAGGGCCTGACACTCCCGACAGTTATCTTCTTGGCCGAGAGGACCCGACCGGTCTCCGAAGTCGAGGGCCTGACACTCCCGATGGCTAGCTTGTTGGCCGAGCGGACTCGACCAGTTGCTGAAGCGGAGGGCATGACACCCTCAGTGGTTATTGTCGCAGGCGTGGTTGAGCTGGCCTCAACCACGGGTCAACGCCCAGGAAGAAGGGCGAGCCGACGATCGCAGGAAAGTCACCGAAGACAATTGGAGTGGCCAGGTATCCGAACCTGGCGTGGTTGGCAATGATCTGGGGGCCGTAGGTGACGGCGGCCATCGCCGTTGTAGCTGTTGTTGGTGATGGTGGTGCGTAGCACGGATGCAGAAGTACGCCGAGGCACAAAAAGCTCTCAAACGAGCAGAGAGATGTGTACCCTCCTTCCCATCCTGTAAAAGGAAGAGGAGGGAGATCAGAACCTTAAAGAAGGTTTAGAAACTTTCTTTGCCAGAAAGAAGAAAGGCGGGAAAGGTCCCACCGGGCGTGCTAGTCTGTGAGCCACAGAATTATTTTATCATAGATAAAATAGATATTAAAATGTTCTCGTTGAAAAGAAACATTTCCCCTCCTGTATATAGAGGGTTATTCAGTGGGTGCACGTAGTATCAAACAATTTAGGTTCGGGTGCTGGACCTCTCCCCACTGACTGGAG
Organism: Amorphophallus titanum; assembly: GCA_024336825.1. NCBI lineage: Eukaryota > Viridiplantae > Streptophyta > Magnoliopsida > Alismatales > Araceae > Amorphophallus > Amorphophallus titanum. Next base: position 3,702,946 of record JANBPO010009603.1, read on the forward strand.
TCAGTGTTGATTTACATCAATCTAACGATAAATCCCAAAGTCCTCCCCATAGGTTCGGATATTAAGGGCATTGTCACTCTGTGGGCTCACAGCGTCCATTCATCCACCACCAATACTGACTAGGTTAGGGTTAAGTCTGAGCAAAATCCTAGGATTTTGGAGTAGAGATGTAAATATGCGAAAAGTCGTAGGCATTTTTGAAGTGGAATGATATTTTCTGGACTCCGAAGGTATTTTGGTAATTTTACCTACCTAGGGGATATTTTGGTAATTTTACCAAGCCAAGGGCATTCTTAGAATGTCTGGGTTGAGAAGAAAATATGATGAGGTTCCCAACTCCCTAAGTCATTGAGGCTATTTCTGGTGGATTTTGGGGACTACTAGGCCGTCATCCTATTTTATGATTGAATGACTGACATAAAAATAATAAAAAATGATAAGAAATGTGACATCTTACTATTACTCATAAATAAATTGAAGAAGGTATACGGGGTGTGGGATCATGAAGAAGAAGAAGAATAATAAATCTAGCAGAGAAGGTGGTCAGAAGTTGGATCATCTGCCTGCCGGCTGCCACGATGATGGCGACATTTCTGCAAGAAATTCTTCTTGCAACAAAACGAGATGTGGCGTCTGCAGCGGCGTTACCTTCTCGAAGGTATGCGTGGTTTGCGCTAGGGATCGTGACGGGCAATGCGTCACCTGGTGCTGTTATGTTCATCCCTCGTCTCCGGAGCAGGGGAGGAAGGTGCCAGGAAGGGATTAAGGAAAGGAACCCCGCCCCCCCCTCCCCGGCTCCCCCCGCCCCCGGATTTTTTGTCAAGGACAAACTCGCACCGCCCCTAATTAGTTAGGACCAAGAGGGAGCTTGGATGGAGGATGGAGGAAGGAGGGGAGGTAGCAGCTGCACTACCCCAGGTGGTCAACGCAAACCCCAAGCAAGCAGCTCTGTGAAAAAAACATTGACTCTTTTGATGTTCCAGGAACCGCAAATTACAAAGAAACCAAGAGACCCAAGCCCGTCGATCGCACCTCCTCGATCGCAGTTCCAGCAGCCATGGTGGGTAGCCAATGCATGCCCTTGACCAGGTCACGCCAGTGGACCCCACTTGTCTCTTTTTCAAAAAAGAAGCAGTGAGAGCCATCCGATGGCCCACCACCGTGGAGGATTTCAATTTTTAAACCAACTCAGCGGTCAGCTGGAGGAAGGAATAGCTATGATGGGGTCGCAGCCTCCGCCCCACGACCACACGAAACCGCGTCATGCCGGCGGTGGGCGACGACTGATCGACATTTTGGGAGGAGGGTAGGAGGAAGGTGAGGGAAGAGAGGGAGGACGATAAGATAGAAGCGACGCGTCCATCCACCTCCTGAGTCTCATCATCATCGCCATCTAGCCACGCGGTTAGTCTGATCTTCTCTCCCTCCCCTTCTGCCGATCCATCTGATTTCCTCCTCCTCCTTTCTCGCTCTCTCTCCCCCTGGCACCCTATCCATCTATCTCTCCCGGCCGGCCAACGCCTCTCCAATCAAACCTCCTTCTCTCTGCGTCTGCTGCAGCCGCCGCCGCCGCCGCCGCAGCCAACAGTAAGGGAACTGACCAAGCCGACTGCGTGATTTGAAGCGCCGGCCGGCCGGCAGGCATGTATACAGTCTCTTCTCTTTCCCCTCTAGCTAGATCTTCTCCCGTTGTTAGTTAACAGCTGTACTGTACAGATCGGCCCAAAGAGATCGAGAGAGGAAGGAAGAGATCATCGATCGCGGAGAAGGAAAAAGATGAACAACCTTTTCTCGTCCGGCTCATTCTCTAGATCATACAGTGACAGGGCCGGCGGCGGCGACGTCCAGATGTCGGGTGCCGGAGGGGCCAACTTGGACAAGTTCTTCGAGGACGTGGAGGGCATCAAGGATGAGCTCAAGGAGGTGGAGCGGCTGCACCGGGGACTACGCGAGTCCAACGAGGCCGGCAAGTCCCTCCACGACGCCGCCGCCGTGCGCTCCCTCCGGGCCCGCATGGACGCCGACGTCGCACTCGCCCTCAAGAAGGCCAAGCTCATCAAGCTCCGCCTGGAGGCCGTGGACCGCGCCAACGCCGCCAACCGGTCGCTCCCCGGCTGCGGCCCAGGCACCTCCACTGACCGTACCCGCACCTCCGTGGTGGCGGGCCTCCGCAAGAAGCTCAAGGACTCCGTGGACAGCTTCTCGGCGCTGCGGGAGCGGGTGGCGGCCGAGTACAGGGAGACGGTCGGCCGGCGGTACTACACCGTCACGGGTGAGGCGGCGGACGAGGCCACCCTGGATGCCCTCATCTCCACCGGGGAGGCCGAGCGGATGGTGCAGCGGGCGATCCAGGAGCAAGGAGGCCGTGGGGAGGTGATGGCGGTGGTGTCGGAGATCAGGGAGCGGCACGGGGCGGCGGTGGAGCTGGAGCGGAGCCTGGCGGAGCTGCAGCAGGTGTTCATGGACATGGCGGTGCTGGTGGCGGCACAGGGGGAGCAGCTGGACGACATCGAGAGCCATGTGGCTCGGGCCGATTCCTTCGTCCGGACGGGGACGACGCAGCTGCAGACGGCGAGGAAGCACCAGAAGAACACCCGCAAATGGACGTGTTTCGCCATCATCCTCCTGCTCATCATCATCCTCGTCATCGTCCTCCCGATCGTCATCCCCAGGAATAATAAGTAAGACCAGACAGAGGAGACTGAACCGGATCAAATTACTCGCGTGCAGGAAGGAAATTAACCACACCCCCCCGAACCCACCCACCTACCGACGATTAATCCTGGGTCCTTGTTTCTTTCCGGGTGATCGATCGATGTATGATCCCTCGGCGGGACTGACGATCGATCGAGTTCTTTTTCTTTTGGCATTTCCCTTTCTGCGGTCCCGTTTCGGAGGGATCTGCTTGTCACATTGTTCATTTGATAGTGCGTGTCTACGATATATTGATTATACATATGCGTAGAGAAATAGAAAGAGAGACCTCAGAGAGAGAGAGAGAGAGAGAGAGAGAGAGAGAGAGAGAGATTGTACATTTGGATTATGCATGTATCTGTGCCTTGTTTCTATGCGTTTCCTTCATTCCCCCCTCTTTTTGAATCTGCTGATTTCATGTTAATTTTTATCTACAGCATGTACTCGATGATCGGACAAGGGGACACAAATATACGCAAACAAACAGACGTGCCTTCTTTCGTTGAAGTGAGTGTTGGGACTGAACCACTAGTCGAGTAACAAATAAGAAATAAATATGTATTATGAGTAAAAAATGAGAAAAAATAGGTTTTAGCCATGGCTATGTGTTCTCCAATGTTTGGAACCCCCAGGTGAGAAGCCCAAACCCACGTCCACCCCCACCATGGAGGAAGCTCGTGAAGCTCCGGGTGCACTAGCTCTGTAATGGAGTCGGGCAAGAGGCCCCAACCGAAGCTCCACGACCATCCTCCGCTATCTGTCATCACCGTTCATCTCCCCATCCGCCACCTCAACCATGTCCATCCTGCCATGAGAAAGATCCGAAGCTCTGGGTGCACCATTCCTGAGATGGGAGCGGGTGAGAGGCCCCATCGGAAGCCCCAATCGTCCTCCTTCGCCGTCCATCGCCGTCCATCATCATCGCCGCCACCGCCACTATTTCGACTGCAACCACCATCATCACCACCACCGCAGAGAAGAATCGAAGATCGCAACTGCGTCGTTCCTGAGATGGTAATGGGTGTAAGACACCAGCCATGCCCCCATCTTCTCCTTGAGCTTCACCTACATAGCCATCCACTCCCGCCAATGTTGTTCTCCTCTTCCCCATGCTACCACCACCATCACCATCTGCTATTGTGTTATCCCTCAATTTTTGGAACCCCAGGTGAGAAGCCCAAACCACTCCGCTCTGTCATGGAGGACGTCTGTGGAGCTTCAGTGCATCATCTTTGAGAAGAGGATGAGTGTGAGACCCCATCGAAGCTCCATGATCTTCCTCCCTCACCGTCCACGTCGTCATCATTCTTCACCGCCCCCACCCCCGCCTCTGGCCACCTCCACCACCACGATCACTGCCAAGGTAAAGGAGAAGTCTGGTTGCACCGTCCCTAAGATGGGGACGGGCGTGAGGACCCAGTCGAGCTCCACCTTCTCCTTGGACCAGTTTCCCCCACCTCTGACCACTCCACTTTGTCATGGAGGAAACCCGTAGAGCTTCGGTGCATCATCTTCAAGAAGAGGACGGGTGTGAGACCCCATCGAAGCCCCATGATCTTCCTCCCTCGCCGTCCACGCTACCGTCATTCTTCAACGCCTCTGCCTCCCCTCTGAGCAAGGCTACCTTCCCGAGCAGGACGACGCCCCCCCTTCCGAGCATGGCGAGCATGATGCCCACCCCCCTGTCGAGTGCAGCATGGAGCGCAATCCCCATGTTCGAGCATGGTGGGTATGACCTGACGTCCGAGAATGACACCGACTGTCCCTCCGAGCATGTCGACCTCCCAAGCACGCGTGAGCAAGTGCCTTCGCCTCCCCTCCGAGCAAGGCCACCTTCCTGAGCACAATGGCATCCACGTGCTCCTTCCCCTCTGAGAGTGGCTAGCAGGTCGTTCCCCTTTCCGAGCACGGCGTGGAGTGTGACCCCCACATTAGAGCACAGTGGGCATGACCTGACACTCGAGCACGACACTGACTGTCCCTCTGAGCATGTCAGCCTCCTGAGCATGCATGGGTGAGTGCCTCCATTCCCCTTCGAGCAAGGCCACCTTCACGAGAAAGATGACATCCCGCCCTCCGAGCATGGCGAGCACGATGCCCACCCCCTACCGAGTGAAGCAGAAAGCATAATCCCCGTGTCCGAGTAGGCCACGAATTGACTGTCGAGCACCGCACCCGCCCCACCCATGCCACGGCTTTGCCAACCATCTCCCCTTTGTGCTCTCACCCTCTCTATTCTCTTGCTTCTCAAGTTCTCTCACTCCCTCTCTTTAGCATGAGGTGCATGGGCGTGGCGTGCCTTGTTCTCTCTCATTTCCTTTCTCTCTCGTAACCCTCTCATTCTCTCTACTCTCTCTCTCTCTCACTCTCTCTCTCTCTTATTATGAGAAAAAAATAGGAAATCCCAAGCTTGGAGGTTTTGTTTTGCATCACTATACATTGGGGATCAGGATCTATAGAGATAGATCAAATAGGATGCTAGGCTTGTCCCGATCAATGTACATAGATTCCATCGTCAAAAGATTTGACATAGAGGACTCCAAGAGAGGTCTCCTACCAATGAGACATGGAGTTTACCTCTCTGAGGAAATGTCCCCTAAGACTCTTGAAGAGAGGGGGCACATGAGCAGGGTACCCTATGCTTTTGTCATAGGGTCAATCATGTATGCCATGCTATGTACGAGGCCTAATGTAGCATATACTCTAAGTGTTACAAGTAGATTTTAGGCAGATCCAGGTGAATAACACTAGATAGTCATGAAGTGTATCCTTAAGTACTTACGAAGGATTAAAGATATGTTTTTGGTTTATGAAGGAGAGGCCTTGAAACTTTAAGGCTATATAGACTCGAATTTTCAAGTGTGACAAAGATGACAACAAGTCAAGTTCATGGTTTATTTTTGAATGGTGGGGTAGTGAGTTGGAAAAGTTCCAAACAAGACACCACTGCTGATTCTACGACCGATGCTAAGTACATTGTAGCTGCCAATATGGCCAAAGAAGTGGTCTGGATGAAGAAAGAGTTGGGAGTTATTCCAAGTATCTATGACCTAGTTCCCTTGTTATGTAATAATAATTGGACAATTACTCAAGCAATGGAGCTGAGGTCTCATCAGAAATCGAAGCATATTTTGTGGTGCTACTATCAGATTAGATAGATTATAGCTAGAGATGTCTTCCAGTGATAACATTGTAGACCCACTAACTAAGTCTTTAGCTCAAAGTATTCTTGAGCATCACCTTGGGCTGATGGGGATCAAGCATATGAGTGATTGACTTTAGTGCAAGTGGGAGAATGATATAAATGTCTGCCCTGCAAACTAATCATGTGATATGTGATGGTGACAGTCTCATGGCATGCCAATGCATTCAATGGTCAAGAATTTTGTCATCATCAAAAATGGGAAGATTGTTGAGTCTCTCCATTCTTTGTGTCGCTTCAGTTGCCTTGAAGCATAATAAATTACCTTGCCATGTTACATAATGACACAACCAAGGCCGATGCCAGATGCATCCGTATAAACCTCAAATCCACCACCTTCAATAGGTAATGATAATATAGGTGCAGTGGTGAGATGTTCCTTAAGAGTCAAGAAACTCTCTTCGCAATCCTTTGTCCACACAAAAGGATTATCCTTCCTTGTAAGCCTTGTCAGAGGGACGGTGATCTTGGAGAAATCCTTAATAAATCGCCTATAGTAGCTAGCTAAACTAATAAAATTTCAAACTTCAGATACAGTGGTTGGTCGGCTCCAGTTCTTGACAGCTTTCACCTTCGAAGGATCTACAATGATACCTTCTTTGGAAATAACATGGCCAAGGAATGAGACCTCCTTTAGCTAGAATTCACATTTAATGAGTTTCGCATAGAGTTGATGTTCTCTTAATGTTTGCAAAGCTATCTTCAGATGCTCTTCATGATCCTCCTTAGTCTTGGAGTATATAAGAATATCATCGATGAATACGACCACAAATCGGTCAAGGTAGGGACTAAAAATATTATTCATAAGTTGCATGAATGTTGCCGGGGCATTGGTTAACCCAAACGGCATCACCACGAACTCATAATGTCCATATCTACTCTTAAAAGTAGTCTTGTGAATATCTTCATCTTTGATCCTCAATTGATGGTAGCCAGACCTGAGGTCGATCTTAGAGAAATATTCTGCTCCAGAGATTTGATCAAATAGCTCATCGATACGCAGCAGTGGATATTTGTTCTTGATGGTAAGTTGATTTAACTGTCAATAATCGATGCATAGTCTAAGCAATCCGTCCTTCTTCTTGACAAATAGGACCGATGCACCCCAAGGGGACATGCTAGGTCCGATAAAGCCCTTGTCTAGTAGCTCCTGAAGTTGCTTCTTCAACTCCTTGAGTTCTATAGGGGACATCCTGTATGGAGCTATTGAAGTAGGTGTTGTTCTAGGAATGAGTTCAATAGAAAAGTTTACTTCCCTTTTGGCTGGAAAATCGAGTAAGTCGGATGGGAAGGCATCGGGAAACTCTCAGACAATGAGGATTTCCTCTATGATAATCTCCTTAGATTCGGTGATAATTACAGAAGCAAGGAAAACTTTGCAACCTTGCGAGATGAGCTTGCAGGCGTGAAGAGAAGAGATAAGGATAGGATGCTTCCTATATTTGATTTCAAGAGAGAAAAATTTTGAAAAATTTGGCTTGTGAAAGGAGAATCTCCTACTACGGCAATTGATATCGGTATAGTGATCTGTAAGCCATTCTATGCCTAAGATGGCATCGTAGCCTTCCATATCAAGGCACATGAGGTTTGCAGGGAGATTGTAGCCTTCTACTATTACCTCACTATCTGGGTAGTGGGTTGTAAGTTTGGTTCCAGGACCCAAAGGTGTTGTGATAGCTAGGTCCGATGGTCGAGGAACAGGTGAAACTAGCAAGGTTTTGCCAAAAACAGTAAAAATAAAGGAATGAGAAGCACCAGTATCAAATAGTACGAAAGTAGGATGTAAATGAATTTGAACGATACCTTCCATTAACCCATCATCCTTGGGTGCTTCATCGTCCATGATAGCATTAAGACGAGCCTGCTGCCTACGCCCACCATTAGAAGGCTGGTCCTTCATGAGAGGGCAATCAGGCAAAGGATGCTCCCAACTCCCACAATGTAAGCAAGCTCCTAAGCATTTCCAGCATTCCTCGGCCGAGTGGTTGAATTTCTCACAGAATGAGCAAGCCATTATGACTTGCTTCTCCTCCTCTTTGACCTTCTTATTTTTATTGTTGTTCTTACCCTTCCCATTGCGGGACCTCTTCCTGTTATCATGAGAGTTGTAGGCCCCCATGATGCTAAACTTCTCTTCTTTCTTCCCTCGTTTGTCAAACTTTCAGCTTGACTCTTCTCCCTTGCCTATAATTTTTTTGACCTTCTCCAAGGTCCTCTCACATAAATGCGCCCAATGGACCATCTCTGTATAAGTCTGAATATTTTGTGGGCCAAGTTATTGAATAAAGACGGGGCGTAACCCATCCATAAATTGATTTTCTTTAAGAATTTTCGTAGTCACCAAGTGTGGAGCATACGGTGCCAATCTTGAAAATTATAGCTCATACTCGGCCATGGACATCATGCCCTGTCTCAGCGAGGCAAATTCTGCCACCTTTCTCTCCTTGACGTGCGCGTAGAAATACTTTGCATGGAAGAGTTCAAGAAACTCCTCCCAAGTAAGTTGTTCATTTTGAAGATGTGCCAAAGTGGCTTTCCACCATGTACGGGATCCTTGTTTAATTTAAATGCTTCAAAAAGGACCTTCTCTTGATCCGAACATTGCTTAACATTGAAGATCCGGTCCATTTCATCTATCCAATTTTCAGCTTCGTCGGGATTAGAGGAACCCGAGAATCGTGGAGGGTCATGCTCTGGAAATTCTGATGTAGATCTACTGCGCCCGCTCGCGTGCCAGCTTGAACAACGGTTTGAAGGGCCAAGGTAAGACCCGCAATGGTTTGTTGCATAGCTTCCCAGTTAGCATGATTTGCGACCATAATGACAGTGAAATACCTGAGAAAATAAGTACTTAATTATGATGAGGATAACCTAAAGATGAAATTAATTATGTCATCCTGAGCTCTACCCAATTCTAACATGACTTTGATAATTTCCTTTTTAGTTCATAGGTGTGGGTCCTTAAACCTTGGGTTTAGCCTATGGCATGACATTTTCCTTAGACTTACTTATGCCTAGGCTCTGATACCAACTTAACTGTCACGCCTCGAGATATATGTACAACAGAAGTAAATCAGGGACAAGAACAACTGGCAATATGTCTCAAGCTAGCAATATAATCAGACCACAACAACATTCACACATAAAGAGTGAACACAAGAGAATATAACTCAAAAGCCAACTTTTATTGAATAACAATAATCAATGTTTACATAAATACATGACTTTGACTCCAATGACTAACTAGGACTCCAATGACTAACTAGACTCAATAAAGAAAAAAGTACACCATTGACTCATGACTCTTGACTAAACTAGGCTTCTCTCATTCTTTAATCACTCTCGGATCCACCACTTGCATAGTCCGAATCTGACCCACTAGTATTTCATGAAAACGATTGAAAAAGTAGAGAATGAGCACACTTGTCCAGTAGGTATCTTCGTATCAATATGAAGGTAATGTTTAAGTAATTAACAATTTGGATCTATGAAAGGTACTAAGGCAAAGTGCGATAAAACCAAAGTAACATAAAGGCCAAGATAAGATCAAGATAAAAGTTATGAGAGCAAGATCAAGTAAGATTGTAACACGAATGTAAATACAACCTTTTATGAATGAGAATGTATTGCATGTATCGAGAATGTACTAGAATGTAACAAGAATGTATTTTTCATAACCATGTAGGCTATGCACTAGAAAGTCATGTCACATGCAAGTATAATTTGTAATGAGCCTCGTGGTTTTCACCCGTTTATAAAAAAAGTACTCCCGGTGCAATGTAACGCCAATGTTCATCATACCCCATGGTTTATAGTATGTTTTCGACTCGAGGGGGCTAGCGTCGAGCCCCTGGACACTATCTATGTCCTCTCTTGCATCTTCAAGTTATAAATTAAGTTACTTCCACGAGTAAATATAAAGTTCAGCCAATAATATACCATTCAAACAATAAGTTCATGATAGCAACATGAAGGTAAGAGTGCACCAATTAAGAACATATGAGTTTAAGGATGAATGAATGACAAGGGCATGCTACGGGAGGAATCCGACACCATAATGGTACATTCTTTAACTTTCATAATTTATTTATAACTTATTGAACAAGATTTTTGATATGAGATCATCAATGGACCATCTAGGAATATAGAAAAATCAACCCGTAGGTCAAACCGTAGGTTAAGCATACTAGAACAGAAAGCGGTCATGTCTGGACCGTTTCTTGAGGATGTGGTCATTCTAAGACCGCTACCATGAAGTGGTGGTTGAGTACAGACCATTTCTTGACAAGGTCGACGCCAGAGAGATGAAAGGGTCGACAAAATAGAGTGATCTGGAAGAAAGCGGTCTCTTCATGGCCGCTACTTGGAAGTAGCAGTCTCCTGAGGGCCACTATCTGACCAGGTTGCAGGAAAACGTCAGTAATATAAGTGATTTCTAAACCAATGAGTTTTTAGGGTACAATCAGCTCGGCATCCTAGTGAGAATCCCAAGCTCGCGGAGACATATGAAGATCTTGAAACATGATCACCTAGTCCGGCAGAAGGAGTATCAGACGAAGAGGATCACAAGTCCAAAAAAATGCACCTATCAAGTGCATGTATCAAATAGCATCATACCAGAATACGTGATATGTATTTAAGAAAGACTAAAGATGAGAGTGAATTATGTAGAAACAGCGATCAAATCATCCATGTAACAAGTCCCATAAATCATATGAGAATAACTTTAATTACAGAAGTATATGATTTTGGCATGAAATTAGCATAAGATTAAAATAAGTTTCTATAACATGATAGACATGAAACCGAGCATGATGGATGCACGATATAACCATAAACAAATCAAGGTAATAATGTGGATAAAATATCATCAATACATAATTTAACTTGGAACCAAAAGGAGGTGGTCTGGCTGTTGTTTAGAGTGAACCGCAGATAGAAAGGAAATCGCGATCATCACGGAACTGCCTTATGGAAAATGCGGTCATTCGGATACCATTTTTTTTGAAGTTGCAGTCTCTGTGAGACCGCCTTTTGTCTCTCAGACAAAAGGGTTAAAATCATGCGTGCAACGCCCAATCTAGGGCAATAAATGGATGGAACTCATGGTAAACAAGGAGATAAGGCATAATCAAACCAAATTAAATCCTGGGGTGCATGGATTTGCAAGAATTTGTCCTAAGTTTATCATCTTTTCTATTATGGTGCAAGGTCATGCATGTAGAAATAACCTAACTATGTAGTGATAGTAAAACATGAAATACGACGTGTAGGAAACATGAAATCTTGTGAAACTAGAGGGCTTTTACTCCTAACACATTATTTTAGACATCTATGTGATAACCTACCTCTGGGTAAGTCTCTAGACTTTGAATTTTTAACTAGAAGACGGTGCTAGCTCCTGCGCATCCTATGTGGAATTAGTAATTTTCTAGCCTTCTAACTCTTCAACCGCTTGACCTAAATTCACGAAATTTAGAGGGTAGGTAGAAGATATATAGGGAAATAATTTATTCTAAAGAATCAATGTGAAATTATCTCAATTACGGCTTTTAAACTTCTGATCTTCCCTGGATGGACACGCTTGTTTCTATGCATTCGGCAGAGAAACAACAACTTGTAGAGCTTCTAACTCTCCAACGGCTTGAACTCCTCGCATGAGATTTAGAGAGATGTTAGACAAAACTAAGGAGAATAAAATCCTCTAAAGGACTAGCCTTAGATAACGTCTCCTTACCTTTGATCCACGTGCTCCAAAACTAGGGTTGGCGCAGGTTGATTCTGGGACCTATTTATAGAGTTTGGCCTAGGGCTGAGGATTTGATCGACTTAAGAGTCCTATTTGGGTTTAAAATCAATCCTCAAGGGTTCTAGACACCCCCTTTCAATGGATAGCATCGATCTTTGAGGATTGTAATGGGGAAAATCCTAGTTTTCCACAATTCCAACCATCCCGATTTTGGAAGGAGAAAGTGATCGCCTTGGGACCGCTAATTGAAGAATGCGGTCGCATGGTAGACCGCTTTCTGGCCATTAGTTTGAAATTTTTAGATTTTCTTATTTATCTCTATTTATCCCCTAATTGTCCTATTTATCTAATTTAAATCCGAGAATAGCCCTAATTACGTTTCTAGAAGTGGGCTTGGGCCTAAAAGTCTTGGTCTATGGGCCTAGTTTAGGTGGGCTTAACCCTTCGGTTAACGTAGGGCCTTTAAATTAATTTAATTAACCCATAATTTTCTGCCCTCTTCTTCCTTACTTCCATATCTACAACGTTCATGAAGACCACTTCACCCAGATCTATCATATACCCTACAGTCAACCCATGTTCTCAGGAAATCCCATGTTCTACCCTGTTAGTCCCCATCTAGTGGATCAGCGACTTCTAAAATCAGCCACGGCCAGCACAGGAGTTTCAAAATACCTTCTTTGGTCTGGGGTTAAAATGTTTTGAAGGAGCTTTCCAACGCCACCAACCTCGCATCGATACGACGTTGAAGCTGACCGCAGCAACAATTCTTACCGGATCGCGTGTAGCTGAACAGTAGCTCCGGTTCGTGGATAGCATCCGGCGTTCACCTTCGGGGCGACCGCCTCGCCTTCCGAAGGCCGACCAGCAAGCCGCCGCCCCCAGGACTGCCTAGCCAGGGGCCATCAACATTGTAGCAACCTCCCGGCTTCCCCGGGCTGCCAGCCTGGATGTGGGCCCCACGAGCACGCGTGCTTGCCTTGCCAAAGCAGCCCCGAGTGCTGCCCGCCAACCCAAACGCGTCACTCCCGAATTTCGTGTGTAGCCCTTTACCTCCCTGTGTGGAGTGGGCAGAATTCAACACTTCTGTAATAATTGTTAATTATGTACCGGGAGTACGGGTTTGGCTGGGATCGTCTTCCCCACGCCCGGTGCGTGGAGGTACACCCGCACCCCTCTTTAGTTAGTTAATTACTTATCTAGTATAGTTCTTGACACCGCTACTAGTCAGTGTGATAGAACGCATAGCTTGCTAAATTAATCACCGCTGTGAGTTGTGAGTGTGAAACCCATCCCGTGACTCGATCCGAGCACGAGAGTGAGCCGACCACCCAAGACTCAATACCGATTTCTCAACCGTGTAGATCGACTCGTTTCCCTCGCTGGGGATGACCGTGAGTGAGTGCTTCTTATTTTGGGGTAACTTTGTCCCTTCGAGAGCCACGTTAGGTGATGACTTAGTCGTATAGTTGCTGGTCACGTCGTCTAGTGAGTCACGTCATTTCATCTAGGTCATAGGATCGTGTTCACATACCGAGTCTCATAGTCGTCCCGCATCATTGACACTTCATGTGCCTTTCTTTTGATGTGTTATACATGTTGACTTTATGGTATGCTTACCATTTTTATGCAATTTGTTCTGTAGCTATGGCGAGATTTGGCAGAGATAAGCGAGTCCCGAGGCGTATGGCCCGCGAGGAGGACCACTGGGTGAGGAGGACCGGGTGGCCCTTGCCTCCTCTGGGCCTGCCTATAATTACTACAACTAGCGTGGACCAACTCGACTTGGGGCGCACATTGGTGGCTAAGGGCCATGTCAGAGAGGGGCCGAGCAGAGCCAGGAGCATGGAGCTAGCCTCGATCTCAGAGGCGGGTGGGATTTATAGTTGTGATGGCACTGGAGGCTACCCGACGAAGTTTCCACTAGACCGCCATTTGTTTGAGTTCATCAGGAACTTCATCCCATATGGCAGGGAGGAGGGAGACTCCAGAGTTGCTAGAGAGCGCCGCCGACTGGAGCGGACGATTCTAGTGGGCAGGGACAGCCTGCATGGGGTCACTCTCTATGGATACCCGAGTTTCTCACTGAACTACTAGAGGCAGTGTCAGTTCCCTAGTGCTGAGTGCATGGGTTTCGACAGCAGGGTGAACCAGTTCGGGGTCCGTGTCAGAGCACTGGGTCTCGCACCCTGGGACTTGTATGGCCATCACCGGGCAGAGACAGAGGGTACTCTGGGGTTGGTGCTGGAGCCGTCAGGGCTGCAGTATGCTGGAGAGGGCTACGACGACCACAGCCTTCTAGATGGAATTATGCGGCAGACAGTCGTTAGCTGGTATGGCCGCTGGGCGGTGATCCCCTCGCACACGTACCATCAGGGAGCTACAAAGTGGCTGATGGGGATCGTACATCATTACCGGGTGCTATTAGACAGAGTCAATATCAGATATGCAATGACAACAGCATTGTACGGGTACCCGTGCTATGCGGGGTTGCTACAGGCGTTGGTGGAGCGCTTTAACCAATGATGGAACATGGTGGTGACAGCTGAGGGAGAGACCTCACTGGATTTGTGGTATATGTTCAGGATTTCTGGGCTGCTGATCAACGGTGAAGGATACGAAGAGGTAGTGCTGGATGACCTCCATCGTAGCCACACGAATGGACAGGGGCAATACCGAGTTTCTCACAGCTATCAGTACCTACTGAAGACCTTAAGGGATTTAGCTCTGGCTGGGAGAGAGCGAGCTGCACAGACTCCCAGGGTGTCGCGGAATGTGTGGGTCCGTCACTTCTACAATGAGCCCTTCTCTTTTTATCAGGAGTTCGCGAGAGACCAGACCCCTTGGGAGGAGTACATCGATGTGGAGCTGCAGTTCTGGACGTACTCGTGGTACATCTACCTGCCACGGGAGGGGTGGAACCCCCACGGGCTGCTGGACGTGACGCACCTAGTAGCTTACTTGGCATACTGGCTGGCGACCTTTGTAGTCCCGCATGGGGAGGACGGTTTGCTGAGGATTGAGTTACTGTGGCCTACGTGTTTGCTAGTAGAGGGACGGAGGCTGGCTTTAGCTCCTGCAGTGTTGGCCAATATTTGTCAGGGGCTGGGTGTGTTTGGCAGTGCACCCGGCACCATGTGAGAGGAGCTTGCTTCTGTCGACCCACTACCTCAGCGTGTGGGTCGGGTTGCTATTTCCTGGACTGATGACACGGGGGGCAGTGGTGAACCAGGTGGCACCCCTACTGTTTAGTTTCACCGGCCAGCCAGACGGGGATGCCATTACCCAGCTAGAGGGGGTGAGTGATGAGTGTTCATTTCTTTATGATAATTCACATCACATACATCATTTCATATGCCCTGGGTGTCATTGTTATATTATTATCTGTAAAAAGTTTTGCTGTTGTTTATTTATTTATCACACGAGACAGTAAAAGATCAGATTTTTTAATTCCATTTCAGCCTTCTGTGGGACAAAGAAGGCAGTTTCGGTTTCAGTGTCGGTTTCGGCTGGGTCCGAAACCAAATAAAATATTATTTCTTGGCCAACTGTAGGGCGTCCGGTTTCGGCCGGTTAGTTTCGGATCGTTTTGGTCCGAAATCGATACGTTTCGGCCGAAATTGCCATCCCTGCTGTGGGATGGTTTGCCTACTTAGTCCGACTCATATGAGTTGACTTGTATCTGGGCTGGACTGAGTTGGCTGAATCACCCCAAGTTGGCCTCTACTTGGTCCTAGACGTATTGAGCAGGCCCGATCCAATTCATATCTGGGGTGGACCCAGTTGATCCAGCCTGCCAAGTGGCGAAGTTGTTCTATGGGTCTAGTTCTTTAATGATTTTTTATTAAATGCTTTGTGCCTGGACAAATTCTGTGTTATTCATATTGTAATTGACAGGTGGATTGGTGAGAGCAATGAGCAAAATGAAGTTGGGCATATGATTGTGCCTAGGATACCAGCTGGTGTTTCAGGAACTGCATTAGCTGCTTCCCTTCTTCGGAATGGTTGGAGTGTAAGTGAACACAATGTTTCTTTTATGCTGAAGCTCAGTTTAATGGGGGCATGTTTATGACCGTTGATTTTTTTGTTAGCTTGCTAAAATGTACGAGAAGTATCAAGAGGCTGCTGATGGTTTGAGGCATGAGAGGTGGGAAAGGAAGCATTCTGAAGCCATTTTAGAACGGGTACTCTTTTGGGTCTTGCAGTTGGTGTTTGTTTTCTTGTTGGGCTCTACTATTAGCATTACCTGTCATGTTTACCTTTTTGTATGATGGCTGCCATATCAATTAGGCTAATATGCTATGTAGTAAAATGTGAAAGTTGAGCAAGGCTGCTACTGCTCATATTGCCTCTTTTTGGAAAATCATCATAAAAGAAATACAGAAGAGGAAAGCAAAGCAGACACCTAGAGGAAGGACATGAGAGGGATGACAGGCTTTACTGCAACAATTAGAGATGCACTGATCTCCAATTGTTGTCTAGAGTGTGCAATTCTCCTACATTGTGACTCAGCTCTTTGGATTCATTGTTTTCGGTTCGGGTTCCACCTGATGTACATGCGTCTCATCCTCTTGCAATCAGCTCCTCCCTGTCCTTCGTGATCGTGCTGAAGATGCTACTCCATTATGCCTGCATATGCTCACCCTATTTCTATCTTCTCTTGTAACTTCATAAGCATTGTTCATCCATAACTCTTTTTTCTCTTTTAGTGTGTATTCTCTTAAGGATTTTCTATTGTAACCCCACTACAACTTGTTTATCCTCTAGTTTCCTTGCCCACCAATGACGAGCCTTCTTCATCTTCTTTATGGTGTCTTCTTAAAGTTTTCTGTCTCTACCAACCCTTTTCAGTCTGTCAACTAAACATTTGTTTAGTATATGCAGATTCTTGCTTACTTGGGCTCCAAGGGTGAGTGGATGTTGGACAAGAGGGGAGGCAAGTGGATGATGCCCATGAGCAAGGTTGGCCGGCTCGGCGGACCGGATTGACTTGGTGCGGCCCAGATTCAGTATGAGTCGGTTTGACTCGAACCGTCTTGGACCGACTCGGGCTGATTTGACCATCTTGGTCTGGCCCAGATACGGTATGAGTCACCCAAATTGGCCCAAGTGGGCAAACCTTGCCCGAGAGAAGAATGGAAGAGAGAGAGATGGGGAGGAGAGGGAAGCCATGAAATGGGTTAGATGGGAGGAGAACAGATGCCCACAATGATTCCAAAGGGGCCACTTAGTGGCAAGTTGTGTAGGTGTCGTCATGTTCAGGGCCTTGGCCATCACACGGATGAATGCTTCTTGGGAGATGTAGAGGGATAGATCTTCATGAAGAGGAGATTGGTTAGGTTGTGGGTGTAGCTTGCAGGAATGCCCTTGTGGCTGAGGAAGGGACCATGATCTCCCGATAGAGGAGATTCATAGGGAATAGGTGTAGTGACTTATCCTCTCACATGGCCCTTAGACCTGTTGGTGGGAATATGCTGCTGCTGGAGATTGTTGGAGCTTGGAGACCAGATTGGGAGGAATTGGCTACTGGACTTTGAGGAAGACAAGCGGAGGTAGCTTTCACGGTTATGTGCCAAAGCAAAGAGATATCAAAGGGGGTTCATATGAGGAAAGAGGTTGTTCTGGTGGGAAAATGATTCATGGTCAGCTGAGGTATTGAAGGTATGGAGATCTTTGGCCTTCTGCATTTTGTGGATAAGGTAAGCCATTTTGCAAGCAGTTGCGGAGGTCGGCCATGATATAAGGGAAGGATGAGAAGTCTGAGCATATGAGGCTGCTCAGAGGAATGGCCCTGGTTGCAGTGCAGGGGGGAGCCTGGTGCCATTAAAGGCTAGGGTTGCACAATTGGATCATACCTTGGGATCGGGGGACCCAATCTGGTCCAGTTCAGGATTGTGGTTTCCAACTGATTCTGGTAGCTCTAGTTTCTCCCCCGTTTCACTTTTAGTTAAAGGGGCGATTGGATTCTCTCCCATGAATTTTGGCCAATCTTTATTGGAGTTGACCAATCTGGATTGGGATTGACTGATTCCACAAACCATTTAGTGCCTACCGTGAGTCAACCCCCTCTATTTTTTTGAGGTTTGCATTTTCTTTTGTGAGAGGTGTGGGGAGAGGAGAGAGAAGGCCCAAGATGAGGTCACACATGGCCTCATAATGCCGGAGAGGAAATGTTGGTGTAGGGGGTTGCTGCACCCTTTTATTTTTCTAGATTTAATCGAGACTATGCAAGGACATAAATAAAAGTAAAAGTACATAAATACAAAAATAAAATGTGGACTCATGGGCTCGATTCCCATCAACTTGCTTGCTAGGTCCGAGGGTCTTCGATCTTGTGGCTATCACTCTCAATATGGTGTCACATCACCGCACCAGATTTGTGATCAAGAAAACTTTCGCTTGGTTGTTCTTGAGCTGCAATAGATTAGATTTCTTGTGTGCTAATTCACTAATAATTTTCTCCTAAAAAAAGAAATTTGTGTATATATATATAGTGCAAACCCTTTATTTTTAGATGCGAACTAGCACATTTGTGTTCGGCGTTAAGTGATGAGCTAACACCCTTTTTTTGTCTAACACGAATAGGTGAGTTTACACCTCGACGAGAAGCTGTGTTTGAGATGAGTTAACACATCGATATCTAGCGTGGAGAGGTGGACTTGCACGTTGGTATCTAGCGGTGTGCGACGTAAACTAACACCTCGATGTCTAGCGAGGATCACAATGAAAATTAAGTCTAAAGAGTTCTTGGGAGACATACAAATGAAAATTAAGGGAGGGACTGTGCCGAGCCGCTATAAAAATTACCGCGTCTCCTCGTGTGATTATCTCCTTAATTATATTCTTCCTCTCCCTTCCTCCTACGTGCACTTGGTACATTCTAATAGCACGATTGTGTGATTAGTTTGATTTGGCACGATCTGATTCCAAAGCCTAACTAAGTCAGTCACTCCCCTCCTTTTGCTCATGAGTTGGCCTGAATGGGGGCAACAAAACTGGATGCCTATATTTGCTTTCAATTCCTACGCTCGAGATCCTACACCTACTGCCAAAGTTCTCCTACATACAAACATACACGGCGTGGCATCAAACAGTCACACGAGGACATGCATCGCGCAACTGGACGGATCTAATCGACGCGGTCTGCCACGCACCGTGCAGCCAGCCAAGCCAGTGCCACTGTGCACAACTCCCTTCCTGTTCCCTCCTTCGTCGCGCCCCTCCGCCTGCCCAACCCAGTATTTAAACGAGCTCTCCCGCATTGGGGAGCACCCGTTGTAGCTTCGGGCAGCTGGGTGGCATGTCGGAGTTTGCAGGGGAGTTCACCATCTTTAGGCCCCCCGTATCCGTCGGGGGGATGGATACAACAGCGATGGGGTTTCTGGATGGCTTCCCAGAGCTTAATGCCGGCGCCATGGCGGATGACAGCCCCGGTCTCGGCCTAGGCCTGCTGGGTTTCTCCGGCGTCGACGGCTTCTTACCACCGCAGCCGGAGTTCCCGGTGGGGGCGTACGTGGGTGACTTGCCGGGTTTTCTGCCGGTGGAGTGCCCCGCTCCGGCGCCGGTGGAGCCGACCGCGGCGGCCGTGAGAGAGGAAAGCCGGACAAGTAAGAGGAGGAGGGCGGTTGCAGCGTCGGATGGGGCAGCCTCTGTGAACAGCTCCACCGCTGTCTCGGGAAGCGGTATCAGTGGGGAAGAGAAACCCAAGAAGAAAGATGTGAGTTTTCATCTCCCGCTGCCTTCAATTTCTTCTTGGCATCATTGATCAGCAGCCGCAATTCTTTTCTTTCTTTCTTTCTTTCTTTTTCATCAGATGAGAGTCTTTTTTTTTCATGAGAAACACGACACTGCTGTGTCTCTGTGTATGACCATGTCTTGCTCTTGGGCTCCATTCCATCATCTCTTCCAGAGTTCAAGCAAGGGGAAGAGAGGGAGCTGCAGTGGGAAGGACAAGGCGATGGTGCCCAAGGAGGTGGTTCATGTCAGGGCAAGGAGAGGCCAAGCTACTGACAGCCACAGTCTAGCTGAAAGGGTAAGGTTTGCCACACTCATAATAACTCAAAGAACAAACACACTGATCCTGTTCTACCCCTGTATTGAAGTGATGCACACTGCCCAGTTCTCTTTCACATAGCCAGCTTCATCACTGGTGCACACAGCAAGGGACACAGTATTCCGCATATCTTATCTAAACCATGCTTTGAGGCCATTGGCCTTTCGATTCCTGTTTGTTTTGAAGTCATTTTATCTCTTGTTGATGTGGTCCTACATCATGGCTCAGGTGAGAAGAGAAAAGATAAACGAAAAGATGAGATGCTTGAAGGACCTCGTCCCTGGCTGCTACAAGGTACTGCTGAATCTGGATCCATTGTTTTGGTCTCATCATGCCTTTTGTTCCTTCCTCCGTGAATTCCAAGAAGCATCGGCCTCTTGATAACTCTCTGCGAGCTCGCTTTACACTCACCCTCCACATCTGGGTCTTGCACAGGCGATGGGGATGGCAGTGATGCTCGACGAGATCATCAACTACGTGCAGTCGTTGCAGAATCAGGTGGAGGTGAGATCTGGGCGTGCATTCTTTCTTGTCCCCCGGGGTGGTGGTCTTGATTCATTGCATTGGGATTTTGGGATCCTGTCATGGGCCCTGTATTTGCTTGTGATTATTATTGGATATATACCAGTGTTTGCTCATGATGGTCTGTTTGCTCACGATGGTCTCTTCTCTACAAGTGTGATTATTATTAGATATATACCAGTGTTTCTAGCGTTTTTCTTTTCTTTTCACTTCTCTTCCTTCTTTCCTCTCTGTGGGTGCTCATACAATTCCAGCAGTGTTCTTCTCTCTCACTTGGCTCGCAGTGGCCAAGTACTACTGTTCATGTGTTGGTTTGCTGACTGTTGGGGTCCCCTCTTCTACAGTTCCTGTCCATGAAGCTTTCGGCGGCGAGCGCTGTGTACGATTTTAACCAGGACTTGGATCCTTCGTTGGTGATGCCTCAGTTGCTGCCAAGGGTGATCCTCTGTTACTCTTCACGATCTCTTCATGTGATCATGTCCCCATTGGGAGCAGGGAGTCACATCCCCGCAACCAACAGTTCTGCAACTGCAACAGCAATTCTACGAGGCACAGAAACTTCAATTCCCAGGAAGCACCAGCTCCAGCACAATGCCTCCACCACAGCAACCTCCTCCTTCAACCCCTCCTTGTTGATGCCAAAGGGGGAGACAAGTCAAGTCCTGTTACAAGCTTGGAAAATCCTTTCACTTAGCATCAGGCATAAAGATTTAGGCATCTGGTTAGGTCATGCATAGTCTTTGATGAATGTATATAAAACTCTGTTCTTTTGAATGAAAAGTTTATTTTGAAATGCCTTAAATGCTTATGAATGCTTGTAAATAATGAACCATGATTGTCATCATCAAAAAGGGGGAGAATGTTGTGTCCTCTGGTTTTGATGATAACAAATTACAGTTCATTATTGG
Source organism: Amorphophallus titanum (assembly GCA_024336825.1). Taxonomy (NCBI): domain Eukaryota; kingdom Viridiplantae; phylum Streptophyta; class Magnoliopsida; order Alismatales; family Araceae; genus Amorphophallus; species Amorphophallus titanum. The sequence continues at coordinate 3,724,074 of JANBPO010009603.1, forward strand.
ACCGCGTGGTGTGATTAATGATTTTGGTTATGTTGTGATTAGGACAAGCTCAGGTGAAGGACTTTCAGGTGTCGACCTGTCATCTGGATGTGTCGACACTTCATGAAGAAACCAACTTAGAATCGTTTCTATCTGGGTTCTGTCATGAGGCAAGTGTCTACACCTCTGAGCAACGTGTCAATACCCCAAGAAGTAATCCATCTTCAAGCCATTTCCGTCTAGGTTCTAGATTGACCAAAGTGTCCACACCCTGTGTGAAAAGTGTCGACACTTCGGTTCCAAGAAGCAAGTCTTACTTCCTTCAAGCGCGATGTCTCTACACGAGCAAGTAAAGACTCCACCTGTCTAGCTTGGAAGCCATGTTCCTTGAAGATTCAAAAGAGAAGTGTCGACACCTTGCCTAAAAGTGTTGACACCTTCATGTTCACCTAGAACAGATTTGGATACCATCACGCCCGCGTTTCAAGATCCGGAACTGGTCTTGGAGGATTCGTTCACTACGAAAAGCCTTCTAGGAGCTCACTTTGTCAGTAGATGTGATAGACTAGCAGAGACATCCTCTGAGATGTTGACACCATTGCAGACGTGGTTCCCTACCTACCCATGTACTAGCTAGCCGGTAGAAAGAGATCAGTGGGGCTGAGGAAGCAAATCAAATAATGGGGATGTGACATCCTAGGTTTAGCATCTGCAGGGGGACAAAGCAAGGGATGTCATGAGCCACTGATAGAAAAGAGGGCGGGAACTCTAGTTTGTGGCGCGACGCACAGAGAGAAGAAAGAGGTGAGAGCATGAAGAAGCGGGCTTTACAAGACATCTCCTTCCTGGTGTTGCTGTAGGGATGACAATGCAGCAGGTAGTCTTCTTCATCTCAAGAGGTCTCACAGCAAGAAAGAGAGCATCTGCTGAAGCTTCATCTGGTGTCCTTGAAAGATGAAAAGCTTTGTCATCATTTCCTCTTAAGATCGTGCTGAAGAACTAGGAAGAAGAAGAAGAGAACTCAGGCGTCATCCAGTTCTCTACCAGACAAGAGTTTTCTCTCCCATAGAACTTCATAGCCATACTCTGTCTAGTAACACTTTTCAATTTTATTTTTCTCAAAATAAATATTCTTACATTGTTCCCTACCCGCGAATAGGAAGACAGATGGTGTGTTCACCAGTCTGTGGGGTTTAGGGCTGTGTACCCTCATGCTGTGTGGCAGTGGAGTTGAGAGAGTTTTTCTGTCTATTGGAAGCTGTGAATCAGCGGTAGTGCCTTTGCACTAGTGAAGCCTAACTTGGTTGAAGTGAGGGGTGGACGTAGGTCTCTGGATAGAGACCGAACCACCTTAAAATCTTGTGTTCTTGTGGTTTGCATTCTATCGTGTTGTGTTGATAGATGCTTGCTTAGGATCGCAGTGATCTTTTCCTTGCATCTACCCCGCTAGCTTGTTTGTGTTCCTGCTCTACTGGTATAAGTTTTTATTTAGGTGTTATTTCCACAAAGAAGGGGCTGATCTATTCACCCCTCCCCTCTAGATCCGCCTATCACTACTCCTCATGTGGTATCAGAGCCAGTCTCTCTGTATGTGGTCTAACGACCTTGAGAGAACTGGTGATATGGCGACTAAGAGTCCTATGGCTGAAGGGCATTCCATAAATAGACCTCCCTTTTTCACTGGGACCAACTATCCTTACTGGAAAAATCACATGCAAGTTTTTATCAGAGCCCAGGATCATGAAATCTGGCGAGTGATCAGCAAGGGTCTATTTGAGCTGCCTGCAGATGAGGACACATGGACCAAGGAGCAGATCAGGAGATCGACACTGAACTGGGGTGCCAAGCACATAATGCAGTGCTCCCTTCATCCAACAGAGTTCTCAAGGGTGTCAACTTACGCCATTGCAAAAGAAATGTGGGACCGCCTTGAGGTAATATATGAAGGGGGACATCAGGTACGTACAACTAAAGTAAACTTGCTGGTGTCTGAATATGAAAATTTTAGAATGAAATCTGAAGAGTCCATTTCAGACATGTATGCTAAGTTAACCGTGCTCACTAATGGCTTGACTGAGCTAGCTAAGACCTATTCTGAGCAGGAGATTGTAAGAAAGATTCTAAGATCACTAACCCCTGCTTGGCATACAAAGGCCACAGTGGTTGAAGAATCAAAAGATCTGGCAACTATCAAAGTGGAGGAATTCATAGGGTCCCTGATGACCTATGAGATGAATCTGAGGAACAAGGAAGCTGAAATGAGTAAGTAAAAGTCTCTGGCTCTCAAAGCTGGGCCAAGCACCAAGGACTTATCTGAAGATGAAGAGCCTTCAAGTAGCAACTCAGAAGAGGATGAGGTTGCTATGTTGACAAGAAAGTTTAGAAAATTTTTAAGAAAGGAAGGTACAAGCTTCACAAAGAGGAAGCCTTAGGTAAAAAGAAATTTTAGGCCAAGACCTGAAAATACTAAGAAGTTTGACAAGCTTGTCTGTTAGCTGCTAGAGAGCATGTGTTAGGATCCTAGCTCGTCAATCAAATCAATCATCGCTGCGAGAGAGAGAGCGAGACCTATCTCGTGACCTGACCTGGGCACGAGAGTGAGCTTGACCACCCTTGACTCGCTACTGATTTCTCAACTGTGCAAGTCCAACGCTTCCCTCGTTAAGGGATGAACACGAGCTTGCTAGAGTCCTAGTGTGTATTTCAAATTGGCGTCTAGTCAGTGTCGAGTCCCGCATCAAATTGGTATCAGAGCGAGGTTGAGTCTAGGGTAGTCCTTGCATTAGTCTTTGCATAAAATAAAACAACAAAAAGGGGTCTCAAAGCATGGTCTAAGTCGAGTCTAGGATCATCATTATTTTAAAACAAAACAAACTGTTTTGGTTTGCATCCCAATACTCCAGTATATCAAAAGACGTTACTCAAAAGGTTAGGCTACGCCTATCCGGAAGGTAGCCCCTTACGTCGAGGCGGACCTTCGGGTTATTGCCTCCGCCACGTACTGGAAGTTGGGCTAAGTCTAGGGTCTCGAGTCTAGAGTGTCTTGTTGTAGTCATCATTTGCATGCCCACTCGTCGAGGTACACAGTACTCACCACCACCACCACCCATGGTCGAATCCCGAGACCATAGTCCCGATGAAGTGGCCGCAATGTTCCAAGCCCTTATGGGACAAATGCAAGGGTTGACTACACGTATCAATGGGTTGAATACACACATGGACGTGTTAACTACATGGGTAGATAGGATGGATTGGTTGAGTACCCGGGTGGATGGCATAGGCACACACCTAGAGGAGAGGATGAAGGCCTTAGAGGATAGGGCCGAAGGGTCAGACCAGTCCATTCAAGGTCTGGTCAGGAGAGTAGCCACCTTAGAGAGAGCCCCAGTCGAGGCACCCCCCACACTTACACATGTTCAACAGGAGCCAGTTCAACAACTTGCTGCTCCAAGGGTTCAAGGGGTAGAAGATAGGAGGCGTCCAATCCCCGAGGTGCATGACTATGAGTCTGATAACGAGCATAGGGGGAATGGTCGTGACTGTCGTGCCCCACGGTAGAACCATGACCAAGAAGAGGACGAGCGGACCCTACGGACCGTTCGTACGAACCCTCCCACATTTGATGATTCCATGGCTATGGAACCCAAGGTCTATTTTGATTGGGAGGCCAGCATGGATCGGTACTTCGATTGGTACGACATGTTGGACCGTCGAAGAGTCTGATTTGCAACCATGAAGCTGATAGGGCAGGCCCAAACATATTGGAAGAACGTGGAGAGCCTATTATTTCACCAGATGGAACCACTGATTCATACATGGGCCGAGATGAAGGAAAAGCTTCAGCTAAAGTACCTTCCTACCACCTACCGACAATGACTCATAGATAGGTGGCAGAATCTCAGCCAGGGAGATCAATCCGTCTCCGAGTACATCGCAGAGTTTGATGAGTATTTTCTACAATGCGGTGTCACGAAAGAGAGTGCCATGCCTATTTCTCGCTTCTGTTGTGGTTTACGGCCACACTACCAGTATGAGCTTTTTCGCCGCAAGACTGCAACCCCAGAGGAGGCATATTAGGTTGCCCTTGAGTTAGAGCAATTCGAGGTTGAGTTCAAGCCTACACAACGAGTGGGACCCTTCCCTCATCGTGGGGTTGAGCCTCATGGTTCATCTGGCCCATATCCGAGACCCCCTATGGCACGGCCTCAGGATCCCGCCCGTCAGGAGCTATACGCTCCAAAGTATCACACTCCCTACCCTAGGGTCCTACCTCTACCTCAACCACTGACACCCATTGCCCATCCACCAGCACCCCTTGTCCATCCACCGGTAACCATTACCCGTCCACCGGCACCCATTGCTCATCTGTCGGCACCGACTCCTCCACCCCTGTTGCCTACACCCACTGTCCGATGGGAGGATAAGGGTAAGGGCCCTCTTATCGAGCCTAGTCGGTCCCGACAGCAGTGTTTTAGCTGCCAAGGGTTTGGCCACTATTCGGCCCAATGTCCCACCCGCACATCACTTGTCATTGGGCACACGCAGGTCGGGGAAGCCTCCGGGCTTGTGCCTGTCAGCTATGAGGCCGATCAGGAATTAGCTGATGAATTCTTTCATGAGGAAGCAGATGCCCAGGGGGATCCTTCGGACCTCCCCGATGCCCAGTAGCCATCCAGGATCACCACCGCATTAGGTATGAGCCGAGAGTTGTGTGTGTGTGTCTTTGTCTTATTCTTTATTCGGTCTTGTCGAGTGTTGTCAGTTGCATAGTGAGTCTATATATGTCGAGTCGAGTCTATTCCGTGCAAGCTCTGGTAACCGTCCCTTTTGAGTATGAGGCAAATCGGACCATATGCACACGTTGTAGGCTTGCTAGCGGATTATGGGTTTAGCTCCTCCTCAGTGTATCGGGTCTAGTCACCCACGGGACCCAGTAGTGAATCCTAGTGAGTCATTGAGCCATCTCCATCCCTTGTGAGTGACACCACCCCCAAGCGTCCACTTCTAGCCTTGTTACCCCAGTAGCGTGAGCAGATAGAGCATATATTGGGCGAGTAGGTAATGACTACCCGGGTGGGATATATTGACGGTCTCTGGTTCGATGGAGGGGACGGCCCGCGTCCGATGACATTGGGTTCTACTGGAGTGATAGCATGCCCCTCTTACTCGATGGGGTCGAGTTCTTCCCACTCGGGGAGAATTGATAGGAATCAACTCCAGACAATATTATTTTTTATTTACATTTATGTCCCTCAGTTTGTATTTATGTTCTTGCATAAATATGTTTGTAATTATAAGGCTTTGTAAGCCAAGTTGTCAGTCCGTAGAAGTCCTTGGGTTTATTTGTAAAAGGTCAGTAGCATCTCTTGTAAACATATTGCACAAGTTAATGAAGGAATTTTGAGAGAAAATTGTGTAAGAGAGTGATTCTCTTTCCCCCTCTTGGGTGTAATGCCCTAGACCCCAATCCTATGATAGGATTTCCTTGGCATGTGACTCGCCCCCCTATCTTCCCTTTCCTGCTGGTATCTAGTCCTAGAAAACTTCTCAGAGGTGATCCTACCAGTAAGGAAGAATCCAGCGCTGGTTTCGTGTCAATCGGAGTTCGGGATTGCCGGCAACAATTCCGACGGTGAAGTCACGCAAGCCTGTCCGAGCCTGCTATCCCAGATCCTCAGTTTCCTGATACGAAATTCCTATGGATCTACTCTCATGTATTTTGGAATTGAGCTCCTGATGGGTCATAGGATTTTATGTCCTCTTAGTGTTTCTGCCAAGCTCGTGTCGTTCTGAGGTCTGTGCTGGTTGTAGCGGAGATTCTTGTGGGACTGCACCGACCACCCTATGCAGATCCAACCCAGAATCAGAGGTGACTTGCAGAAGCTTCCTTGCCCTCCTCTTTGCAGATCTGACCAAACCCCTTGTCAGATCCTTCCTCCAGACGATGCCAATGAACTGTAATAAACGGTGAACCATTCGGGCACCGAAAACTATTTTTCCTATAATTCTTTGTCTACCTATGCAGTTCTATGTAAGCAGAACCTGAGGCTTAGTACAGTCACTGCCACGCCCAGATCTGACTAGATCTGATCGCTCCGTTTGGAGCAGGCATTCTTCGTCCTGTCGCCAACACTCTCCAAAAAATGTCACCCCAATTGGACGTCGGATCTTGGCATACCGGTCTCCGCAAGTCTACTGCGTCAGGTGACCTGCGCGGGCAGAACCCAGTCGGCTTCCATTCTGCTTACCCGATCGGCCCCGACTCGCCTCCTTCGCCTCCTGCGAGTGCGACCCATCAACCCAAGTCCCAGCAACCCCAAATTTATGTTTTTAGCCCTTTACCTCCCTGTATGGAGTGGACATCATGTTCTGAAATTGTTCGGTTACTAATTGTGTGTTTTGGGGTTGTCGGATTCGGCTGGGATTTCTTCCCCACATGCTAGTCGTGGAGGTACGCGCTTCAGTCCTACACTCACATTGCTTATTTATTATATTTTCTATCATGCTGCGTTTGTGAGAATAGGGCTGATAGCTAGTTTCAAATCTCTGTGGTTGTGAGTTGTGAGCGCCCGTTCCATAGGCCCAGTCGAGCATCGAGCCCGAACTGGAAACCCTTAGGCGACAGTAGTTCCTTAACCGCTGTGATCCCATGTTTCCCTCGCAAGGGACGATCGTCGGGCTAGCTAGAGTTCTTGTTGAGAGACGTCTCCACCCGGAGGATGCCACGGTAGTCAGCCGCTCGACTTACCTTAGTGAGCTAGTGTTGGCCGCACTTTGAGTTGGTCGTACGTCTTAGCCCTGTCGTGTCACCCGTCCCGCATTACAGGGTCTAGTGAGTTGGGGCTCGTGCCGCTTGAGGTGAGGTCTTCTTTTGCATATGGCTTTCTTTGCGCCTGCCATCATTTGTTAGCAGGAGATTTGGCATTTTTATTACCACCTCCTTCATGCTTAATACTCCCCTTCTTTGTATAGGGGCCTGTAGTCTTGGTGGGACTGACGCTACCGGTGGTGGGAACCATGGCTAGTTTCTCTCCTTTCCAGTCTAGGGCCATAGCTTTTACTCCCGTCATGGGTACGGCTCCCGTGCTGAGGCCGATTGCTTTGAAACTCCTGGGTGGGTTGGTCTCGTCACTAGGCTTTGGCCAGCCCTCTACTGAGCAGCTTCAACTCCAGTCAGTGGAAGCTAGGCTAGAATTTGTTGATACTGCTTCCACTGATGCGTCAACAGTTGCCGAGCTCAAGGAAGCATATGGTGATACTTCCATACTGACAATCGATGCCGGGGATGAGCCGGGACAGGCGGCCCAGACAGGGCAATATGACAAATTCATCTCTGATGGTGGAGATTTTGAAGAAGGGACAGTTGGTGAGTCGACTGCCCTGATGCTTATGGCCGGTGCCGAATCAGAAAAGATGTCACAACTGAAGCAGCCCGTGTCATTCACTTTGGCAGATGAGGACCCTGGAGGTCAAGACTTTGACCCCTCCATAGAGGTCGAGGTCGAAGCCCCAGTCTCGACAAGTACTGAGCCCATTGAGCAGCCTGAGAAAGAGCCAGCGGAACCATACTCTTTATTGACTTCATCTTCTTCTCAGCCTGCTAAAGACATTTGGGCCGAAGTCTATAACAGGGTAGAGTTTCATCTCCCTGACATGCCATCACTTGGCTTGCAATCATTTAAAGTGCCGGTGTGGCTGAATTTAGCGATGCTGAAGCAGGCTGTGCTGACTAGCTGAGACTTATCCTATGCATAGCTGAAGGGGCTAGTAGAGCCTATGTCTCACACCATCATGGCTTTTGGGTGCTCTATGCAAAATTGGACGCCTCGGGTGACCTTATTGCTCAGGTATGTAAGCCGACATGAATTTATTGATCATGGCTTGAGGGATCAACTGGCCGCCCTAAAACTCCAGAGGAAGGAGGGCCTTGTTGCACTGCAAGCGAGCACCGAGACCGCCAGCCGATAGAGGTTCCTAGCCGAGGGAGCCACCGGTCAGATTTTAATGCTGGAGGAGCGGACTTCTCAACTTTGTGCTGAGTTGGCCCAAGCTGAGGAGGATCTGGTGAATGCCAGGTGGCTACAGATACAGAGTTTAGATGAAGCCGCACTGGCAAGAGGGAGTGCTAGCTCCATTCAGGACGAGCTACTGAAGCTGGAAGCCAAAGAGCATCGACTACAAGACCTAGTTGATCATCCTTCTATCAGGCTTATGGAACTTGAAGATCAGCACCATGATTGGACGTCAGAGCTAGGCGTACGCTATAGAACAAGCAAGCATAGTTCGGCAGTTTGGTTTCCCCTCCCCTTGATCCCCCCCTCCTGCGCAAGGGTAGTGCATGTAATGGTTTGCCCATCCCCGTGATCCCCTCATTGCGTGGAGTGTAGTAATTGTAATAGCAGGGATCATCGCCGAGCTTCCTCGACGCAGCGTGTCCACCGGGTACGCACGCTCCCCGGTTCGCCCTCATCTTTGACCGGAGCCGGTCCTTCGGATGGGCTAGGTACGTACGGCTGTCACTCCAAATTGCTTGCTTAGTATTAGTTCCAACTGCAGTGCCCGTGAGAAGAGTGCCCGATCTAAACTTCTACTTTTTCGAGAGTACTTGCTACCGGTGAGAGAGCGACCATTTGAACTGACCCCCCTCGGTATCGGTCCACCCGATTGAATCCGGTGCCCACGACCTTGTTCCCCGGGTGGTTCACCACCACTCTCCTCGCTACTGGGACCGTGTTTGACCCTCTCGCGAGCCACAGCTCACCGATCCGTCACTACGAGTCCCGAGTGGAGTCCGCAACGCACGTGAGTGTTTGCCTTGTCAACTAGACGATTGTGCTCATTGCTTGCTGGCTTAGGTCCCAGTGCCTCGAACGGGTTCGTCCCACATCACTTGACCCCGCTTTCAACAATTCATAGAATAGATGGCACCTCTGAGAGTGTTGGGATATGAATCTTCTGATGAATTGCAATCATCCAATCAATCCTCAGAGTTCTGTGATATTCTTAGGCGGAGGCATGTCCATGACGGCCTTTGCTTTATTAGGATCAATCTAGATCCCCAGTTTGCTAACTATAAAGCCTAGTAGCTTCCCTGAAGAAACTCTGAACACACACTTCTTCGGATTCATTTTCAGCTTATACTCCCTAGCTTTTTGCAGCACCTTAGCCAGAGTGGCGGGGTGTTCTTCTTTTGTTCTCGACTTCACCAAAATGTCATCCTTGTAAGATTCCTTATAAATGTGCATCATGTCGTAGAATATGTTCATCATCACCCTTTGATAGGTGGCACTCGCGTTCTTTAATCCGAACGGCATAACCACGTAACAATATGTGCCCCAGGACGTGATGAAGGAGGTTTTCACTTGGCCTTCCGGAGTGAGACAGATCTGATTATAACCTGAGTAACCATCCATGATGGACAATACTTCGAACCTGGCGGTATTATCTAGCAAGACATCTATGTGAGACAGCGGGAAGTCGTCTTTGGGACATGCTTTATTAAGATCCCTGAAATCTGTAGAAATGCGCACTTTTCCATCCTTCTTGATAACAGGGACAATATTCGCCACCACTGGGGATATAAGACAACTCTGATGAACCTGGCCTTGTATAACTTGTCGACTTCTTCCTTTATCCTTAAGGCCATGTGAGGGTGAAATCTTCTTAATCTTTGTTTAACGGGCGTTGCCCCTGGTTTAAGTACTAGTCGGTGTTCTACCAAGGAGGGGTCAAGACCCGTCATGTCCTCATAAGACCAGGGGAAAGAATCGCTATACTCTCTTAAGACCTTGATCAGATCTGCTTCAACTGCTGGAGGGAGATTAGCAGCAATGATAATGTGCCTGGGGTCATCTTCATTTCCAAAATTTATTTCCTTTGTAGGTTCATCCACTACGGAAGATGGCTCATCGAATCTCTTCAAGCCTTGAGCATATAAATCGACAGTGTCATCTACTTTGCTGTCCTCAGGATCGACTGGGTCCTTCTCATCCATGACTTCATAGACACCCAATCCGTCATCGCTCCACACCCCATCTTATTTTTCCTCATCATCTTCAATCATGATCACTGTAGCTATGAACTCTGGGCATTTCAAAAGAGCACGGCATCGCTGAGCTAGATCCTGCAAGAACCTATCAGGAATGGATTTAGAATGATGCACAAGCGGAGCAGCTCAGGCTTGGATGGGTTGGACGACCTAGAACAAGACCCTACTTCTCTAGACCTAGACCCTACTTCCCTAGACTCGACAGACCCTACATCTAACTTAGGAGAAAGCAAACCTACTGGAAGGGAAGAAGCAGGGGTCTCATGCCCCTGGGATGAGGATAGATCGAAGATAGCGTAATCTTCCACAAAAATCTCTATTTCAAAATTGACATTTTTTTTGGAGATTAGTGGAAATCATACAGCAAGAGGAAGAGGAGGAAGTGCCCGGGGGCAGAGAGATGGAAAGATTACGTCGAAGAAGGGATCAGAGGATCGGAACTACATTTTGGAAAGATCAGTAGGTGAATCAGGGGACCACCTGGATGTCAGATCAACCGGCGGGTAGCACCCGCATGGACAGTTGATAATGAGAAATTCAATCGACTTCTCAGGCCAAAGGGGAGGCTAGAATGCTGAAGGATCAACGAGAAGGGGTGGTGAACGGGGAATAAAGCTGAGCTGTTGAAGGAGGGTTTTTATCCGGGAAGGAGACCAAGTAAAAAGAATAGGTGAGCTCGACATTTCCCGTGGACAGTCAGCTAGCTTCTTTGGCTTCCGCTACACAAGCCGAACCTCCTAATTCTTCTGGCAATCTGACTCATAGAACAATCTAGCAAACGCTCAGCTGAAGTCGAGCATGTCATCAACTGGCCCCCTCGACAACAGAGGTGGCCCGACAACGGTGCAAGCTATGCTTTTCTTCTCTAACTGGGCTTGCTGTGGCTGTAAGGTTCCTAGCTAGAGGGGGCCTTTAACAAAATGCTGGTGGTAGTCCCACGTCATTGGCCCTGAGTCACCCAAAATTGATAATGCAGACTCTCGGTAGTCGAGACCTCGTCTATTCATTTTTCTCCCTTTGGGCACTAGTTTGGTCTGCCCCTGCTGATATAGCAAGCTCTCCACATTGCGCCAATAAGTTTGTGCTTGCCCTAACAGCTTCATTTTAGCGAACTTGACTCTTCGAAGGTCCGCCATCTCGAACCACTCGAAGAACCGGTCCATGTTGGCCTCCCAATCGAGATAGACCTTCGGGTCCAAGGACCCATCAAATATGGGAGGGTCTGCTAGCACAGTCCTAAGGACCCTATCATCCTCTTCATCCTTTGGCTGATGAAAGCCACGATGGCGTCGACCATACCCCTCATAGGCATTATCGGACCCATAGTCCTCTAGACCAAGGTCATAATATGGCGGCGCAATGGCCCGATGTGGGGCGGGCCGAGCGGTGGGTGCGGGCTAGTCCTGGACTGTGGGAGCGGGTTGGACTTGGACCATGGGAGTGGATTGGGCTGCCGCAGGAGCAGGTGTGGGTGGGCCCTGGGCAGCTCCGAGAGGATCTCCGTGTGACATCCTATCCAATCGACCGACCAGATCTTGGACAGATCTATCGGATGACTCCATGCGTTCCTCCATGGCGTTAAGTCGGCCATCCATATGGTCCACAAAGCTCCTAAAGGTCACCTCAGATTGGTCCATCCGGGCAGCGAGGGCCATTATTGCCTCGTGCAAGGAGTGAAAGTCTCCTAAGGTGGCATCCCGTGGGTTTGCCATAGATGTGGGGCGATGGTATTTGGTACATTGCCGGGTGGGCATGCAACGATAGAGGAATGAAAATGCAAATCATGACACTTTTTTTCTTCTTTTTTTCTTTTTTTTAAACAATGACTATCCTAGACTCAACCACGCTTTGATACCAATTTGATGCGGGACGGGTGACACGACCGGGCTAAGACATATGACGGACTCGATATGCGGCCAGCACTAGCACGCTAAAGGCAAGCCAGGCAGCTGACCACTGTGGTGTTCTCTAGGTGGAGACGTCTCTCAACAGAAACTCGCTCTAGCCCAACGATCGTCCCTTGCGAGGGAAATGTAAGATCGTAGCGGTTAAGGAACCAATGTCGCCTAGGGTATACAATTACAGCTCGGTGCTTGACTGGAGCTAAGGAATGAGCGGTCACAACTCACAACCGTGGCAAATTTAAGCTAGCTATCGGCCCTAATCTCACAAACGCATCATGATAGAAAATATACTAAATCAGCAAATGCGAGTAAAGGGAACGAGCACGTACCTCCACAACTAGTGCGTGGGGAAGAAATCCCGGCTAGATCCGACAACCCCGATACATGACAATGAAAGAATAATTTACAATTCACAAATTTCTGCCCACTCCTCGCAGGGAGATAACCGGCTACAATGCTGCTTCGGGGCTGCTGGAACTTGGGTTGACGGGTAGCACTCGAGGGAGCCGAGGGAGGGGGGTCGGGTCCGATCCGGGTGACGATCGGGTACCGGTCTGGTTCTGCCAGCATTGGTCACCCTACGCAGTGATCTTGCGGAGATCGGTACGGCTAGATCCGGCATCCTATATCGGTTCCATTTGTTGGAGAATGTCGGTGACTGGATGAAGAACGTCTGCTCCTAACGGCGCGATCAGATCTAGTCAGACCTGGGCGCGACAGTGACTTTTTGAGCCTCAGGTTCTGCTCACATAGAACTGCACAGGAAGACAAAGAATTATAGGAAAAATGGTTTACGATGTCGGAATGGGGCTTCGTTTGTTGAAGATCGCCGATGACATTTAGAGGAAGGATCTAACCAAGGGTTTGGTCAGATCTGCAAATAGGAGGGCGGGGAAGCTTCTGTGATGTGACACAACCTCAGACCTACGCAAACAAGCACAATTCGCAACCCGAATGGGCCGATAGTGGCGACCTACTCACCTAACACTCACCAAAATCTGGGGTGACTCAACGATGCTGAGGGGAGGATGTGAGGGCTGGTCCATTGCTGGTAGAGGGCCAGCAAGGCCAGAGGGTCTCCCAAAGGGTATGGGTAGTCTGATTCTAAGGGCCGACCCAGTGCGGAGGGCACGGGTAGTCACTCACTCCCATGGTGGTCACTCGGAAGTACGGGACTTGCGAGATCGGGCACTCTCTCTTACCAGCCAGTATAGCTAAGAGCTAATATTGATTGAAAAGCACTGAAATAAGAGCAAGGGAAGAATGCTTACTCGATCGATTTGAAGAAATTAGCCCCGACCGGAGACGTAGGCGAATGGGGAAGCGTGGGGTTTACCACATGCCGTGGCGAGGAAGCTTCAACCTGCTCAAACATTTACACCACTACGCCTCACATAGGAGGGGGAATCTTGGGGTGGGGGTTAATTTTATTACAACCAAAACTACCTCCACGCAGGGAGGGGCCTTCAGCTGGCCAAGCGGGGAGGGAAAGAAAAGGGTGAGGAGCTTCAATGGTCGGCGAAGTCGGTTCTATCCTCTTTCTGGAACAGGGGATAGGGAGGCAGTGTCGATGCCGCTATGACCACTCCCGAACTCCTCTTTCGATGAGACCAGCAGCAAACTCTTCGTACTTGGTCTAGGATGTCGCCTGAATTTTGGCGTAACTCCAGGTCGGTGGTGCCGGTCGGGGAAGAGCCTCGAACAGAGCCTCTGCTCCTGGGTTCTGACAGTTACAGGAACACGGTAGCAGCAATCTGAGGCCGTCACAAGCAGTCCCGAAATCCAAATTGAGCGCGGTAGGAGGCGTTGGAACCGTTGATGAGTCACCGTCGAAACGAGATCAACGAGAATGCCAGCTGATGTCGGGGTAGACCAGGCAGTCGAAAGAGTGACAGGGTGTCTATTCAGTCCAAGAGGGGACAGAACAGCGCACCCTGGGGAGAAAATTAAGAAGTTGCTGCTCCGGTCGCCAAATGGAGTCCCGCTTCTTGGAGGGGGAAGAAGACAATTTCTACTCATTTAGTCTTCATACTATTTGAGAGAACATGGTTATTAATAAATCTTGGGTTATTTCTATATTGCGTGCTCTGTCTGTATGTGTTGAATGCACTACGCTCTGATTGACTTGATCGTTATAGACATCGTCACGCCACTACCGAGTTATCTTCCGCGCTCGGGGTGTGACACCATGGGTACGCTCTTATCTTTGGGGAGGGATGGAAGAAATCTTGGTGGTAAGCTGAGCATAAGGGTAGAAGATTTTAGGGTTCGAATCCCTCCCATGACGACCCGGTTGGAGATTCGATCTGTTTTGCCGAGATTTTGTATCCCTCATCGAACCTTTATCCACTCTAGGCACACATATGATTGGGCCATACCGTCCCACGGGAAAACTGTACTGCCACTCTTGTCATGCCTAGCTTGACATTTTACTTTTCTTGGAGCAATTTGACCTTGCACTTTGTGCTTTGATGGACATTTTGGCTTTTGCCTTGACTTTTGCTCCTTTTCTTTGCTTGATTTTTCTTTTCTTTTTTGTTTCTTTTCCATTGTGGAATCAGGTCACAACGAACTGCCCCTCTTTGAGACCTCCTCTCGTTGGGGTGTTTAGGTTCGTCATCTCCCCCTAGTTCACCTCGTGCCCCTACGCCTAGTCGAAGAGAGAAAAGCAGGGACCATCACTTCCCCTGGGTATGGCCAAAGGAGAGACAGTGTCATATAGTAGAGGGAAAACCTGGCCAGAGTTGTCATGTAGTGTGTGATTGCTGCGCTTGGGATCCTCTTTTATGATCAAGGGGAGGGACACCTCGCTATAAGGTTGGCACTAACCTGACTCTAAGTATAAAAGCGCTTAAGATACAACCCATTCCACACGTGAGATAGCTCCTCACCTTTCGCGTTGACCAGACGATACACGTTCCTTAGATAAGCTTCTCTAACGATGAACGGCCCTTCCCAGTTAGGTTGCAACTTAGATCTAGGATCTCCGGACCTAATGAATTTACATTTCAAAATCACATCGCCTATTTGGAATTTGCGTTCAATTACCTTCATTTGAAAATAGCGTGAGACTCTCTTTTGAGACACATGATCAGCTGCATTTAGCCTCTTCTCGTCCAAGAGTTCTAACTGGACTAGCAACGTCTCTCGACGTTCATCGAGATTAGGTTCCTTATCGAGCTGCACCCTTAGGGAAGGGATCAAGATCTCATATGAGAGCACCGCCTCCATCCCGTAAGTGAGAGCATAGGAGGTTTGCCCTGTAGGAGTACGGATGGAGGTGTAGTAAGCCCATAGAGCTTCCACTAATCGCTCAGGCCAATCTAAAAATTTATGAGATTCACACATTTTCTTTATGATCTTAAGAAGGGTTTTATTAGTGGCATCGACTTGGCCGTTGTCTTGAGGGTAATATGGATATGAATGATGCAATGTAATATTGAACTTCTTATAGAGGTCTTGGAGCTCTTGCGAGATGAACTGGGGCCCATTGTTGGTGATGACGCTGCTTGGCACTCCGAACTGCGAGATGATATTCTTCATGATGAAGCGGCATATCGTAGTATCTTTGATCTCTACGTACGCTTCTGCTTCGGCCCACTTAGTGAAGTACTCAGTGGCAGTAAGGATGAAAGATTTTTGCTTGGTCTGAGAGTTAAGATCGCCTAGCGGGCCTACAATATCGAAAGCTCACATAGAGAATGGCCAAGGAGTAGAGAGAGAATGAAGAGATGAAGTAGGAGTATGGATCTTATCAGCATGAAGTTGGTATTTAAGACACCTTCAGACATAGAGGGAGCAATCTTCCTCTAAAGTGGGTCAATAATAGCCTTGTCTAAGGATTTTCTTTGCTAAAGCCTGGCCATTCATATGACCTCTACGCTCGCTTGAATGTGCCGCTTCAGCCACCTTCTAAGTCTCATCGTCATCTAGACACCTCATGAGCATTCCATTGAGAGCATGCCTGTACAATTCTCCAGCAACGATGGTGTACCTCAAGGTAACTCTTCTAATAGCCTTACGCTGCTCAGCATTTGCCCCTTCCTGGAATGATCCATCTCTACAATGCAGCTCAATTTCATGATACTAAGGTAATTCTTTTTCCTCCAAGATCTCTTCTAAGTCTGTCAAAGAAACCTCCTTCAAATCCTTCTTCTCAGCCTTCACCTCTATAATTTTCCTAAGGTTGTCGAACCAAGGATCCTGAAGAGAAGGTGCATCCAGTCTCTAGACAACGATAGTCTCAGTGCTCCGACTGAGAGGAAAAGATAATGAGGAAGCAAGCGATGCCAGTGCATCGACGAGGATATTCTGAGATCGAGGAGTGTGGATGTAGATCAATTTATGAAATTGCCTAGCTAAGAGAGTGACCAAATCTTGATGCGGCTTGAGCTTTGGGTCACGAGTGCGGTATGTGGATAGAAATTGGCGCAAAACAAGCTGAGAGTCTCCTATAATATTTAAGTAACGCGCGCCTAAGAGGTAGGTGTGCTTCAATCCGGCCAGGAGAGCTTCGTAGTCAGCAATGTTGTTGGTAGCAGGAAAGGAGAGCTGATAAGCAAGAGGAATCGCCACCCTTTCCGGAGTGAGGAGAATGACGCCTATCCCTCGGCCTTGTGAGTTAAGTGCACCATCAAAATGTAGAGACCATAAGGGATGATGGGTAAGAACATCAAGATGCTCATCAGGGAACTCATCCTGAATGAAATCAGTGCATGGAATAGGAAGATGGGCAAGATGCTCAACGATGGCATATTCTTTGATTGCCTTCTGAATGATGAAGGTGATATCAAATTGAGAGAGGAAGCTCTGTCAGCGAGCTAACCTACTAGAAAGGACAGACTTTTCTAAGAGATAGCAGATCTGGTCCATATAGACAACTTAATTAACCACATGACTCAAGACTTAGGTAAATGACCCTTATACCTAGGTACCAGACTCAAATAAAGATAAAATTGCATAGTTTGTGACTCAAATAAAATATGAAAATTTCATGGATTGACTCAAAAAAAGGTGGAGAACACAATGGCACAAATCGACGATCCATCAGAGCTTCGCAAAATGTGAAGGGGTAATTGATGCCCCCATCAATATATCACTAAGTCGAGTGCTTGTGTTCCCACAGATGGCGCCGTAAGCTACCTTCATTTTTGAGGGGAGCGGTGCTCGCCTCTAAGGAGCCCGTAAGCTACCTCTTTTATTTTTGAGGGTAGCGGTGCTCGCCTCTAGGGAGCTCGTAAGCTTCCTTCTCGCTTTCAAGGGGAGCGATGCTCGCCTCTAGGGAGTCTGTAGGCTACCTTCTTGCTTTCAAGGGGAGCGGTGCTCGCCTCTAGGAAGCTCGTGAGCTACCTTTGTCGAATACGACTGGTGACGCTCCATTGGACTGCTAAAGGGATGCTTTATTGATAAAACTTACTGATATTTACAGAATTTCATGTCTTGGGTATTGGGTACCTTACGCCCCTCCAGCATCGTCAGCCTATTTGCCCCTTTGCCGAGTGCTTCAGCTACCCGATACGGGCCTTCCTAATTGGGTGCAAGCTTTCCCATAGTAGCTCTAGGGTCTGCCACACTCGCTCGCCGCAGCACCAGATCTCTGGGGAGGAAGTATCATTCTTTCACGCAAGTATTGTAGTGCTGGGCCAGCTTTTGCTGATAAGCCACGAGTCTTACTTGGGCGTGCGCCCTATCTTCCTCGAGTAGGTCTAAGTTTTTTTGCATTGCTTGGTTATTTTTGGCCTTATCAAAATGTCCCACCTATAGTGAGGGGTTAGAGATTTCTACTGGAACCACTACCTCCACTCCGTACGCCAGATGGAAGGGTGTTTCGCCCATGGCAACTCTGGCGGCAGTCCGGTGTGCCCTTAGGTTGCTCAGGATGGAATCCACCCACAAGTCTCCTACTTGTTCCAGTCGAGTCTTGATGCCATGGAGGAGCATCCTATTTGCATTTTCCCCCAATCCGTTGGCCTGGGGATGTCCCACCGTGGTGTAGTGGTTCCAGATCCCTAGCTCTGAGCACTTTTCTTGGAAGGTAGCACTTGCGAATTGTCTGCCATTGTCGGTTGTGAGAACTCGTGGGATCCCAAATCGATAGATGATACTCCGTAGCACAAATTTCCAGGTTGCTTCACTCATGATTTTTCCCAACGATTTTGGCTTGACCCAGTTGGTAAAGTAGTCGATAGAGACCATGAGGAACTTTCCCTCCCTTGAGCTTTAGGGAAAGGACCCAGTATATCCATCCCCCACCGAGCTAATGGGTGAGGCTCCATCAGGGTATGTAGCTGCGTAGATAGTTTGGGGTACAGGTTGGAGAACTTCTGGCATTGAGGGCACATCCAGGCTTACTCGAGGCAGTCCTACTGTAGAGTAGGTCACCAATATCCTTGCTGGATCAGCGTCCATGCGAGTGCTCACCCACCTACATGACTTCCATAGGGTCCTTCGTGGACCTCTTGAATAGCCTTCCTGGCTTCTGTGGGAAACAAGCACTTCAGTAGTAGGGTTGAGAGGGATCAATGATATAGATGACCATCGACCATCTTGGAGTGTGCCACTCATGCTCGCATGTGACGAGTCTGAGCGCCATGGCTCGGGAGTTGTTGTCGCAGTAGAAAATCCAATAGGGGGTCCATCCACGAGGGCTCATAGTCGATGGAATTTACTTGGGGTGCTGGCTCTTTTATGCTCGGTGCTGACAACTCCTCGATCAAGATGGATCTAGAGTTGGAAACTGTGGTCGCGGATGCCAGACGGGAGAGAGTGTCTGCTCGAACGTTCTCCTCCCTGGGAATGTGGACCATCTTGAAGTGGGGCAACTCCTTTGCTATGGCCTTGGCTTTCTCCAGATACTTGATCATGGATGATTATCATGCTTCGAATTCCCCCTTCACTTGGTTAGCGACGAGCATGGAGTCAATGTATACTCGTACAATGGTCGCCCCCAGGTGTTTTGCCATTCGTAGCCCCGAGAGAAGCGCTTCATATTCGACCACGTTGTTCGTGGTTGGGAAGTTGAAGCGAAGGGCGTATTGAAGTTCGATCCCCTCCAGTGACAATAGGACTAGTCCTACTCCTCTACCGGCTGCGCAGGATGATCCATCGATGTATAGCTCCCATGTTGGTCCCAAGGACTACTTGGGCAAGTCCTCTGCAGGTATCATGCATTTAGCCACGAAGTCGGCGAGGGCTTGAGCCTTGATCGTAGTCCTCTGGCAGAACTTGATATTGAACTCTCCCAGCTCGATGGTCCACTTGACCAACCTTCCTGATGCGTTAGGGTTCTGGAGGATCTGTCGTAGAGGTTGATCACTGAGGACGGCGATTGGGTGAGCCAGAAAATATGGTCACAGCTTGCGAGCGGTCGTGATTAGGGATAAGGTGAACTTCTCAGCCCGTGAGTACTAGAATTCTAGCCCCTGTAGCGCCCAACTTACGTAATAGACGAGTTTCATAATGCCAGCTTCCTCCCGGGTGAGCACGACGCTCATAGTGCTCGGTGTCACCGACAGATATAGGAGTAACTGTACTCCCTTTTGTGGCTTGGAAAGTACGGGAGGAGTCGCTAGGTAGTGCTTCAATTCCTCAAATGCCTGCTCACCTTCTTGGTCCCATTCGATTTTCCCTTTCTTCTCCGATGCTTTATTGGCTTGCTCAATGAGTCGGAAGAAGGGGGGGCATGCCTCTGCTGCTCGGGATAGGAACCGAGTCAAGGCAGTGATGCAACTAGTGAGGCACTGTACATACCTTACTCGTGCTGGTCACTTCATCTCCAGTACCACTCGGATCTGATTAGGGTTTGCCTCTATTCCTCTATGGGTAATAAGGAAGATGAGAAAGTTGCCTGATTTTACACCAAACGCGCACTTATTTGGATTAAGCTTCATATTGTATCTCCTGAGCGTTGCGAACATCTCTGTCAGGTCTTGTAGGTGCTCAGCTGCTCGGAGGCTCTTGACGAGCATGTCATTAATGTAAGCCTCCATATCATGGTCGATCTGGACATCGAACATGTGGTTGATGAGACACTGCTAAGTTTCTCCGACATTCTTTAATCTGAACGGCATTTGTGTGTAGTAGTACAGGCCGTGGTCGGTGACGAACGCTATCTTGCCTTGGTCGAGTTTGTGCATGTGGATCTGGTGACACCCGGAGTAGGCATCTAAGAAGCTCAGCATTTTGTGCCCGGCCATAGCATCGACCAGTTGGTCGATCCGTGGCATGGGGAAGATATCATTTAGCATAACTTTGTTGAGGTCAGTGTAATCTACACACATTCGCCACTTCCCGTTGCTCTTAGGAATGAGGACTACGTTTGCTACCCAGTCCAGATATCGGGTGGGTCGAAGTAGCCCTGACCGTAATTTCTCACTCACTTGTTCCCTGATGATTGCCTGTCACTCGAGGTTGCAGCGTCTTTAGTGCTACTGGGCCGGGTGACGGCTTGGATCCAGACTAAGTTGCTGTGTAATAACTTCTGGTAGGATTCTGGGGAGTTCATCCTCGGACCAAGCGAACATGCCCTAGTTGGCTATGAGGAAGTTTATGTTGACTTCCTTATCTTGCATGGACACGGTGGCCCCGATCCTCAGTGTTCTGCTCGGGTCTTCTCCCACTTGGATGAGGTACAGGTCCTCTGCTGGGGTGCTCACACTTGGACCTAGGTCTTCCATCCTCGCCTTCTTCTCGGGTGGTGTTTCCTTGGGCTGTCGGTCACGCACAGAAATAAGGTAGCATCTTCTGGACTCTCTTTGATCTCCTCGGACTTCTCCCACCCCACGGGGCATGGGGAACTTGAGCTTTTGGCGATACGAGGAGGGGATGCCTCGAAGGGTGCTGAGGATTCCTCGCCCTATGATGATGTTGTACCCGGCCATCGTGTGAATGGCCATGAAATCTACCAAGAAGGTTACATCCCTTGGTGCGGTCCCGAACATAATTGACAGTGAGATGCACCCCTCTGGGCAGACCATCATGCCAAAGAAACCATACAATGTTGTGTGCAAGGGCACGATTTGGGACAAGTCTACACCCATAAGCACAAGACAGTCATACGAAATAACATCGGGACCGCTTCCATTATCAACCAAAATGGGGTGTACGATACATTGATTGATGGTGGTTGAGACCACCAACACATCAGAATGGGGAGTAGTTACACCATTTAAATTGTCGTCAGAGAAGACGATGGGATCCTTTAGGTGTTCCCGGGTAGTAGCTTCCCGTTGGGTGCCGTCCCCTCGCTCCACGGTGTTGATGGCTAATGCATATCATCGTCGCCTGATCGCACTACCTCTGCTCGAGACCAGCCTTCTGGAGATCACCATGATCTCCTTCCTATTGGGTCAGTTGTCGATGGGCGAAGGGGTCCGTTGTCGCTTCTCTGCGGCCTTAGCGATGAACTTGTCAAGGAGTCCTCGCCGGACGAGGTCCTCGATGGTGTCCTTCAAGTTGATGCATTCCGCCGTATCGTGGCCGTGGTCATGATGGAAGCGATAGTACTTCTTCTTGCTCCTTGAACTTGGATCCAACTTCATCTGAGGAGGCCAATTGAGGAATGGCTCCTCATGGATTTCCATCAAGATTTGGTCAGGAGGAGCTGTCAGGGGCGTGTAGTTGCGATAATTGCCCCTTTCCTTTTCTGGGCGATCGAGATGATCTCAGTCCCGTCTCTTCCACTTGCCCCACCATTCACGTAGCGAGTTGACGGATCTCTTCCTGTCGGACCGTTTGGTTCCGACCATGCGACCCAAGGCCACGGTGTTCTCCTCGCACCGAGCATGCTTCTGGGCCAAGGCGAGGAGGTCGGTGAGGGTCATCGGGGCCTAGACTCTAAAAGCACATCAAATAATGTGGTTCTGCATCCCCTGAGTGAGTGCGGTGGTGGCGATGCTGATGTCGAGGTGTGGGATCAAGAGTGCCTCCGTTCAAAAATGAGAGATGAAGTCCCGCAGTGTCTCTTCTCACCCCTACCTGAGAGCGAGCAAGGTCACCGCAGACTTGGCTACCTTTCGGTAGCCAATGAAGTTCTCCTTGAACAGCTTCTTTAGCTGTTGGAAAGAGGAGATAGTCCCAGTCAGCAGAGACTCAAACTAAGCCCGGGCATTCACTCAGAGGGTCATCACGAACCCCAAGCACTTCATAGCATCTGAGGCCCGGTGAAAGACCAGATGGGACTCAAAGCTATGCATGTGGTCGGTCAGGTCGGTGGTGAGGTCGTACGGGGTGAAGGATGGCAACTAGAGCTTGGGCAAAATGGGGGCTTCCATGATCTCCTTGGAAAAGGGAGCATGGAAGTCTTGGTCATCGTCGATGAGGCCCTGGTTCTTGGTGGCAAGTAGGACATCGTCCAGGTAACGTACCTTGTCCTCAATTTTGTCAATGTGCTGGAGCCGTCGATCCATCTCTGGGTGAGAATGCAGCGGGCTGTGCACCCTTGGTGCTAGCGAGCTGCACGACCATCATGTTCTTGAGACGAAGAATTCGTCACGGTCTGGGCCCCCTCGTTCTGACGTTGTTCGGACAGAGAGCATCGGGGGGCCTGCTTGCCGATTCAAGAGGTCCTGACAAAGCCCCGTCAGGGCCTCAATCTACTGGCGTATCTCAGCAAGATCGCCTGGCATGACTTCTTGGCATGGATGAGCAGAAGACACTTCTTGCAACCCACGCAGGGAGTTGGCTCCCTGATGGGGACATCTCCGACCACTCCACATTTTTTTCGAGGGTCCCATTGCTCGCCAGCTATGCTTCATCTTGTTCGCCACTTTATTTCGAGTCATGTGATGTATTTTTTATTTTTCTACCATGTAATTTTTCTTTTATTTGAGTCTAGTACCTAGAATAGGTAGTTATTTACCTAAGTCTTGAGTCATTATGTTGGTTTGATAGAAAAAAACCGGTACAACATAGGTAGATAGCTCGGTGAAGACAAAGTTAGCAGCTTCAAATCGAGCCACTAACTCTGCCAAGTGTGGAAACTGGCTTAGGTAGTGAAGCAGCAGACTAATCTGCTCGGGATGTTTTGAAGAGATGGTCTCAATAAATAAACATGAGTGGCAGGCCCAACTACCAACTTGGTTGAAAACAAGAGAACCTCCATCAAAAATCGATGGAGCAGGCAAGAAAAAGTAAGAAAAGAAAAAAGAAAAAGAAGAACAGAAGAGGGAAAAAGATTTGAACACTCCCTTCGAGAGAGTGGGAGAGGAGGACCGAGGATGAAAGAGAAGAGAGGCCATGGTATTGAATGTCTTTCTCTCTCAACCATCCCCTCCTCCAGGTGTGGCGGAAGTTCGGAAGTCAGGAGGGAGCCCGTCGCCAAACGTCCCCCTTTCTTCTACGTCGTCCGCCCGGTCGTCCCCCATTCTTCTACGCCGAAGCAACCCAGACGCCCCAACAACCGCTAAAGTCTTCATCTTCAAAGTCGCCCTCCATGCTTCGCCAAAGGACGATCACAGAGAAGAAGACGGTCGCTTCGCAAGAAAGGGAGGAAGAGGCGGAGACTGCAAGGGAAGCCTTAAGCAACATAGAGAGGAGGAGGCGCCCTTCGGAACCTTTTATAGGCCGAAGGGGGAGACTTCTACCTTAATTGATCCTCCCCTCGAAAAGACGCAAGAGGCAGACATCTTTCCCTAGGAGCAGTTACGTCACCTCCCTCACGGAACCCTCCTGTGGGAATACGCGAAATGACAAGTCATTCAAAACGTGAAAAGACGAAAAGGCGCCAGCTCACCACCAGCGACTCGGTCGATCGACACGCGACCTGCTTTTTCAACGGAAAATCATACAAGATCTCTGATTTATTGATGCCCGCGGATACGGTAAATCATACCTAGTCAAAGGCGGTAAGGAGCAGTCAATTGCGCCTTAAACACCATTACCATTATATAGAAAGAAAATCATTGCATAGCAAAATTCCAGATAGAGATTGCAAAAAAAGAGAGAGAGAGAGACCAACAAGGCAAGTACAATCTTTCCTAATTTATGGAAATGGGGGAACTTTGAGAAGTTCATGGCCCCTCTTGAAGCTCGGCAGGCGGAGGACCCCCGACACTCGGCGATTCGCCCCTGGTTCCCTCTGCGACGGCCGGCCCAGGCACTGACCCCACTCGTGTGGGAACTGCCTCGACCGCGAGCTCTGCCGAGACAGTCGGAGTTGGTGATCTCTCCTCCACGGAAGCAAAAGTATTTTCGCTCCCCCTTCCGTCGCTTGACGTTAACGAAGGAGAATCCAAGCCGTCCTCATCTGAGTCGTAGCGTTGCCCGGGGTCGAAGAAGAGCTCGTCGAGGACCTGCTCCTGGGCCAGCCTGACTGCCCGCCCGAAGCCTTGGGTGAAACCCTTCCGCAGCCCCCGCCAGTAGCCCGACTCGTAATAGGTGAAGGCGATCTGCTTTAGAGCTTCGTGGTACTCTTTCGAGCTCCGATAGCGCTCGACCGCCTCCGCCCCAGCTCCTGCTGCCTTCTCCTCGAGCTCGGCCACCTTCGCTTCGGCCTCAGTTAGCTTCGCTTCGGCCTCGGCCAGAGTTACCTCGGCTTTAGCACGTGCCACTTCGGCCTCCCTCTTGGCCTGCTCGGCCTCCTGGAGCCGGCCCCCGAGCTCCTCTCGCTCGGCCGCCCATTGTCCCAAGCGTGCCACAGGAGCCTGACGCTCCTCTACCAGGAGCTTACTCTTAAACTCGGCCGTATACCGAGCTTGGGACAATTGCTCGGCCAATGACCGAGCTTCCTCTTGGCTCGCCCGATCACGTGCCCGGAGTGAGGTCACCTCTCGCCGAAGAACCCCAAGCTCGAAGGTCGGCTTCCCAATCTTCCAATCAGACTCAGTGCGGGCCCGAGACTGAGACCTCTCCTCACTCCCTAGCCGCGCCATGAAGTCTGTTATCTCGGCCCCTAGCTAAGCCATGAATAAACCTCCCTCCATGACCCTTTCGAGAAGCATGGGAGGAGAGCAACGTCGGAATTCCTCCTGGACAGACGAAGGTGCCAGGGCTCAGCACCGATAGTACAGGGACGCCTGGACGGCAAACTGTCCCAGATGCTGGGGAGAAGCCCTCCCTAGAGAAGCCGATGCTGGGGCACCCTCCCCTGACATCCCCAAGCTCGGGACGGCGACGCTCGGCTCAGCCTGGATCCACGCCTCGACATCCTCCTCCTCACCACATACCCCGACAGCCTTGACCGGGATTTCGGAGCCAGCCTCCTCCCCTTGCGCTCCTACAGGCTCAGCAGAAGTCCTCTCAACCGCTGCGGGCACCGCTGGCTCGGTCGCCGGGAGGCTTGAGTGACAGACATCCTCAGCTGAGAGCTCCTCGGTCGGACGAAGGGTCTTCACCTTCTTCAGCCGCCTTTTCTCGACGGTCAGAGCCTTCATCGAGGATAGCATCAGACGCTCCCCGGGGCCCTTGCGCTTAGACCCCCTTCGCTCTCGATCGTCTTCCCAAACGACCTGCTTGCCCTTGTCTCGGGCAGAAGGAAGACCCTCGAAAGCATGAGGCGTGCTTGAGGCCATCGCCTCCCCTTGCTCGGCGACCTCCTGCTCTGCCGGTCGCTCCTCATCATCACCGTGCCTCGTTTTTGCCCATCAGAAAGCAAGTTATCAGCGAAGGCTCGACCAACCGGAGCAAGGAAGTACAAAAGCGAAACCCTCAAGGTCCTTACCCCTGGGGTCAATGCGGGGCGAGGATAGTGATCAATGTTGGCTGGAGTCATCAGCTCAACGGTCGATCGACGATTCTCCTGAAGAATTCTAATCTCCTCTCTGAACAAGGGCGCTGGCCAACAGATTCCTACCCCCCTCCTCTTGCTCCTCTCATCTCTTTCTCTCCCTTTTTCTCTCTCTTTTGCTTCTCTCTCTCTTTCTCCACCGCCGGCCATCTCTCCTTCTCCCTCCTTCTTCTCTACCCCATGCACGTCCCCCCCTCTCGTGCCCTCCGTTCTCTGCTCCACTACCCATCGCCCCCCTCCTCTGTCGTCCGTCGCCACCGGCACCATCTGCATGCACGCCCTCACCCTCTCTTCCCTTCTAACCTCCCTCTGTAGTCGGCCTCCTGTCTCCATCCGCGGAACCTGTGCATCTCTCCCCCGCACACACCGGGCCATGCACGTCCCCCTCCATCGGTGTCGTTTCCCCCTCTTCTTACCTCTCACATCTCTCACTCTCACTCCCTCTATTTCTCACGCACCATACACACCCGCGGCTTCCCCTCCGTAGGCGCCGCGACCACCCTCGAACACACACACACACACACCCACTCCCCTCTCTCCACGTTCCTTCTCCCTCTCGTCCTCGCCGCTGCACAAACACACACACCGCACACACGCACTCCCTCACCCTCCGTCTCTTCTTCATCTCTCTGCACTCCCTCTTCTCTATTCCCCCCTCTCCTTGTCTCTCTCTAACACACCACACACTTCTCACCCCCTTCTCACCATTCCCTCCCTCTGTCGCTGTGGCGACTCGGGATCCGAGTATCGTAAAGAAATCGACGTGACTCGAACCTCGGTCCGTCGCCCACGAGCCCGAAGACTCGGAAGGGCTAAAAGAATAGGTGTGGTGTACATAGAAATAAGAAATAAAGTAAGACAACAGATATAATAACAGAAATAAACAATCTAACTACAACAGAGTCCAGTCTAATAGAAAGTACAGTCTAAAGCAGTAAAACGTACCACACGTCAAGTGAACACTCGGCCCGGTAAGCTGGTAACTAGGAACCTCCACGCAACGCCCTCGAACCTCAAGGAAGTGCCTCCGCACCTGAAAACCAGGGGTAAGCCTCCTATCACTAGCTCAGTAGGGATCCCACGGAACCCCAACCGAGAAAACAACGGCGGAAGGGAAAGAGCTACGCTAGCTACAGAAAGAACAGCAGTAACAGTAGGAACAGTAACCTATGGCAGTTGGTAAAATCTCGGCTCTATAGCTACTCCTACTGTACCGAAAAACACGACCCAGTCACCCATCGGGGGACAGCCAAGTCACGCACCCGACATCCCGATCCCACGGTCGGAGAACAACCAGACACGAACCGCCCTAGCCACGCTACTAGGAAAACGTCACGACGTCTCAGTCGCGAAAATCTGTCCTCACAGCGGGGCCCAAGCCGAAACCACACAGTCTGGAAACACAATCACGACCTCGCTATCGTGAATTTCACACCGTCTAGGAAAAACCCTTGGTGATGCTCACCGAAAATCCTAGGCCTCGGCTACGGGAACGCTCTCGAAAACAAGACCCGAAATCCCGTCTCGCAGACGAGAAACAGAAACCCAGGACACGACAACTCACGTCACGTGACGAGAGCACCACCCACTAGAAGAACGACCGGATGCGTCCCCTGACGTCTTACACTGCGTCACAAGTGTCTAGCTATAACGTCCCGGGAGCGAGACTCAGGCACACTCAGTAGCCAGAAGTACCACAAAACAAGGACTAGCTGAGGTCGCGCTCGTCAGCGTGGATCTGAACCCTCAGCCTCGTATGCACACTCAGACTACACGCCCTACGTCTATCCTCTAGCTGGTAATTCCCCCACCAGCCTGGACTTGACGGTACATGAGGGCCCTACGGTAACCAGCCTACTCACCATCTAACTTGGGTCACGCTCTCCACCACTCCCAAGTGGGTTCGCACGCGCGTGCGTAAGAAAGCTACGACTAGTGGGGGTTCACTAAACGTGAACACTGAAAATCACGCACACACCCATTACGAGTAACACAAAATAACAGGTGGCTCGAGGCCACCATACTCTGGACATCCCACTAGACCTATTAAACTCAACGGTCCTTGAGTCACGAGACTCGGGTCAAGACCGTCGTACGTGATAGCATTAAGCCGTCAATCAGACTGAATCCCTAGGTCCAAAATCACGATGACACGCTAAATGAGATAGTACGATCCTCCGACAATCTCAAAACACAGACACCAAAACCCTCGGGATGTCTGGGACACTCACGAGACCGCAAGTCGACCACTAGGTCCCAACTGGGTCGACCAGGGATCCACACAACCTGAAATGAACGCGGCAAGCACGAAGACCCACTTCGGTGCAACATAGTGCCTGACGGTCTATCTTTGAGCCGTCACAGACTGTAACGGTCCCAAGCTAGGCCGCCACAGCACCCTAACGGTCCAACTCAGGAGCGTTAGACGAATGAGCAAAACTGGCTGTGGCGCACCCCCATTGGGGCGTCACAGACTCTAACGGACCAAGCTTGGTGCGTTAGAAGACGAAACGAAATAGGTTGTGACGCACACCCCTCGGGGCATCACAACTCCTAACGGACCTACCCAGGTGCGTTAGAATGAGGGACACGTCAACTCTAACGCACCCAAGTAAGGGCGTCACAGAGCTCTCACGGTCCACTTGTGATGTCCCAGACCCTTTCGGATCCTTATTTTTGGGTCTCAGATCTACTTTCTCGGAGTGTCTGACTCCGTTGTGTCTGTAATTACGTTTCGGATATCTTTCATGTTCGGATCAGTGCGATCTAGAGTTATTTTGGAGGCCCGGAGACGTTCCGCGGCTTTTTCTATGCGTTTTTTTGATTCCCGATCCGATTTTCGGCAAATCCTGCGGAACTCCGCTGTGGGCAAACTGAGTCGTTCACCCAGGCGAGAGTGGATAAGTTAAGGAAAGGATTAGGGTGGAAAGTCCCCAGTCTCAATCAAACTCTAAAGGGTTTTAAACCTATAAATACCCTTTCTTTTTCACCCGAGAGTTCCTATTCGTCAAATCTCGCCAAGCTACGGTAAGGGTCATATTTTGGTTAGGTTGTTTTCAATATACCTCTTCTTCCTCTTCCCTTATTTTTCTTTCTTTCCTGTGGGATGCAGGGTAATGCTTGGGCCTGGACCCAGAAGGCATCCCAGTCCCGCTTGGCCTCCGCCAGGACCCGCCCCTGGGATGCCAAGTGTCCTTGAAGCTTAGTGCCCTGAGTCTCCAAGTCCTTATGCGCGGCCTCACTCTCCATCAGCCGGTGAGCAAGGCCGGTGAAGTGGTATCCCCACAGGCCGAAGGCCCTGGCGATCGAGCACAAATTGTTAGCTGCCAAGCCGTATAATTCCTTATGAGCCTCTAGGGCGAAGATCCTGGTGCGTTCATGGATCCACACTCCCTTGTCCATCAGGAAGAAGGCCTCTCGCTGACAAGAGGTAATCCAGGGGATCTCCTCGGGGACCAGGTAATGGATGGACTCTTCAGGGAAGGGGGCTTTGCCATTATCGGGGATGTCCTTTGGAGGGATCGAGACAGGCGGAGTAGGGACCGACACTTCAACTAGCGTCAATGCTGGAGGAGCCACGAACCGGGAGGGAGGAGGCACCTTACTACTCACCCCGGTGGTAGACTTCTTCATTTTCCTTTAGTGACGTTGGCTATCAAGCGCCGCAACCACATCCAAGTCCACCTGGAGATGCTGACTGCTCGACATGGAGGAAGCCCCTTGGGAGTGCTCGTCGCCCCTTCAGTCGTGTCCCGTCGAGCACTCGAGCCAACACTTGCTGCAGGAGCGGATGCAGGGGGAGGGTGCGAGTGCTCCACTGGAAGCGCTACCAGAAGCGGATAAGGCAAGCGCCCCGGTGCCAAGACAAGTGCCTCCCGGGGAATAGCGACAGACACCTGGTCGGTGCCCAGCTCCATGTGGTCAATAGGACGAGGAGCGAACACTAGAAACTCGATCGTCTCGTACTGTAGCTCCGACAATTCCAGCACCCCTGCAGAGAAATGCTAAGAAGATCAGCACAATGAATGATAGAAAGGCAAGAGACATGATGAAGTTAGTACCATGGGGCAATGGGGGGCTCAACTCCAGCTCTCGAAGCACCACCGGGGTCAACCTGGTGTCGGCATCAAGGAGGGGGTAGCGAAGAAGGGCCTTAATTGCCTTGGACTCCTCAATAGTAGGCGCGGGCAACCTATCTACCCTAACAGGGCGGGAACCTGCGGCAAAGCTCCAATCACTTAGGTGGCCACGACCTCCTACCTTTGTGATGAAGACAAAGCGCTCGGACCAGTGCTTGAGATTGGACACCAAGGAAGTAACACGGATGATGCTTCTATCCTTCCTGACTTGGAAGTAGAAAGATGACATGTCGGTAGGACAGCACTGAAGGCTGTAGAACTGTCGGAAGAGAAAGACGTTCGGGGCAACTACAACTTGGTTGTAGACAAAAATAAAACCATAAAGAATACGCCAAGAATTAGGGGAAAGCTCCCCTGCGTACCGACCATAGTGGTGGAGTATAGACTGAAATAAAGGGTGTATAGGGAGACGAAAGCTAGCCCGAAATGACTCTATGGGAACCCTGATGCTACCCAGGGGACGGCTCCACAGGCTATCGTCAACGATCGGGAAGATGATGTCAAATTCGGCTGGGATTTGAAAGGCCTCCCGCATTCCATAAACTCCCCTATAAGCAACTAGCCGTGGGGAGCGAGGACAGCCGGGACCGACGCCCAAAGTGCTCGGGACACCACCATGCCCTGCTTCCACCTCCTCAGTAGAAGACATGGGGCTAACACAGAGGATCCTCTTGGGGGGCACCATGACTCTGGAAAGTAGAAGAAGGGGGAGAACCCTCACCAGAACAAGAGAAAGATGAAGAGGAAGCGACTGGTGACTACGGCAAAGTCTGGCGAAGCAAGTTGGGCCCCCCGAACGACCTCACGTTGGTTCATATAACCTGTGCAAACAGGACGACCGCTTCGAGACTACACAGAAGGAGAAAGGGCACCTGTTACCATCAAGGTACGGTCGTCGGACTCAAGCGAACATTCACGCCCGCACTCCCAGACAAGGGCAACCTATGTTAGGATTACGGGGACATCGTCTGCCACCACCAGGGGTGCCTTGCGTGCCAAGAAGCTAAGCAGGATGTTGGGCCCACCGGCCCAACCGATACGAGGAAGCCCTCCTAGGAACTCTCCCTTGGCAGACCTGCTCAAAATTATCTCTCAAGTCCCGAAAAGTGCTTGGCATCTGAGAGTGGGGGGCTTGTGAGGAGGGTAAAATTAGCTCGGCCCATATAAGGCCCATTACGCCATGCCCACTTCGGCCAAAGATCTACAACACATACAACGGGCCCTGGATAGCCGCGACCCACAGCGGACAACCCAGGACGGACAGTCCTCGGATTCGCCAGTACCCTTACTGCCTAGCGAGCACTCTCCGAGCGCCCACTGGATACGGTGAGCACTCTTCTGGGAGACTGACCGCCCCTCTAGGCCTACATAATCGACCTCCGTCTCTCTCTTTCTCTCCTGTTCTTCCTCACTCTCCATCTTCTAAATTGCTGACTTAAGCATCGGAGGGTTATCTCTTAGGGTAATGCCCGTGGCTCCTTCCACTAGTAGAAAAATAATAATATAAGGTAAAACTTTTCTACCTTTTAAAGTATAAATATCTGCCATTTATTCTATTAGAAGGTGAAAAGAAGGTGGATTATATTTTGCCTTCTATTGGATTGTCTTCTATTCGAATAGAAGATACTAGATCCTCTAGCCGCGCTCACCCTGTCACAACAACCTTTGTTGGTTCAGCAACAATACCTTCCTCTTCTTTTTTGCTGTGTTTATTTATGTTAATTCTCGTGTAGAGCACCCTTCCAGCTATAAGATGAACATGTATAGGCAATTCCTTTAACATTTGCCGATGCCGTTCATCTGGCCAGAGCCCATCCTAACGACCACACCATTGTCCCGAGGTAGCAAGCATCCCTGGGTGAAATCACCGGTGAAGGAGGTGCTTGCCAAAGTGAAGGCGAGCGAGAAAAAGAGAGCTAAGAAGCCAAGGACCAAGGTTGAAGCTCCCGCGACTGTTGCCCCTTCGATCCGTAGAGTCCCTTCCTTTGTGGAGTTTGCTACTTCAATGGTCGTGCCCAGCCCACTTGAGGGTACAATTTCTTTGTTCTTGTATATTTTCATATTTGGACTGCATATTAAGGATACAACCTTGTAGCTTCGTCAACTGTTGGTGTTTCAGGGAGTACAGAGGAACCTACCCCTATTATCATCCCCGGGATAGGGACGACAGATGTATCCACGGCTACGTTAGGCAGGGAAACCGTTTCCACCTATTCACCAGCAAAGGAGGTTGAGAAAGGTAACCCCTGCACTATATTGGCTTGATTTCTGTCCACTTTGGGTAGCTCATGCCTTGATGATGTGGACCCCCTTTCTGTTTGATAGAGGCCGGGACGGCGGCAGAGGAGCCAGAGATTGCTCCAGCGTCTTCACCAGCTCCGAAGACGTATTCAGGGAGGGCCCGAGATCGGGGAAATCACAGACGCCCAGCCCTATTTTGGCACATCGGGCTGTAGAGGTCAGGGAAGATCCCATCCCCCTGGCCAAGGCTATGCTTACCGCGACCGAGACTGCATCGGGCGAGCAAGTGGATTATGACTATTCCTCAAACAAGGTGCTCTCAGCCCGGGGGCCTTTTGTGGAGCCGATGGAGTTTGCACCCACTCTGCTGCCCTCGACCTTGCCGACCTCTTTGAGATTGGTCGCGGTAGATGTGAGTATAAGTTCGCATCATGCGCATTAGCTCGCGAATTTCTTCTTGGCTCTTTACTGATTCTGGGTCATGTTTGCACAAGCTTCCCGGGCATTGATGGAGGTGCCTACCCCCGAGGTCCCTTAGGCCGAGGCCGAGACGACAACGGACACAGCTCCTGGGGTGTCGGGTAGGGTAGCAATTCCTCGACCTCACCGGTGAGCGATAAGCAAGTCCCAAGCCTCTCTTAGCCTGCTGGCCGAGCTGAGATTAGTGTCATCTTTGAGAATGGGTGCAGCCTTTCCCCTTCCGTCTTGGGGTTCTTGGTGGGCAGATTACCTCCAACGCTGCCCCTGCCGCCTCGATGCCTGGGCACTCCTGCAGATATGCAGATACTGAGGGATGTTTTGCGGCACTTCTCCTCATTCCCGCTAAAGGCCCAAGTAGTGGTGGAGGTGGATCCATCTCATGCAGCTTCTCCCGTGCTCACTTCTTCCTCAGCCAAAACTATGACCCTGGCCTTACCAACACGTGAGGTGGCCTCTGTCCCAAGCCTCCCAGAAATGGAAGAGCTGGAGTTGCCCCTCGTTGACGAGATGCTGGGCAGCATCATTGAAGTTCCACCTCCACCTTCGGCCAGGGCGACATAGGAGTTCGTTGTTATGGTCGAGGCATCGAGCAGCTCAATTCTGGCACTCCCATCCTCCTCGGCTATGGTCGACACCGAGATTTGGGCAATGGTAGATAGCAATGCGGAGTTTAGCCTTCCAGCGGTGTCCCTTATGGGCCACGTCACTTCTGATTTTTTGGTGAGGCAAAACCTAAACGTGCTGCGGTCTATGGTGCTTGCTAACCTGAGGCTCACATATCGAGGCCTGAAGGCCATTATAGAGAAGTTGACGGAAGCACTACAAATGATGGGCTATCCATTGGACGAGTGGTCGCGACGGGTGATATTATTACTGAAATATGTCAACCGCCGTGAGTTCCTTGAGATGCAAGTTCCCAACTAGTCTGTCGCGTTCCGCCTGCAGAAGGACGAGTATTTGCAAGCCCAAGAAGTGCGAGAAAGCCCCAAAGAGCGACACCAGAGTGTTGTGGAAGAGTGCTGAGGCAAAGCCCGGGTGTTGATGAGTCAGATAGAGCGGCTCAAAGAATGGCTCGCCTTGGCCGAATCGGTACTTGAGGACGTGCAGGCGACCGAGGTAAAGGAAGCCGAGCAGCTGCCCATGGCTGAGGTCAAGACAGCTTCCGTCAAGACCTAGCTAGAGCATCTTCAAGAGCAGGTGGACCGATTGAATGAAATGGTGAACTTCCCTTATGTCGGGATCCTTCCTCTTGAGGAGATCTTCCGAGGGATAGACTAGGCGCCAGGCTCTTTTCTTTTATCCTTTTTTTTGAGATTACAATGCAGGGGCATGCCCCTAAGTACATGTAGCCCATCATTTTAAAGAAATGAATGTCCCTACTTCTGCACTGGCTCCTTAGTGTCTCCCTTTTTTTTTAGCTACCTCAGAGTACGACAAGAGAAGGGTGAGCCTTAGCAAGTAGTCCATCGGTGCAAAAATCCATCGTGGACCCACGTGAGTACATAGGAGAGCTCTCGCCCTTTCAGAGAAAGAACTAGGGGATCACTCCATCGTGCCCCGATAGGGAGTCCGAGTCGAAAGGCGTGGTTCAACCCCAATAGGATAGAGGGAAGGGTTTGTTTATTAATTGATTTGGACGGAAGGTCCAAGTCAAGAGGTGAGTTCCTCATCCCAAAGGGACAGAGAGAAGAGCTTGCTCATTAATTGACCTAGACAGAAGGTCCAAATCAAAAGGGTTTGTTCCTCCCCCCAATGGGATGGAGAGAAGAGTCGGGTGTAAATGGTTCAAGTGAAGAGCCAGGAGTGGCTCATTTCACCTCGGGTAGCATGATTTGTGAGCAAAAAAAAGTCAAAAAATGCGATTCTACTCGAATGGCGCATCAGAGATTATCCAAACCACCCTTATTTTGATCAGCTATCAAATCATCCTGTTTACATGCCCGAGGAATTCCCTTCTGATTTTTCCCTAGCGGTGGGGATGCACAGTCGCCTTTTACGGAAGGCCGAGATGGGTCGACATGGCACGCGAGAATTCTGGGGGTATTAAAAGGAGGATGAAAAGAACGATAGGAATGCACAGGAAGGAACGACGTATGGTTAATCGTTCTGGAAGACTGGGACCGAGATGGCTTGATAGAATGCGGGCGTGCCAGTCGATTTCTCGACGATCACCAGCGGAACCAAGTGTTTGACTGGGGATGTGTCACTAGGGCACGGCACGTGGGCACTGAGTGTTGTGCGCCACGTGGAGAGAAGGAGGTTCCGCTGGTACGAGTGTAGGCGATTGTGGGAGCTCGTGTACTGGACGTCTTCTCCACCGACCGCAAGCGATCAATGTTTATTTTACATCGAGCGGAGCCCGAACACCTTTGTTTATACTGCCAAAGAGAGAGTCAGAGATCCTGAGAGCCGCGACGTCGGGAGGGCTTGATCCATGCAACAACGACAGGGCAACATCAACACAACCGGAATAACTGGGGCAGAGAGACTAGTCCTGACGAGGAGCGGGATCCACTCCCCGACTGGATTACATGACTTATATGCCATGAAAGGTATTTATATGGGGCCATGAGAGCCCGATTACAGGTGTTTGTAAGCCGCGGGACAATTCCGTCATTCGTGACGGTCCCTGGGTCATTGCATTATTGTGTGGGTAGTTCTACATTTGTACATAGTGTCCATCAAAGGATCTGGGACTTAGCAGAATGCCGCCTGAGGGCGTCACAGTGTATTCTCGACATGAAACAGTGTCGAGGTCGGGGAAGTAGGGGTGTTGTGGGCACCATTGCGTTGAAGCAGTTGGGCATCACCAAGATCGAGGCGATCGAATGGTGCATGCACCACCTATGACTGGAGTGATCGAGAGCTGTTGAGGCAGAGGCGGCCGAGCGCTGTTGAGACTAGAGCGGTTGAGCGACGTGAGCATCGCCATGATTGGAGTGACCAAGAGCCATTGAGCTCAGAATTATTGGGTGCTGTGGGCACCTGTGGGACCAGAGCTGTTGAGGCCATAGGCCTCGCTTTTACTGGAGTAATTTGGTGTTGTTGGCACAACTATGACCGGAGTAGGTGGGCAGTCGGGTGTCATGGGGCACCATTGTGATGGAGGTTGTTGAGTGGTCGGGCATTGTAGGCCCCGACGTGACTGAGGTAGCTAGCAGTTGGGTGCCGGGGGCACCGTTGTGACTGAGGTTGTTGAGTGGTCGGGCACCACGGGCCTCAACGTGGCTGGAGTGGTTGACAGTCGGGTGCTGAGGGCACCGTTGTGACTAAAGGAGTTTAGTAGTCGGGTGCTACGGGCCTCGATGTGACTGGCGGAGCTGGAAGTTGGGTGCCGAGGGCACCATTGTGATTGGAGGAGCTGAGTGGTCAGGCATCGCGGGTCCCGATGTGACTAGAGTAGCTGGCAGTCGAGTGCCGAGGGTATCATTGTGATTGAAGGAGCTGAGTGGTTGGGCGCCGCGGGCCCGAACGTGATTGGAATAGCTGGCAGTCGGGTGCCGGAGGCACCGTCGTGACTGAAAGAGATGAGTGGTTGGGCATCGCGGGCCTTGACATGACTGGAGTAACTGGAAGTCGGGTGCCGGAGGCACCGTTGTGACTAAAGGAGTTGAGAGGTCGGGCGCCACGGGCCCCGATGTGACTGGAGTAGCTGGTAATCGGGTGCCGAGGGCACCGTTGTGACTGAGGGAGCTGAGCGTGTGCAAGATGAAGCTAAGACCCGAGTATGGGTGCATGTATTCAACTGGTTTCATGCTGTATGAGAGCCACATGGACTTTACAAATGGGCCGAGGGGGCCAAAGTACAATGGGCGCAAGCCGCGGGACAATTTCGACGCGCGGGTCGGTCCCCGGGTCAATGCTAGATAAGACGGATATCCGCCTGCTTTATAGAGGCTCTCCATGAGGAGATCGAGACGAGCCCGACTACCTAGGTGGCAGGGGCCGTTGTGGGCTGGCACCTAAAGGAGGCCGGATGTAGCTCGAGATGAACGGTCTGGTCCAAGCCTTGGAAGGTGAGTGTCGTCATGCTGGGGAGTCGAGGCCGGTCCTAGGCATATTACTCCCAAGAGAGTGGTCCAGCTAACTCGAGTCATCAGTTAGAGCTATCGGCAGCTAGCTCGGGGCGAGCGGTAGGCACACGATTTCGTAACGAAAGCAGGTGCGGCATCATGGTGTATGCGTATCCACCGCGGGTTGTCATACCCGGGCAGACCTGAAATACAGGTGTGTTTGCCGTTGTCATAATGCCTTATGTGCAGCGGGAGTGGACATGTGTGTGATGGCTAGACGCCACGTGAGGGGAGTACGTGTGACATACCCTCGGCGTGTACAGGCCGATCAACAAGTCAACCACGCACGCACTTAGCTCCTCGCGTTCTCGACCCTTGCTGGATGCCTACGGACGTTCGAGGGTGCAGTAGTTAGGTCGTAGGTTCTTCTTCTCATGCCTGTGTGCATCTGTCTGTGTCTCTTGAGCTTCCAAGGGGGTGTAATTTATAGGGAAGTTGAAGGGGAAGGGAAGGGTTTAGGCGGACTAGGTTGAGGGATTGGGTTTGGTCCGCGTAAACCATTGAAAAAATATATTTTTTTATTTACAGAGTGGGGGAGGAAGGGTTTAGGCGGACCAGCCCAAGGTACCTAATCAGGGTAGGAATGGGAAACTGGCTGACTCTAAGGGACTCTCTCTCATAGATGTAAACCCTAGACTGGGGGGTGGTGATACAGTACAACTTGCCCGACGTCTGTGTGAGAATCCACGGCTCACAGGGACTTACGGAGGTCCTCGATAAGGTCACCTAGTCTGCTCCAAGGAGTATGGAGACGAGAGGGAACCCTACCTCGGTAGGAATGCAACTAATGATAAATGAAATGCATGAATCCTATGCACACCAGAGTGCATGCAAAGTCTAACCTAGGTCTAACAATTAATAAGCAAGCAAGTATGACAAGGTATAAATAACAATGATGCAAACATCAATTAACAACATGGGAGATCAATAATGGCACCAAATAATCATAAAATACTTGAAATGATAATCAATATGAAGGCTCGGGTGCTGTAGCACAGGTGGACGGTTTGTAGGAGACTGTACAGGGAGGTAAATGGTCGTGGGTGGACCGTTCACCAGCAGGGAGTAACGTGAACACAACATACTGAAATGACAGAATACTGGAATGAACAAGGAGTGGGTAACAGGAGGAGTACCAGGATGAACGGTCTGAAATAGACCATGTATCCTTTGGAACGGACCTGCATCAACTGCAGAACGTCAATAAAATGAACAATGTAAAGGGCAGAGGCGTACCTGAACCAGCAGGATGAGTGGTCGAAATCAGGCCGTATGAATGATGAGCGGGTGGTAGGGAACTGCTGAAGGCAGCAGGCACGCAGATGAAACAACACTATTATCAGAGAAGCGTGGTCGACTATCAGCCGCGGGAAACGATGAGTGGCTCCAGAAGAACCGCACAAGTTCCAGGGAGCACAACCTTGAATAGCTGAGATCAACCTGTAACAACTCGAAGAAAAGGGGAACTGACAAAGCAAAAGATCAGGTCAGCAAAACATCAACACGATCGGCACTAGTTGTCCCACCGTGATCGCCAGAAATTTGGGATGTTGATATATTTTCCTACCAGCATGAATCTTTCTATCTATCCCTTTCTATTAAATAAATATGAGGAGTAAATGAACTAAAAATAGAAAGGGAACAGAGATAGAACCTGTGATCGCCACCAAGGTGCCAGTCACGATAAACGTGCCATACCTTGGAGAAAAGGGGACACTCGCCTTTAACCAGCACTGACGAGATGTGCGGCTTCCAAGGAACCACCTATGATGACGTACCGTCGCACGACTGACCGCTCGTCGGTGTTGGGGTGGAACGCGGGGTGAAGAACTGTGGTAGAAGAATGGTTCTAATACGACCGCGGGAAGAAGATGAATGGTACTGTAACGACCGCACTTCCTCCTAGACGGACAAGAAGATACCACTCAAGACCACCACGCCTTAAGTTGTTGAAGTTCAAACCTCCACCCTTTTCGGTCGGCCAGAAATAGTGGGCCTCGTATTAGTGTGATGCTGACCTATAAAACAGTGTGAAAAACACAAGAGAGAACCCATATTAATACTGTGATGTGTAGAAACTATAGAAGGACATGCGAAATAAACTAACTAACAGGAGATGGGAGATACCTAGAGGTTTTTAAACCCCTTGGGGCGTCAAAAACATAGGAGGACGTGTGTAAATGATGTATGAGAGTAAGAAAACGTGGGAG
Source organism: Amorphophallus titanum (assembly GCA_024336825.1). Classification (NCBI taxonomy): domain Eukaryota; kingdom Viridiplantae; phylum Streptophyta; class Magnoliopsida; order Alismatales; family Araceae; genus Amorphophallus; species Amorphophallus titanum. The sequence continues at coordinate 3,762,871 of JANBPO010009603.1, forward strand.
AAATATGGAAGAAGTGATGCATGCAACAAGGAGGGAAACGGAGAGATTAAGGAAACAAAAGACTCAAACAACAAGATACTCCCTTAAACCGGATGCCTCGTAGGACATAGACGGCCTCCCTCCCTGATCGTAGGTCACTCTAGAATCCGACAGGGCTTTACCGTGACCTTGAAATCCCCCCCCTTTCAAACCTAGCCTTTAGGGTCTATTTATAGAGCCTTGAAAGCTAGCCTCGAAATTAGGGTTTAGGGTCATTTTCAGGTCGAGATAATGAAAGAAAATATGTAGATAAATGATTTATCTCTCACCCGGAAGAAACGGCACACAAAATGGTTAAGTATTCATGGAGAAATTGACCGAGAAAGTTGGGATAAAAAACCATGAACGGAGAGAGAAAATTTGTTAAAATCTCTGGGATCCGGAGGTTGTGCGGCCATACGATAGACCACATATCCAGTTGTGTGGCTACCTCAGGGCCGCCCATCCCTGTCGGTGAAAATTTAATTAATAAGAAAATATAATTCAATATCCATCGAACCGACCGAGTTGTTCGGCGTTGGACTCTGAGGGATGAACGGCCAAAGCCCAACCGCACATGCCTGTTGGTGATAAATCAGAATAACTTAGATAAATAGATAATTATCTGGAAAAACCAACCAATGTTACAACTCTGAGAGAAGAACGACTATCCATAGCCCGCTCATCAGGTTGAACGGTTATGATCCAGCCATATATAAGCTTGTCGGTGATAATTCAGAAATTCATCTAAATCCTTCAAGAAATATATGGATTACTCATAGCCAACCGCTCAAGGACTGAATGGCTGGAGTCTGACCGCACAAGTCTGGGCACTTGAAATTCATAAAAAATGATGAATTTAACCATTTCAAGGCCCATTAAGCCTAGAATTGAAATGGACCCAGCTAGGGAGGGAGACTACCCATAAAATAAGCCCAAGAACGTTGCCTAAGAATAGCCCAATGAGTAATGGACAACTCGAGGCATCAATAAATGGGAGTAAAAGGAATGACTCAACTTATCAGTAAAAAACAGGTGTCAACAGTAAGGTTAACCAAACACTCTTCACGAGAGTATCAGGTAAAGACATATTAATAGTTCAAGTGTATGTTGATGATATAATCTTTGGAGCTACTAACAATGACTTATGTGATGATTTTGCACAAATAATGTAAGGTGAATTTGAAATGAGCTTAATGGGTGGTACTTCCAGGGACCGCTAGGGTGTGAAGCGGTCATGTGGAGACTGCCAGGGTCCCCCCTATGTCGGTTCGAGCCTTGCGGTCACACGATGGACCGCCAGGAGGGCTTAGCGGTCTGGTAAAGACCGCCAAGCATCGCTTAGCAGTCAGGGCATGACCATTTGTTTGTGTTCTGATTGTTTAAGGTCAGTGGGGTAGCGGCCTTGCGACTGACCGCTAGGCTATGCCTAGCAGTCAGGCGGAGGACCGCCACCCTACTTGGCAGTCCCGGAGTGACCGCTTGGAGTTTGATTTACCTTCGGCCTTGCGATCCTGGCTAGGCCGCTAGGCCGGGCCTGAGGATCTGGAGGAGACCGCCAGGATCCTTAGCGGTCCAGAGAAGACCGCTAGGTGATTTTTCGTGCTCGCCGTGTCCATTTTACGTTGTGTTGGTCTCCGGTAGGTCCGGTTGAGACCCAATGCCCGACCTATGACCCCGTGAGTGTCCCGGACGCCCCGTGGGGACCGTGTCCATGTTTTTGGGTGTCCAGAGGTACCATATTTACTCGATTAGTGTGCTCGTGGGTTAAGGGTCATGGTGACCCTCTTGTGTTATGAGCTTTCATGATTGCGTTAAATCGAGTCAGCATGAGTACAGAGGGTCTTCCTCGTGCGGTGTGAGTTTCTGTGAAAAGTGATTTTCGAGTGGGCTGTGTGTATGGCCTTGGACTGTGAGTCCAGTTAACCAGCCTGGGGTTGGAAGTTTTTCGTGTGTCTCGTGGATGAGAGATCCACTCGGCGACTTGTAAGCTACCTTGATAATCGTGTCACCGTGGTTTTAGACCTAGGGATTAGGCCAGATTGACGACGCTGTGATGTCACGTGTAGTAGTCTTGACCCGAGTCTCGTGACTCAAGGACCGTTGGGTTATTAGGTCTAGTGGTCAGTCCAGAGTCTGGTGGCCGCGAGCCACTTGTCACTTCGCGTTACTCGAGATGGGTGCACGCGTGATTTTCAGTGTTCACGTTTTGTGAGCCCCCACTAGTCGTAGCTTTACTGCGTACGTGGGTGCGGACCCACTTGGGAGTGGTGGAGAGTGTGACCCGAGTGAGATGGTTTTACACTGGTTACCATAGGGCCCCTTGCCTTTGCAGCCTGAGTCCGGTTGGGGGGAAAACCAGCTAGAGGACTCAACCTAGAGCAGATGGTCTATGTGTGCACATGTAGCTGGGGGCAGAGGACACGCACTGACAAGCGTGACCCCAGCTAGTCCTTGTTCTATATTACTAGTACGGTGTCTCAGTTCTCACTGGGTCGGAGGGAGACACCTGAGACGCGGACTAAGACGCCAGTGGACGCATCTGGCCTTACTTTTGGTAGGTGGTGCTCCCATCACGTGACGTGAGTTGTCGTGTCACGGGTTTTTGTTTCCCATCTGCGGGACGGGGTTTTGTGTGTAGTTCAAGCATTTTCCCAGAGCCGAGGTCTAGGGTTTCCAGTGAGCGTCATCGAGGGCTTTCCCCTAAATGGCGTAGAGTTCACGACGGTGAAGTTGTGACCATGTTTTTAGACCGCGTAGTTTCAGAGTGGGCCTTCACGTGTGAGCACAGGCCTCTATGACATAGGTGTCATGACATTTTTCGAGTAGCGTGACTAGGGTGATCCGTGTTCAGGTAGTCCCCCGACTGTGGGATCAGGGCGTTGAGTTCCAGTACTGTAAGAGTAGCTGTAGAGTCGAGGTTTTACCAGCCATCGTGTTTACTGTTCTTGCTGTTACTATTGTTCTTGTTGTATTTGTTACTTTTCGTACCACCTTTGTTTTCAGTTGGGGTTCCGTGGGACCCCTACTGAGCCAGTGATAGGATGCTCACCCCGTGTTTTTAGGTGTTGCGGATCTTCCTCGAGATTCGAGGGTGTTGCGTGGGGGTTCTTAGTTGCCAGTTCGTCGGGCCGAGTGTTCACTTGGCATTTGGTACGTTCTTTGCCGTAGATTGTACTTTCTGCTGGACTGGACTCTGTTGTAGTTAGTTGTTTATTTCTGTTAATTGTTGTATTATCCTGCTTTATTTCTTATTTCTATGTACACCACACCTATTCTTTTTAGCCCTTCCGAGCCCTCCGGCTCGTGGGCGGCGGGCCAGGGTCCGATCCTAGGTCGTTACAGGAATAAGGCTTTTTCATCTTTTCCTGCAACGTGAGGACTCGTTCCACTCGCCGACTAGTTGAAGGACTGACTACTTCTTTCGCCCTCCTCCTTGAGTGCATGAAAGCACTGAAGTTGGTGCTCGGAGATTGATTCTCCCATTCTATCGTGGTTGCAGGGGAACATTCTGGGTTCGTGGATCTGTCCTGCCAGAGGTGGATGCCCTTAGTTAGATCAGACAGTAGTTGGTCTTTTCGGCCAACTGTGCCTTCAATATCTCGATCTCCTGTTGCCGCGCACAGCATATTGCGAACATAACAGGGTCATATGGGGAGGAGTCTAGAGCATGGCTTGGACCACTATCTTCCGTTTCGACGTCGGGCGGAGGTGGCAGCGCCCCGTCACCATGACTATCTGGGACTGGCCCCTCAAAAGTGGATGGTACCACCCCTATATCACTACTTGGAGGTGGGTTCCAGAGGAACACTTCTTCATCTTGGGCTTCAACGGCTAGGAGCATATGTTGCTCTTGGCTCTTGGCTTCCCGTGCATCTGGGCCTTCTGGGGGATCATCGCTGGCCAGAGTCGAAACAGATATCATGTCTACTTTATAGAACTCTTCTACTGAGAAACCCAATCTAGGGTGCCGGCTAATCTTTAGGTGTTCTCTATCCTAGTTCAGTGGATACCACAACTTCTTGAACATCTGATTCTAGCTTTCGGTTTGAAAGAAAGGCAGCTGTTTTCAACAGGCGACACGTTTTTTTTTTGGTGCCCCTTTTCTCTCTGATGTGGGTCCCCCTTTGTTTGTGATGTGCAGGGTGTGATGAGGCCCCTGGACTTGGCCGACGAGTGGGCGAGTACGGACGAGTCAGACCGCATCGAGCGGGAAGCCCGAGGCAAGACGAAGCTCCTAGACTGGCGCACATGCTTCCCTACCCACTGGCAGCAGGGTGGCGCGTCTGAGGTGCCTTACGTGCCGAATAGTGCAGGGCGTCTCCAGCTTGGGAGACCAGCAGAGGTAAGCCTAAAATGGGCGTTTTGTGTGTGTGTGTGTGTGTGTGTGTGTTATGTACACATATCCTGATGCATGCAGGATGCCCGTGATGCCATCATTACCGGACTGCGGATCCAGCTGGCAGACGCTAGGCAGCAACTGGCTATTACTTGTCCAGAGCCGGACATCCTGGTGAGTTTATGCAATGCACTCTCTTTTCTTCTTCTTCTTCTTCTTTTGATCCTGAGATTTAGTCGCCGACTGTTGTTTGTCCTAGCGCGCCCAGCAAGCAGCGACAGTAAGGATGACTGGCGGGGCATCTTCTAGCTCCCAGGCGCCTCGTCTGAAGGTCACCTCCCTCCGGGAGCAACTTGCCAGTGTGGTGGCTTGCGCCAGGGAGGCAGAGTGCGAGCTTGCCACTCGGGTGAGTATTTGTCTTGCTTGGATATTTGCCGCTCTTTCACTGACCTTGTGAAATATTTTGGCTCTGGTAGGCATTAGATTTCCAGGAAGCGCAGGCTCGCACAGTCCGAGCTGAGGAGGAGTGTGACGTCTGGGCGGCTGCAGTAGTGGAGCTGTAGCGTCCCGATGGAGAGGCATTGCCTCGAGACATTCTGGATCTGAGGGTCTTCCTCCAGGTGGCGAGGAAAGAGGCATCGAGAGAGAGGGCGGAGAAGGAGGAGAGAGAGGAAAGGAGGACAGAGTGACAGCACGATTGGGACGAGAGAAAGGCTCTTGAGGCCCAAGTGATGGAGCTCCAGCGAGACCTTCTAGTTGTGGAGCAGAGGCTGAAGGACATGGAGGAGCCCTACGAGAGGGCACGAGAGTTCAGAGCGCACCTTCGTCAAACTGGCTACCTCTCTGTAGGTAGCTTCTTTACCATTCCAATAGAGCAGCAACGAGCTGCCGGGGTCGAGCGGGCATTGCGGGGTGAAGTGAACACTACCTCGCAGAGCTCCAGGAGGCCCACTAGGGACCCTCGCTCCGGGGGAGAGGAGAGGGACATCTGGAGGGATGAGCGTGAAGGTGATGGCGAGAGTTAGAGAGTTTGTACACCTGCTCCCTCTTTTATGATGCTTATGACTGTTTCAGTAGCCCTATGCATGGAATGATTTGGTTCTCTGCTGTTTGTTTGTTCTCTTGTGCATTCCTTCTCCCTTACGCTTCTTTCCGGCCACGCTATTCCCATGTGATATGTTTTGGGGGGCCATTCTTTTCAACGGGAATCTACCGTCGAGGTCAGCAATGGCGGCTTTTAACTTCCTTTCCCGCGTGGTGTTTCAAACTTCCTACAGATGCAACCTCCTTTTTTTTATCCATCTTTCTCTCACTCTTTCTCTCTCTCTTTTTTCCCTTTTTGTTTTATATATTCAAAATTATTTACAATCTGATAGGCCACCCTTGAATTACGTAGGGAGCGGGTCGTCACGTCACACTTCCCTGTGCAAGTGGCGAAGTGACACATGAGGTCGCAAGGAAGGTGCCCTATCACGAGGGCTATTGCTAGTGGTAGTGGTGAGGGTTCTGGCTTGGCCCTCGTTCATTCCTATAAATACCTCCCTCCTTGTTCTTCCCAGAGATAGCGCGAGCCAATTCGAAGAGTGTAATTCGAAGAGTGTAAGTTTCTAGGGAGAAAAAAAAAAGAAGAAGCAGAGTGTTCTTGAATCTCAGAATGGAGGGCCAATCTCACTCTTCGAAGACAAGCAGGTCCAGCAGTAGCTCCAGGAGACTCTCTGACCTTGAAGGACACTTGAGTGAGAGGACCCAATCTCAGCTTGTGAGTGGTCCCCGCTTGATCTCTTTGCTCGCGCCTCCCCCTTTTTTCTGACAATGCACTCCTTTCTTGCTTCTTCTGTATTCCCAGAGCGTGATGAGATCACATATCTCATGGGAGCTAGTGGTGGCTGCATATCAGGGTCTTTCAGACTTCCAGAAGGTCCGACTAGACATGATGGGGTTTGGGGCCTTTCTCCAAATTGAGTCGATCAAGCTTGACCTCGCCCTCATCCAAGCATTGCGTGAAAGGTGGGACCCAGTAAGCCGGGCCTTCCTGATGCCTTGGGGGAACATGGTGCCCAGCCTAGAAGATGTGATTCGAATCACGAGCCTCAAAGTGGATGGCGAGGCAGTGGTCGGTGTCACCGACTTTGATTACAGAGAGGCTGGCCAGAAGTTCTTAGGGTTGGATCTAGATGATCGGAAGAATAGGTCAGTAGCCAAGACGTCTATCATGGAGGCATTGGGGCTTTCTGACGTTCGTCCACGTGATGATGAGTCTTTGGAAGAGTTTATGGAGAGGGCTGAAAGAGGGTGTCGTGCTGTGTATTGTGTTGACACTAGCAATTGGGAGAGATCCAACATGGATCTGAGGAGATTTCTCTTCTTCCTGTTGGGGAGGCTGCTATTGGGCTCGAAGGGGGACAGCATCCATTGTCGCTTGCTAGAGCTCCTGTTAGACCTTGAAAGAATGGGGCGGTATGTCTGGGGAGCTGCGGTGTTGGCGCATCTAATTGCGGGTTTGTCCGAAAGGGCAAATCGAGAGATAACAGTGAGTGGCTTTACGCCATTTATCCAGGTACCTTCCCCCCTTTTTCTTCTTTTTTTTTTTTTGATACGACCATGTGCGCAGGCGCTATTTATGAATCTTTTTGATTTTTATTCGAAATAAAATCAAAGAAGTAACGCCTCTATGAGCGGGCGTTCATAAGCACCTTTCTAACAATCGATATTTATCCTTTTATTAAATGTGGAAAATCTAATATTCTTGGGAAATAGCTGCTGTCTCGTGGGTACTGTTTAGAACAACGACTGTCTCTAGGTCGCGACTTCAAATCCGTCTCCTCTTCGCCTGCAACTTTCCCAGTTGGTATCCTTCCTCGTTTTGGCTTCGTAATCGAGTGTGGAAGGAGGATTTGCATCCTCCTCATTTTAATCCTATTTAAACAAGGACTTTTCACCTATAAATATCCACCGTTCCATCAACATGGGTTTCCTTCGATCGAGAAAATCTTCTGTACATCGGAGTTCTTCTTCCTGTTGTGTCTGTCTTTGCTGCCATTACCGCGCTTCTCCCTGCTACAACCAAAGTCAAGCCACAGTGCAGCAGCAGCAATACGCTCTTTTTCCTCTGTCCTGCTTACAGGAGCAGAAGGAGGCCCTCCTCTCCTTTTCTCTGATTTAGTGGTTTGCATATCATCATCACTTAGTTTACTACAGTTTCACCCCAGCATCATATTTCTTTTATATTTCCTTGCATACATCTTTCCCATCCTTTGCTCCTCTTAGGGGTTTTAAACCAAAACACAAGGTGTGTTCATACTCAATTTGCATAACATCATATTCATAGAGCTTTGATACTACACTTTTGGCTAATCCAATTCATTTGTCCTTATTGGTGTTCTTTTAAGGGTAATCAAAAGTAAGAACCCCCTTCATCGGCCGGCCAGTTGGAGGAGGATGTTGGATCCACATCTCACCTACATGCGAGATATTTTACATGATCTTCCTTTTCCACTTTGAGATAACCCCTCTGGCGATCACACTCCAAAGTAGCATCACATGCTTCCTTTTCTCCATAGTTTAGTTTAATTTTTTTCATTAATTGACCCCCCTTTCATTCATGCAAGTTAACTAATCATTCTTTTTCTTTAAATGTCTATGTGACACGTTCACAGTAGTTGGCCCTTGTGTGGTGAGAGAGTGAACCTAGTTGGCATTGAAGAAAAACTATATTGAAACTAGGTTCTTATCTTGTGTGAATCATATCAAATTTTGTCAAAATCATCTAATTCACATTAAGGTTCAACAAATAAAAATCAAGTGTAAACATCAACTTGTTTGATAATCTTTGCAACATTGTTTTGATTGAATATTGTTTATTGCATAATGTTTCACTTTGAAAATCAAACCAACATGTTTAACCATAATCATATTCATGAAGATGAACAACCTAGCACCTCTTATACTCCTCAATTTCATGGTTCTCACTACAACTCATCTACGGGACCACGTCCTCATTCTCATGGTCTTGTCCAATGCATGGGCAACTTCCAATCTCGTGGTCCCTCGCATCTATTATGAGCCACAATTCCCCTGGGGCTATCTCCTCCCCACGATGAGAAGGTTTCCCAAGTCTTGCATGCATTAGATCATCTCTCCCCTCAACAAATCCAAGCCCTTAAGGCTATTGTTGAGGGTGCATCATCTTCGCCTCCTCCTTCCATCCCTACTCAGGTGGCCCATCACCCACCTACTTCTATTCACACTACTGTTCGGGGGGTCCATCACTCGTCTCCTTCATATACACATACTCCTACTCGGGTGATCCATCATTAGCCTCCTATTCCTCCTCAACGGCCCCGAGGCCCTTATGTATCATGTAACCCAGCTCGTCCGGGTCCTTCTATGGGCCAGCCCATTAACCCTCCTCCACAGCCTTTATGTCATGACGCTCCTCCACGGTCTCCCTCTCATGGCCAACCCTCCATGATTCAAGTGACACCTTTTTTTTTAACCAAGAATTTTAGAGATTTTTATTAATATGGGAAAAAATCAATTACAAGAAGGCCTATTTGGCCGAGCAGGATTGGATGGATGGGTAATGCAATTTATCCATCCTAATGTGTCCCCTTATAGCCCGTGGGAGATCAGCCCATTTATTCCAAAAGACCTAAGAAGGAATAGTACAAGCCTAGTTTGCTAAAGAATCAGCCACATTATTGCCTTCCCGAAGGGCATGCTTTAACGTGAATTGTAGGCTAGCAGTGAGGCGAAGAATGTCACCCACAATGTGTATAAGTCTCCATGGACGAGAGCATAGCTTTTGAACAATCCTAACCAGTATTGCCAAACCTGACTCAATGATAAAATTGGACAAACCATAGAATGCGTACATGCGAAGCTCATCCTGCATAGCCATAGCTTCTGTCTCCAAGCTAGATAATAAAGGGTAACGATGAGCAAATGCCCAAATTATGTCACCATTTGAGTTGCGAAGAACTCCGCCCCCACCTGCGGCACCGATGCTTCTTTTGAAAGCACCATCCACATTTAGCTTGAGTATGTTTGATGGCGGAGAAGTCCAACTGATGACAGCAGTTTTGGTCTTGGATGAGGGGGGAAGATCAATCCCCCACTACAGCAGCACCTGGCCAAGTTTTCGGGGTATAGTGGCACCCTAGCAATTAATTAGTGGTAGGAGGGACTTAATATGCATTACAACTTCTTGCGAGATTCTGTAATCTGACATGGGGATACTTTCATATCTGGTGCCATTTCTAGCTCTCCATATCTCCCATATAATAGCTGCCATGGTGATGAGAGTGATAGTTCCTTGAATAGTTGATGGGGAGATATTTTGGAAGGTACCTGAGATCTTAGGATGTGCTCCCAATTTATTCCAGTCCATACCATCAATAAGGGGTTCGAAATTGGCCCACATAGTTGATGCCAATTCACCATGGAAGAAAAGATGACCAGCAGTTTTAATGTTACCAAAGAAGCAGCACGTACATCTCGAGCACATGGAGATCCCATACCTGCAAACATGATTATCAGTGGGCACTGATCGGCGTTGGATCTTCCAGAGTAGGATTGCCCATTTGGCAGGGAACGGAGCTTTCCAAATCCTCTTCTAAAAGCTTGGCCAAGGTTGATCAACAGACATAGCGACCTGGCGTGCTGATTTGGTAGAGAAGTTGCCACTCGCAGCAGGGCACTAGATCCATTGTTCCGAGGATGTTACAGGGATGGCTTCTAAGATTTGCTGAGGGATATGTCTTTGAGCCATCTGCAATTGGGGATGGAGGGGATTGGAAACTGCCTCTGCCACAGAAGTCAATCTGTTATCAAAAGATAGCCAAACATCCTCTGGAATAAAATGTCTCATGGGGGGCTCACCATCCCATTTATCGTACCAAAAACTCAGTGTGGAGACAGAGGGATCAACTAGAATTCTGTGGTGCTGATAGATAAGGTTAGCTGCCCGTACCCACACTGCTCTATCTGGGGACTTCATTTGTTTGAATGATGCTTTGGAGTAATGCACATTGGCCAAATATTTAGACCTGAAGAAAGAAGCCCATAGAGAAGAAGAGTAAGGAGCAATTATAGCAAACCACAGGAGCTTCACGCGCAGGCTCAGTTGCAGCTCTGGGAGAGAAAGAACACCAAGCCCTCCTGATTCAATAGGTGTGTAGATTTTACTCCAGCTGATCCAATGACGCTTGGGCCGGCCCTCAAAAAAACCCCAGAAGAAGTTTGACATGAGGCGATTAATGTCATTTATAGAGCCCGCAGGAAGGGAAAGGACCATCATAGTATAAATTGGGATGGCTGTTAGGACGTGTTTAATGAGAATAAGCCGCCCTGCAAAGGATAGAAATTTGGCATTCCAACTCTGGAGCTTTGCTTGAACTTTAGCAACCAAGTGGCCAAATAAGGCTTTCTTAGTCCGTCCCTCATAAAGCATTACCCCTAGATACTTGATGGGCAATGATGCCTTTGAGAAACCCGTGAAGGTAGAAATGTATTGGAGGCGATTGGCAGGAAATCCATTACCCATACTAATACTGCTTTTGGACTTGTTTACTTGCTGACCTGAATTTCTTTCATATTCCTGAATAAGAAGCATTAGTCTGTGAATGGAGTTTGCTGCACCGTTAGTGAATATGAGAACATCATCAGCAAAAAGAAGGTGAGATATAGTAGGACATCCCCTGGGGACCTTGTATGGTTCAATCTACCCATTGGAACTATCACCTCCTTCTAGCAGCTAAAGAAGCTATTCAAAGAGAACTTCATCGGTTGCCAAAAGGAAGCCAAGTCAATGGTGAGTCTGCTCACCGTCAAGTAGGGACGCGAGGAAACCTTGTCGGATTGGGTGTCCCGCTTCCAGAAAGAAGCCCTCCGCATCCCTCGCTATGACGTCAGCATCCCCACAACCGCCCTAACACAAGGGACCCAAGATCTCATCCTCTGATGTACACTTAGGGTAGAGTCTCTGACGACCCTGATGGATCTCTTTGCCCTGGCCCAAAAGCATGCCAGTTGCAAGGAGAGGACAACACATCATTAGGCTAAATGGTCGGGATTGATCAGCCCTACCGTAAGAGACTAACAGACTCCCCACAGGAGGGGCAAAACAAACATGAGCAGTCAGACCGAGAGCACCATGACTTCTAGGAGATGAGAGACATGGGCTAATATTGACACTACTCACCCCTAACAGCCCCACCTAATTAAATAGATCCTCATGGAAATTTAGGAGGAGCCCTACCTCCAGTGGCCCCCAAGGATGAAGTCCAACCCAAGGTCTAGGAGCTGAAAAAGGTACCACCACTTCCATTGCAACCACGGCCACTATATGGCCGACTACATCTAGTTGAAGGACGCAATGGAGGACCTAATCTAGCAAGGACTCCTCGACAAGTTCATCGCCAAGGCCGCAGAGAAGCGATAGTAGAAGGATCAGACTCTTCCCCCCATCGACAATCGACCCAACGGGATGGACATCATGATGATTTCTGGGGGGTCGACGTCAGAAGGGGACAACTCTTGGAGATGTCGGAGATATGCATCTGGAATTAACTAAGTAGACTATTGTGACGAGAGTCGTCGTGACTCCACTGCACGAGATTGCCTCAAAGATACAATCATCTTTTCGAATGATGATCTAGCAGGTGTGACTACCCCCCACTCCAACACCCATGTGGTCTCTGTGACCATTAATCAATGTACTATACGATAGATCCATATGGACAATGAAAGCGGACCTGACATAATTTTCTACGACTATCTTGTCCTTATGGGTGTGGGTTAGCCATGCATAACACCACTGCACACGCCCCTATATGGATTTTTGGCACGACTGTCCTCCCAGACGGGAGCATCTCCCTTCCAATCACATTTGGGATCGCCCCCTGAGATGTGACATTTTTGGCTGACTTCACGGTCGTGCGTGGAATGGCCGAATATAATGCCCTAATCAGCTGATGAATCCTAAGCATACTATAGGGTGTCCCCACGTCCTTTCACCAAAAGCTAAAGTTCCCCACTCCCCACTGAGTAGGGGAGGTTTGGGGCGATCAAAGGGAGTCCAGGAGATGTTATTTGATTTCCACCAAGGAGACGTGGACCACAGACACTCCCCCCAAGAAGAAGGCTAGGACGGAATATCCTGGGCCCAATGGGAGTACACTAGCCGAAGACCTCTACCTCATCCAAGTAGAGGAGGATCCGAGTAGGACCCTTCACATTGACTCTATGATGTCCGAGCAACAGGAGGAGCGTTTCTTGGTTGAGAACCACTACATGGAAAATGAGAGTTTCCGATGGACATATTCCGTCAGAAATCCGTCGGAAGAATCCTTTCCAACAGAAATTCTGACTTCATTCTGACGGAAGACGTCCGTCAGGTATTCCTTCTCAGAAGTTTCCGATAGACAAATATTCCGTCGGAAATACGTCGATAATTTTCGACAGATTGTAAGTCGACGAAAATTCTGTCAGAAATATTGTCTTATAATCGGTCTTAATATTTTCGACCGAAAGTATGTTCCGTCGGTAATGTCATTGGAAACAATTCTGATGGCTACCTCTTCCGTCGATATTTTCGTCAAAAACATAGTTTTGGTTATTCCCAATATCCAGATCTTGGGTTGTTATAGATGGTATCAGAGCGAGTGTTGTGGATGTACATGGAAATTTGAGATATTGCAGTGATCAGAGTCCATAAGGTCTAGTACAATCGGCAACTGGCATACCTTTTCGTGTTTCTTTACCACTTTGTTTCTCGCTTGAGAGCTTATGTGCGCTGAGTTGGCGTTGTAAAGGTGGTTGCTATTTTCATTGGAGTGCCGACATGGGGCCTAAGGAATGTGATAGAGAGCTATCGTCCCCAGAGGTGGTGGCCCCAGTTGTGCTGAGTTGGGAAGAGGTTACAGGTAGGTGTGAGTTTACGGCGATATGATCGAGGAATTTACAGTGAGGTCAAATTGCTTGTGAGGATTGCTTGTGGTTGGGTGGCCATGATTGTGCTCTAAGGGAGTTATTATTATTTTGGCCACCCTAGTTTGAGGTTTAACTTGCCCCTGAGGTGTTAAGGTCATGGTTTGAGGTGGCAGAGCGGCTGCTCTGATCGAGAGTTGTGCTCGGGCAAGTGATGGATTCTCCTAATGAGCTACTAATTGCCAAGCCCGATTTCGTCATCGTACTCTATGGCATCAGAAATGACATGCCAATTTTGATTACTTTTACAGATTTTGACGTAGGATTGGACAGAGATGTTCTAGTGAGCTCTAAGTCCTATGCTTTTATGTGTGAATGGACTAAGTTAGTCCTAGATTTGGTTCAAGATTGTGTTGTGGTGTCTTGGCTCATGGCCCAGATTGTGGACTTTGGGACATTCTGTACCACTTTGAATGCGCCAAGCGAGGTGGCAGATGAGTCATGAAGGTTTCGTGGTAAGTTCAGGACTCGGGGATGAGCATTGGCGAGTGCCGATCATGGTTCATGTTGTGGCTCTTGGCATGGTAGTCCGCATGATATCAGCCCAGAAGGTGGATATTCTAGAAGACTCAAGACTCGAGAACATATTGTTAATAGTAAGGATAGATTCAAGGGAATGATGTCTGGTGGCTAGAGGTGTGGCGGTCTTCGAGCCTGACATCTTTTGGTGATTTTCTTCCCTCCTCGGTCAGTGTTCTAGCGTATTAATGATTCCGAGCTTAGAGGCAGGCATGGATGAGGAGTGTGTGGTAGCGGCTAGCTCAACCACTGTGGCAAAGAGTGGATGGTGATCAGTAGAGTCAGTGCTCGAGGTGTGGTGAGTCACAGTTCGGGGAATTGCGATGATGGTCCATTGGGAGATGCTGTGACTGTGTCTGATGAAGCACTTGAAAATTGTTGTCAGAGGAGTTGACCTGATGAAGAGATGGTTTTTCTTGATGCTGAAAGGTGTGGTTCCCAGCGTGCGCTTGGTTTAAGGTTGTCAAGCATGAAAATCTCCTACTTTATAAGAGGTATGCTGGTTTCCCCTTTGGTCGGAAAGAATCATGCTTTGCTAAGTTCTGACATCTGGCATCGTGTGTTTAGACTGGTTGGCCTCGTGTGCGCCAGGTTTTCCATGCGAGATGTGCTCGGTGTTTTGGCAATGTGGCTGCCTGGGAGAAGCGATGCCCGTTCCCTTGGTATGTAAGGGTGTTGGCACTGTTCCAAAAGGTTGTGTCCTAGTTGGGCATTGCTTGTGAAGACTTGTGGTTGGTGTTGTGATTCCCAGTGTGTTGGGAATTAGAGCCTGCGGTGTTGTAGAGGATTGCTAGATTAAGAGAGTGTCTGTGCTCTAGGTTTGAGGTAAATGTGCTTTCCTCACCCTGTTGCTCGGAGTAAGCCAGCCGAGTTGAGGATTGTCAAGATGGCAGATCCCAAGCTATTGTGATGTTGCATGCGTGGATCTGAGTGCGTAGTGAAAGCCTGGTGGGCCATGACCCACAGGTCTAGGATCGTAGCGTTGGTTGCTATGGGTGGATTTTCGAGGATGAGTAGAGTATTAGAGGATTGGTCCCTCAGTATGAGATTGTCTCTAGCAATGTGAGGCATGGCATTACTGTGCCATTGCTTAAGGCATTGTGGTTTGTAGCACTTGCGGGATGGAGAGTTGGGTAAATATGATCGCAAGTTTGCCACATGAGTGCCCTATCCATGCGTTGGAAGTCGTGTCAGGCGTTGGAGTTAGACTCGGATGGGGTTGCTAAGGAATAGCCTGATAGAGGATGAGGATGTGTTAGTCGGAGTCGATAAGCTGTGTCTCAGATGAGATCGTAGTCCTTGAGAAGTGATATCCAAGAGATGATTGTGGGTCTTAGTTGGTAGCTACGAGCAACTGATAAGGCTAGCTGAGTGGTCAACCGTGGTAAGGATCTACGTTGTCTAGAGACCCGTATGCATTGGTCACAGCATCATCGACTAGGTTGCTATGGTAACAGGCGACACTTGTCTATTTTAGAGATACGTGCCGAGGATTGTTCGGGATGTGTCATGTGGCTCTATGGCGAGAGCAGAGCTGAGGACTGGCAGGCATCCTTTTGGAAAAATTATGATGAAACTATGATGAGACTATGCGATGGACGATGCTTGTGTATGGAGGTCCCCGTAGGGACGTTGTCGTTCAATGGTGATCCTTGGTTTGTGACTCGCATGGGAGGATTTCCCTATAAGTCTAAGTCAAGTGCTGCTATGGACTGGGGATTGTGAAGTGTCGTCATCTAGTCTCGCCAAGCTCTCCTAAGAGGGTAGAGCTGGTGTGAGGATCAAAATTAGATGTTGTGTTCGAGTGAGGATCGGCTCGAGATGAGTTTGTGCGAGAGTCAGCAGATGGCCTATCAAGATTTAGAATTTTATTATCAGATCTAGTGAAGGACCAGGAAAGAAGGAAGAAGTCGAACAAGCAGAGGTTTTTCGTTGACAAATAATTGGTGATAGGTGAATAGTCTTTCATAGGAGCGATGACTTACCCGGGTTAACCCACCCCACCCCTAACCCGAGTGGATTAACTCATTCCACCTATTTCGCAAGAATGAATTAATCCACTTTAATCCTATCCGACCCGAGTTAAAGAAAAAATTATCAAACAAAGAACAACTCACCCGACCTCGGTTAACTCACCCTAACCCAACTTAACCCGTTACCAAAGTAGCCAGAAATGTTTACCCTCTCAGGGGGAGTTCAACCCATCTCAGATTTTACATCCTGCCTGTGGTGGGGAACCTTGCTGCACCACAGAGGGGGAGAGAGAAGAGATTGTTTACCAACAAGAGCCAAGGGTTTCTTGGACGGGTGCAGACCGTATCGTTTGAAAGTGTCAATCTCTTATGAATACGTATCTGGAAATGAAAGATACATGTAATACAAACGGGGATATGATCCCCATTCCCTTGCATTTTCTTCACATAATTAGGTGGGTCAATGCGACTAGGAAACCATTTTGTCGCTTTGCTCAAAGTTGAGGTAAAATCTGGGCGATATGCGCCTGGCAAGTGTCCCGAGGATGCAATGCCAGCAATATAACCATAGATGTTTTGCAGTCGACGGGTTCATGAAATCTCCGTTCCCCAGCATACAATTCAATTTGGGCATTTTATGTAAAGTACAACGACTATAGTTCATTTCCCCAAGCTCATAAACCCCAAGAATATTGACGGATAGACAGATGGAGACTACTAACTCTCACAGACCGAGGAGGAAGCAGGAATTTGTAATTGTAATCATACCCCAAGGACTGCCAGATGCAAACCTGTGCATAACAAGGGCTGTTTGACCACTTGAGTAAGGAGTTACCTGCTTTTTGTAGATCCTCTTTTTCTCAGGTTGTCATAAACGAAAGCATACAATTGGGATGTAGCTTGACTTCCTCTTCTAGCCAAGTATACAAATCGGGATAGTACCATCAGTCTAATCTGAGCTCCTTTAATGCATACCTCGAGTTAATGTATGAAGTTGAAGGCCTTGCTGTCGCAGAGCGATTTAAGTTGTGCTCGACAAAGGTTAACAAAACGGGTATCTGATCAAAGTTGGAAGGGAAAGAGACCATCCTTCTTCCTTTCTTCCATCCAAGCTCCCAATATATCAGATGCTGAGGGCAGTTTAGCATTAGAAGAACAGTCAATGTGGTCAGTCAGCAAGTCAAGAGTCGACTCAGTTACAGATGCCTCTGAGCGGTCATGCAAGTTCGAAGCAGGTTTTTCGTTCATGGAACCATCTGCAGAGAAGTCACATGCCTCCTTATCTACTTCTCCTACCGAAAGGAAGTGTGCATTGCCACCACTGCCACTGATTTGTTGAACTGCAACGAGTTCATCATCGGATTCCTCAACATCGTGTTTAACCATTTCAGTCAGGGCAGGGAGATAATGCCTATTCCACTCCGCCTTTTTCACCTCTTCATCGTTCTCACATGAAGCAGATGTCTCCTTTTCAATATCAGTAGATGCAATCATTCTGGGTACATCCATTAGTAATTTTGGCCTGCAGACAGGCTTCAATGATTTTAATAAGCTGGAGACAGGGTCTTCTTCAACAGTAGCACTACCCTCAAGAGTGCTCAGAAACACCTGCAATTTATCTTGACTTATCCTATCCCTGCTTCGTTTGAAAAGATCTATCCACTGCTGTTCACTGACTTGCATGGAAGCATGTGCCATGCTATTGACAAGCAGGACTGCCTGTTCATACTTTTGTCGAGCAACAGTTTGGCATACCATTTCAGTAAACAGCGACAGATGAGGCACCTCTCCTTCTTCTAAAATCACATCAAATGCATGCTCCAATAAATGCCACTGCAAAGAAGTAACCAACAAGAAAGTTGAAAAAACTTGATGCACCCAATATGCAGAAGAAGCCTGAAATTTAAATCGAAAGGTACTGACATCACTGCAACCACAGATGGAACAGAAAGGCCACCATTTAAATTTTACAATAGCATGTAAATATATTTATTCCATACAAAACACTGTCCTACTAAGAACCAGCAAAAAGATAAGATACAAGTAGCTGGAGAAGTACATTGTAACTTCCAGGAAGGAACTATGAGATCAACACCAGTTCACAAGAGTAAACTCACGGCTACCAGGAAGAAAACCTAGGAATACCAGGTTAATACCAGGTCATGAGTAAATTGTGATGGATACCAGGGAGTAAATATGGACTTCGACTGAGTTCATGAAACCACAGATCATCTGGCAAAGATTCCTTCATCTTGGAATTTCCAAGAGTCCACAACAAGGCAAATGAAACCTGTGAGGAAATGCATGGTAATATGCATCAATGCTAAACTAGCATCACCAGATCTGGTACCCAGAAGCCAGAACCCGTTGAGTTTTATAGCGTTAGAATGTTGTTGTGCATGCGTGGTTTGGCAGGGAAACAGGTTTAGAAGCGAATCCCGTCGATTTCGGTCGACCGGGAGGTGTTTCAGTTTCAAACTGAACCCATTCGCAACCCAGACGGCGTGACGGTCATTCCAGTGACCGTCACACTTGTAACGCCCCTCATAGGGTGCGTTACGTTGTTGTGGCAGACCAATGAAGGTGCGTCACAGATTGTGTAACGGTCGGACATTCGACCGTTACAGCTCTTTGACCCTGAGTGACTTAGATAGGGCGGTTGGCCTGACGGTCAGTCGTGGGACCGTCAGAGCCTTGTAACATGTCAATAAGGGTGCATTACATTTTTTGAGAAACTGTAGATTTTTTTCAAACGTTCGGGTGACCTTAACGGCCCTATGGGGGTGCGTCATAGTACTGCAGCGCACCACCCTTAGACCGTCACACCCTGTAACGCGGTAGCGGTAGACCGTTACATTCCCTAGGCCTAAGGAGTGTTGTAGACTTTTCAAGAAATGTGATGTGAAGCGCAGGTCTCAATCAGATATAATCATGATAGGGACTCTCTGTAGTTTAACAATCTCCTTAATGTATAATGCTGCTAATACATCCATGGTCCATCGACTCTTAATGAGTAGAAAATGTGCATACTTTTTTAGTCGATCAATTATCATCCATATTCCATAATGTCCGTGTCTTGTTTTTGGCAAACTCAAGATGAAATCCATCCCTGGAGAGGGGTAAATTAGTGGCCCAAAAGAGATGTGGCCTAAGCGGGTCATCTGGACCCGCAAACCCCAACAAGTGACAGACCCAGTATTGGGCCCACTCATCGAGAAGCTCGACTCACTCGGACCAGCGTAACCCAGGTAGCCTCTAGGTCCGGGAATCTGAGTAATAGCCACTCGGGGAAAGCCTAAATGGCGGCCGAGCATAACCAACCACGGGGAGCCCGGGGGTCAAGAGGAAATAAGGGTAAGCACCCTCGAAAGGGAGGGAGCCCGCATTGAAGGGGTAACGCCCCCTAAAAACTCCCCCTTCCCCTACCCTCAAAAGATGATGAACCACTATATAAATTAAGGGAAGCCCCTCCAGAAAGGTAAGCCATTCTGAGCACTCTTAGCCACTCTTATTGGTGGAGAGCGGTCTCGTGCCCACCCCTCTACTTCCTTCTTCTTCTCCTCCGCACAAAGCTCTGCTACCTTGCTGACTTAGGCATCAGAGGGTTTTTCCTAGGGTTACTACCCTAGGCCCCCTGATCCATTTTTCCATGTTACAGAGTTTTAACCATATGTGGCTACAACCAGTGTTCAACAAAAATTAGACGACTCAGGCTTCAGCATGAGATCACATCTTCATTTGGCGTCATCTGTGAGAAATAGGAAAAAAACCAATATGGTGCAAAGAAGTAATAGTAGGAGAAACACTGGTAAAAAAGGGAAGGCACCAATGGCCGTGGATAGGGAACATGCACCATCACACTCTTCGATGGGCCCCCTCTCCAACAACTAGGCCAACATCCTACCTCCACTAGCCACGGGGGGACAACCTATAGCTGGGGACCCAGATGCCCTCCAAGCCCTCAACGCTAAACTGGATATCCTCATCGATTTGATGAGGACTCAGGTAGCCAGGGACGAATGATCCCAGCATTCCCTGGTGATCCCCCCCCCCCTCGTAGTTGCCTCTCGGCTGACAATCGGGGGCCGCTTTATCCTCCAAGGTGGGGACATTATCCAAAGCGAGCTAGGCAGACCCTCGCAACTCCAACCCCTGGAATAGGAAGCCTCCTACAATCCATGAGGAAGAAAATCTGGGCCACCTCGCGAGCGTAAGGAAGTGGATGTTCATGCTTTAGAGCAGCATGACAAAAGTCGGGGGAACACTCAGAGCCCCCCGACACCATCCCAACATCAAGTGGAGTTTTCCCTCTGATTGTGAGACTTTGAGTGACGTTTCACCGAGTAGGAGCGTGCCCTTCGTGCCCCACAGTAGAGCTCCACAGAGGAGGATGAGGAGCGATCCCCGTTCTCCGATGACATTTTAGAGGTAGACATCTCACCAAGAGTTTCCCTACTGACCTTCAAATCTTTTGACTGCTAGGGTGACCCAGTCGATCACTACAATAGCTTTGACGCCTTGATAACCCTACACAGGACATCTGACACCATCAAGTGCCAAGCATTTGTGACCACTTTGGTGCAAGGCACTCGGGCCTGGTTTTGAGTACTCGCCCCCGGAAGTATTACTAGCTTCCGACAATTCAGGCGCTTATTTAAAGAAAGCTTCACCGGTAGCATCCCCCCAAATCAATCGCGAGGTTGTTGGCACTCAATCAAGTCTCAGAGGAAAAGTTGTGGGCCTATATCAACCATTTCAAGGTGGAAGCCCTGCACATCCCCCGCCTAGACGTAGCCTCTGCCATTACTACGTTGACAGGAGGAACTCGCGATGAAAGCCTTTGGAGGGAACTAGTGCTCCCCCTTCCTCTCTCGCCGATCTAGTGGCCCTAGCTCTACGCCATGGAAAGTGTGAGGAAGTCCTCAATGCCTGCCAAGACTCGACAGGTTTGGGGCAAGATGGGGAGAAAAAGTGGCCATCCAAACAGGCCTCGGGCTAGGGGAAATGGATGAATCAAGAAGGCAACTGTAGGGAGCCATCGTGCCAATTTGAGAACTATACTCCTTTATCTACTCCCAAGTATGAAATATACCAAGAAATCAAGGATTTGGGCTTGCTCCACTGACCTGAGCAGATGAAAGCCGACCCAAGACGCCGCAGTCGTCAGAAGCATTGTCAGTTCCATAACGATCATGACCATCATACGAGTGATTATCAACAGCTCAAGGACGAGATTGAGAGTCTCATCTGCTAAGGGCACCTCTCCCAGTACGTGGCCGAGCAATGGGAGGATCACAGAGTCCCCCCAGAAGAAATCGACAACCACCATTGGGGAATCCACATTAATGTCATCTTTGGGGGATTCGCCTCAGGAGGGGACAATAGTCAGGGAAGGAAGCGCCACGCCAAGTGAGCCAATCGAGCTTCCGAGCCTCCCAAAGCACCTCCGATGAATGACCAGCAGGCCCTGGTCTTCTCCGACCAAGACTTGGAAGGGGTGGTTGTAACACCCCATCTTATGACGTGGTTTAGTTTCCAACTCTCATCGGGTTTAGGAGGGATGCCACAGTGGGAAAATACCCAATGAAATAGAATTGGTTGTTGAATTACACAAGTAAAGAGAGTGCAATAAACAGTGGAAGGAAAATAACAAGTCCATCATATAAGCTTCATTTCTCAAAATTCTAAATAGTCCAAACTCTCACAATATAAATGTTCTTTCAGAAAACCCACGACCGTGTGGAGCTGGCCAAGGCGAGGACGCGATGGAGTGATCGGATCGCGGGATGGAGTGGCTGCTTGAGCGTGGCGCGGCGTGATCCCACGGTGGATTCAAGCCAACGTAGTTCATGTTATAGCATTTTTGGCGTGCTTTAGTGACTTCGACGCACGATTTCTTCGGTGGAGGTAGGGAGACAGATCACCTACTTCTTCTGCATGTTCTCTAGCCAATTTCACGTCGAACCATGCTAGAACGAGCAAGTTTGGGCTCATTGTGGTTTTTAGGAGTTCGTAGGGTTCACCAAAAAATGGCGATGATTTTACGATAAGTTGGTGTCAAATGACTCCCTGGAATGTCAGCATTCCATAGTCACTGATTTTGCGTCGATTGGCGGTCATTCGGGACCGTTAGGAGCCCGGGAAGTTTGGTGGTTCCATTTCAGTCGATTTAGAGAAATCGCCCGTTTCTCGTCGTTTCTCAGCCGATCTGACTCCCGTTGGACTCTATGTGTTGTGTATCATTATCATGATTGTATCCCATTCTTTTCAGAACGAACGAGGTGTGGAAAGGCCTCGATCCGGCTGATCCCCTAGTTTTCCCGCCGTGACGCCTGAACGGTCATTCCAGAAACCGTTTAGGTGATTGAGCGGTCCAATGTGTGACCATTTAGGGTGAGTCAGTGGGCGTCTGCGTGGTCACGCGATAGATCGCCTAGTGGATGGCACGGCCAGGTGTGAGCCGTCGAGTCCACTTGAGCGGCTGGTTCTCAACTGTGCTACTTTCCCATTGTGTTGAGCAGCCAGGGCTTGACCGCTTGCCATGGTTGACCTTGGGTCAATAGTTTTCTGGCGGTTCGTGGAGCGGTTTCCCTCTAACCGTGCAACTTCATGAGCGGTCCTTCTCTGACCGTTTTGACTGCCGTTTGACCGGTTACTGTAGTAGGTCGGTTGGAGTGAACGGTCGGTTCCAGACCGTTCTGTCCCACTGAGCGGCCTCTAGGAGACCGTCCACTTCACTGAGCGGCCCGTTGGTGACCGCACAGTGAGTTGGGTCCGTTGTGTTGTCGGTTGGCCTTGGTGGTCTAACCCTTGTCCGTCTGTCCGTGTCTGTGTCCCGTTTGACTTGTGTCAAATGTTTAGGTTGATTAGGGCGGTGTCTCTAGCGGTTTTGGCTTGGACTGCTAGTGTCCGTGAGTCTGTCGGGTGGTCTGACTAGATAGGTCAGTTTAGGGTTGACTGAGTGCGGCCTACTCCTTGACCGCTACAATTCCCTAACGACCCAATCTAGGACTGAAAGTGTCCTTGTCTTTGCGTGCGTAGCGGCTCTTCCTTGACTGCTTGGCTTGCCTAGCGGCCGAGTGATGGATCGCTTATGCCCAGAGTGTCATTTTCCCATCGTTTTAGTTTTTACTTATCTTGGCTTGACCTTGTGGTTTGCCCGTGACCCGTGGATGTCTGTTGGCATCCTATGAGGGCTATGACCATAGTGAGATGGCCAGGAGTGCTTGTGTATGGTGTCGTGTCTATGTGTCGTTGTCAGGTTCTGGTGAACTCGGGGTGACCCAGTGGTTGATAGGTGACCTTGTGTGTGTCTTGGCTATTTTGTCTAGCCCGAGACAGTGGTTCTGGATGCCTTGAGGTGTTGTCTCACCTCAGTTTACGTGTCCAGGTGTGCTGAGGGTCTTGGTGCTCTCTCAGGTCTCCGTGAGTCATTTCCTACGGTTGTGCCATTTCCTCTGGCTTAGGATTAGACTGATTGGCCACTCGTTCCACTTTGTGCGACGATCTTGACTTCGAGTCATGAGACTCAGGGATCATTGTAGTTTCAGGTCTAGTCGCCTTGTCCTGAGTCTGTCGGCGGTTGGTGTACTACCTTGGTGCTTCGTAGTACGTGTGATAGTGTGTTCTTGCCTATCTGTACTCCAGCACTCGTGTTTTAGAGTCTGTGTCTATTGAGCCTCCACTAGTTGTAGCCTGACGATACATTTCGACATGTCAGCCCACTTGGGAGTGGTGGCGGGGCAATTCTTGAGATACGATTTTTAAGCTAGTTTCGTGGGCCCTGGTCCAACCGTAGCGTCCTACAGAGGGGAATGCTAGCTAGAGGCCTGGCTCTAGGCAACGAGCCAGTGTGTGCAGACATGGTTAGGGGCTTGGACTTCCACCGACGGGCGTGACCCTGACTAGTCACTCTTTACTGTAGTTCCTATTTTGGTTCAGCGTGTACCTCAGTCTCCGTCGTTCCTGGCGTCCATAAAGAGGTACTTGAGGCGCAGCATAAGACGTCAGTGGACGCAGCTGGCTGTTCTTCTAGTGAGGAGGTGCTTCCATCATGTGACTCGTGACTCTCGCATTTCACGCGCGTTGTGACCTTTCCAGGTTAGCCCTCTCTTGGCCTTGCCCAAGGTTAGCATCCTATTCTGTGCACGACGTTCCAGTCGTGTGTGGTTATGTCTAGGAAAGCATGCATGGTAATCGAGTCGTGTGTGCTTTAGAGTCTATGTCTATGTCTGTCTAGGTCTTTTCTAGGCTTGTTGTTTGGTCTCGTGGGCCCTTGTCTTAGGCTATGTGCTTGTTCGACAGATCGATAACTCCTAACCCTTCGAGTTCAGGGTTCACCTTTCTGTTGTTGTTTGGAGTAGCTTGGGAGCTGAGGTTAGTTCGACGGCCATCCTTGTCGACTTTTCCCTTTTCTTTTAGCTGTTCCTGCTCCTTCCGTTCCAGTTTTCTTTTATAGCTTTCTTGTTGTAGTTTAGCTTTTCTTGGTTTACTACTACCTGCTATATTAGCATGTTACTACGTTATTTTTCAGTGGGGATCTGCGTGACCCCTATTGAGCCAGTGACACGAGGCTCACCCTAACTTTTTAGGTGGGTGGCGCGCAAGAGAGAGAGAGGGAGAGGGAGTCAAGAACTCAAGGAAATTTAATCTTTGCAAAATTCTTCTTAAGCTCCACATAAGGCCCTTGGACCCCTATTTATAGGAGAGGCCAGGGGTGACAAAAGACCACAATTGCCCTTGAAGTTCAAATAATTACCCCGCTATCCGAGGTGGTGAACATAAACTACTAATGACCTCTAACCGAACTAGACTCTACACTCGGCCCTTTGGGCCTTATTTAGCTAGCCCATTAAGGCTTACATGACTCGATTTAACTCATTTAGACTTAACTAACATTAATAAAAGATAATAAAATGCAAAAGTGCTAGATGATCTGCTACTGCGGTGCCGGGTCCTTCGTCGTCGCGTGTCGAGCCTCGATGTCCCCATCAGAAACCCAACCCGGGATGTTGAGAAACGCATCTCAGCTCTTTATCCATGCTAGCAGGATACCATAGCCTTTGGAATGCTTCCTTCTCTTTACGAGGCTGGCTGGAGGGAATATGCTGCTTCCAGAATGGTTTCGCCATTCAGCTTGTTGTGAACGCCAACCCTTGAACGGGGACTGAAGGATTCTTTATATCTTCAGGGAGATGACAATCGACGTCTTCCTATGTAGGGTGCTCCTCAGCTGTATATAACAAGCTGCTGGGGCCTTTAGACTGTGCCACCTCCCAAAGTTTGAAAGGCTCGACAGTGACAGTATCGAGGCTGAGTATTGGCCTGGTAAGACCCTCTGGGACTTCAATGAGGACGTGGTGCTAGTCGACCCTAGCTGCATTAGCTTCGGGATAGGTGGCAGGAGGTGCTGCTCTGCCCATGTCTCCTATCCTTGCAATGTGCAAGACTATCTTGGTATTTATATGCCCCGGTGGCGGCGATGGAAACCAATCGTCGCCAGAGGTACCTTTTGATGCCATGACGGGGGTCTTGGCTTTGGAGGTCTTCGACGGACGCTCCGCATACAAAGAAGGGTCAAGTAGATGACACTCGAATACTTCAAATGGGTGGAGGTCAGTAAATATCCTCTCCTCCTTTTCCTCTTGGTTGTATTTGATGCACTGATGTAGCGTGGAAGGTACCACCATATTTTCATGTAGCCAGGGGTAGCCAAGCAGTGCCTTGTATGAGGTACTGGAATTGATGACATGAAACTGCACCCCGATAGTGAAATCTGTCATGGTGAGTGTGAATTCTACCACTCCAAGCGGCACTTCAAATTTTTGATTGAAGCAGGCGATGCACATATCTCTGACTTTGTCAAGGCGCACATTGAAGTAGTACCTCTGATATATTCTATATGGCATAATGTTGACAGCTACCCCAGGATCCACCAGAATTCTGTTCAGCTCCCGACCATTCAGCTGCCCCTTCATGTATAGTGGTCTGTTGTGGCTGATAGTGGGGAGTAACATGTCCTCCTGAGTGAAGGTTACATTGGCTTCCGGTAATGCTTTCGCCAAACATGTCTCATACTAGGCAGGCGTCTATAGAGTAGTGATGATCTCCTGTCGGGTCTCTTCACTTAGGGAGAGGATTTCCCAGATAGTGAATCTTACCGAAAGCTTTTTGAGCAGCTTCATTATTCTGCTTCCGGCTCGGACATTGGATAACTTCATTTCTTCTACCCACTTGGGCTTGGAAGAGCCTTGCACTGTGGCCTCTGACGGTCATGCTTCATTGAACTCCGAGTCTGCACCTTTCTGCTTGGTGTCATCCCCTGGCTATCCCTCATCGCTTGCCGTCGGGCGGGTCGCGTCTTCATCTGGAGCACCAGAAGGCTGTTGAAGCTGCAGGTGAATCCCCCCGGCCACAGGGCTGGCATCTTGACATGGCTGCTTGCCCTTTGAAATCTTCAGGAATTCAAGGAATGAAGGGGCTGCGGTGCTGCCCCCACTCTGAGTGTATAAGCCTGAAGGAGGAGGGATTTGGACTCACTTAACCTCCGGAGGGGGTATCTTATAGGGCTGCTCTCCCCTAAAGATAATATTGTGGTTAGCGGGCGACTGGCGCCCCCATCTTCGGCCTGACCGTGTTGCGTGAGTAGTGGTCGCGGCTTCGGCCTGGCTTGCCCCGACAGCAGGTGTAAAGCATATTTCCTCTTCATCCTCCTCATTCGGAAGATTGAAGAGAAAGGAGAGGGTATTGCAGGAGAGCACTGTCTCTGTCTTGTCCTTGCCGGCTCTTCTTTTCTTCTTTTATTTCTTCTTCTTCTCTTTGGCTGATGCTTGCCCCCAGAACAAGCTATCATCCTTTTCTGGCACTCTGTCAGTCTCTCCTTCTTGTTTCAGCGAGAGCTGCTCTAATTCTTGCCATGGGACATGGTCCCTCATCAGCAAGGGCTTCAATTTGGGCTATTCATATTCATCTAGCATGTTTATGTAGTCCTACAGTCATCGGGCTTCTGGACTAATTTTTTTAGCCACTGGCAGTGGAGTCTGTCTTCTCCGGTTGTGTGTGTGTATTCTGATGACTGCAGGCGGGCTGATCCATGCGGGTGCTGTCACCGAAGGAACGGGTCGTGATGTGATGCCACGAACATGTACCCCCTCTTTTGGGTGAGGTGCGGTCTTCTTCTTGATCTTTGCAGTGACCTACTATCATCTCTGTTGTTCTTTTATTGGTGTCAGAAAGTAGGCCTCGTAAGTATGCTAAGTGCTGGCTTCTGCAACTTCTTCGGGCAATGCCTGATATCAAGAAATCATATTGGCCGCAGCTCTCCTCAGAGGTGCTTCATGAGACTGTGGAGGGTCAACCTTGTACTCTCCCAACTCTATTTCTTTCTTTTTCACCATGCCTTCGATGATGTCTTTGAATACATAGCAGTCCTCGATCGGGTGCCCCAGCATCTGATGATAAGGTTGTAATAGCGAGTCATGCACCGCTGGTATTCCATAGCTCAGATCCTTGCGACCTCGCAAATCTCTTCTGTCAAGTCTAGGTTTTTTGACAGCTTTTGCTCATTTAGCTCAGGCGAGAAGTTGATAACTCGTAAAGACGGGTTGCCGATCTCTAGAGGAATCACAGCCTCAGTGCCATACGCCACTTGAAATGAAGATTCACCAGCGGTAGTTCTGGGAGTAGATCGGTACAACCATAGAACACTAGGCAGTTGCTTGAGCCAGTTACCTGTGGCCTTCTCGAGCCTGGTCTTGATGCCTTTAAAGATAATCATGTTGGCATTCTCGACCAGCTTGTTAGCTTGGGGGTGGGCTACCGAAGTGAACTGGTTGCGGATATGGTAGTCGACGCACTTATTCTTAAAATAAGTGGAGTTAAATTGCCGGCCGTTATCGCTCACAATCACTCAGGGGATACCATAGTGACAAATGATCGATTTGTAAATAAAACTCAAAATGACTGTCTTAGTTATTCTGGCGGTGGCTTCTGCCTTGATCCATTTGGAGAAATAGTCAATGGCGACGATGATGAACTTCTTTTGAGCTTACGCCACGGGAAAGGGGCCTTGGATGTCAATTCCCCACCGAGCGAATGGATAAGGCTCAGTTAGGGTTACGAGTTCCGAGGCTAGCTGGTGTATCAGGTGGTCGAATCACTGGCATCGATCACATCTCCGAATGTACCTTGAGCAATCACACAAGAGAGTGGGCCACCTGTAGCCTTGTCATAGCAATATCCTTGCGATAGATCTCCCCCCTTTGTGCATGCCGTAGATGCCCTCGTGAACGTCCTCAATCACTTGGCAGGCTTCCGGGGCATCAAGGCATTTTAGGAGGGGACCGACAAAGGATCTTTGGCACAGGGTTTCATCTTGGAGGATGAAACATTGAGCTTGGTACTTCAGTCTCCGAGGTTCCCGAGGGTCGGGGGGGCTCTTGGGAATTTCAGAGCTAGGATATGTATGGGGCTCGCCAGTCGCCAGGGGATGTTCGTACAAAGGTTACGAGCTCGGTTTTGGTGCTCGGTCATTCTAACTCCTCAAGGAGGATTAGCCAAGTACCTTCTGGGCTGATGGAGGAGGCCATGAGAGAGAGGGCATCCGCTCAGGAATTTTCTTCTCGAGCTATCTAGATTACCTAGACACTCTCGAACAGTCGGGCTATCTCCTTTACTAGTCGTAGGTACTTGATCATCTGTGCCTCCCGAGCTTCGTAGTCCTCGTTGACTTGGTTGGTGACAAGTTGGGAGTCGGTATGAATTTAGACTCGCTCAGCTCCCAGGCATCGCGTCATCCTGGCCCCAGAGATGAGACCCTCATACTTGAAGATGTTGTTGGATGCCGAGAAGCTGAATTTTAAGGTGTATTACAGTTCTACTCCTTTGGGGGATCGGAGGAGGACATCTGCTCTGCATTTGATCGAGTTGGAGGATCTGTCGATGGAGATGTCCCAGTCTGTTCCCATCGTCGGTAGGGGTATCTCTTCGGAGAGGGTAGTGCTCTTTGCGATGAAGTCTACAAGGGCCTATCCCTTGAAGGCAATGCGGGGTCGATAGGAGTTGTCGTAGTCCCCCAGGAGTATGGCGCACTTGACGAGGTGACTTGAAGCTTCGGGATGAGCTAGAATCTTCTTCAGGGGCTTGCTTGTCAGCACCACGATGGAGTGTCCTTAGAAGTATGGCCAAAGGTGCTTGGCCGAGGTTACCAATGCTAGCACGAGTTTCTCGATTGCAGGGTACCTTCTTTCGACCTATAGAAGCACCTTGATGACATAGTATACCTACCTTTGGGTGCCTCTGTCATCTCGGATTAACACTGAGCTTATGGTGGAGGATGTTGTGGGAGACTGTGTGGGATAATGTGTATCATGTCATGTCTCTTTTAAATTAATTCTCTAAATTTAATTTCCTATTTAGTTTTGATGATTGGCAAGAATACATTTTATTTTCAGCTCTTGGATTTTGATAATAGTGATTTTTTGAATCCATTCTTATTATGGCAACATTGCTAGCATTTTATAGCTTCATGTGCATGCATTTCAAACTAAGGTCCATGCATGATAGACTTTATTCATAATAAAGGTCAACACATGTTTACTATTCTGCATATGAAGGTCGATGCATGATCCATAGTAAGGCAGAAGCAAAGTCGATGCACATTGTCTCTTAGCCTTACTAAGGTCGGTGCACATCGTCTCTTAGTCCTACTAAGGTCGATGCACAATGTGCCTTCTGCACAATAAGGTTGGTGCACATTGTGCCTTGTGCACAACAAGGTAGGTGCACATTGTGCCTTGTGCAACACAAGGTCGATGCACAGTCTCCTTGAACATATAGAAGGTCGATGCATATGTTTATGTTTGTGCACATGTTGCATCAAGGTCGATGCACATATATAGACTGAAGTCTGTGCACTTGTCAGTGATGGCAAGCAAAGTCGATGCACATAATCATTTGCACACACTAAGGTTGGTGCACATTTTCATAACTGCATTTAGAGTCTGTGCATATGTATTCCAAGTCAGAGCACTTGGTTCATACAAGTCTTAGCACATGTATTCCAAGTAAGAGCACATGCATATCTGGTCTGTGCATTTCATACACTTGTTTGAATAAGTCTATGCACATTTAGTGTCCAAGATCTGTGCATTTGATGTAACTAGGTCAATGCACATCTGGCTTTTCACGTCACTAAGTCTAAGCATCATAATTCATGGTCTATGGTTTTTCAGAACACTCATGAAATAAGTCTGAGTATATGAATTCTTTTATCATTTTTCAACAATGAACTTAAGCACATAAAGTGTTTGATGTAATGTCTTTATACTGCCACCTCCTCCCCAATTCTTGAGAAGGCTTGTTCCAAGTCCATTCCCCATCAATCCGGCCCCTGCCGAGTCTATCACCAACACCCTTCTCCAAAAGATTTCTAGCTTGGAGGAGCAACTTAAAAGGGTCTCAGTCCCCGAGGACACTCCAGAAGTCACTCTTCCAACACTGTCGATTTTTCATTTGCCTCTGTCCGAGATGCCAAACTTCCAGCGTTATAATGGAACAGGCAACCCATTCATCCACTTGAAAGATTTCATGTATGAAGTATCATTTTGACAGAATAATAAGACATCTTTGGGTTATTTGTTTAGAAGGTCTCTTGATGGTCCGACCCTCGAATAGTTTTACTCTCTTGAACCAACCGAGGCCAGTGACTTTGATGTGGTTCAAAGGAAGTTCTTGCAAAAATATAGAGACTGTGTGGGCCCTTCATTGTCCATTACTGATCTAGTTGCCGAAAAGATGAAGCCCAAGGAGGACTTCGTGCATTTTGCTATTAGATGGAGGGCTATGACCGAAAAATTGAAAGGCACTCTTTCAGAATCGGAGCAGGTGAAAATGATAGTATCAAATGCTACTCCGCAATTTCGTTATATATTGACTATGAGCAAGCTAAATATCATGGAAAAACTTTATGAATGGGCACAATATATCCAAACTCAAATGAAAGATTTGCCCATCATGAGTATGTTTGAACAAAAGCCAAGAATGACGAGGAAGAGTAACAATGTGAACAGTAATGGTGGAACGACCGAGGGCATGGTGCTTAATGAGCAAGTGGGCATGATTGGCAATCCCACATCGTTCTGAAATCCTTCCAACCCAAGGCCCCCACAGCAATCACAACAACAACTCTCATTTCATAACCAAGTTCCCCACCAGCCAAGTAGCCCTCCTCAGCCATTCCGTCCCCCTCCACAAAATCAACCCGTCCAGCAGAATCTACAAGTTCCCCAGCAATACCACCAGGTGCCACCGCCTACAAATTATGGCCCTCAGCAGCCAAGGAGACCCCCGAGTCCTAAAAGAGCACAATACTCTCCATTACTCGAGAGCCTTCCTGATATCTTTAATCTTCTCATGGCCGCCAACGTGCTCACATTGCCAAAGGAAAGGCCGACTTGGCCTCAAAATGTGGATACCTCTCGGTAGTATGTCTACCACCGGCAACCTGGTCATAACATAGATCATTGTTTTCACTTTAAAGACTACATCTATGATATGAATGGTCATGGTGATATTGACTAGGATGAAATGAGACGGTTCATTGCCACTCTAAAGCCACAAAAACCTCCTCGACAACAAGCACAACCATAGCCTCAGCAGCAAGTTTAGCAACCTCAACAATAGCAAGCTCCTGCACTGCAGCCGAACATGGGGATTGTCCACAATCCACTACTGGAGCACCTCGCACCGAATCAGTAACTAAACCCTGTCACCTCCTTCCATGAAGTGGAGAGCGGACAAGGGTGGCATGAAGAAAGTGCCTCTGTCACTACTTTAAACCAAAACCCAAGCTAGCCCCCCTATTTGTTAAGAACTCCCCAACCTTCACGTCTGCTTATACGCCCCATCAGCCAAACTCCCTCTATCTCCATCAACCCTCTGCTTAGACCTCTCCTTATTCGCTCTCCCACAACCCCTTCTTCACCACAAACCCCACCTATTTCTGCAAATCCCTTGCCATCTAGGCCACTCCTTATCCATCCTTCTCCGGCACCCCTTCCTCCTTCCACTACCACTGACCCGTTGCTTTCCGGGTCTCTTCTGCTCCGACCTTCACCAACACTCACCATACCTCCAAATTCCCATACAACCCTCCACCAAGGCCTCTCCTCATGCTTCCTATACCTACCCTTCCACCGTCACCGACCACCCAAGAGCCATCTTCCCCTTCCAACCGTCCTCCCAATGGACCTTCACTACCCATCGCACCTACTTCTACCAACCCTCAGTCGGCAATGCACCTCATCAGTGTCCCCCAACTGGTTGCTCCCCTTCAACCCATTAACCCTAACATTCCTTCTTCCTCCACCAACCCTCTATCTACCACCAACCCGATAGAGGCACAAAGCTCTCAAACAATGGTGCTCTGCAGTGGATGGATTTTCCACCGTATCTTCCCATAGCATTAAGAGCAAGAGCCCACAAAAGTTCAGGAAGAACAAGGATGAGAACCAGAGTCTGTAACAGGCACCCAATATGATTTATTGAAGCATCTAGATAAGACCCCGACAATGATTTCAATTTTGAAACTTATAAAGAGATCCAAGATCCACAAGGAAGCTCTCATGCAGTACCTTCAAAAGGTGATGGTCAATGATGATATTCCAGTTGAACAGATCATGTTAGTTTTGACTCCTGTTGACATCTAAAATATGAACAAAGACAAAATGAGACCGAAGAAAGAATTAAGTCAACAGTGAAGATTCCGGAGATTCCCACAGAATCAGAACTGAAGAAGAACTGCCACTATCAACACCTTACCCAGCTGAAGCCCCTTCTGGCCAAGCTGCTGTCTAGTATCGCCGTCATCACGACAACATTGCTGATTAAACCCTTGTCCTGTCAACTGACTGATGAGACCGGCCTTCTAAGGGTTCCGACAGATGTCAAGGATCAAATGGATGCCACAAGTGCCATAGTTATCAAACACAGTAGGATAAGCTAATTAACATAAAAGGATCTTAGATGATGAAAAAAGGGCTCTAGATGGGCTTGGAAGCAATGGCGCTGACTACCCAGCTAGGAGGCCCAAGAATGGCACTATAGCGCACCGGGAAGACTCCTCTGGTGAAAGGCGCGTCGAGTTTGTCCAAGCCGAGAGGGGGGTTGCTCTGCTTATATAAACCCTTCTCACTCCGTCTAAAGTTAAAATGTCAAGGTCAAGTGTCAATGTAAACCTTTGCTTATTATTTTCGTAATAAAAGTTGGATTTTTGAGTATACATCATCTTGTGCATTCATCTTTTATGTGGATGTTATTACACTCTGATTATATTACTAGCTTGAGGTGTATTGTCGACTGTTCACGTTCCTGAATATCTTCCATTGTACGTATTTCTCAGGATGTGACAGTTAAGTTGTTATTAAAGCCTAGGCATAAGTAGGTCCTAAAAAAATGTCATGTCATGGGCTAAGTCTAAGGATTTAGGACCAATACCTATGAACTAGGGAGTTATTCCAAACCAATGTGAGTTTGGGTAGAGCCCAAGATGAGATAGTTATTTAGAAATTGTCTCTAGGTAACTCCTTTAGGTGCACTAGAAAATTAATTTGTTGATTTTTTTCTCAGGCACCATATTCACGCAATGGCTCATCGCATAAACTGGGATGAAATGGAACAAATAGTTGCGGGTCTCACTCAAGCCCTACAAACTAGGGCCCAGGCTAGCGCAAGGGTAGGTGTTGGTGATCTGCGCTGAAATTTTTAGAGTTTGAACTGATCGCGGTTCTCTGGATCATCGAACCCCGGTGAAGCTGAAAATTAGATGGATGAAATGTATAAGATATTCAACGTCATGTAATGCGCAGACCGGGAGAAGGTCCTTCTAGCCACCTTTTACCTTACAAAAAATGCACGCACTGTTGGAAATTTGGACATTTTCTTGACTATGTAAAGAGAGACTAAATTGCTCTAGACATTTTCTTGACTATGTAAAGAGAGACTAATTCAAACACCTTTGAGCTTTCTTCCTATACACAGAAATGTTAATGCACATAGGTAGAAACTCATATTGCATTTGGTGCTTGTGAATTCAAATCTGATTGAATGTTGAATGCCTTAACTTGATTAAGTGCATGAATTGTCAGTCCATCTATTGCTTTAATCTATCATACATGACTCACTGTGTTGTCATCATCAAAAAGGGGGAGATTGTTGGAAATCTGATTTTGATAATGACAACTTATGAGTCATGTTTAGCCTAAATTAAATAATCGTCCTAATCAATTTAAGTCTTCTACTTTGAATAATAACACAAGTAGCTAAATTGATCAAGTCGTTGCAATCTTGGTTTTGCATTTAATAAAGTTGTTACAGTGTTTGCCTTGTACTTCATTAGGTCGATGCAATGTGTGCTCAAATCACATTCATGTCAGTGCAATTCTGTGTTTGATCCACATTAAGTCTGTGCATGCTTAAATGTCAAAGTCAGTGTTGGTGCATGTTCATCTTTGTTTTACATTGAGTCCATGCTTGAACCTAGTCCGTGCATGCATCTAAGGAAGAGTGAGTCAGTGCAATCCTTGCTCAAAGGAAGAGTGAGTCGGTGCAATCCTTGTTTTGCACGCGACTGAGTCTTTGTAATGTCATTGCATGTACTAGTTGAGTCAGTGCAATCGTTACGACTACATTCAATCACGTTCATGCAAGTTGAAGTCCAGACTTATTGAGTCGGTGCAAAGGTCATCTTTGCATGATGGTTAAGTCAGTGCATTGATTTGTTCGTGTGTTTGAGTCTGTGCTCTTGATGATGCTAGGTCAGTGCAAGATCGTTCTTAGTACTATTGAGTTGATGCACTTTCCTATCTCGTCATTCTTCGAGTCGGTGCATATTCATCTTATGCTACTATAAGTCTGAGTCTGTGCATCACTTAGTCTCGCATCTGCTAGAGTCTATGCAAGAGAATTTTTGGCACGATTGAGTCTGTGCATTCTTTATGTATTGCACGCATGCTGTCAATGTAGTCTTTGCATCTCGCACACAGATAGTCCGTGCAACATTTGCTTTGTATAACTTGACTCAGTGCATATGTGATCTCATGCTATGTTGAGTCCATGCATATCAGGATGCTTGCTCTTGGATGATAAGAAAGACACGTGATCTGAAGAAAAAGGGGGATGATGTTCATGCCACGTGGATGGCTACAACGCTTAGATTTGGACAAGTGGCTGAGAGCTTTTTGGAAGCAACTGGCGGGAATGTTCCCTCCACACGCCTAGGGCATAAGCTCATGGGTCCAAGACTGAAGATATATATACCCTGCTTCTGCAACAAACAAACAGTAATAATAGAAGATGATTGAATATCTAAACAAGAGCAGATTGAAAAGGAGAAGAGAGATAGCAGAGTAGATCAAAAAGAAAAAAAGGGAAGAGAGATAGTAGAGTAGATCAAAAAGAAAGAAGAAGAGAGCTCAGAGAGAAGCTTCCGTAGTGTTTTTGTTGTAGATCTGATTTTGTAGTGTTCCCTAGATCAGATCCGAGACACTTTGCTCCTACGTGAGCATTTCAGTTTGGATTTATCGACAGCTTTCTATTGCTAGATTTGGGTCCTTTGTTTTCATCCTTTCTCATTTCTTCAAGCTGTTCGTCAGCAGTTGTAGAGGTGGTATCCTTTGGTTCGGCTAAGCTATATTGCCCAGTGGGTCAAGCTGTTAGTCAGCGGTCGGCTAAGCTGTAAGGCCCAACACAAGCTGTTAGTCAGCGGTCTATAGGCAAGCTGTGAAGCCCAACTATTTTCAAGCTGTTTGGCAGCAGAATCCACACTTAGGTTTGAGTGTGGGGTGGACGTAGGTCTGAAGGACCGAACCACCTAAAAACTTTGGTGTTCTATGTGGTTTGTTTGTGTGATTATTCACCGATAGATGTGTGATAGGCATGGTTTCAATGCATACTCCTAGTTGAGTTAAGTCTTGCATCAGTTCAGGGAGTTCAGATCTAATTTGCCTCAATTCGGTCTTTAAATTGGCCAAAATTTTCACAGAGGGATTCATTCACCGCCCTCTAATGCACTACGCTCTGATTGACATGATCGTTATAGACACCGTCACGCCACTTCCGAGTTATCTTCCGCGCTCGGGGCGTGACACCCCCGCTCCCGCACGGCTCTCCGCCAACTTACTGCTGGCACGTATCAGACACACACGCATGTTTGGCCTAACTTTGCTTCTTTCTTTGTATCTCCTATTTTTGTTCCCCTTTGTTTGTAGGCATGGCTCACAGCAGCGGAGATAGGAGTCGGTCGAGAAGGCCGAGGGCCAGGGGCTAGGATGAATGTTGCATTGAGCGCACTGATCAGCACATGCCACCTTTCCCTCCCCGCGTCATCAATGAGGACAACTTCAGCAGGGAGGACTTTGACTATCTGTGGGTTGTTGAGGGCCAAACTGAAAGTGTCGGCGAGAATGAAGGCCTCATGGACATGTCCCACATTACCAGGAGGGGCAGCATTTATACATATGGCCGCTCGGGGGGATGTTTGCGCCATTATCCTTTGGATCGTCATCTTCATCGGTTCCTTCAGAGCTTTGCACCGATCGACATGGAGGATGACGATCCCTTACTGGCTACTGCCCGAGGAAAAGCGTCGCCTTGAGCGGGCCATACTAGTGGGGAGGGACAACATGCAAGGATTATTTTCCCTGACTTATCCAAGCTTTCCAGACGGCTTTACTCAGCAGAGATAGTACCCACATCGACAGAGCCTGGACTTCTTTCAACAGTATGATGGCTTCACAGTTCATGCTGCACCATTGGCCCCAACGACCTGGCACTTGCACGAGCAACATGAGACCGTGGATCAGACCGTGGATGGCCTCTTCTTGACACCCTCGGGGGTGAGTTTTGCACATGATGAGTATGCTCATGACTGTATGCTAGAGAGGATTTTGGCATTGAAGACCCCCAATTGGTATGGGAAATGGTCAGTTGTCCCATCACACAACTACCATCATGACATGACAGAGTGGCTCTAGGGCATTCTAACTATATACTGATCGATATTGGACAAGGTGGGGATCCGTCATGTAGTGACAGCGGCCTTGTACTCCTACCCTTGTCACACGGGCCTGCTACAGGCCTTAGCAGAGAGATTTAATCGCCGGTGGAACACCTTCGTTACTACTGGGAGAGAGACTTCTCTAGACCTCTGGACTTTTCAGAGGGTTTCTGGTCGCCTGATTAGCGGGAGGCCCTACGAGGAGCTGACCGTTGATGACCTACATCTCAGCTCCACCGATGGCACCAGGAGGTATACCATGCCTTATTGCTTCAGATTCTTGATGAAGACATGGAAAGACTTGGCTCGGGTTGGCACAGACTGAATCCCTCGCACTCCGCGAGTGACTTTGAATGCGTGGGTGAGCCACTTCTATAGTGGCCCTTTCTGCTTCCACGAGGAATTTGCTTAGCCTTGCGTGACCTAGGAAGAGTGTAGAGAGGTCAAGATGGACCTCCCTCCACATCCGCGACATCTGCTTGCACCTGCATAGGGATGGAATTCGAGGGGGCTGCCTCCCCTCACATACTTGGCGGCATACTTGTCCTATTGGTTGGCAAGTTTTGTGGTTCCTCACGGGGAGGGCGGGGTCCTGAGACCTGAGGTGATTTATCCAGCCTGCTTGTTAGCATGCGGCCAGAGACTTGCCATTGCACCTGCAGCCCTAGCGAATATCTACCATTCATTTGGGACTTTGAGATCTCATTCATCCCCCCGGGAGAAAAATATGATGATGCCCACTCATTATTTGAGCGCATGGGTAGGGTTGTTATTTCCAGAGCTCTCTCGGAGAACCACAATTGATAATCTGGCAGCACCACTGATTTTTTTATTCATAGGACAGCCATCACAGGATGCCGCGGTTCAACTGGCAGGGGCCCGGCGGGCCTTGTCTTTTGTTCCAGTGAGGAGAGGCGAGGACCTAACCCTTGACTACTTCTCCTACCTTTACCACCCCTATATGGGGCAAGAGGGAGGCACAGTTGTCAACAGGGTATCTTCACATGCTCTACTCTCTTCCCACGGCTTAGCCAAGTGGGTTATGTGTATCCGCCTGAGTGTATTAGTCTATCGGCATGCCAGCACGACTATTCTTGAGCCCTACTACCTACATCGGTTTGTCCGAAACTTTGGGTATGATCAGGGCATTCCTTTGAGTGCAGAGTTCCCTCTAGCCCTTCGACTATACAGACACAAGGACGTGCAGTTAGTGGCGGCAACGTGGTAGGACTTTCTTTACCGTGAGGTGAACGAGGGTTACCCCATTCCGGAGTAGGGTGCAGAGGCCAATTTGATATTCACTATGCATGCTAGTGGTTCAAGGCCAACAATGTCTTTAGAGAGCACTGTGATGCCATTCGAGCTATTGAAGAGCAGCGTTTGAAGAGGGAGGACTTGCCTCCTTCGTTTGTGGACCCGGACTTCATTAGATCCCAATTTTCAGGAGCCACCTGGGTCATTAGTGACATTGAGGACAGGTGGTGAGAGAAAGTTTGGATAGTTCCTGTAAATAGAAGTCAGTATAATGAGGCTTTGAAGCCCTTGAAGGGTATACCAGCAGCAACATCCGCAACCCCTTCCTCCTCTACTTCAGGGATAGTCCCAAGCTCTTCAAAGGCGTATTCTTGGTGGGAAGATTTGCAGGCTTTCTGTGGGGTGAGAAAGAAGTCCCAGTTATCCCAGAAGATACCCGAGGGAGCACTCGGAGGTAGCACATTTGCAGAGTGGAGGGCCCATGTGATCAACGCCGTGCACTGTGCAGGCCCAGTGAAGTATACTTCTGATCTGGAGATGGCGATGACTCCTATCGCCATCCTAGAGATTGCAAAGGCAGCGGCTCATGTTCTCCAACTGTAGTCGGAGCAAATAATTCTGAAGCCTGTGAAGTTCATAGAAGCCACAGGTAATTATCTCCCTGTCTGGCCTTCTATTATACATATATTTTCATATTTTAGAATGCGTGTTATACACATCCCTTTGATGATTGTAGGTGGCGCTGCTGGAGTGGCCGACGCTGGTCCATTGGAGGGTCCTCCCGATATGACGCCGGAGAGTGGTAATGCCACCTCGAAAAGGCCTTGCGCTGAGAGTTCCAAGGGGAACACGAGGCCCTCGTTTCGCCTTTGGATCGAGGAAGAGTCTCCTACTAGGGAGGACGTCTCCAGTATGTGACATATTTCATTACACACCACCTTCAGGCTTGTATGTGTTATAACCCTCTTTTGTCTTGTCCAATGCAGCTCCTCCTGAGGCCAGGGTTGGTACGAGTTTCTCCCCTCATCTGGCGAATACTTCTGCAAAGGTGGACCTGCCTCTAGACGAGTCCGTACCGAATAACATCTTCAGCTTTGAAGAATTGGTCCCTCCTGCTGATGATTATACACCAGTGACGGCTAAGACCCCCTCGCCTATTGCAAAAGGGGCTCTTGCTATTCAGCCCTCAGGTAACGGAATTTGACTCCACCTCTTCGTTAATGTATGAAGAATTGAAAGTCATTAATTTTCCTAATGCTTGCATTTTGGTTGTGCAGGGGCTCTTGATGCTGCTCTCCATGTCTCGGCGGTGGGAAACAATGCTAAATCTACTTCTGGGAGTGGGGGTTTTGAGATTTCCGATTCCCTCGAAGGAGGAAATTCGAATTCTTCCTCGGGTACCGAGACTTCGAGCTCTTCTTCAAGCGGGAGAAATCCCTCGATCCCATCAAGCTCCCGAGAAGGCGGTGCCTGTCAGGGACGTGGCGAAGTACCACAACATATATGACTCTTCCAGCGCTAGTTCACCCATGGCCGTCATGTAATAGGCCATATGTTCATGTGGCGAGCCCTGCCCATTGAACTTCTGGAGTTTTGGGGCTTCTGGGCAATCAGGCGGAAGTTTCTTCAACTGATGATGAAGGGGGTAGGGCACGCTGTACAAATCAACGGTGGCCACACCCTCACCATGTTGAGCAAATTTTGCCTCCATAATTCGCTTGATCATCTGCCCTTCTATCATGAGGCTTTTTGCAGCAGGAGTGACAGAAGATCGCACATTGGTCTCGTGTTGCGGCGCTTCAAATTCCACTGCCACTGGTAACTTTGACGTGGTAACCAAAGCGTTGGCCGCAGCTGGAATGGGAGGAGGTTGCTATTCCATCCCAGTAGGCACCGCTTGAGGCTGAACATGAACCTCCTTTTCACGCAATAGTACTTGCAAGAGGTTCTTAAGTTCTTGATGTTCGCGCCGGAGTTCCTCCAACGCGAGGGTCTGAGCCTCCCTTCAAAGATCCTCCTCATGTCCAGGGTTGCTGTCTCCGTCAACACTATGGATGTCTTCTTGGTGCTCCTCCTGTCGTGTCGACTCGGGCTAGGAGGTTCCGATGGTCGGTGTCTGCAACATCTACGCAAGAACCCAAGGAGACGAGCCTCGACTTTCTCAAGGTCTAGAGAGGCTGGTTTAATTCTCCCGAAGCATCCTCCGGCTACTTATCGACAGAGGTTATATAGCAAGTGACCACTTTGATAGTGTCGTTGGTCACCTGAACCACCCGCTTCTTCCTGGGTGGTTGTCTAACGCGCTTGGGTGACATCCCTAGTCTGTCAAAAACAGACACTCGGGATGTGGAAACCTGTGCCGAGCAATCTTAGTCCTTGTGCGTTGAACTAGCCCAGGGAGAGGTCGACAAGACCTGCTTACGGGCTCCTCGATGCCTCCGCCCTTGTGGGCATTGAGTTTGAGACCCTTGAGAGGTCAGGAGCTCATACTAATGGCGGGCTATCGAATCCCTCACCTGCTGCAGCTCCGATATGTGGATGGGCCTTTCTGACCTTGCCCGTCTGATGGCCTGGGCCTCCTCTTTAGTGACCCAAATCTTCTTCATATGGAGTTGACGCTCCTCAACTAGGTTGCCCCCTGACGTTGATCGGGGAGCTGCTGGTTTGGGTCGTCGTATCAGACCCTAGTTTGTCGCCGGTACAATGGACTTCTTTAATTTTGCTCCGTCCCCCCAGTATTTCTGAAGAAGCTCGAAGCGGTTAGAGGTGGAGATGGTCGGGACATGTCGGTCTCGAGGTATAATAGGCTCGCCTCCATTGAGCCGGATACGAAGGTCTCCGACAATTATTGTCTAGTCGGAGCGAGATGTCACCGCTGCAGGCTTTGTACTTTTGCGGCTACGACGCTGCCCCCGTTGGGCAGGAGCAGCGCTGGTGACACCTGTCGTAGGCGCAGCCTCGTTAAGGCAGCAACGCTGCCCCCGTTGTGTGTAGCAGTACCTTTGAAAGTGGCCATAGCAGAACTTGTGCCGTTACGACGACGGCACTGCCCCCGTTGAGCAGGGGTGACGCCGATAGTAACTTGATTGACCAAGAGGACTTGGCCATTTACTTTGGCAGAAGGCCTGACACCTTTAGCCGTTGTTTTAGCGACCGAGCAAACTCGGCAGGCTGTTGTGAGGAAGGGTCTGACACCCTTGGCCGCTGAAGAATTGACTAGGAAGACTAGGCCGGTCGATCGGACAGAGGACATGACACCCCCGACCATTGCAGAGTTGGCCGAGCGAGCCCGACCGGTTGCTGGAGCAGAGGGCCTGACACCCCCGACAGTTGATTTGTTGACCGAGCGGACTCGGCCAGTTGCTGAAGTAGAGGGCCTGACACCCTCAGTAGTTGTTGCCGTCGGCGTGGCTGAACTGGCTTCAGCCACGGTGACAACGCCCAAAAAGAAAGGCGAGCCGACGACTGGCGGAAAGTCACTGAACACTAGTGGAGTCGTCAGGTATCCGAACTTGGCATGATTGACGACGACCTAGGGTCCGTACGCGGCTGCATCCATCGTCCTTTTGTTGGTGCTATCGGTGGTAGTGCGTAGCAAGAATGGAGTGGCGTGCCAATGCACAAAGAGCCTTCAAGCGAGCAAGGAAATGTCCTCCACTTCCCGTCCTGTAAGAGGAAGAGGGGCAATCAGTACCTTAAAGAAGATTTGGGACTTCTTTGACAAGAAGAAGAAATGCAGGAAAGGTCCCACTGGGCGTGCCAGCCTGTTGGAGAAAGGGGACCTGGACCATCTTTTCACAAGATGCCCCTTCGCGAAGGGCATTTGGACGAGGATTGGTCATAAATTTCAGCAGCCCTTTGGGCATTTTGATGCGGTGCAGCAGCTCTTCACCAATTGGCATAGGAGGTGGATTCTCAAGGGCGACAAGATCATTTGGTGGCTTATCCTCCATGTCACTCCCTGGGCCTTGTGGAGTGAAAGAAACAATAGAATCTTCGAAAGGGAAGCGAGGCCGGAAGAGAGGGTTTTTGCTTTTGTTTGTGACATAGTGCCTTTTTGGGCTAAACATTATTGTAAAGTGGAGGATCAAAACTTCTCACTCTTTTTGTTCTTGGGGAGTTAATTGGGCACACCATCTTGGTGTGGTGATTTTTTGTAAGGGGCTGTGAGCAATGATAGTTTATACATGTACATCCCTTTCTTTTATTAATATATTTGTGGTACCACCCATGTTTCAAAAAAAAAACTGATCTTCTTGGTTCCTGATTCAGGCACTGCAGAGTTTTGGAAATCTGAAGTTTCTTGGTCTAAGAAGTTGCATCTGCAAGGGGACTCCAAGAACTATGCCCATTAGAGTTATCCTTGCAATGAAAACGTTTGTTGTCCTTTTCTGGTCTTGCCCTTCTCTCGACTGGCCTCCCTGATTGGGTGTTAGGTCTACACTTGACCATGGGGTTCTCAGTTTCGTTGATGCCTTTGAACCAAGGGAGTTAAGAAGATGTCCCTGATGCAAAGTAGGAATAGATCATCAAACGTGAAATTATTTATTTCTTAGTCCGTAACATGGAAGGTAAACCCGGATGGGGTTGCTGGATTTGCTCTGACTGATCCTGGTCCGTATTGGATTGGATCAGCCAGGTTGGCCAGTTGTCATGAAGTCCAGCTGATCTTGAATCGGTCTGATTAAAAAAATAATAAAGAATCAGAAAAATAAGGAAAATCAAGAAAAAATGTACACATCTAGAAACATTAAAAAGAAAATAAAAGAATAAAGTTATCATGCACTTGCATCATAAAACAACAGTACTTATATAACAATCAAGTGGTTAGCTAAAATAAGGTAAATGTGTTAAAAAATAATGTGTAAACCCTTAGAATCAGCCTGAATCCCTGATTCGACCGATATCGGTCTGATTCTGCCAGATTCAGGCTGTTTTTCCCCCCCCACAAGCTTCCAAGGGAATCAACTGAATTGGTCTGATCTGACCGATTCAGACTGGATTCTTAGGTTAGGGTACGGTTCAGCTCCAGAATCGGATCGCCACCCGGAGATTCTGATCTAGATCGCCCAATTCTGTAATCCATGGTCCATGCCTATTCACATGAGCATAACCATTATTTATGTAACAATGGTGTTGTAAAATGATTTGTTTAGGGGGAAGAAGTGGGCCACCCCTTTGTGCTGCTGGAAGAAGAAGTGGAGGGCAGGATGATTGGGGTTGCCTTTATACTTCTGGGCTGGGGCCTGGACATCTATATTATGGGAATATGGGGACACCCCCTCTATTTTTCTGGGAAGGGAGGCAGGTCCCTATACTACAGGAAGTGCATGCATGCTTGCTAGGCAGCAAAGTGGGTATGAGGCCATCTCCCTTTCCCGCTCTTCCCACCTCCTCTATGTGCTGCTACTAAAAGGGGCATCGACCCCTTTTCCCTACTCCTTCCACCTCTCTGTGTGCATGTGTTAGGGTTGTGATTTAAGACTAAAGTTTGTGTCATTTTACAATTTTTGCTGTTTGTTTTTGGACTAGGGTTTGTGGGGCCACTTCATATGGGTGAGCAAAGGGGAGAAAAAATTTAGTTTCCTAGGTTCTAGGTCCAAAAGAAGTCTTTTGATGAACGTTGTTTGTCCAATCTACTGTGGTCCTTGAGCTATTGAACAAAGCTAAGAAGCTTTCCACAAGGCACCAACTGCAAATCTTTCTTAAATCAGCAACTTATCTAGTAGGTATCCAGCGAATGCAAGTCTACACCATAGGTTTCACAATGAGTGTCAATTCCCTCATTTAAATTCTCCAAAGCTGTGTACTATCTCTGTTAAATAGA
The DNA here is from genome assembly GCA_024336825.1 of Amorphophallus titanum. Classification (NCBI taxonomy): domain Eukaryota; kingdom Viridiplantae; phylum Streptophyta; class Magnoliopsida; order Alismatales; family Araceae; genus Amorphophallus; species Amorphophallus titanum. The sequence goes on from JANBPO010009603.1 coordinate 3,806,841, forward strand.
AAAATATACATGCTGGAAGGCAGAGGCCTTTATTTATGTAACGCTTGCTTCATGAATTTCTTAATGGTGAAAGTTTTATGTTGTTTACCAATGAATAACAAAAAAATTGTCGTTAGATCATTTTAGGAGTAGTTTATGCATTTTATTGTTTCAATCATCATCAGCAATTCAACATCATAGTTTCCCATCAGTTTGGTGGGCCGCCAAGCTTTGCTGGTCAAACACTAGGAGATTCGAGTAGGTTTAGTAATCTGGCTGTCACCCTGGCAATTAACCCTATTTCTTGTACCTGATTTCTGCCAACTGCAAAATTGTATTGGTAGGAGAGAAGGTAAATCATATGTGATAAGCCAAGGCTAGTCATTTAGTTCTTGGAGACACTGAGGAATAGAGCAGCCAGTTGCATCTGACTGCATGCCATACACATTTTAAGTGTGCTTTTATACATGTTGTCTTTAAATGCTTAAGTTGACCAATGATTTATGAAGAGCTGTGCAGCCTGGCTCAACATGTTGGGCATTCTATTTGCTCGGCACAACCTTTTCTTATCTCACGTTTTTTCCCATGCTTGATGAATGTGTTTAAGCTGATTTTTCTTACCTTTGGATGATGTGAATGTTTACACTTTCAGGATGAATCTGTTCTGATATGGTTCTCAGGGAAAGAGGAAAAACATCTTAAACTAAGCCATGTATCAAGAATTATTCCTGGTCAACGTACTGTAAGTTCAGGACTTCCCATTCCCTTGTGCATTCTTACATTTTGGTAACTACGAAATGATCAAGGTGATGGGTAACTTTGATGTTTCCCGCTCTAGGCACCGAGTTGGCGTTTAGCTCGGCTTATCACCCTCAGTCGGACGGTCAGTCTGAGCGGACCATCCAGACCTTGGATGACATGTTGAGATCGTGTTGCCTGGAGTGACATGGGAGTTGGACCCACCATTTGCCGTTAGTGGAGTTTGCCTACAACAACAGCTATCATTCGAGCATTGGTATGGCTCTCTATGAGGCGTTGTACAGGTGACCTTGTCGGACTCCGCTTGATTGGTTCGAGGTGGGCGAGCGTGTCCTGATAGGACCGGATTTGGTACAACAGTGCGTTGAGGTGGTGCATTTCATTTGGCAGAAGATGTTCGCAGCGCAGAGCCGGCAGAAGAGTTATGTCGATCAGAGGAGGTGACCTCTCAACTTTGCCGTAGGAGATCGAGTTTTCCTGAAAGTTTCTCCCATGAAGGGTGTGATGCGCTTCGACAGGCATGGGAAGTTAAGTCCCCACTATATTAGCCATTTTCTCATTGTCGAGCGCATTAGGGAAGTCGCTTATCGGTTGTAGTAACCTCCGGAGCTATCTGCCGTGCATAATGTGTTTCATGTGTCAATATTTCGGAAGTATATGCCCGATGATTCCCATATTTTGGAGGACGTCGTTTGGCCTGAGGTGACCCCAGGTTTGTCACTTCCGAGGCATCCTGTCCGCATTGAGGATCAGCGTGAGCAGCGCCTGCGGAACAAGGTCATTCCTCTGGTTAAGGAAGTCTGGTAGCGTCATTCTGGCGGTGAGGTGTCATGGGAGCGTGAGGATGAGATGCGACAGCAGTATCCTTACTTGTTTGCATGAGTCTTGCCCCCGTATCTGTGCTACATTCTAAATTTCGAGGATGAAATTTATTTTAGGGGGGAGGGCTGTAATGTCTCAGACTCTTCGGATCCTGTTTCTCGAGTCCTGGATTTCTTTTATCAGAGAGTTTGTTCCCAATGTGCCTGAAATTATCTTTCGGACATCTTTCGGGTTTGGACCCGTGCATTTCGGATCAGTTCCGGGAGTTCTGGAACGTGCTTTCTGATTTTCGCGTGATTTTCTGGGAAAACCTACGGAACCCCGTAGCAGGTGAACCAGGTCGTTCACCTACTCGCGAGTGGTACCATTGCGATCAGCGTGTTCTGAGGATCAAGAATATGTATTTTTTTTTAATTTTTGATATTTTTTAATTTTTCAGATTTTCTATAAATACCAACCCATTTTCCCCTTTTCTTTCCCTTTTTTCTTTTCTTCTTCTTCCTCCTTTCTTCCCGTTGGACTGCCCTCCCCAACCGTGACATCCTTCCTTCCCGAATGACCGAGACGCGGCCCCTTCCACTCTGGTAGCGGCGTGGCGGCAACGACGACGACGAGGCAGACGTGGGAGCGTGCTTTTCGCGGTGAGAGGCGGGGAACCGAGGGTTTAAAAGCTTCTTCTTGTGATTGACGGCGATCCGGCGGAGCTCATGCTCCATTGAGGTAGGGGGACAAATTGCCATGCTCTTGTTTACATTTCCCACGATTTGTAGGCCGGAGAGAGGCCAAGTGGGGTGTTTTTGAGCCGAGAGGGAAAAATGCCATGATTAGGGTTGAGTGCCGGATCCATCGTTTCACGAGGTTTCGGACCGAATTGGGACTTTAGATGCATGCGAGGGGGGTTGGGGGAGCTTCCCCCTTGTTTTTCCCATCATCGAGGGATGATCGGGGTGCGGATCGGCATTTTGGGATTCTTCTCGCCGGTCCTATTCTCGGGCGAGTGTAGTGGTCGTTCCAGAGACCGCCACACGCCTCGAGCGGCCGAGACTAGGATCGCTTCAGGACACTATTTTGTCGGCAACTCAGGCGGCCCAATATTGGATCGCTATGCTCCGGTTAGCGGCCACATGATAAATCGCTAACCCTGGGTTAGCAGCCATTCTTCAACCATCAACCCTATTTTTTGATCTTTGCACCCTCGGGGTGCGTGTTTTGACCGTTGGGAGTCACGTGTCTCATGGCGGCCGTAGGTGCGACCGCTAAGGATGCCTCGCAGTCCAAGGTAGGACCGTTTGTATGGGATAGCAGCCTTACGATAGATCTCTATGCTCGTTGTGACTCACCATCTAGCAGCCCAAAATTGGACTGCTAGGGTCGGTGTGGCAGCCTAGTGAAGGTCCGCCTGACTATTCTGGCGGCCCAGTGTAGGACCGCCATTTTCTGGGCTGCCCGAGTTAGTTGCAGTCTTGTTTTACTTCATTCCATGATTTTCGTGAGTCAGTTATTACCACCGGTGACACGTCCACTAGTCGTAGCCTTCTTACGGCTCGCGCGTACTGACCCACCCGGGAGTGGTGGAGTGGTTGACCCGAGAGAGACAGTGACTAGGCTGGTTACCATAGGGCCCCCGCGTATAGTCGAGTCTGGGCTTAGGGGAAATTACAAGCTAGAGGACATGCCTAGGCCATATGGTCTGAGTGTGCACACGAGGTTGGGGGCGTCAGACAGTGCTGATGAGCGCGACCCCAGCTAGTCTATGTTTATGGTACTAGTTATTGAGCGTGTCTTTGTCTCCACCTGGGACGTTGTAGCTAGACACTTGTGATGCGGTGTAAGACGTCAGGGGACACATTCGGTCGTTCTTCTAGTGGGTGGTGCTCCTATCTACTAGTAGGTGCGGACTTGACTTTTGACAAACTGAGGTTCGGTTATGCGGTACGGTTAGTTTAGACAGCTTTTTCATTTATTTATTACATCTTATTGGTTCTACCGTACACCTACTAGGTAGCATTACTTGCGTACTGCTTGTGTTTCCTACCTTGTTTCTTTCATGGGAGGTGGGGGTCTGCAGGATCCCAACTGAGCCTATGAAATGAGGTTCACCCCTGTATTTTCATGTTCCCGTAGTTCAGCAGGCTTGGTAGGAGGAGGATCACCTGCCTCTTTGCCTTTTTCTCCTTGCTACTTGAAATCCTCGAAGTCAACTGTGTGAACCTCTTTAGGTGTTGGCCGTTTATCTGTTGGCCTGACTTTTTGGCTTAGAATAGTAGGGGCAGAGGAATATCTTGAAAGGAAAGTTTCAATCTTAGCTACAACATTGTTCAGTCGGTCAAAAGACCTGACCTCAATTCCGATCATTCTTTCCAGGACCTCCTTCCTCAGATTTTACTTGCAGATTTGTAAGGTTCCTCCATCTTTTGATATAATCCAAAGTTGTTTCATCGTTTCTCTGCCTGATGCATATAGCGCGGCCACGATCACTTCTCTTTTAGCGACATGGAATCTCTCCATGAATTTTCGCTACATATCTTGCCAATCATTGATAGACCCAGCAAACAGATTTGAATATCATTCAAATGCGTGTCCTGCGAGTAAAGACCCGAAGAACTTCAATAAGTAGGGCTCATCAGCTGCTAGGTTGCCCATCATGTTGATGTAATAGGCTATATGCTCTTTCGGTGACCCCTGCTCATTGAATTTGTCAAATTTTGGTGGTTTATTAATGCTGGGTGGCAGTCTCTTAGCAGCATGATCAGCTGGGTACCACACCTTGTACACATCGAAAGAGGCATAATCATCATCGCCTGTATCCGCCAACTTCATTTCAATCATTTGCTCCACCATTAGCTTATTTATCATCGCTGAGTCAACCAGACTTGGGTAGAAATGGGCTTGCTACATATGCGGTGTTGTTAGCGCCGTCGCCTGAAGCATGGAAATAGTCCCTTGTTAGTGAGGAGCTGGAGGTCGTATCGGAGCTACATGTGGTGGTTGCCAGGGAAGAGCGCCCCCGGCATAGCTGGGTGTCTGCTGAGATGCTGTTATCTGTGGTGAGGCTTCAAACATATCGGCACCACCCCATGACGTCTCAGGCGGGATTTTCACCTGCTTCGATACTGAAGTGTGGGTATTGTTCTCGTTCAGTTGCCTTTTCAACATTTCAATTTCTTGTTGATATTTTTGCAACAACTTTAGAAGGGCAGGATCATGCATAGAGGGATTGGGGACTCCGCCTCTCTCCTTGATGGAAGTCTCTTCAGACGGTATAAGCGGCATCCCGCCGTCATCTTCAGTTGTGACTACATTTGCAGTCATGGCTATAATAGCCAAATCTGGACTTGTTTTACTAACAAGGGTCTTTAACACCTCGTTTGCAGTCTTCTTTCTTCGGGTGAGAGGGCCCGGCCTTTCGGCAAGCTTGGACATTTCTTCATATTGTACGGGCAGGGCCCCATACAGGCTGGCCACTCTAGCCATGTCGCAAGCATAAACCTAAAATTGTCCATCTCTTCGCCTTACCCTTCTTGCTAACTGACAGGGGAGGGTTAGTCTCTCAAAAACCGAAACTCTCGTTGTCATCTTTTCTTGAGGGGGAGATCCGTAGCAGCCTGACCCTACATCTTCTATATCATTATTTGGGCTGGCTTGACACTCTTGGCCTTCTTCAACGGCATCCATGGCTCTGAGCAATGGCTGTTACCCTAAGGAAGTGTTCCCAATACTGCGAAAAGAGCCCTGGACAATCTGGGCCATTTCTTCTTTTTTGCTGGTGGGGGAGAGCATGGGTGGTAGCGCCCTCTCACGTATAGGGGGCCTATATGCGAGCTGCCCCAATCTGACTATTTTGCCATAGTTCTTGTCACACGAACAAATATTCGCCTGTCGTGTGTAGGCCTGGAAAACTGGCTTGGGAGACCCCACACTGGCATCTCGACTCCTGGGCCTGTTAGTCCTGACAGGTCTTGGTTGAATCACCACGGGGGCTTGAGTCCTCTTAGGCACCCAGATCTGCTTAAATTTGGTTGGTCTCGGGGCCAACCCATCCCTTGGTTTGTAAGCGGGCTCAGCATGATCCCTCTTGCTCTGGGCCAGTACTTGGAAAGAGTTATGCACCGGCACCATCGTCACAACTCTATTTGGTATCACTTCGGCCTATCGGCCGTTCAGGTACACTTGGACTCCTCCGACTAGTACGGACTTGCCCGAGACAGACAGACAGCCTTGCAGAGCGTCGACATTCCTTCATGTGGTTCTTCTCTTGGAGACAACACACCCCTTGCTAGTTGAGGCGGCGGGAGACTCGATGTGGTGGACATAGCAACCCACTGTCTCAGTCCCCTTTGCATCAGGGGTGTCTACCATCTTCTTTGGCACAACTACCACAACATTGGTGGTCGCAGGCTTTGTCTCTTCAACGTCCAGGAGTTCAACGAACGCTACCCCCAAGAAGTTGGGGAAGCCGATCACTGGAGGAAAGGTGCCGAACCTCGTCGGCACAGCCAAGTAGTCGTAAAGGGCGTGGTTGCGCACGACAGCAGGTCCGAAAGTAACTGCAACCATTTGAATCGTTGGAATGTAACCTGCAATTCATTGAACCGATAGTTAGAATCTCATAGAAAGGTTATAGGGCCCTTGGCCCTGGCGAGGAGATGAAGGGAGGCCTCAATTCCACCGGGCGTGCCAGACTTATGGGGCACATATTTTATTTATTTATTTATTATTCATTTGCTTATTTATTTTATTTTGTACGCAGGCGTGCCAGTCACAAGGTGACAGTTTATTCAGACTCCAAAGACCGAAAGCTCTAGAATCACTAATGCGCGCGTCGTCTGACCGATCAGACGATAGTGGAAGTCGGGTCGGGACTGAAGCCCGTTGTGCCATAAAGGCCACAATGTTAATTACATCTTCTCGAAGGGAGAAAACTCTTGATTGATCGCCAGGAGAAAGGTGTTGTGTTCGGTGCTATGGATTCAGAGGGGGGTGATCGCCCTGGGCTGGTCGACCGACCCTGTTGGTCCACCGACACTAGGGGTCTGGTCGTCCGAAATGTAGAGTTTGGGCTATTTTTGGGTCTCAGTCAGTCCGGTTGAGATCCAATGACCGACCTTTAGCCCCGTGAGTGTCCCGGGCACCCCGTGGGGACCGTGACTATATTTTTGGGTGTCCGGAGGTACCGTGTTATCTCAGTTTATGTGCTCGTGAGTCCTGGGGTCCAGTAACCCCGTGTGTGTTTCGAGTTTCGAGGGGGACCGTGTGTATGGTCTTGGACTGTGAGTCCAGTCAACCAGCATGGAGCTGGAGGTTTTCCGTGTGTCCCTTGGAGGAGGGATTAACTCAGCGACTTATGAGTTATCTTGAGAATCGTGTCATCATGATTTCAGACCTAGGGATTAGGCCAGATTGATGGCGCTGTGCCGTCACGTGTGACGGTCTTGACTCGAGTCTTGTGACTCAAGGACCGTTGAATTTAATAAGTCTAGTGGGCTGTCCAGAGTCAAGTGACTAAGAGCCACTTCTTCCCTCGTGTTACTCACGATGGGTGCGCGCGTGGTTTCAGCTTAGGCCCTGCTGTGAGGGCCAATTTCCGCGACTAAGGTGTCGTGGTATTTTCCTGGTAGCATGGCTAGGACAGTTCGTGTCTGGTGGTCTCTCGATCGTGGAATCGAGATGTCAGGTGCATGACTTGGTTGTCTCCTGACGAAAGACCGGGTCGTATTTTCCAGTACAGTAGGAGTAGCTATAGAGTCAAGATTTTATCGGCCACCATAGTTATTTTCCTACTCTCGTAGTTCCTACTTTTTATGTCGTCGTTGTTTCTCAGTTGGGGTTCCGCGGGATCCCTACTGATTCAGTGATAGGAGGCTCATCCCTGATTTTTAGGTGTGACGATTCTTCCTCGAGGTTCGAGGACGTTGCGTAGAGGTTCCTAGTCACCAGCTTGCCGGGCTGAGTGTTCACTTGGCATGTGGTACGTTTTACTGCTTTAGACTGTACTTTCTATTGGATTAAACTCTATTGTAGTTAGTTATCTATATCTGTTGTCCAACTTTATTTCCTATTTCTATGTGCACCACACCTATCCTTTATTCCATCTGAGTCTTCGGGCTCGTAGGAGGTGGGCCGAGGTTCGAGTCGCGCTGGTTCCTTTTCGGTACTTGGATCCCGGGTCGCCACATCTGGACAGCCAGACGTTTCTCATTTTGGGTTTATTCGATTTGTCAAACTGAGCGGCGCAGTTGCCGTCACCCTCGTGTGGCACGAGGGGCTCATGAAGGCGTCCCTCTTCTAGGACGCGTTCATTAAACGCATCCAACCATTTAGACGTGTTAAATTGATTTATTTTTCCTTTTCTCTTTTTTTCTTTTTTATGATTTTTTGTGTACGCGTTCGACAACTTTGACGCGTTTAAAGAACGCATCCTGGCCGCTAGACGCATCAACATTTCTTCCCCAAGATGCTAAAAAATGCACGATAAATCTAAAAAATTAGGAAATCATTCAAGCAACTCAAATGTGACAGCAACTCTGGGGCATCATAGTATAATATGAGATTTGCTCATTGTAATGTCAAAATTGACATGTCTACAGCTGCCCCGTCTTGGCGTCTATTTTACAAGGGAATGACACAGGGTGGAATGGAACGAGAGTGTAATGGAGTGAAGTGGAAATGGACTAAAAAGTAGATGCCAAGGTGCGATGAAACACGCTCTTAACATTACATGGTTTGAATGTTTCCAGAGTTTCAATGAAACAACTTTAAAGAAGGTTTTCCAGAATCAACGCTTGTTTGGATCAAATATACAGAAGGAAAGAAAGGACCAACTTCTTTGTGCGGATGTACCTAGGTCGTAAACCTACATGTTTCACCATTGGTGAGCGATTACCAGCCAATGTGGAAGTGCTATAGCCAGGGTGGGTTCAACAAAATAAAAGAAAAAGATAATTGATGACTAATCCAAATGAGGGTCTTTTCCAGAGAAACAGTCCAAAGTGATTTCAAGGAAACTGAGTACTCAATTCAGAATGGAATATCTCATATTGAATTAAATATTTAAGCATAGCGGCTCTCACAATCGAATTAAGTGAATGATTTTCCATTCCGTGCATTTTTGCTCCATGTATTTCCAATCAATACCCCGCAGAGGAGCAATCTCCCGCGACGGTCCGTGTTGTCCCCTTCCCCTATTCATCCTCGATCTATCACGCCGCAATACGCAATCAATCAATCTCTTATCTACCCTAAATAACCTCGTGACGTCATTCAGATCACGATGGGACATCTTTTGCTTTCTTTGGTTACCCTTCCAGTTAGCACCCACGTGTGCCCCTCCTCTTAGCACCCACGTGTGCCTCTCCTCTTGACACCCACGTGTGTCCCTCCTTTTGACACCCGCATGTGCCCCTCCTCATACGCGCCCGCATGTGCTACAGTTGTGTTCCCAGTAGCACTTTTGTCGCTTTGAATTCCCTCCTTCGTACACCACATGCACTCTTCCTCAGTCCCTTGTGATTTTTTGAGAGGTTTGTGGCTTAGCAAAGGTTCGTTCAGTTATTTGATGTGGTGAATTGTTGTCCCTCTTTGTTATCCCTGTTTTGTTTATCTATCTGTACACTTCTCTCACACAAGAGCACAGCATTATATAGCATTCCCCCCTTCTTTTATACTTTCTAGGGCATTACCCTCTCTCGGTGATGGAAGGACTCTCCGTTTGGGAATTCCTCTCGACGGATTAGGATCTTCTCCAACGGGACCTCTGTAAGTCCCCGACAGCGAAGGATTCCCTCTTCGTTCACTCGGCTGGTTGTACCATTGAAGTACCCCCGAGTTAGTCGACCCATTCGTGGTAAGCTGTTCGTTGGCCTGAAGCTGACTGGCTTCATCGCATGGTCATGGTGGTGGGTGCTTAGCCCGCTGTGGATCCCCGCTGCCGTCGTGCTTGTCATCGCGGGCTTTCTGGCCGCAGTTGCTGGGCTGGCCTACCTGATCGGAGGCAGGCGGTAATGGCCTCCCTGAAGATCGTCTCCGACCGCTGCGACGACAACTCCGTCAAGTTCGCGGTGGTCATTCCGCCGACCCGCGTCGGGACCGTCAACTTCGGCTGCGTCGAGAGCGTCAACCGGGCGTTGCTGAGCGTGAACCCGGACGCATATGACCCGGCGCCGATCCACCACGCGGAGGCTGCGCCGATGCCGCCTGTAGTTGAGTTCGTGGACGACGACGAGCCGGGCAGCCTGAAGGCGGGCGAGGCGTATCGGAATCCGGTGTCGCAGGAGGACGAGGAATGAAGAATCCCTTTTGGTTTAGACCCGATTGGATCAACCCTTTCCGCCCAGACGGCTACAACTGGATCGACTTCACGCTGATCCATGTGAGCGGCGAATACGACCGCCGCTTCGGAAACATCGAGTTCCACGTTGCGCTGGCCGGTTTCCATATCAGCGGGCAGTGGAAGGTGTCGGCTGGCGATGCGGGGTTCCAAGAGAAGCTTCAGGGGATGATGGATGAGGTGATGTCTGGCGACGCGCGGGTGTCCATCACGTTGAACGAGCTTAAATGCCTGCAAGAGAAGGCGGGCATGGAGCACGCGCCGTGAGCTGGTCAGGCAAGCGCATCTTCATCATCCCGGATACGCAAGTCCGGCCCGGCGTCCCCACGGATCACTTCGACTGGATCGGCGCGCTGATCCAAGAGTATGAGCCGGAGTACGTCGTGCATATCGGCGATCACTGGGACATGCCGAGCCTGTCGAGCTACAGCGGCGAGCTTGAGCGCGAAGGCCAGCGGTACGTCGAGGACGTTGAGGCGGGGAACGCGGCGCTTGAGCGGCTGCACAAGGCTATGGGCGGATTCAGGCCGAAGCGCAAGATCATCCTGCGCGGGAATCACGAGCAGCGGATCGCGCGCGTGGTCGCGGACAACCCGAAGCTCAAGGGCGCTCTGTCCTACGACCATTTCAACGACCGGGCGCTGGGCTGGGAGCCGGTGGATTACGTCGGGGCGACGCCCGGCCATATTGAGATCGAAGGAATCAAGTTCGCTCACTACTTCGCCAACAGTATGACGGGGAGGCCGATTGGCGGCACGGCAAGTTACAAGCTGGCGCAGATCGGTTCACCGTTCGTGATGGGGCACGTCCAGGACTTGGATATCGGAACCAAGCAGTTCGCCACGGGGCGGGTTATCCGAGGCATCGTGGCCGGCAGCTGCTACCTGCACGACGAATCCTACAAGGGCACGGCGAACGCACACTGGCGCGGGGTAGTGGTTCTCAACGGCGTGAGCAATGGCCAGTTCGGGATCATGGATCTTCGGCTGGATGACATGTGCCGCCGGTTCGAGGGCACGAGCATCGCCCGCTTCCTGCAACGCAAGCGCCGGAACGCCAAGGCGCGGTATTCGCTGGCGAGGGCAGCATGACCGGCCCCGTAGGCGACTACACCGACCGCACGAAAGCGACCGAGGATCGTCTGATCCAGCCCGTGCACGACAGGATCATCGATGCGGCCCGGCTGGTCCGTGAACGCCGCTGGCGGTACGGGATGCCAGTTTGGGAAATGTACCGGGCGGCTTATTGCGGCGACAGCCACTGCATCGGGATCGTGAAACGCGCGGCCATCCACTTCGCGGCATCGTATGGCGATGCTGGCGGCGTTCGGGCTGACGCTCGCAGCGACGATCTGTACGGGGTTGCGGGGCTTGACGTGGCCTACCGGCTAATTTACGGCGGATGGGCTGTTTCCGAGCGCGAGGGCGCGACGCTGGCCGGCGTCAACACGCGCACCTATGCCCGGTTCCGGGAAGCGGTATGGCGGGTGTTGGACGCCATGCTGCGGGATTATTGGGGCGAACTGATTGCGTCTTATCAATCGCTGGCCCAAGAGTACCGGGATTAAGTACGGCAAACGGCTGGCGATGTGTCAAGCTAAAACAGTGGGAGAAGAAAAGCGAGCATCTCGCCTCCTCCCGTCGCCGATTTTGCTTCGGTTCGCCGGCATCGGCGACTTTTCTGAGACCCGCCCATGACCCGCGCCCTACGCCTCGTAAAGAAAGACGAGGCGGAAGGCCCTGATGTGGACCCCGACCTGGTGAAGCTGGCCCACGACCTGCTGGCGGGCGTGGCTGCTGGCGATATTCAGGGCTTCGCCGTGTTCTTCGACACGGGCGAGGAAATGAGCTGGGGCTATGCGGGCGAGTTTGACGCCTACGCCTTCCAGACGTTCATGGCTCGCCGAATGGGCGAGGTCATTGACGAGTTGGAGGACGAAGGCGAGGAGCATTGATTTGCCGCTCTAGCTCAACGGCAGAGCGACCGCATTGTAGGCGGTTCGATGGCGGTTCAAATCCGCCGGGCGGCTCCAAATTGCAGCAATCGTCGAATCCGGCCGGCGGGTAGCTCCTGCTGGCGAGGTCGGGGCGAAGGGGGAGCGGCATTCCCGCATTGATCCCTGAGCGAACCTTGGAAACCCGGGCGTGCCCCGTAGCGCTGCGGGGCGGCTGCATTTGCGGACCTGCCATGTGCGGGAGCCGCTACGGGGTTGTCAGATGACAACCCTGGCAATCGGCCGTCTAGGGCGGCGCCGGGGCCGGAACCGGCAGGGTCGAGCCCAGGGTGTGCAGGTAGGCGATGACGTTGATCCGGTCCTGCGGCTGAGGCAGGCCGACGAAGGTCATCTTCACGCCTGGGATGAAGCCCTGGGGCGACTTCAGGAACTGGATGCGGGCGGTCACCAGTATGTTGGGCGCGCGCGCATTTGTGGCTTCGATGTCGAGAACCTGGACGGCTTCCGACTTTGCCCAGTAGGCCAGGCTGGTTTTGTCGCAGCCATTGGAGTTCATCAGCCGTACCACGCCATTCGCGAGGTCGAACTCGGTGTCGTTCGCGCGCAGGACATCCTGCGCCAGAACACCTGCAAAGTTGCCTTCCGTCACCGCTCCGCCGGCGACCAGGAATCGGAACTGATGTAACGTTATTTTGCCGATGCCGAAATCCTGGATCGTGACTTCCTTCGGGACCTCGGCACCGCCGACACCGAACAAAAGCGCACCTTTCGGTGCCGTTTGCTGCGGTAGTTGCAGTTGCCTGGCGGCATCTGGATGCAATGTGCTGGCGTAAGCGCCGGTGTCCAGCAGCATCGGAGTCTCGGTGCCATTGATCGTTACAGTGACGATGGGTTGCAGTGAAACCATCGAGACTGGCAGCTCCATGATCTCAGTGATCGTGCAGGTTGCATGCGCTGCCGCCGTAATCAACAGGCCAGCCGCTGCAAGGGCTGTTTTGATGGCCGATGTCATCATCCTTGGATTCTCCGAAATCCCCAGGGTCCTTCGCCGGTGCAGCTCTAAGGCTGCGCAGGCGGCTGTTGCGTGGTGTTGGGTGCCAGTCCGACGTCCTGAAAGCGCTTGTAGACCTTGGGGTCCAAGGTCAGTGCTGCCTTCAGGTCTGCTTCAGCCTGCGGCCCCGGACTGATGGCACGCTGCGCCAGGCCGCGGCAATACAGCGAGGTGGCATCCTTGGGCTGCAGCTTCAAGGCTGCGTTTGCATCTCCGAGTGCAAGCGCATATTCGCTGCGGCGAAGATGAATGATGGCGCGCGAATCGAATGCAGCGATGCTTTTTGGGCCGCGCTTCACCGCCGCATTGCAGTCTGCCAGGGCACCATCGAGCTGCGGCCCGAGAAAACTTCGTGCCACGCAGCGGGAAAGCAGCGCCCTGGGCAGCCGTTCGTCGTTTCCATGGGAATCGATCCAGGGCGTGTACAGATCGATGGCGGCACCGAACTGTCCGGCATTGAAGTAGGCGCTGGCCTCGCGCAGCGGCAATACTTCGTCCTGCGGTGCCGCTGCGAGCGCGGCGGCGAAGTCGGCGTGAGTACCGTCCGTGTCGTGTGCCGACAGGCGCAGCGTCCCGCGTGTCACCAAGGCCTCCACCAGGTCGGGCTTGAGGCGGATCGTCTGATCCAGATCGCCCATCGCCAGCGAGGACTGATTGTTTTTCAGCAACGCCTGCGCCCGGTGAAGTGGGTAGATGGCGTTGTTCGGGTCCAGCTGGATGGCGCGGGAGAAGTCAGGAATGGCCTTGTCCAGTTCATTGCGCGAGGCGAATGCCGTGCCGCGCCGATCGAAACCAGCGGCATCCACAGGGGTGTCGGTGTAGCGGGTTGGTGCAGAAGACGCTGCTGCGGAATCCGGTGCGGGCACTGACCCGGAGGCCGGTTCCGGATCCGTAGTGGTCGCCGAATCTTCCGCGGCCTTATTGACCTTGAGATTGAAGACCGGGCCGCCGTTGTAGGTGAAGTAGAGTCGGTTCTGGCTCTTGGCGACATAGATGCGGTGCGAGAGGAAGAAGTCCGCGCCGATCAGCATGTCGGTGAGGTAGTGCGTGCCTTCCACCGGCGTCGCCAGCAGCATCGCGCCCGCCAGCCACACCATCGGCCAGCGCACCGCGCCCGCGCGCCATGCGGTGCGCAAATAGAGAACGCCCGCGGCTGCATGGAAGCTTGGCGCGGAGACGAGACCGCGCAATTTGTTCAGTTCGATCGAATGGAAGGGTGCACCGCTACAGGGGACCCTGAGTTGCCGCCGATACGGCAGGCTTCTTCTTCTTCGCTCCGCCTTCCCGGACTTGCCGGAGGAGCTCGAAGCGATTGAAGATAGGGATGGTTGGGACGTGGCGGTCCCGTGGCAAGATCGGCGGCTCGCCTCCATCGAGCCGGATGCGGATGTCTCCGACAATTACGGTCTTGCCGGAGCGAGATGCTGCCGCTGCAGGCTGTGTACCCTTGCGACTACGGCGCTGCCCCCGTTGAGCAGGAGCGGCGCTGGCAACGCCTGCCGTAGGCCTGGCGTCATTCTGGCGGCGGCGTTGCCCCCGTTGTGCAGGAGCAACACCTCTGAGGGTGGCCGCCTTGGAACCGGTGCCGTTGCGGCGACAGCGCTGCCCCCGTTGTGCAGGAGAGGCGCCGACAGTAATCTGGTTGACTGAGAAGACTCGGCCATTTAATGGGACAAAGGGCCTGACACCCCTAGTACGTGACGAGGTGGCCGGGCGAACCCGACCAATAGTTGAAACTGAGGGCCTGACACCCCCGACGGCTGGCTTGCTGACCGGGCGGACCCGGCCGGTTGCTGAGGTGGAGGGCCTGACACCCTTGGTGGTCATCTTCTTGGCCGAGCGAACCCGGCCAGTTGATGAGGCAGAGGGCCTGACACCCTCGGTGGTTGCTGCTGCAGGCATGGCTGAGCTGGTCTCAACCACCAGTACAACGCCCAGGAAGAAGGGCGAGCCGACGACCGCAGGAAAATCGTCGAAGACAATCGGGGTCGCCAGGTATCCGAACCTAGCGTGGCTGGCGATGATCTAAGGGCCGTAGATGACGGCGGCCATCGCTGCTGCTGTTGGTGGTGGTGGTGGCAAGGATGGCAGTATCGGTTTCGGTATCGGTTTCGGCCGGTTCCGAAACCGATACATACCGGTTTCGGTACCGGTATCGGTTTCGGCCGAAACCGGGTGAAACCAGTTAAAAAATTAAAAAAAAATGATGATCATGTCTGGTTTCGGCCAAAATTGACCGGTTTCGGACCAGACGGTGTTACTTAATAACCTCCCAAACAAGCAAACAAGCGAAGAGGACTTACCTACACTACAAGTAAGTTTATCCCATGCCCAAACACTAATACCAATGAACAAAGTGACTGCCTCGATTATTTTGGCTTTCTCATGGAAAATCCTTGCATTCCTCTCACTCCACATGGTCCATAAGGTAGCGTGAAGGATCAGCCACCAGACTTTACAGTTTCTCTTGAGTGTTCATGGCCTGTTCAACTTGGATAAGCTATCTCTTGTGATATCCAGACCACACTGCACACTGTGAAGCTTGTCAAACACATGCTCCTACCCCTACCACAAGGTGCATTTGACAAAAAGATGATCAATATTTTCCTCTTGCTCCCCTCATAAGCAGAAAATAGGGTTGATGCCCTCAATGTAGTGAACAAGCCGGCCACAAGAAAGATACATTCCAAATGAGGACCCACACCTTCAAGGGACTCCTTAGGCCCCAAATGTGCTTATGAAAATGGAATTGGGTGCCTCCGTCGTGGATGAAGTTGTAAGCCAAATTGACCTAGAATGTCCCACTTTTAACCATCATCTGATACCATGCTTTTAATGTATTTGACAAAGTGACTTCCCCTAGAGGAGGCTCGACGACTCTGCCATTTTTCTGATCACTTCGTCCCACAGGTCTCTGATGAAGAACTAGTTTCAGTGCCCTCCCGAATTCTGAGCATGAAAAAGTTGTGCAATTGGAGCTGAAGGGAGTGATGCAACCTTGTAAAGCAAATGGAAAGTGGCTTCAAAGGGCAGAGGTCCACATCATGCATCTTTCCAAGAGTGGCAACTTTGACCGCCACCAATAATCATGTCGCCACACCATAAATCATCCTTAGCCTGCAAATTACCTCTCTAGGCACATGAGAGGTGACTAGAGGAAGTTGGAGAAATATCCCACATTCTGGAGACTTTCTATACTACTTCTGCCAAACCACATCCTCCCAAAGGTCCATGTCCTCTATGTCAAGATTCCAAAGGCCCATGTCCTCTGTTTTTCCTGTGTCAGAACGGGTAGGGGGGTTTGTGCTTCTACCAGTTTGGTAGACACATCCTTTTTTGGTTTTCTTATGCCTGCATCTTGTATTGGTTCTTTCTTTTACAGATTGTGGCCTTTGATCACCTTCCCAAATGGAAAAAACCCTGATCTTCTTTAGGCCCGGCCCTCCTGCCTCTTTACTTTGACAAACTCTCCAGTTGGTATCATGCGAGCCCCTACATCTATCCCCACTTCTATGTCAGAAAAACCTAGAATGAATTGTTTCCAGCTTCCTTGCCACTGTCTTAGGAATCCTGAAGAGAGACATGAAGCAGATAGGAATGAACAGCCTGGCAATGCTCCAATCTGCTGCCCAGGATGAAAGTTTTCCTTCCACCCTGCTGGACTTGATTCATGCTTGGAATGACCTTCCCCCAGTGACTGCATTCATCCGCTGTCGCACCCCAAAAAATGGCAACCCCAAAAAATCTATAGAAGATAAGGCCACACAAAAGCATTGTAAACAACCTAGCTCCCCAAACAGTCACGACTGCATTCATCTGCTGCCTGAAGAAATCGTAGAATTTATTGGGTCTGAGAGTTATCTTATGATTGCTTTATTAATCATAAAAGTGCTTTGTGCCTTTGTAACTCTTAAATGGTATCGACATTTACTTAGGCTCAATGGTATCGACATTACTATGGTGGATCTCTGTCCTTCATTTCTTAGGCTCAATGATCATAGCATTTGATTGACATGATTTTAAGTTTCTCGTGATCGTGAGATGCACATCTGCAACATTGAACTATCATTTGTCATTTCTCTGATGGTCATCATCTTTATGACTCGTGATGCCTTTTGTAGCTTGTTTTTCACTGTCTGCCCCAATGCAGTTGCCAATTAGCATCTTGGTCATTCACAATTGTCGCTAACAACAATATCATGCCTAAAATATTAAAACTATGAATGATCAAAGCTAGGGGAGGTAAGATATGCATGTATGAAATTTGCATGTCTTTTCTCAAAGACCCTATGAAGTCAGCACCAGCACCACTCATCTATTTGTGTGTGTGATCACCAATATTGTAAACAAAATACCACTGCAGAACAAACCACTGGAAAACGATGAAAAATACTTAAATAGGCAAGTTCTTTCTATCCTTTGGTTTTGAAAACCAAGCCCTGTACATGGCTGGTATTCTCGTTTCCAGATCAAGAGCTGTCCGACTTTGCTGCCTGTGTATTGATTTTGTGTTGTTCTGCTTGTATAAAGTTTTCTGGCCTTGACTTGGGCAAGCTCATCAGAGGATATTTGTCCCCCATCCCAACCATTGGAAGAAGATCCGTGGGCCTATGCACTCACATGTCAGTGACTTAAATGCGAGTCCAATTATGGAAGATGAGTTTTTTTCTGGGATCCAGTGTTTGAACTTTGCTTTACATATATCCTTTTTGAATATGGGATGCATAGGTGTGTTGATGGACTGGCTTGGCTACACTAATGGAAGCCTTGGCCCAGACCTGTTTGATAAAGGGTTAGGGTTATCTTGATTGTTCCTACGGATTAAAGTAACCTAGATTAAGTCTGAATTCTCTTGATTACTACTAGAGTAACCTACGTGGATAAGTTGGGCTAACCTTGTCTACAGTTGGGTGCTTTGTTTTAAAAGGTGGAGTAAGGGGTGGTGTTGATAATACACTTGATGTGTTTGACATGTTAACCATGAAGTAGGAGGAATGTTGTGGCGACCCGGGATCCGAGTACCGGAAAGGAACTGGTACAACTCGAACCTCGGCCCGTCGCCCACGAGCCCGAAGACTCGGAAGGGCTAAAGGATAGGTGTGGTGTACATAGAAAAGCCCTATCTCGCCGAGATCAAGCGGGCGATCGTCAGGGTCATGCAGGACGTGGCCGCCAACATCGGGAGGGGATTGTGATGGCCGACAACTTCAAGCTCATCTGGACGCCGGAGGGCGCCTCGAAGCAGGAGTGGTCCTTCAACATCCAGAACCCGGTCTGGGACATCCGCATCCAGACCGAGAAGGCCACCGGCTGGCCGTGGGCGCGGTTCGCCGAGAACCTCATGGAGGGCTCAGCCATCGCGATGCAGGCCCTGCTCTGGGTGCTGCGCCGCCGCACCGAGCGCGGCCTCACCCTCGAGTCCGTCATCCCGGACTACGACGAGCTCGAGCCGCAGTTCCGCTGCGCCGACTGTGACCGCTGGCTGTCCGACGAGGACGCCGACGAGGACGGCGAGCACGGCTGCACCGGCAAGGCCGAGGCTGACAGCGACGAGCCCACGGAGGCCAAGCCGGGGGAAGCCTGACGCTCGTCCAGGAGGTCGAGGCATATGGCCCCTGGTTCGAGCACCTCCTGGGCATGAAGCCCTGGGATCTGGAGCGCCTCACGTCCGATGACGTCGAGCTCCGCCTGATGTGGATCAAGGAATACCTACGCGCCGAGCGGGAGCAGGCGAAGTCATTCGAGGCGGAGGGGTGATCTCATGTCCAAGACCGACGTAGTCATCGACGTCATCGCCCGCGACCGCGCCTCGCGCGAGTTCAAGAAGGTGGGCGACTCCGCCGACAAGGCTCAGAGCAAGATGGGCCGCGCCTCCAAGGTGCTCGGCGGTGCGGCCAAGGCTGGCGCGCTCGGGCTCGCTGCTGGCGCCGGCATCGCTGCGGTCGGCATGGTCAAGCTGACCAAGGGCGCGATCGAGGACGAGGCCGCCCAGAAGCGCCTGGCGAAGACGCTGAAGAACGCGGCCGGCGCGCGCAAGAGCGACATCAAGTCCGTCGAGAACTGGATCAGCAAGCAGGGCGTCGCGCTCGGCGTCACTGACGACGAGCTCCGTCCTGCCCTGGACCGCCTGACCGTCGCGACCGGCGACGTCGGCAAGGCCCAGAAGCTCGCCTCCCTCGGCATGGACGTCTCGGCCGGTACGGGCAAGTCCCTCCAACAGGTCACCGAGGCGCTGGCCAAGGCGCAGAACGGCCAGGTCGGCGGCCTCTCCCGTCTCGGCATTGCGACCAAGGACGCCAACGGCAAGACCAAGACCTTCGCTGCGATCCAAGAGGAGATGCAGAAGAAGTTCGGCGGTCAGGCGAAGACGGCGGCCAACACGCTCGAGGGCAAGATGGGCCGCCTCAAGCTGGTCATGGATGAGACCGGGGAGACGATCGGCTCCAAGCTGATCCCCGTCGTCACCACCATGGCCACCTGGTTCCTGAACAAGGGCATCCCCGCCATCTCGGCGACATGGAAGTGGCTGAAGGACAAGCTCGGCCCGGTCTTCGGATTCGTCGGCAAGACCGTCGGCGACCTCGTCTCGCGCTTCCAGAACGCAGGTGACGGGACCAGCAAATTCCGCGAGCGCCTCGGCACCGTGGTCGGCGCCGTCATGCGCGTGGTGAAGACCGTGGCCGGCAACCTGCAGCCCATCCTCACCGCGGTCGGCGCCACCCTGCGCGACCGCTTCGGGCCGCTCGTCGGACAGGTGGCCGCGAAGTTCCGCGAGTGGCAGCCGACCATCCAGAAGGTGCTGGTCATCGGCGGCAAGCTGATCGGCTGGATCTTCCGCGTGGGCTCGGCGATCCTCGGCAAGGTCTTGCCGCCGATCATCAAGTTCGCTGGCTTCCTGATCGTGAACGTGGTGAAGGCGCTGGTCGCCGTCATCGACCACACCATCCGCTTCGTGCGCTGGCTCATCGAGCTGCCGAAGAAGGTCCAGCACGCCTGGGACAAAGTAAAGAAGTTCGGCGCGTTCCTGCGTGACTCCTTCGTCGGCGTCCTGCGCAAGGTCGGCTCGCTGGGCAAGACGCTGGGCGACAAGGTGTGGCACGGCATCCGGCAGATCGGAAAGACGCTCGCCGGTCTCGGCGGCTGGGTGTGGGGCAAGTGGAAGCAGGGCAACCAGCGCCTCTACGGCCACCTGATCGACCTTGGCGCCGCGGCTGGCCGCCGGGTCTGGACCGGGATTACCCGCATCGGCAAGACCCTGGCCGGCTTCGGCACCTGGGCGTGGGGCAAGTTCTCCGGCAAGCTCGGCTGGCTCAAGGACAAGTTCGCCTCGCTCGGTCGCGGCCTGACCAGCGGCATGGTCAACGGGATGCGCAACGTCTGGGACAAGATCAAGGCGCTGACGAAGAAGCCGCTGAACGGGATCATCACGCTCGCGATCCGACCGTTCATCTCGGCGGTGAACAAGGTCATCCCGGGCAAGGGTCCGCTCACCCAGATCGACACGTTCGCCTCGGGTGGTGCCGTGCATGGCCCGGGCTCGGGTCGGTCGGACAGCATCATGGCCCGACTCTCCAACGGCGAGCACGTGCTCACTGCCGACGAGGTCCGGGCGGCCGGCGGCCACGGCGTCATCTACCGGATGCGCGAGCTCCTCGCTCACGGGCGCATCGCTCGCGGTGCCCGCGAGGGTGACCTTGGCCTGTCGCGTGCGAAGAACGGCGCGCACCTCGGCTTCGCGTCCGGCGGTGGCCTGGACCCATCGCGTATCGCGGCGGCCAAGCGGTTCGCCAAGGCGCAGGCCGGGAAGCCCTACATCTGGGGCGGTGTCGGCCCGGGCGGCTATGACTGCTCCGGCTTCATGTCGGCCATCACGAACGTCCTCCGCGGCCGCTCTCCCTACTCGCGAGTAGGCACGTCGGCGTCCTTCCCGTGGCCCGGCTTCAAGTCCGGCCCTGGCCAGTTCACCGTGGGCGCCTTCACCGGCAACCCCGGCCACGTCGCCGGAACGCTGGACGGCATGAACGTGGAGTCGACCAACGGCTCGGTCCGCGTCGGTTCGGCGGCGCGCGGTGCCAGCCACTCGATGTTCACCCGTCGTGCCCACCTCGGCGCTGGCGGCGCGGGCTTCCTCTCGAGCCTGTGGGGGAAGTTCACCGACGGTCTCGCCTGGTTCAAGGACAAGATCGGCAAGCTGGTCCCGAAGGTCCACGGCGGCGGCCTGTTCACGACCTCGGTGATGCGTGCGCTGGCCAAGCACATCCTCGAGGCGATGAAGAAGCACGTCCCGGGTCTGGCTACGGGCGGCGTCGTGAAGTCCCGCCCGGGCGGCACGCTGATCCGCGCCGGGGAGGGCGGCCTCGACGAGGCGGTCATCCCGATCGCCCGTGGCCGTGGTGGCGGCTCGACGGGGCAGGTGGTCCGCGAGCTGCGTGAGCTCCGTGACGCCTTCGAGAACACCAGCATCCACATCCACCTCGAGGGCAAGACGATCGAATACAGCCTGCACCAGCTCTCGAAGAAGAAGGGCCCCCTCGACTTCAAGGCGCGTGCCTGATGGTGCTCATCACCCGGGTCAACCGCGTGCCCAACTCGGGCTTCAACAACGGCGACCTGACGTCGTGGACGCCTCTTGGCGGGGCGACGGTCACGGCGGTGAACAACCTCTCGTGGAGGGCTCGCGTCACCTTCCCGGCCAGCGCACCGGCGGGCACGGCCGGCATTCAGGTGCCGCTCAAGGATCTGACTCCTGGCGTGGCGTCGCGGGTGTGGGCCTCGGTGCCCGCGGCGTCCGGATCGACGACCGTGAAGATCCAGATCAGCGACTCCGGCGGCATGGGGGGTGGCAACCTCCTACCCAACCCGGGGTTCGAGGTCGACGCCTCGGGTTGGACGGGCGCGACCCGGACCACGACCACGCCGCACACGGGTGTCGCCTGTGGGGCCATCTCCACGTCCATGAGCACTCCGTCGGGCACGTCGGGTATCCCGGTGTCCGCCAGCACGTCGTACTACGTCGAGGGCTGGGCGTTCTCGGTGAACGCCAACGCGACGGCGACCGTGACCGTGGCTTGGTTCAATGCGGGCGGCTCGCTCATCTCGACCACCTCCATGACTCCCGTGGCGCTGAGCGGTCGACCGTGGACCCAGGTCGCCCCCGGGATCATCACCTCCCCTGGCACAGCCGCGTTCGCCCAGGTGATCGGGACGAAGACGGGCGGCTTCGGATCGCTGCTGTTCGATGACATGTGGTTCGGGCCCGCGGGTGCGCCAGCGGCTGTTGGTGCCGCGTTCGCAACCAATGAACCGCTGTTCAAGGTTGGCGCGCTGAACCACACGCCGGTGTCCAGCACGGCGACCCTGCAGATCGTCAACGCCGTGACCGCGGGGGCTGCCGACTGGGTGGAGATCGACTACGCGCTCTACGACGACGGCACCACGACCTCCTACCCGTTCTTCGATGGCTCGTATCCCGGTGCCCACTGGGAGGGCTCCCCGGTGTCGACGGCCGCCGTGTTCGAGGGCTACGACACGGAGGTGAGCGACCGCCCCGTGGCGGTGGTCGAGATCGACGCGCGTCCGATCACATCGATGGACTTCGTCTTGGACCGCGACGCCCTCGACAACCCGAGCGTGGCGCCCATCGACTCGCCGCGCTGGGTGGCGGTGCCGGAGACGAAGTCCGTATCCATCAACAGGGGCCGCGACAACGAGGAGCAGGAGATCGGTCCGGGAACCGCGACCATCGTCCTCGACGACTATGACGGCGTCTACGACCCGGACAACTACCACTCCCCACTGCAGACCGGCAAGGGATACCAGGCGATCCACTCCGGCATGGGGGTACGCGTATCGGCGCTGGCCCAGTCGCTCGGGACGTTGGTCCCGATCCCGATGTTCACGGGCTCCCTGGATGACACGTCCATTGACCGCACCTGGGAACCGCTGATGACCTTGTCGGCGGTCGACGACATCTCGAAGATCAACAACGCCGACATCCCTCCGTTCGATCCTGCCATCGGCGACGGATCGACCACGCTGTACCGGGCGCTGTGGGCGCTGGGGTACGCCGGCCTGGAGCTGTGGGATGCCTCCTTCGGGACCGCACTGACCCGTCAGATGCTGGCCACCTCGGGCGGCGGGAACGTCGGCTCGCACCTGCGCGACGTTGCAGCCTGTGAGGGCGGCAAGGTGTACGTCAAGGCCGACGGCACGCTGCACATCGGGACGCACGCGGATGACTTCGCCTACACGCCAGCGGCCACGTTCACAGATGACCAGCAGGCGAATGGTGAGGTCGAGTACGACGATATCCAGACGTCGACCTCCATCGGCCGGATCATCAACCGCTGCATCATCACCCGCGGCGACCCGGCGGAGAGCACCACTGGCGAGGGGTCGAGCGGACCGGCCACCGGTGCCGAGGCGGTCACCGCACAGGACGATGAGTCCATCGCGTTCTGCGGGCGCGTGTTCTCGGAGACGGTCGAGGTCCCGCTCTACAACTGGTCCGACGCTGAGGCCATGGCTGTATGGCGTGCCACCCGCCGATCGCGCACGGCCACCCGCGTGGACTCGGTGAAGTTCTCCATGCACTCCCAGCCGCTTGCCTGGCAGGTGCTCGCGCTGGACCTCTCGAACGTCGTGCGGGTGCGGCGGCAGGCATGGAACCGGACGCTCGATGGCACGTATGCGGTCGAGGGGATCGCCTGGGAGATCATCGCCGGCGGCTCATGGACGGGAGAGGTCAAAACGTCCCCGCTGCAGATCAACAGCCTCTACTCGGACGGCGCTCACCCGTTCTTCATCGGCACGTCCTTGCTCGACGGCCCGGACATCATCGCCGCCTACTGAGGGAGCCGCTCATGAAGAGCCTGATGGACCTCGTCCACGAGGGTCACATGATCACCGAGACCGAGACCGGCCTCTACTGCTGGTCGTGCACACAGCGCACCGGCGAGGACACGCCCTACCCCTGCCCCACGCTGCGCCGCGCCGAGGAGCTCGACGCCATCACCCCGGCCGAGGACATCGCCGTCGCTCCAGTCGAGCCCGACGTCGTCCCGGCTGAGCCTGACGCCATCACCCCGAACGACGCCCCGGAGGCATGAGATGCCGTACAAGACCTTCACCCCCCAAGGCCCCAACACCTTGGTTGGGGGCACTGGTTCTGAAGGGGGAGGAGGGATCCCTCCCTCGTGGACTCTTACGTTTCTGTGTTTCCTTATTCCAGGGTATCTTTAACATCCAGTCACCTGTTTATCTCTAGTCAAATTCAATTTCTCACCCACAAATCTTGACCCTGGATTGAATCCAGTTGGGTTGGGCTAGACTGACCCAAAGATTGGGCAGGATTAGCTGTAATATGGCTCCTTAACATCTAGTTTGCTAGCTTGTGGGAATTGGCTCCTACTCATTGCTAGCCATTATGTCTAGCAATTGGTGGGAGGAGCCATAAGGGATATAAGTAGCCATCAGTTAGTCCCTCCCAGTGCCACATATTTGCTCACTCACTCTGTTTCACTCCAGGCATACCCCTCACAACCCGAACACCTCCCAAATAAACATGGGCAATTGGACTATCTCAGCACGTACAAGGTCCAGATGAACATACACTATAAATGTCATTCATGAGCTTTCTTAAATGACTCCTCATCAGCATTTTTTTTTGAAGGTAACTCCTTATCAGCAGTTGCTTCCAGAATTAGTGGCTTAGGTTATTCGGGCTGCTTTTACAGCCCCTGGTGATGGAGTGTAATGACTTGAAACATGTGGGTCAGTGTCCCTTATCGGAAGAACACACATTCTTCCTTGAAACTGAAGTGCCATCAAAGGGTCACGACCCTCAGATGGCCATTGATGCTAGTGTTTTGTTCAGTAGGATATCTAAGATTGATTGCCATAAGGGTTGTGTAGATTGCCCGATGCTTGTTGTGTTCATTGTTCATAATATTTCTTTGGGAGTTTTGCATATAAACCATTGTTAGGATTAAAAAAATACAGTTTTATCACTCCTGCATTTGCATTTGTATTTGCACGCCTATCACTAAAATGCCAATATTGTGCAAGAAGGCCATAGAGTGCTCTTTCTGCACTTGTTCAAGCGGTCTTTTTGCACATTATTGGCATTTTTAATGACATACATGAAATTGCAAATATAGGAGTCATTAATCTGTAAAGTTTCATTTTAACGATAGTTTATGTGCAAGAATCTCCATTTCTTTTTGTCGAAGACAAGAAAAGATATTTGTTTCAGTAAACGTCGACTAATGTTCCCTTCAGATTGTGATAGACCATCATTCTTGCGAAGAGAAAGTTTTTAAACTGTGGTGTTAATAAAGGGGTACCACAAATCATGCTGGAAAACCTTGTCTCAGAACAAGCTTTTGGTCTATCGGCTTGCATCCTTTGGTGTTTAACCCTTTCAGAAATTATATAAAACTTAATTGGTTCATGTTTTCAGATTTGGGCTCATGGGCCAACAATCTTGTATGTAAAACAATTACAGGTGATGCTAAGGTCATAAGGGAACACTTTTCAGAAGAAATGTCATCAGGAGGCAGAGCTGGTACATAGTAGGTCACGTGTGAGCTTCAGCATGCATTACATGTGAGCTTTGGTATGAGTTTGGTTTGATTCAAAGTTGGAATTCAATTCCACTGTTGCATGCAAGTATCAGCCATTTTGTTGGCATTTGAAAGTTGGAACTAACATTATCTGGTTACACATGATAACTGAACCATTGGTTTGCCAGATGGCTTTCTTGGGCTGATTCCATTTTCCTTTTATTTAGCTATCCATTTTTGTTATTTTACTGCTATAGCTTTCAGTTTCTCTGTGTATACAACTTTGAGTGGTATTCTATTTTTTCCATATGGCGGCACTTTTCAATGTTTTTTTTTGTCCAAGGTCTAAGGATACCCACACCTCAGCGGGAGGCATTACAATCTAGGGTGTTAAGCCTGCTTTTTCTGGTCTGTGCAGGTTCAGTCACTTGTCTTGCTTTGCATCAGATGTAGAAGTATTCTTGGATGTCTTAACTCCCGAAGAGAAAAAAGAGCTATTAGACAAGTGCATTAAAGTTACTGAATCTTTGTCCACTACGTCTGTGCAAACATTGGGCCGAGCTGTGACAATCTTTCGGATCAAGGAGCTGTTTGGTACAACATTTGGGCTCTCTGTTAGTGGTAAACTGTTATTTCTCATTTATCATCTATGTGCTGGCATTTGATTTGTTGACATAGTTCTCATATTCTGCTTTAAAATTACTCATATTTATATTTTTGGTCTTCATGCTTCTGTAATGAAAAAGAAATGAGGTGCGGTTATTTTCTAGGGGTATCATTACCTGTTCCTGCTTTCTGCTGTGTTCTTTCTGAAGTACAGGATGTCTTTAATTGTGCTATCTCGGATGTCTATAATCCTGCTATATAGTCAAAGATCATTTTGTGATGATTTTTTATTACTGAACATTGACTACATGGAAGGGCCAGCCTTAATATGTCAACTGGCTTTCCAGAGTTTTCTATATTAATCCAGACCTTTTTTATGTTCATGTCCAGATTGCTATTGGTAATGGCCAGAAATGCTATTTTTGGAAGGGCAGCTAGTGTCACCACCTCGCACAGGAGGAAAGATTTTGATTAATGGAGATGGAAACCTTTTTTTCAGGCACACAAGGCCACCTGTAGTACTCTTGGCTAAAGGGTGCCTTGTCCTGTTTAGGATCATCAACATTAAAAAATGGTTAGGTGTATCTGAGGTGCATGCGGCTGTGGGATTACGGTTTGACATAAAATTTCTGATTCAACTAATCTATAATGAGTCATTGGCATATATTAACGTTTAGTTTTAGGTAGTGTGGCAATGTAAAGCACAGTGTAAGATGATTCTTTTTAGGTTCTGCTGTAGTGGCAGTGCACTGTTCATACAGAATTACAGATAAATCAACACCTGCCTAGCCAGGATTGATCCTGATCTCTTCCCCCAAGCACCCAAGGGTATACACATATATGCAATCAATGAAATGCACATTGCAAATTAAATCACTATAAGCAAGTTTTGGACCCTTGGTACTTGGTGGAGGCTAGCCTCTACACATGATGTGGGTTTCCAGACAAAAGTGATCTGCCCTTCTTCCAGTGTACCATTTGATATACCAAAAGGGTCATGCAGACTTATGCTTCTACTATGAGCATGAATGATTTTTAGCATATAAAATCTCATTTGAGACTTGCATGTGGCAGATAATCAGGAATACAACACTCATGGCAAGATAGCATCAATCAAAGATACAAATTGATAGGATAGTTGTTCACGCGCGATGGGAGCATGTGGGCCGGCGCGGAGTGTGTGGTGACCGAAGTGAGGGGTAGGACATAACTACGGGAGAGATGTTGAAATATAGTGTGCTTCGGGCATCCCCTCTCATGGCCATATCTTTCTCAAAGTGGCACTGTGCACTCACCTTTTACGAAAAGTCGAGGGGTGACCGAGTGGCATGGGAGGTTTCCAGATTTTAAGGGAAACGTAGCTGGGATGCGGGCGTGCCAGTCGATTTCTCGACAATCACCTGTGGAACCAAAAGTTGACCGGGGAAGCACCGCCAAGGCACGGCACGTGGACTCGAGATGTGAGGGGCACGTGGAGGGAAGGTCAGTTCCATAGGTGCAAGTGCACAGGCGATTGTGGGGAGTCATGTACAGGACGTCTTTCCCCACCGATCGCAAGCAGTCTGTGTTTATTTACATCAGATTGAATCCGAACACCTTCGTTCTGTGCTGAAGAGAGGTCTGTACAGGTTTGGAGTCCTAGGTGGAGAGCAGGGAGCACTTCGCAGCTGTGGGTTCGCACTGGACAGGACGATGTTGACTGGGGTCAGTGGGGTTGTGGGTTCACACTAGGTGACATGAAAAGGGGCTGCAGGCCCGAACGCGGATGCGAGCGCATTCATTCAAATGGCAATGTAATTTTTGAGAGCTATAAGGCTTCACAGGTAGGCCATGGTGGCCAAAGTACAACAGGCGCAAGTCGCGAGACAATTTCGACATGGTGGTCCATCCCCGGGTCAATGCGTGACAAAGTGAATATCTGTATGTTTTACAGGGGGTTCCTCTCATGGCGTGGGCCATGTCTGCTCTACCAAACAAGGGGCTTACAACTGGATGATTGGTGAAAGCATCAAACTGGTGTCTGGGCGAGGGTGAAGCACGGCTTGGGTCGAGCGGTCGGACATGACCTCATGACCGCGGGGAAGCGTGACATTACGTGCGGGCATGGTTGCACCCTTGTCATAATGTCTCATGCATGGTGGGCATAGACCTGTGTGTCATGGCAAAAGACCGTGCGAGGGAAGTACAAGCGACATACCGTCGGTGTCCTTAGCTGATGACCAAGTCACCCACACACAATTCTCCTTGCTGTTGCTTGAAGCTTGCAAGTCCTTGATGCCTATGTATATCTGTGTATGTCTATATGTATAGCTCACCCCTTGAGCTCCTAAGGGGCTTTTATAGAGAATTTGAAGGGTCGGGGAAGGGTTTAGGCGGGCTAGGTTGAATGGCTCAAGCCAGCTCGGGTAAACCCATTGGAACAGTGTTGAATGGACTGTGATGGGGACATCACTCTTACCCGTTCACTCCGAGGGGTCCTGCTGCTCGCCATTGTGTTCGCCATGACTTGTGGAGTCTAGCAATATATTTTTTATATTTTTCTTGAGTCATAATCATGTAATTTTACCTTTTATTGAGTCTATTATCTAAGTTGGTTAGTCATTTACCTAAGTCCAAGGGCTCATTAAGTGGTTTAATAGGTTAGTGGGCATATATGTCATATTGGGCCTATCCATTGGGCCTGGCCCATGGGCGCCCCCTTCCCCACCCTTTGGTCTTCTGTTGTTGGTCCATTTTCCAGGGACTTCTATGTAATTGTGGGTTTCCTATATAAGGACCCCAATCCCCACTTGAGGAGGTTAATGTTGAATGAAAAAATTACAAGAATTTACTCCTTCTTGCTACAAGATCTCTCCTCTCTCTCTTTCTCTCTCTAGCACTCTCTCTCTCTCTCTCCCTCACTCCTTCTCTCTCTAGGGGGCGGACCCCTCTCTCTCTCCTCCTCTTGCCACCTCACCCTCCACCTCATCCCACCCCCTTCACCTCCCAAGAAGCCATTACTCCCCTCATTACTTCTTTCCCCTTCCCAAGAGTCTCTTCCCCTCCCCATTAATGCTTTTCCCCTTCTCCTAGGTGGAAGCCCCTCTCCCCATACACCCTTTCCCCTCCCCAAGACCCTCTTCCTCTCCCCTAGGCTTCCCATCAAGGCCCCATTACACCCTCACAACAACCAAGGGGGAATCCTCCCACTCCCCTAGGGCCATTGGCGCCCTCCCCCTTCTCCACCCTATTGCTTCCACTCACCACCACCTCCACCCCCCCTCTCCCCCTCTCTTGGAGCCGCGGCCCCCCTACCCCATTCCTCCCCTCTCCATCCTCCATTCCACACCCCCAACCACGTCCATACCCCCTCCCACAGCCAACCACCACAATATCCCAGCCCCTCCTTCCCTTTCTCCCCCACTCCTTCTCTTCTCCACACCAAGAACCAGCCCTGGGTCGCAGGCAGCAGTGCAGCACCGACTTGCAGAGATCACCACGGCGTCATCCCGAAGCTCCTGAAGGCGAATCATATATCTCTGGAAAGGTCTCCCAGATACCTGTCCATCCGAGGTGGTCTCGCCCTCATCCGAGGTCGTGGCTGAGCAGGGGAGCCGTTCTCCTACGACTGCGCAGAGGCAGCCTGACTGCAGACCAGAGCCTTCAAGAATCGACGACCCCGCCTGCTCCTGAAATCTCCTGGTCGTGAAATTTGAAAAATCAAATATGTTCAAAATTCAAAAAAATCAAATACGTTCAAAAGTTGTAAAAAAAATCAAATATGTTTGAAAATTCCAAAAAAATCTGATATGTCAAAATTTTCAAAAAAATCACATATGTCAAAATCTAAAAAAAATATACAAAATATGTCAAAAATCTAAAAAAATCTGATATTCAGAAACATAAAAAAATCAAGAATATCAAAAATCTAAAAATATTTATCTTTTATTCTTTTTTATTTATGTCTTGAGGACAGATATGTAATCTGTTTGCTAAGTGTGCAGGTTGCAGGTTACAGATTGAAGATTCCTTGCTCTATCTCTTTCGCTCTGCCTCCTGTCGACTTCTTTCTGATCTGTTCTCATCTCTTCGATCTAGTCTTTCGATCTGTGCTGCAGCTCATGTCCTACTCAACTCAACTTCGCCTCACTGCATCATATCTCTACGAGAGGGCATTGCCTCACGATTTTGAACCTGGCGGTTCTGCTTCATCTGATCTTGGGCTTTGATTGAAGAATGGGTTTATCTTGTCTATGGTCCTCCATGTCTTTTGTCCCTCCGTATTGTTACACGTGTCTTTATCCCGCCGTGTTATGTGTGTTGTCTTTCCGTGGTATTGTCATCCCACGTGTCTTTGTCCCACTATGTCTTTGTCCCACCACGTGTGCTGTCTCGCCGCTTGCATGTTGTCTTGTCCCATCGTGTCTTCAATCACATGCATGCTTGCCATTTGATTGTTTGTTATGTCTCATCCATCTTCATCTTGTTATATGTTATGTTTCATTCATATTTGTCATGTTATATTTCGTTCATCTTCGTGGCTTTGTTATATTTGTGGTTATATTTATATCCTTGTCATGTGTTGTGTCTTATGATGAAAATCCATAAAAAAATCAGAAATCAGAAATCCAAAAATGCCGTTTCACTTGGCAGGTAAGTCAGGTATGGCTCTCGATCTCTTCTCATTGTTGCATTATTATATGATATCTATCTTATTATAACCTCTCAAGGACTGGCTGGTTGTCCGTGTGTTCTGGGATCTGATGTTCCCCTTTAATAAAAATGATGATGATCTAGGAGCATATGGTTAATCGTTGGATAGGCCACTCGTTTGAGCCGGGTGGGGGATGATGGACTCTATCTCGCATGCCATGGTTGCAAGAAGACTCTTGACCTCGTCTTGCTCAGTCTAGCAATAGTATCCTTGAGTACTTTTTATTTAGCTTTCTTTGCATTCGTTTTAATGATTTCTTTATTTTAGACCAGCATGCATCTTGTCATTTTTGAGCACTCACGTCTTGATTCCCTCAAGGTTTCTCCTTAGCAATGGTTAATTGCACTTCAGTTCTCTTGAATAAGAGATCTTTATTGCACTCTGAATTTGAACATTTCCTTTGATCTGCCCACTTGGTCTGGTTGGCCAGTGTGATTTCTGTCTGGATTTTATCTCAGTTTTACTTTCTCCTTTTCCAACTTTTCAGTTGTGTCTCTTTTCGATCCCCTCATTGTCCATGGATTGTGTCCCCAATAAGGTTGGTCGTGTTTCCCTTTCCTTCCTAGTTAGCTCTCCAAGCATGTCTCATCCTTGTCATCCATT
This sequence comes from Amorphophallus titanum, assembly GCA_024336825.1. Lineage (NCBI taxonomy): Eukaryota > Viridiplantae > Streptophyta > Magnoliopsida > Alismatales > Araceae > Amorphophallus > Amorphophallus titanum. The sequence continues at coordinate 3,838,197 of JANBPO010009603.1, forward strand.
TCAGGTGGTTAGCTCAATATTTTCGGGAGAATTCCTATCGCTTGTTGGTTATGACAGGTGTCTTTTGCCTTGATGCCCACTTTTCAGTTCTCTCCGCTTCATCTCCGTGTCATCTCCATTCCTCGTCACTATCGCTTTCGCTCCATCTCCCTTTCATTTCACCTCCGCGTCGCTTTCGCTTGTTCCCTTGCAAAGCAAACATCAAGGAGGGGCATCTATTGACACCCATTTTTAGCCTGCAAGTCAAGTCTTTTCTCTTATTCACTTTCGTGATGCCTCAAATTACCCATTATTTTAGAGCATTCCTTGATATGATTCTGAGCACATTTCCTAATCATTCCCCCAGCCCTTTTAGTTTGGAAGTCATTTTCTATCAATTCCCAACTATTTTCTAAGTTTCCATATGTTCTGGGACTATTCCCCATCATCCTCGACGGTTGGAATATCTTAGGCCTGCAGTGAGAGGGAGGCGGCCCTCACTAAGCTGCCTAGACAGTGAGGTGGCCCTCACTGGGCCGCCTGGCTCTATGGGGCTGGCTCTATGGGCGGCCCTCACTAGGCCGTCTGGAGGCATAAGGCAGACCTCACTAGGCCGCCTGGAGAAGTGAAGCGGCCCTCACTGGGCCACCCAGTCCAGAGTGAAGTGGCCCTGCCTGGGCCGCCCAGCTCTGTGTAGAGGTCATCCTTACACCGCCACTATCTGAGTGGAGGTCATCCAGATGACCATTTCTAGCATGTTTTCCCCGAAGCTCCATGTTCACCAATGGCTCTGTGATTAATGTTATCCCAAGGTTAGTTGCGGTCCATTCATGACCGTTTCTCACTAGTGGGGGTCTCGCAATAGACCATTTCTATAATAGAGAGTCCAGATGATCCTTAACTCTGATTTCTTCGCTGCTGCACTCTAAGGCCGACTTATGCTCGTCAGGGTCACCTTCTCAGGGCTCTATCTTCTAGAATATTCCATAAAATTAACTCCCGTGTGTTTCTGCCTCTTCTCCTCACTATTATCTCAAGTTTAAGCCATAGAACCCAGATTTTAGTGGAGTACATTCACAAGAATCGTGGCCAAAATATAAGGTTTTATGCATTTTCGTGTAACACAGACTCTTCCAGAATAGGATTCCGGGCCACTTTCCAGAGCTAATAACTTCCAGATCCTTCCACCAAATAGAGTTCCATTTCTTCCTACCTCTTATCCTGATTATTATCTCGAGATTGATCTAGAGATCTTGAGATTTGGTGGACGCTATCCTCTGAAATCCTCATCAGCCTCTTGGGTGGCGTCCCCAGTTCTTGGTGGCGGTAATTCGATACTTGTATCGGGTTGTCGGTACCCTAAACTCTGGGATGTTACAGTTGGTATCAAAGCATGTGTTGGGGAAATGTGTAAAGAATTGAAATTATAGGTGTTTGTCCAGAACAAGTCCAGTCGTGTCGTCTGTTGCTGGCTTAGGATGTTTTCCGTGATTATTAATGTATTTTTTCCCATTATCGTATATTTTAGATGCCGCCCCATAAGCGAAGAGCTCATGTTCCCTTGGAAGAGAGTGGCAACGTTTCGCCTCCTGTTGTGCCTGCTCCGTCGATCGTGCCAGTCCCTATTCTTACCGTGCCAGCTCCGCATGATGACGTACCCAGTGGCCGTGGTAAAGCACTTAAGGAATTTCTGCTGTTCCACCCACCAACATATGAAGGTCAGTCAGATCTGGATGCTGTGAGGATTTGGATCGAGGCGACCGAGCATGTATTTCGATCGATGGAATGCACAGAGGATGAGAAGGTTATGCTCACTACTTTTTAGCTTCAGGGTGCAGCATTGATGTGGTGGAATTCGGAGTGGGAAGTTACCTTCCGTTCCCGACCACTTCGTCAGATCACCTGGACAGAGTTCGTGACTGCTTTCGAGCGTACCTATAGTCCAGCCTGTCTTCGTATGGATAAGATGCATCAATTTCTAGATCTGGTGCAGGGTGAAATGACAGTGTTGTAGTATCGGAACAAGTTCATTGAGTTGGGTCGGTATGCGCCGCATATTATTACTGATGAAGCCTTAAAGATCGAGCAGTTTCTCCGTGGTTTGAGAGTCGAATTGAGAGTGTCGCTGCTTGCTACCCGTGTGAATGTCATGGACGATGCATATCAGGCAGCAGTCGCGGTTGAGCTCGATTTGGCAAGGTCTGCAGGGTTCTCTCAGTCCAGTGTTGCTCAGTCGGTTGTGCCGTTTCAGCAATCTTTTCAGCCGTCAGTGCCTGGAGTTCCGTCGGTTATGCCTACTCCAAGTGGTCCTTCGAGGCGGATGTTTAGAAAGTCCAAGAAGTGATTTAACCGTCAAGCATCATCTGGTTTTGTGTAGCAACAATCGACGTCTTCTGATTCTGTCCAGCAGTCTGTTTCTCCTTTTCAATAGCGCCAAGAGTTTCCCGTGAGTCAGCTGAGACCGTGTTTGAGGTGTGGTGACAGCCATCCCGGTGTACCATTTTTCTTACCGGTGGTCTGCTATCGCTGTGATCAGCTGGGTCACGTTGATCGAGATTACTCGATGAAGTCTGTTCCAGCGCAGTTCGAACAGGTTACCTAGCCGCAGCAGTCTCCATTTCATCTTCCTGCACCACCTCTGCCTCAGTCGCCATATTTGCAAGTTCCAACTTCATCCAAGTAATCTTCTGCAGCCTCTAGCTGCAAGATGAGGAGCCGGATTACTCACATCACTTGTGCAGAAGCTATTGCGTCCAATCTCGTAGAAGATACGATTTCAATTTTTGGTCATCCAGCTCACGTTCTATTCGATTCAGGTGCCACTCATTCATTTGTTTCCGAGGATTTCCTTGGTCGTCTCGAGGAGCCGATAACCGAGTTGCCCTGTGAACTGCTCGATGAGTTACCCTCTAGAGATTTCTGTTGTGCACCCCTTGTTTTGATGATGACAATCTATAACTCATTGTGTTTACCCTCAGAGTATAAGCTATGTTAAGTTTAACCTTGGCTGGTCATTAATAAGGAAGTCCAATGACATGAAAATTAGCTTGCACATGTTAATGTTTAAATGCAAATGCAGGTACATTGATGGTCAAAGAGATCAGTCAAAGATGAGGGATGAACTCAGTTCAAATGCAGGTGCTAAGTACAGGAAATGGCAAAGTGAAATGCAATTGAGGAAGTGGGCTCAGAAAATGATCTTCGATTGTGAAGCCAATCAAGTCACAAGACCTAGGGTCCTAAGGCATGGAAGTAGTTGGGCAGCAGTAGAGCAACAAATTAGTGGCTGGCTCTGGAGTCTTCGCCAGCTGCTGGACTAGCTCAGAAGACAGCTTCTGTTGGAATGCACCAAGGCGTCAACGCGTCAGGACGTCTGCGTAGACGCAGCAGTAGCGCAACAGAAGAGAGCAGTTGTTGAAGCACACCAAGGCGTCAACGCGTCGGCACGGCTGCGTAGACGTAGCAGTAGAGCAACAAAGAGAGCAGCTGTTGAAATACACCTAGGCGTCAACGCATCAGGATGACAGCGTGGACGCAGCTGAACAGAGATCATGAAGGCAGACACCAGGGTGCACCAGTGCATCAACGCACCAGCACGGTTGCGTGGACGCAGTGGTGCTAGCAAGACTACTGCTGCTGACGAAGTCTGCACTGCGTCCACGCTCTTATCCGTGTGCGTGGACGCTGTAGTGCAAGCAACATGGACTCAAGCGAACCAGAACTCCACTACGTCAATGCTCTCATCCGTGTGCGTGGACGCTGCAGTTGAAGCAATGGGAACTCAAGCGAACAAGAACTCCAATGCATCAACGCCTCTGCCTAGTTGCGTGGATGCAGTAATAGAAGCAAGGCAAGCTGCAGCTACCAAATCCTTCAAGTGCGTCAACGCAGTGAATAGGCTGCGTCAACGCATCAGTTCGCGTGTGCGGAAGTAAGCCCTGTGAGTGGACGCAGTAGCTCCGTGCATTAACTCATCAGCCGTTCCTCATGTCCTGAGTAGAATATTTGGAGGCTGCATCAACCCCACTGATCTACTGAGTGGATGCCCTGCTTAGCTTTAGTCTTCGTCACATGGACCACCGTTGGAATCCCTGAAAAGCTGGAAGGTTGTTTAAGCTGGCACGAGAATCATGGCAAGATATGTGGATTCCATTGGCCATGCAGAGTACAAAGAAGTCCTCAGTGCCTCCTGTAGCAGGACAGGTTCGGGTCTAGAGGGAGATAGGAAGTGATCATTTGAGCAAGGCTGGGGCTAGGCAAAAAGGTAGAATCGGGATAGAAACCACATGGACCCCCCTCGAAAATACGAGTGGTACGTGCCCCTATCCACCCCCGTGTATGAAATATGTGAAGACATTAGGGCTCGGGCCTTCTCTGCCAACCCCAGCCTATGAAGTCTGACCCAAAGCGTCGCAGCTAACATAAGCATTGCCAGTTCCATGACGACCATGGACACCATACTGGGAACTATCATCAGCTCAAGGATGAGATCGAGCATCTCGTTCGCCAGGGGCACCTATCTCGATACGTGTCCGAGCAGAGGGAGGATCGTGGCATCCCTCCAGAAGAGATTGACAATCAGCCCAAGGAGTCCACATCAACGTCATCTTTGGTGGAACGACATCAGGAGAAGATAGTAATTGAGGAAGGAAGTGTCACACTGAACGGGCGAGCAAGGCCTCCGAGCCCCCTAAAGCCCCATCGGCGAGCGAGCATCAGGCCTTGGTGTTCTCTGACCAAAACCTGGAAGGGGTAATCACCCTTCACAATGACGCTCCTGTAATATCGGTTACAATAAATCATTGAAACGTAGATAGGATACTAGTTGACAATGGTAGTGCCCCCGATGTACTCTCATACGAGTGTTTTCTTAAGTTGGGTGAAAACGCATCCAAGCTCCACCCGATTTGAACCCCCCTCTGCGGTTGCAATGTCCAGGCAACCTATCCCGAGGGAGCCCTAATCCTGTCGATCAATCTCGGTATCCCTCCTAAGACCGTCACAATTATGGTTAACCTCATAGTGATCAAGGAGATGTCGACCTATAACGCCATCTTCGGCAGAGGTATCCTTTGCCAAACGAAGGCCGTGCCCTCCACCTATCACCAAAAACTGAAGTTTCTCACTAAATAAAACATCAGGGAAGTTCAGGGTAACCAGGCAATAGCTAGAAGGTGCTACATAATCTCGGTCGATGTCATAAAGCCAGATGGCAAAAAGATAGAGGTCGGGGGCGCCAAGGATGAACAATAGCATCAAGGCCTAGTGGCGAATTGTTGTCCGTCTTCCTTAAAGGTGACTCGACTCTCAAAGTCAAAATTGGAGCTGATTTACCACCTAATGTACGAGAGCAATAGGAAGAGTTTCTTTTGGAGTACATCCAAGTCTTTGCATGGTCTGATGAGCATCTTCCCGAGATTCCAGGGGCGATGGTGGTGCACAAGCTAAATCTTGACCCGTCGATGAAGCCTGTCCAGCAACGCAGAAGAAAGCATGCCCTTGAGAAAAAGATGATCATCAAAGAGTAGATTATTAAGGGAAATAAAACTGGCCTATTTCAACTAGACCTTTACCAGACGTGGCTTGCTAATGTCGTCTTAGTACCCAAAGCATCTGGCAAATGGCAAATGTGCGGGCACTTCACCGACCTCATCTAGGCCACCCCAAAGGACTGCTACCCACTGCTGAGCATCGACCAACTAGTCGACGCGACTTCTGGTAACGAAATGCTCAATTTTCTAGATGCTTACTCCGGCTACCATCAAATCTGGGTGAATCCCGAAGACATCGAGAAGATAGCTTTCATCACCAACTTCGGCGTATACTATTACACCTGAATGTCTTTCAGGCTGAAGAATACTGACGCGACATACCAGAGGCTGATCAACCACATGTTTGAAGGACAAATCAATCGGAATGTGGAAGCCTACATCGACGACATGCTCGTCAAAATGCCTAGGGCTGAGGACCACTTTGCCGACCTGGTCAAAACCTTTAACACCCTTCTGAGGTACAACATGAAGCTCAATCCAACAAAATGCACCTTTGGAGTTCGATCCGGGAAATTCCTAGGTTTTCTGGTGACTCAACGCGGGATCGAGGCTAACCCCGATAAGGTTTAGGCCATCCTGAACATACAGCCGCCCGCGTGCGTCAAAGATGTACAGCACCTGACAGGGCGCATTGTTGCGCTCAACCATTTCTTATCCCGAGCAGCCGAACGATGCCTACCCTTCTTCAAATTATTGAGAGGGCCTAAATTGGCATCCGCTACGTTCGCCTGGGATGAGGAATGTCAGAAGGCTTTTGCAGAACTAAAGGAGTTTCTGGCTTCGCCCTCGTTGCTATCGAAATTGATCCCGGGTGAAACCCTGCACCTCTATCTCTCATCGACTCCTTCAACAGTGAGCTCAGTCCTAGTCTGAGATGACACAGGAGTGTAGAGGCTGATATACTACACCAGCAAGGTGCTCAATGAGGCCGAAAGAAGGTTTGATATCTTAGACCCTTTCGGATCCTTATTTTTGCGTCCCGGACCTACTTTCTCGGAGCGTCCAGCTCTGTCGTGTCTGGAATTTCATTTCGGACATCTTTCATGTTCGGATCGGCGCGATCCGGGGTCGTTTCGGAGGCCCAGAGGCGTTCCGTGACTTTTTTCGCGCGTTTTTTCGATTTTCGACCCGATTTCTGGCAAATCCTTCGGCATGCCGTTGTGGGCGAACGTTGTCGTTCACCCGGGCGTGAGTGGTACCGTTGCGATCAGTGCGTTCCGAGGATCGTGAAAACGTGATTTTTTATTTTTTGATATTTTCTTGAATTTTGGGATTTTCTATAAATATCAACCCTTTTTCCTTTTTCTTTTTATTCTTTCTTCTTCTTCCTCTCTCCTCTTCCAACGTGAGCACCGCCCCCTCCCTCTCTCTCTCGTTCGATCGCGCGGCGAGCTCCCTCCGGCTGCAGACGGTGCGGGGCGACGACGTGGCGACGACGGCGACGGTGAGGCGATCGTGGCGGGGTTTAGGCGGACCAGACTGGGCCTCATGTTAGGTCCGCCTAAAGGGGTTGCCATGTGGACCGACTAGGGGCTGGAGTTTTTTTGTAAAAAAAAACTTTTTTTTGTTGTAGCAGGGGTTTAGGCGGAGCAAGCACATGGGAGAGAGGGGGGCGGTCCCCACCTCTATAAAAGCCCATTTTTTGTTTATTTTTGTCCTACTTTGACTAACTACAAGAGGACAAAAAGGATACTAGAGGATACTGCAGTTGGACTGGTATTGCATGCACGTGTTGACCCCGACGTGTGACTTTGTGCTTTCGAGGCTCTGTCGTTGAGTTCTTCATCACTGAATCCTTCCACGCATGGTACGCCGGTCGCTTTCACAAGAAATTGGGAGATACTGAGCTGGGGAGTGACTATGGGCCTGTGGGCTGGGAGGGGGGGCCCCCCTAATGGGGGTTCACCCTCCCAGGGGCACAACCGCGCCTAGGGGTGAACCCCCCCCGGGGGCGAGCCGTGACCCCGAGGGTCTTCTTTCATTGTCTGGGGGTGTCCTTTGAAGGACGGGATGCTTGGAAATGCTGGGATTGGCCCGTGGGGGCTTGTCGATGTCGCGTTGTTGTTGCCACTAGCAAGGTGTTCGAAAAAATTCCTGACACACCTCGGGTTGTCGATCGGCTTGGATGAGTGACCTGCGGGCCTTAGATTTGGCCTTGGGCTGAGGCAGGGGCTCATAGGAGTTGAGGGAGTGACTCCCGAGTGTGTGGGCCCGGCTTTCATGGTGTGTGTCGCATAACACGGCAAGTTGACAGGCAGTCCCGGGTTGGCCCAGGAACTAAAAAGAAGTGGCTTGTCGCCACATATCTGAGGGTCGGGGGTGGCCCCAACTTGCTGGAGAGTCATCATAAGACGTGGCTGGAGTGCTGGAGCCATGGGTTGGCCCTCGGCTTGTTGTAAAATGGCTGGGGTATATGCGCCCACAAGGTGTTGGAGAAAATTGCCGACACTCGTGTACGGGCCACATACGAGTGCTATGGGATTCTAAAGCCCGTGGTTGACCAGGATAGGTCTCCCTTTAACCTTAGAAAGATGGATGGAAGCGTCTTGGAGGTAGATCCCAGCCTCGTTGCTGGGTGCCACGCATCGTGGCGTATAGTCGGGGTGCCCCCAGGTTGGCCCAGGTGGCTGTGCCAAGGGCAGGTAAACCCACGAACTGAGTGACCAAGGGTAGCCACAATCAATTGCTAACGTCGTCGTGGGTTACGGATAACTGGTTGGAGCCCTTGGTTGGGCCCGATGAGCCATAGGAGGAGCTGGGTAGTTGTCGCTCAAAAGGTGTTCGAGAAAATTCTCGAACCCTTATTCCTCGATATTTTCCTGGGAAATTATCTTGGTACAACAAATGCCTCTGACGGGGCGTGTGTCAGAGGCGGAGACGAGAGCGTACGACCCATGAGCTCCTTGTTCTGGGTTGTTGTAGATACATTTTGACACTTCATGTGTGTTTCTTTTGCTATCTTGTGTATATTGATTTCTGGTATGCTTACCATCTTTTGTGTGATTTGTTTTGCAGCTATGGCATGATTCGGTAGAGATGAGCGAGTTCCGAGGTGCGTGGCCCACGAGAAGGACTACTGGGTGAGGAGGACCGGGCGTCCCTTGCCTCCTTTGGGCCCGCCCATTGTCACTATAGCCAGTGTGGACCAGCTTGACTTGGGACATTCACTGGTGGCTGAGGGCCCCATCGGAGAGGGTGCGAGTGGAGCCGGGGCCGTGGAGCTGGCTCAGATTTCAGAGGCAGGCGGGATTTACACTTGTGACCGCACTGGAGGCTACCCGGAGGAGTTTCCACTGGACTGCCATTTGTTCGAGTTCATCAAGAGCTTTGTCCTGTCTAGCATGGAGGAGGGAGACTCTCGTGTTGCTGGAGAGCATCGTCGACTGGAGCGGGCCATTCTGGTGGGCAGGGATAGCCTACATGGGGTCGCCCTCTACGACTTCTCGAGCTTCTCAATGGACTACTGGAGGCAGCGTCAGTTTCCCAGTGTTGAGTGCCTGGGTTTCTACAGTAGGGCGGACTAGTTCGGGGTACGTGTTGGAGTGTTGGGTCCTACTTCCTGGGACTTGCACGGTCACCACCAGGCAGAGACAGAGGGGACTCTGGGGTTGGTGTTGGAGCTGTCAAGGCTACAGTATGCTGGAGAAGGCTACGACAACCATAGCCTCCTGGATGGAATTCTCTAGCTAACAATTGTTAGCTGGTATGGCCGTTGGGTGGTGATCCCCTCGCACAGGTACCATCAGGGGGTGACCGAGTGGCTAATGGGGATTGTGCACCATTATAGGGTGCTTCTTGACAGAGCTGATATCAGATATGGAGTTACCGTGGCACTGTATGGGTACCCCTACTACATGGGGTTGATACAAGCACTGGTGGAGCGTTTCAATCACTGATGGAACATGGTGGTGAAAGAAGAGGGAGTGACTTCACTAGATCTATAGTCACTGTTCAGGATTTTTGGTCTGCCGATCAGCGGCGAGGGGTAAGAGGAGGTAGTACTGGATGATCTCCACCGCAGTCACACTGACGGACAGGGACAATACTTAGTTTCTCACAACTATTGGTATCTGCTGAAGACCTAGAGGGACTTAGCCCTGGCTGGGAGAGAGCGAGCCGCACAGACTCCTAGGGTGCCATTGAATGTGTGGGTCCGTCACTTCTACAATGGGCCCCTCTACTTTTATCAGGAGTTTTCGAGAGACCAAACTCCTTGGGAGGATGATGGGGACATCGCCTCCCTTGCCCACGCTCATGGCGCGTCTCCTCACCTCGGACGCATCTAGCACGGTCTAGTTATCTACTTTGAGTCATGTGATGTATTTTCAATGGGTATTTACTTGCTTGATAACATGATAGCCAATTCACTTGACATGACTCGATATGTTTACATGCTTGACCATCATGATGTTTATAGTTTCATGGAAATCTAGAGATCTTGCTAAGTTCACTTATTGTCTCTAGCAATACTCTCTCTCTAGTGTCGTTTTCGTGCGAACATGCATAGCTATACTTGCATGTTGTGTCTCTGTGATTTTGATGATGTCAATATTGATAAGTCACCCTTTGATGCTTGCATGAGGCTATTATGACCTTTAATGTGTTTAAGACAAAAGTCAATGCAGGACAATCAACTCAGGTCAAAGATGGCAAAAGGTCAATTGGTCACATTGATCATGTCAACAATTGCACTTGAAAGGTCTGTGGATACCTTGTCTGTCAGTCAGGTAAGGCATGCTCATTTCAGCTGGTAAGTACCAAGGACTGTGCTAGCTTAGCATGTTTGAGTCTGTGCTCATTTGCATTAAACACGAAGAAAGTCCGTGCTTACTGTCATTTCACAGACATAGGCTTGTGGATGTTTTAGACATGTCATCATGTAGTCCGTGCATGTCTTTATTTTGTGTCGAAAAACTATGTCTGTGCATGAATAGTTTGTGCATATCTGTTGCATGAGTAACTAAAGTCCGTGCATGTTGTGTCCATGTATAAACTGCAAACGTAAGTCCATGCATATGAAGTCCATGTATGTTGAGACCATTAATGTCCTAACGTTGTTGCATACATAGTTCGTGCATGTTTCTTTGTTATAAGGAAAATAATATCCATGCATGTCTTGCTTCTTGTGATTGTTGAGTCCGTGCACGTTTTGGTATAAACACCAAGTCCGTACACATTTTCGTTTATTTCTCAAGTCCGTGCAAGTTCTGGACTTAGAAAAATCCTGCTCGATGTATAGCTGTTGAGTCATTGAGAGTCCGTGACAGTTGCACGATGCATTTAGAAGTCCGTGCATATTTTCCCTTGTTACAAACAAAGCCCGTGCACATTTTGTTCAAATAAAGTCCATGTACACTTTTCCAACAAAGTCCGTGCATGTGCTTCCTTCAACAAAGTCCGTGCACGTTTCTTATAAATCAAGTCCATGCACACTCCTCTAATAAAGTCCGTCCATATTTCCATTCGTGCATACATAGTCCGTGCACATTCTTTGTTTCATTGCATGTGAAGTCCGTGCACGTTTCGTTTTGCATCTCTCATATAAAGTCCGTGCTTGTTGCACGCCTACATCTCAAGTCCATGCACATTTTTCTCATACGAAGTCCGTGCACATTTCTCAGACATGCAAACCAAGTCCTTGCACATTTCTTATAAACCAAGTCCATGCACTTTCCCCAAACCAAGTCCGTGCGTGTTTCGTCCTGAACAACAAAGTCTGTGCATACTTTCTATGCGCTTTAAGAAATCCTTGCATGTTTTCATCATTGCAAACGAAGTCCATGCACATTTCATCGAATGAAGTCTGTGCACCTTTCTTCTTTGAAATATCATGAGTCCATGCATGTTTGCTCATCTACTTCTCAAGACCGTGCACTTTTTCTCCATATTGGAAAACACCAAACTCCGTGCATGCTTTTAGTTTGTGTCACACTAAGTCCATGCACACATAGTCTGTGCATTTTGTTCTAACAAAGTCCGTGCACATTCTCTAAACAAGTCCGTGCACGTTTCTTCTCAACCGAAGTTCGTGGACATCTTATTCAAACAAAGTCTGTGCATGTTGTTGTCTTGAATGATAAAGTCCATGCATTCTTCCTGTGGATTATTTGAAGTCGGTGTTTACAGGTCCGTGCATTTTTCACTGCATCTTATATAATGCACATATAAAGTCCGAGCATTGTGTATGTCATAAACTCATGTGAATGAGATTGAGTCCGTGCATGTTTGCCCTGTGAATATCTCAAGTCCATGGACATTTTCTTGAGAACATGTTAACTCTGTGCATCTTCTTCTGTCTAAATCTTTCAGGCTAATAGTAGGTTCAACACTACAGGTACCAGGTCGATGGCACGTGATCCAAGGAAGAGAGAGGACCAGAATACTTAGACATGTGACTAAGGAATTCCAGAATCCTCCTAGCGGGAGTGTTCACTCCACACTCCTAGGGCGTGAGTGCAGTAGTCCAAGACTGAAGATATATATATAAAAACACACCATCTCTGTGAGAGAAGAAGTAGAAGAAGACGGTAAAAAAAGAAGAGCTGTTGAGAGCAGAGACGTTGCAGAGAGAAGTAATCTGAGAGAGCAGCAGAGAGAAGTAATCTGAGAGAGCAGTAGAGAGTCTAGATGAAGAGATGAATAGAAGATATCTCTCTGGCAGAAATTCAGAAGGGTCATCAGAGAGAGTAGAAGAAGAGCAGAGAAAAGAAAAGAAGAGAGTCCGAGAGACAAAGAGAGTCAAATCCAGGCCAGTCAGCTCCTTGAGAGCCACTATTGTGCTTCATCGTTTGCAGCTTTCAGTTGATGTTTCCTCTGATCTATTGTTTTCTCTTTTTACTTTTCTTTCAAGCTGTCTATCAGCGGAGCAAGCTGTGATGCTCAACGGACAGAGGTGGACTGCTCTGGATGGCTAAGCTGTAACGCCCAACGGTTCATGCTGTGAGTCAGAAGATGGCTAAGCTGTATTGCCCAGCGGAAGCAAGCTGTGAGGCCCAGCCGTTAAGCTGTGTATCAGCGGAATCCACACTCTGGTTGGAGTGTGGGGTGGACGTAGGTCTTCGGACTGAACCACCTAAAAAATCACTTGTCCATCGTGGTTTGATTGTCTATTCTGTTCCGCTAGATGTATGCTTAGGCTCGCTCATGATGGTCTGATTTTACATCTAGTGATAAATTGATTTGCACGCTGTGCATTTGATTCAAGTCTTGAGTGAGTCAAGTTGATTACGTAATCACTGTTACTGGAGTGCGTTTAATTTGCTCAAGCCATTTGAGTGTCTAAGTTGCATTTGATCGTTTGAATGGGTTTGGTCAATAGCAGTGTTTGTTCTTGTGTTAAAGATAGGTGTATGCTAGGCTTGATTTCAACCTACAGTCATGAACGTGTTTAATTCCGCATTAGTTTAAGTTCATCAGGTTGAGTTTTAATTCAGGCAAATTTTTGAGAGGGATCCATTCACCCCCTCTCTGAATTCAGGGCCTGCACCCTAACAACCCTTATCTTCTCATTTTCAAGGAGAGCGGTACTCGCCTCTAGGAAACTCTTAGGTTACCTTCTCGTTTTCAAAGGGAGTGGTGCTCACCCCTAGGGAACCCTTAGATTACCTTCTCGTTTTCAAGGGGAGCGGTGCTCGCCTCTAGGTAACCCATAGGTTATCTTAGTTGAATACAACTGGCAACACTTTACTGGAAATATTTCCTGAGGTTTACGGAGTTCCACGTCCTGGGTACCTCCTGCCCCCCCCAGTGTTGCCAGCCGGTATGCTTCTTTGCCGAGCACTTCAGTCACCCTATAAGGGCCTTCCTAGTTGGGTGTGAGTTTTTCGGTGGCTCCTCTGGGATCTGCTATGCTTGCTCGACATAATACCAAATCTCCTGGGAAGAAGTGTCGTTCCTTGACTCGAGTGTTGTAGTATTGGGCCAACTTTTGTTGGTAAGCTACCAGTTTTATTTGAGCGTTCGCTCTGTCTTCTTCGAGCAGGTCTAAGTTTTCCCACATTACTTGGTTGTTTCTGACCTCGTTGAAATGTCCCACTCACAACGAGGGATTGGATATCTCCACCGGTACCACTGCTTCGGCCCCATAAGCGAGATGAAAAGGCGTCTCCCCTGTGGCAACCCTGGTAGTAGTTTGGTGGGCCCATAGAATGCTCGGGATTGATTCTATCCACGAGTCACCTGCTTGATCCAACCAGGTCTTGATACCGTGGAGGAGTGTTCTGTTGGCGTTCTCCACCAGGCCGTTTGCCTAGGGATGCCCCACCGACGTGTAGTGGTTCCAAATCCCTAGCTCTGAGTATTTTTCCTAGAAGGAGGTGCTCACAATCTGCCTACCGTTATTCGTTGTGAGAACTCTCGGGATCCCGAACCGACAGATGATGCTTCGCAGTACGAATTTTCATGTTGCTTCGCTTGTAATCTTCCCTACTGGCTCAGCCTCGACCCACTTGGTGAAATAGTCGATGGCGACTATGAGAAATTTTTTCCTCCCATGTGCTTCGGGAAAAGGGCCTAATTTTTCCACCCCCCACTGGGCGAATGGGCGAGGCTCCATCAGGGTGTGAAGCTGTATAGCCGGCTGGCGGTGTAGGTGGGAGAACTTCTGGCACTGGGAGCACCTTCGAGCATACTCGAGGCAGTCTTACTGCAAGGTGGGCCACCAATATCCCTGTCGGATCAGTGTCTGTGCAAGTGCTCGCGCCCCGACAAGGCTCCCGCAGAGTCCTTCGTGGAATTTCTGGATGACCTGGCTGGCCTCTGTAAGGAATAAGTACTTTACAATGGGGCCGAGAGGGATCGGCGGTACAACTGACCATTCACCACCGTGAAGTGGCTTGCTCGGGCTCGCGTGCGGCAGGCACTAGCGCAGTCACTTGGAAGTTGTTGCGGAAGGAGAAAATCCAACGAGGGATCCATCCAGGAGGGCTCGTAGTCGATGGAATTTACCTGGGGTACTGGTTCTTCTATGCTCGGTGCCGACAATTCTTCCACCAGGATTGATCTTGAGTTGGAGACCGTGGTGGCAGATGCCAGGCGAGATAGTCCGTTTGCTCGAACATTCTCCTCTCGTGGGATGTGTACCACCTCGAAGTGGGTGAATTCACTTACTGTAGCCTTCGCCTTCTCTAGGTACTTGACCATGGAGGGGTCACAGGCCTCGAACTCTCCTCTGACCTGGTTGGCGATGAGCATTGAGTCATTGTATGCTTACACGCTGGTCACCCCCAAGTGCTTCACCATGCGTAGCCTCGAGAGGAGGGCTTCATATTCGGCGACATTATTCAGGGCCGAGAAGTTGAACCGTAAGGCATACTAGAGTTCTAACCCTTCTGGTGAGAGTAAGACTAACCCTGCTCTGCTACCCGTGGCACAGGATGATCCATCGACGTATAGTTCCCAGGTGGGCCTTGAAGACTGCTCAGGTAGGTCCTCGGCAGGTATGGTACATTCAGCCATGAAGTCGGCGAGGGCCTGAGCATTGATCGTGGTCCTTGGGCGGAACTTGACGTCAAATTCTTCCAACTCGATAGCCCATTTGATCAGCTTTTCTAAGGTGTCAGGGTTCTGGAGGACTTACCGCAGTGGCTGGTCAGTGAGGACGACGATTGGATGCGACAAGAAGTATGGTTGCAGCTTGTGAGTGGCCGTAATGAGTGCTAAGGTGAACTTTTCAGTCCTTGAGTACCGAAATTTTGATCCTTGCAACACCCGACTGACATAGTAGACGGGCTTCATGACTCCTGCCTCTTCTCGCGTGAGCACAGCGCTCATTGTGCTCGGCGTCATGGATAGGTACAGAAGTAGCTGTTCTCCCTTTTGTGGTTTGACGAGGATGGGAGGAGCTATCAGATAGCGCTTCAATTCTTCAAATGCCAGCTCGCACTCCTGATCCCAGTCAATCTGCCCTTTCTTATCTGGCGCCTTATTAGCTTGCTTGATGAGTTGAAAGAAAGGGAGGCATCTCTTCACTGCCCGGGACAGGAAGCGAGCGAGGGCGGCGACATGGCCGGTGAGGCACTGGACGTCCCTTACTCCCTCGATCACTGCATTCTTAGCACTGCTCGGATTTGGTCGGGGTTGGCTTCGATTCCTCGATGGGTGATGAGAAAGTTGAGGAACTTACCTGATTTGACCCCGAATGTACATTTGGCTAGGTAGAGTTTCATGTTGTACCTTCTATGTACTTTTTAAAGGCAATAAGTATGGAGAGTATGGTAAGTCATAGACCAACACGCTAGCTAGTACTGGTGCCAAATGCCACACCTGGTCATTCACCTCCCGGGGCTCAAGTAGTGTTCGGGTGCTCCTCCCAGGACCAGACCTGGCCCTTCAATTTGTTTGCCTGCAGCTGTCTTCCCTTCTCCTGTGGGCTAGCTTCAGCTTGTCCAGAATTTCCTTAGCAGACCTGCAAGATGAAAAACAAGAGATTAGAGCTCTGTCAAGAGAGGCGTTTATCAAATTTAATGCTCTAGTATTGACTGAATCTTTCAATCTATCGTTACTGGTCCATTTAGATATGTCTTCTGGCAATTTATGTGGACCGTGAACTATTACCTTCCAAAGATCAGGATCGGTTGATTTCACATACCGATGGAAGTTCTTCAACCAAAGATCGAAATCATTACCTTTGAAGATCGCCTGATGAGCCATTGACAAATGATAAAAACATAGAAATCAATCAAGGAAAAATAGGACACTGAATTAGTGAAGCAAAAGACCGAACACAAGAGACCCACTGTGAAAAACACCTCAGAAGTAGTAGGATCTATTGCGGATCGTTGGATCCGAAGTCTCAACAACCTGCTCTGATACCAATTGATGTATTCGATATAATGTATTCAGAGGGGGGTCGAATGAATATCTTTAGAAAATCTTGCCCAATTTAAAGCTTAACGCGCAATGATGTTGAACTAATTAATCAGAGTCTGAACAAGTTGATTGTCTCAGGTAAAGAAACAGGGACTTAGTGTGCGAAATAACTTCCTGCTAGATAGATAGAAGTAGATCAGCCTAAACATACATCTAACAAGTCACACCAAGCAATCCAACCACAAAGTACAAGAGGTCTTTTTAGGTGGTTCGGTCCTCCAGACCTATGTCCACCCCACACTCAAACCAGAGTGTAACTTCCTACTGATACACAGCTTCAGCTGATCCACAGCTTCGGGGTGAAAACCCTACAAACTGCTAGGCCTGACAGCTTACGCCAACCAGAGGATACCACACCTCTGCAACCGCTAGGGCTTACATCTTTACCCGACCAGAGGATAACACACCTCTACATGCTGAGCGTCACAGCTTGCTCCACTGATACACAGCTTAAAAAGAGATTCTAAAAGTAAAAAGAAACAAACGAGTAAGCACGAATCCACAAAGGAAAACAGCTCATGATGAGCAATCTCAGCTCTGGTTCTGAGCCAGGAGGCTGAGGAACAAGACCTCTCAAACTCTTCTCAATACACTCTCAAAACAATCTGCTCTCTAAGCTCTCTGTTCTTCTCTCTGTCTTGTGTTCCACTCTCTCAGCTTCTATTATGATCGACCATCATTATCATCTTCTGTCTTCTATTCTTCTTTCAGATAGAATCTTCTTATTTATACTCAGCAGAACAGAAAGGCACGATTCTTCCACACTTCCCCCCCAAGGACTTATCTAGATCTAGAGAAATAGAGCCACGTGTCTTCATTCCAGCTAAATAACCTTCCACGTGTCATCATCTTGACA
The DNA here is from genome assembly GCA_024336825.1 of Amorphophallus titanum. Classification (NCBI taxonomy): domain Eukaryota; kingdom Viridiplantae; phylum Streptophyta; class Magnoliopsida; order Alismatales; family Araceae; genus Amorphophallus; species Amorphophallus titanum. The sequence goes on from JANBPO010009603.1 coordinate 3,855,453, forward strand.
CCTCCTCAGATCTTGGATTGAATGCTTTCGATCCATTCTACGAGCAGTTCTCCTGTCAGAAATTCAAATCCTCAGCTTAAGGCAGTGAGACAGGAGTGTAATATATAGCAACTGTGCACGGGCCTTATGTGCACGGACTTCATGTGTATAAAAGTGAAATTACTCAGTTCCAAGGAAATAAACACGGACTTCTTAAAGCACATAAGAAACATGCAAGGACTTTAATGTATGTAGCATGTGAACCTACTCAGTTTCAAGGAAACAAGCATGGACTACATAAAGACCATAGGAAGTATGCACGGACTTGTTATTCAGAGAAAAATATGCACGGGCTTTGATTGGAGAAAGTACATGGACTTGTGTTGAAAGATATGCTCGGACTTGGTCAGAAGACTGTGCACGGACATGAATTGTAAACAACGTGCACGGACTTGAATCAGACATCGTGCACGGACTTGTATAGTCAAAGTTCAAGGAATGCGCATGGACTTAGTATGCACGAACCTTGTTTGAAGAGGATGTCCACGGACTATGACTAAATAATGTGCACGGACTTCATTTGAATAACGTGCACAGACTTCACATGTAATGAGACAAAGAATGTGCACAGACTGTGTATGCATGGACTTGATTTAGAAGAAATGTGCACGGATTTTGTTGAAAGAACCACATGCACGTACTTTGTTGGAAGTGTGTGCATGGACTTGATTTAGAAGAAACGTGCACAGACTTTGTTGAAAGAATCACATGCACAGACTTTGTTGGAAGTGTGTGCATGGACTTGGTTTGAACAAAACATGCACAGACTTTGTGAGAAAAACATGCACGGACTTGGTGTGAGCCAAGGTAAGAAACCTGCATGGACTTCAGTTGGACACAACATGCACGTACTTAGTGTACACAAGTGGAAATATGCCCGAGCAATGAAACACACAAGGCAAGGCGTGCAACACCAATCTTTAAAACATAGAAACCATGAGAAGTCATTGTGTGAAACTTATAGACAGCTCAAATCACTATGATTAACTTATAGTGTGTGACATCATCAAAACCATAGGGATGCAATAGTCTCCCCCTTTTCGATGATGACAACACTATGAGTTAATCACAGTCAACTCAAGTCTCCCCCTTTGACATCAGCAACACAGAAGGGAAAATAGATATGATGAATAGTCAGCACAAATTGCCAAAAAGAATTAGTAACAGTTAGCAAACTAAGCATTCAGCAGCAGGATTAGAAACAATTAACATCAGCCAAGATTTTCCACTGAAGCATAGATTATCAGATAATGCTCAGCAACCGGAAGAGGAGCCTTTGTGGCCTCCTCAGTCCCTGGGTGGCGCATAGCCACTTGGACTGGCACTTGGATAGCCTTGAGTGGCAGCACTGGTAAAAATTGAAGTCTGGAGACTCTGAATTGAATGTGATAACTCTTCAAACTAGTAGTGGACTGTACTTCACACATAAGCCACCTGGGAGGTGGGAAATGTCATGTAAAATGTTTAAAATGGAAAGGATGTGTGAGACATTGAAAAATGAAGAAGAAGTTCTGAAATCTACAAATTTAGAACTTGAAAAGAAAAATGTGAGTTTGAGTGAAGAAGTGGATGAACTGCAATCTACCCTATCTAGGTTTGTTAAAGGGAAACAAAACCTAGACAACTTGTTGGGAGTCAAGGTTAATTTTCAAAGGGAAGATTTAGGGTACAGTCCTCAAAACAAAAAATCATTGGAGCGTAAGATCACCACATCCTATGTTCATGAAGAAGAAAACAACTGTGCCTCATGTTCCAATCTTAAGTCAAAACACGTCCAACCTAAACCACGCCAACCCAAAAGAAATTTTGCTCATGTAAATTATTTTCACTGTGGTAAATTTGGACATGTTATTGCCAATTGTTGGTTCAAACAAAACAATCAAAGAAATCATATATTTTGGACCAAGAATGGACATGCACAGAATTAGACTAACTCCTATGGACCCAAACTAGTTTGGGTACCAAAAATAATTGCATGAGAATGTTGTTTCTTACAGATATGTCTTGAAGCCAGGGGGAGCAAATGGTATCTGGACAGCGACTGCTTAAGTCATATGTCAGGGGACAAAAGGGTGTTCTCTACACTGCAAGACAAGGATGGAGGTTCGGTTGCCTTTGGTGGAAAGGACAAAGGTAAGATCATTGGAATCGACAACATAGGTAAGAATTCTGAAACTCTTATTGAGAATGTGCTCTTAGTTAAAGGTTTAAATCACAATCTCTTGAGCATAAGCCAGCTGTGTGATAAGGGTTTCAAAATTATTTTTGATGAAATCCATTATTTTGTCATGAATAAAACCTCTAATCAAATCAGATTCATCGGTAAAAGAAATAATAATGTGTATACTGTTGATCTTGATGATGTTGCCGGTGATGACATGTGTTTGGTGGCAAATAACCATGACAATGCATGGCTATGGCACCGAAGACTAGGTCATGCTAGTTTTGGAGTAATCTCCAAGCTATCTAGACATGACTTGGTGAATGGGTTGTCTAAATTAAAATTTGAAGGTGATACAATTTGTGAAGCTTGCACCAAAGGCAAGCAAACATGCATTTTCTTTAAAAATAAAAACATTGTTTCCACCGCTAGACCTTTGGAACTACTGCACCTTGACCTTTTTGGTCCGACTAGGACTTCTAGCCTAGGAGGAAAATCCTATGGATTTGTGATTGTTGATGACTATTCCAGATTTACATGGGTGCTCTTTTTAGCCAACAAAAATGATTCCGTGATGGAATTTCATGTTTTTTGTAGGAAAGTTCAAAATGATAAAGGTTATCTTATCACTACCATTCAAAGTGATTACGGTGGAGAATTTGAGAATCATGACTTCAACAAGTTTTGTGAAGAGTAGGGATCTACGCACAATTTTTTATCACCAAGTATGCCTGAATAGAATGGAGTGGTGAAGAGGAAAAATAGAACCCTGATAGACATGGCACGGACCATGCTAAGTGAGGACTCCCTGTCCAAATATTTTTGGGCTAAGGCGGTAAGTACAACATGCTACATCATCAACAGGGCAATGGTAAGGCCCATCTTGAAGAAAACTCCTTATGAGCTATACAAAGGTAAGAAACTAAATATTTCTCATCTTAAACCCTTTGGATGCTCATGTTTTATCTTGAACAATGGTAAGACTAATCTAGGTAAGTTTGGTGAGAAAAGTGACAAAGAAATTTTCCTAGGTTATGCACTTAACTCTAGAGCCTACCGATTGTTTAATAAGAGGACTTTGGTTGTTGAAGAAAGTCCTCATGTGATTTTTGATGAATCTGAGTTAAAACTGACCAATCAATCTATTCCAATTGTGGATGCAGATGAAGATCCCAAATGTTCAAATGATGCAAAGGCCAAGGATGAACCAACTGAAGGGATCCTCAGCAAGAGTGAAGAGGATGAAGATCCACCAATTGAGACACTTCAAGAACAGCAAATGCAGCACCCGAAATTGCCAAGTTCCTCCACATTCTTGAAAGATCACCCCACTGAAAATATCATAGGTAAGTTTGGAGATGGGATAAGAACTAGATCTTCACTAAGGCAAGTGGAAGAAGAGGATTTGATGGCCTTAATCTCACAAGAAGAGCCTAAAGATGTATTAGAAGCTCTTCAAAATGAATTCTAGATTCAGGCTGTGCATGAAGAGTTACACCAGTTTGAAAGAAACAAGGCATGGTCTCTCGTGTCGCGTCCTAATAATCAACTCGTAATTGAAACCCGTTAGATTTTCAAAAATAAATTAAATGACACGGAATTGGTTGTTAGGTACAAGGCCCGACTGGTAGCCAAAGGATATAGCTAGGAAATGGGTATTGATTTTGATGAGTCATTTGCACCTGTTGCTAGATTAGAAGCAGTCTAGATTCTTTTGTCATATGCTTGCTCATTGAATTTTAAATTATTTCAAATGGATGTTAAATCAACTTTTCTAAATGAGTACATCAAAGAAGATATTTTTGTAGAACAACCTTCAGGTTTTGAAGACCCAAAACATTCACAGCATGTGTATAAGTTGCAGAATGTCTTGTATGGATTGAAGCAAGCTTCAAGGGCATGGTATGAAAGGCTCACCTCATTCCTAATTGAAAATGGGTTCAAAAGAGGTAAGGTTGACCAAACACTCTTGACGAGTAAATTAGTTAAAGACATATTAGTAGTTAAAGTGTATGCTGATGATATAATCTTTAGAGCTACTAATAATGCCTTATGTGATGAGTTTGCACAGATAATGTAGGGTGAATTTGAAATGTGTCTAAGAGGGGAACTAGCTTTTTTTCTTAGACTGCAGGTGAAGCAAATGGCGAAGAGTCATAGTGTTTGACATCATCAAAATCACAGGGACACAACAAGAAATATTTTGGGATTTCAAAAATCTAAAAAATATAAAAATGGGGAAAAATACTCCCCACGATCTTCAAAAAATGCACAACGTGCCTGTAATGTCCCGGAGCCCGACAACACATCGGTTCACCCTACGTAGTGTTCCGAATGTTCAATGGCCAAAAACACACGTAAACCATGAAACACACTCCAGGCTCTGCAAAGGCACTACGAGACCCATGGATTCAGATCTAAAAAATCTGAGGCGTTATAGTCCTCCCCTTATAAAAATTGCATCCTCGAAATTTGATGTAACCACAAACTCAAGGGGAAGAATGACACACCCGGTTGCAAACGCACACAGAGCTCTAGCCAATACCTTGACACTCGTGAGGACACAAATCTTGAGGGACACAGCCAGTCCTTGATCGCAAATAAAATGCCTCTCTCATGAACCAATACGCATCGATCATTAGAGCAGGCATAGCGCAAAAGAATACAAGTCTCGCATCACCTCAGCCTCAATGGAGTCCAATCATGGCATCGCTGCCACCATCTCACTGAGTGAGGAGACGCAATCCTCGTTATGAGAAACTTGCCATCGATAAAATCTCAAGCTCGATGGACCAATCAAACATTAGCTTCACATTCTGCTGACTGAACTCATGCCCAACACGAGGGACAACCATCACTAAGCCTCACCCACCTCACGCAGTTGTCCCAACTGACTGCCACCAATTCGTCGACTCCACGCCATGAACCATCTCACACCTCGCAAGCAGAACACCAACAACAACACTAGACCAGCTCCGGTTCGATCACAACCCTTCAATAAATCCCAGATCCAATTTGAGAAAAGGGACACCTCATAATCGACCACCCAAGGCCTTGCTTGCACATGGCTCTCGTCATTCTCGACTCGCTACAACCAACATCTTTTGTCTGCGAAAGACCATTCGTAGGTCACCGTCTATTTGATTATGGGAAACCTCTGCTTGCTCGACTTCCTTCTTTCTTTGTCATTGACCAGATCCGATAAGCACATTCCAATCTCGACAGGCCATCCATTGACCCTCACTGGTCATTACCGCATCTTGAGCCAATCTCGATTGGACACCACATCCGATCCTACTCCTCATGCCAACTCTACCCTCTCAGGGAAGCACGGTGAAACCAAATGACAGGACTCTGAAATCCTCAGTCTGCAACAACCCCAAACTCAAGCTTATAGGGAAATCCTCCCATGCTAGTCACAAGACTAAGGATCACCATCAAATGACAACGCCCCTCCAGGGATCTCCATACATAGGCATCGTCCATGACACAGTCTCATCCCAGCTACATCTCCATTATTCCAGATGGACGCCTGCCAATCCTCGGCTCCGTTCGCATCATAGAGCCAGAGGACACAATCTCTTACAATCCACGACACACATGTTCAAAATAGACAAGTGTCATCTACTACTATAGCAACCAGGTCGACGACACAGCGACTAATGCACATGGGTCCCCTGATAATACAAACCTTGCCTTGGTCGACCACATGGCTAGCCTCACCAACCGCTCACAGCTACCAACTAGGACCCATAATCTCTCAGAAATAACTTCTCGAGGACCACGATCCCACCGTGGACAAAACTTCTGATCCAAGCTGAGCACATGGCTTACCGACTTTGACCATCACGTCCTCATCTTCTATTAGGCAACTTCCTTAGCAACCCATCTGGGTCTAGCACCAAACACTTGACACAGCTTCCAACGCATGAATAGGGTACTCATGCGGTACCCTTGCCATCATATTTCCCCAATTCTCTGTCCCCCTAGTACCATGAACCACAATGCCTCTAGTAATGGCACGACAATCGACAAGGCTTACACAATCAGAAGCAACCTCACATCGAGGAACCAATTCTCCAATGCTCAACTCATCCTCGAAAAATATGCCCGTAACAACCAATGCTATGATCCAGGACCTGTGGGTTTTAAGCCCACAAGGCTTCCACTAAGCACTCTAGTTTACACTGGCAACAACATAGACGACTCGGGGTCTGCCATCCTAAAAATTCTCAACTCAGCTGGTTAACACAAAAAAATAGGATGAGGAAGGCTCCATTTCCATGAACCCAAAGCATAGATTCTCTATCTCGATCTGGTCATCCTCTGTAACTCAACAAGCTCCAATTCACAACACATCAGGAATCACAACACCAGCCATCAGTCTTCATAAGCATCGCCCAACTGGCACGCATCCTTTCGAAACAGTGCCAACAACCTTACACATCAGGGGAACGGGCCTCGCTTCTTACAGGCAGCCACACTGCCAAAACACAGGACACGTCTTGCACAGACTTCATAGCACACACAAGGAGGCCAACGTGTAACACCTTGATTTGATGATAAATTAATTTTTTTAGAAAAATTAATAAGAAATTCAATAATAAATAAGATAAGTGAAATTTTGACCATCTTATAAAAATCTATAAATGTAACACTGCACCTAATGACCCAGTTCAGTTTCCAACTCTCATCGGGTTTAGGAGGGATGCCACAGTGGGAAAATACCCAACAGAATAGAATTGGTTGTTGAATTACACAAGTAAAGAGAGTGCAATAAGCAGTGGAAGGAAAATAACAAGTCCATCAGATAAGCTTCATTTCTCAAAATTTCAAATAGTCCAAACTCTCACAATATAAAAGTTCTTTCAGCAGACCATTAACAACAGTGATAAAGTTTTATTACAACAGCCTCAAACTGGAAAGAGAAGGAAAAAAATGCTAACTATTACACCAACTCTTCTCGCTCGGAGTCACTATGCGCTAAAGCCTCGTCCTCACCGGCAGAATCACCTGTGTACACCACACCTATCCCTTTAGCACTTTCGAGCCCTCCAGCTCATGGGCAACGTGCTAGGATTCTATTGGTATCGGGTCATTCCCGTTACTCGGATCTCAGGTCACTATAGTTGGTATCAAAGCTATGGTTGTGGAAGTACATGATAATTCGAGATATTACAATGATTAGAGTCCGTAAGATCCAGTACAGTCGACAGCTGGCATAGGATTTTGTGCTTATTTTCTGCTTGGTTTCTCGCCTTAGAGTGTGAGTGCGCGGCGTTGGCGCTGTGAAGGTGGCTGCTGTCATCATCGGAGTGTCGATGTGGGGTCTAAAGATCGAGGTCGAGAGCCTTCATCCTCATCGATGGTGGCCCCGGTTGTGCTACGTTGGGTAGCAGTTACCGACAGGTGTGTTGCTGTGGTGCGATGTTCAAGGGATTTACAGTAAGATCAGGTGGCTGATGAGGATTGTCTGTGGATAAGTGGCCGTGAGTGTACTCTGAGGGAGGTATTATTGCCGTTGGTCACTCCAGCTGAGGATTTATCCAGCTTTTAAGGCGTTAAAATTGTGGTTCAATGTGACAGAGCGGGCGCTCTGGTCGAGATGTGCTCGGATGAGTGGAGGATCTTCTTGGATTAGGATGTGGTCACCCTAGATTTGGTTCAAGATCGTGTGGCAGTGACAAGCTTGCGGCTCGAGGATGAATGTTTGCCGGTGCCGACTAGGGCTCGTGTTGCGGCTCGAGGCATGGTGTGTTGCAGTTCAAGGAGTCACAACGATAGTGCATCGAGAGGTGTTGTGATTGTGGTCCAACAAGACACTTGGTGACTTTGTCAGAGGTGCTGACCTGATGGAGGTAATGGTTTTTCGGTGTTGTTCCCAGCGTGTGTAAGGTTTGAGGTTAGGTCGAGCACGGGGACCTTCCGTTGGTCGGAAGAGTATTGAGTGTTTCCCCTGGTGGGAGGAGATCGCATTGGGTTAAGATTCGTCATCTTACATCATATGCCCAGATTGGTTGACCTCTCTTGTGTGCCATGAACTCCGTGCGTGACGAATCCTGTGTTGGCAAGGTGGTTGCCAGTGAGAAACATTGCCCATTCCCCGATGTGTAAGGGTGTCTTGGCGCTGCTCCAAAAGCATGAGTGCTAGTTGGGCCGTGTTTGTGAGAATTTACAGTTGGTGTTGTGATTTTTGATGTGTTGAGGATCAGAGCCTACGGAGTTGTGGAGGATTTTCGGGACAGAGGATCCCGAGTTGTCATTATGGTGGCTGTGCACGTGGATCTGAGTGCACAGTGGAGGATCGTAGCGTTGGATGCTAAGGGTGGATTTTCGAGGATGTGTAGAGTGTTAGAGGATTGGTTCCTCAGTGTGAGATTATCTCGGGTTACGTGAGATGTGTTGTTACTGTGCCATTGCTTGAGGCATTGTGATTTGTGGCACTGACTAGATGGAGAATTATGGGAAACATGCTGGCGAGATTGTCACATGAGTACCCTGTTTCTGTGTTGGAAGCTGTGTCCTTGGGTGAGATCGTGTTTTTGGAGAAGTGATCTCTGACAAGATTATGGGTCCCGGTTGGTGGCCGTGATCGACTGGTGAGGTTGACTAAGTGATCGACCATGGTAAGAAGTGTATTATCTGGGGACCTGTGAGCATTGGTCGCGGCATCGTCAACTAGCTTGCTGTGGTAGCAGACGGCACTTGTCTGTTCTAGAGAAGTGTGTCGTGGATTGTAAGAGGCTGTGTCCCGAGGCTCTAAGGTAAGAGCAGAACCGGGATTGGCAGGCGCCCATTTAGAGTGATTGAGATGAGATAGGATTCGATTGGTCAACAGACGGTGCCTGTGCACATGGTCTCTAAAGAGACATTGGCATTGGATATGGTGATCCCCAGTCTGTGACCAGCATGGGAGGATTCCCTGTAAGTCTGAGTCGAGTGGCGTGAGGACCAAGGAGGGATCCTATCATGTGGCTTCACTGTGCTCCCCTGAGAGGGTAGAGTTGGCATGAGGCTCGAGATTAGTTGCGATGTCCGAGCGAGATTTGGATCGAGTTGTGGTAATGGTCTATGGAATAGTCAGCAGATGGCCTGTCGTGATTTGGATCGCGCCGGTTGGGCCGGTGAAGGTTTCTCGTTGACGTGTATCTAGTGATCGGTGGATGGTCTTTCACAGATAGAAGATGCAGGTTGTTGGGGCTCGAGAATGGCGAGAGTTGTGGACCAGCGAGGCCTTGGGTGGCTGATTATGAGGTGTGCATTTTCTCGGATTGGATCTAGGGTTTGCTAGAAGTTTGTCTCCTAGCCAAGTTGGTTCTGTGCTGTTGTAAGCGTTCGGCTTGCCAGGTGTGAGTTGGAGGAAGCTCAGTGTTGGTTACCCCTGGCGCAGGGTGTGAGAGCGGTTAGTGAGTTGTGAAGCTGGCGTTCGAATGGTCCGTCGAGTATGAGCGTTGACCGATACTGGTTTTCATGATGCGGGTCACATGTTCTTGGTAAGCGAGATAGTGGTAGTGATGTCGTGGTTGGTTTTCGTGTTGGCTGAGGTGACGCTAGACTTGTACTCTTTTGCATGTTGCTGCTCTGATGATCGACGTGTCTTCGGGTGTGAGCGAGGCATTGTCCGTGAACATTGTCTGGCAGTGTCCCTCAAGATCGTTATTTTTATGCATATCGAGATTTGGTTGGGGCATTGATAGTCTTGTCAGTTGGTTTCGGTGTTCTCCCCTTGTCGCTTGGTGCTTGTTCTGAATTTCGAGGACAAAATTCTTATTAGGGGGGAGGGCTGTAATGCTCCAGATTTTTTTGATATTTTTCAGATATTTTTTGTGGGTCCCGGAGTGTGTTTTGTGATTTACGTGTATTATTTCTTGATGAGCCGACTATAGATGGAGCGGTCCGCAGGCGAGGTGACGACGCGTGGGACTTGGTGATACGCGTGGTGAAGCGAGGAACGGCATGGTTTGGGCGCGATCCTGAACGGCGGATACGAAGTCGACAGTTCGGTTCACGATGACATTTTGACCCGGATTAGTCACCTATGGTGCTCGGTTTCATCGGTGGAGGTAGGGAGATAGATCTTCATCTCGTTCCGCACATTTTCCCTGTCTCTGTGCGCGTTTTTGCGGTCGATCGGTGGAGATAGAGCCAGTTTAGCGTAAAGTGTGATTTTTGGAATTTGTAGGGTTCACCGAAAATTGGCAACCATTCGCGATGTAGTTAGTATCAAACTGATCGCTGGGATATCAGGATCCCAACCCCACTAGTTTCGTGTTGATCGGTTGTCATTTGGGGCCGGTAGGAGTCCAGGAACCCCGGTGACTCGATTTGGATCGATTCGTCAAAATCACCCTGATCTTACATTTTAATGCATTTCAATGGATGCATGTGATGTTTTTGACCCCCTGAGGTCGTTTCCCATTATTTGACGTTGTTTCCCCTGCGTTACGGCGTGCATGGGGCATGCAACGGGCCGATTCGACTATTTCACCGTCTTCATCGTCGGATTGGCATAACGGTCCTACCAGAGGCCGTTATGTGCATAACGGTCTCCCGATAGACCATTATGCTTCGTTCATCATTTTTGCCTTTGGAGGTCTTGGAGCATAATGGACCAAGACTAGTCCGTTATGTGGAGCATAACGCCCCTGTCCAGGCGCATTATGGTCGGGTGGTTTTCGAGGCCGTCTGCTGTTGTCAGTCCCCTCGATGACCGTGTTCACCTTGAAGATCGTGTCAGTTGGTTAGCATAACGGACTCCTCCCTGTGCGTTATGGTCAATATAACGCCCAGGTGTAGATCCGTTATGGTCTGTTGACCGATGTTTGCCAGGGTATGGCGGTTGATATAACGTGCCTCACCCTATGCGTTTTGTGGCTATGACAGATTGGTCTTGGTCCGTTATGGGCCCTTGGTCTATAGTTAATGTTTTTTGTTTCTATGGGGTATAACACACCCATTCTTGTGCATTATACTAGTAACGTGCCTCTTGTGGTCCGTTATATTTCATTTTATTAGTGTTTTGGTCTGTTGGACATAACGCCCCTCCCTTTGTGCGTTATGTTGATATAATGCCCCGATCTTGGTGCGTTATATCATTTGCATGTGGTTTCAGGTCTGGTTGGCATAACGCCCCTCACTTGGTGCGTTATGTTTGTATAACGCCCCTATGCTGGTGCGTTATAGTCCTATTTGCCGTGATGACCGTTGGTTGGTTCTGTGTTGTGTGTCCGTCTGTCTTAAGTCCTTGTTCAGGGCGGTGTCTGTCTGTCGGTGGTTGTCTGGATTGGTCAGTTTAGGTGATTGGCTGTGGTCTTTTCCTAGACTACGATGGTACCCTAACGAATCAATCTAGAAGCTGCCATTGTTCTTATCTCTGGTCACGTAGCAGCTATCTCTTGACTGCTGGGTTTCCCCTAGCAGTTGACTGACATGTTACTTTGCCCAGAGTGTTGTCGTTGTCCACCGCTCCGGTTTCTATTTGTCTTGGCTTGATCTAGTGGTTTGCGCATGACTCATGGGTGTCTGTTGACATCCTATGACGGTAGTAACCATGATGGGATGGCCAGGAGTGCTTATGTATGCAGTGTGTCTGTGTCTTTGTGTGTCGGTGTTGTGTCTGGTTCCGGCCAACTCGGGGTCACCCAGTAGTTGACAGGCAGTCTTGTTGTGTCTCGACGGCTTTGTCCAATTCGAGACATTGGTTCTGGATGCCTCGAGGTACTGTTCTACCTCGATTTACATGTCCAGGTGTGTTGGGAGTTCTCGATGTCCCCTCAGGTCTACGTGCGTCATTTTCCCAGAGTGTTGTTTCCCCTGGCTTAGGCTTAGACCGATTGGCGGCTTTGTTCCACTGTGTACGATGATCCTGACTCAGAGTCATAGGACTAAGGGACCGTTGTAGTTGTAGGTCTAGTTTGCCTTGCCTTGTGGGGTCAGCAGTTTCCTGTACTGCCGTGGTACGCGTAGTACGGTCTGTCTATACTCTGGCACTTGTGTTGCAGAGTGTCCGAGTTTTGTGGCTCCTCTTTGGTTGGTGCCTTATGGCACGCTTTGGCGTGACGACTCTTGTAGCGAGGCACTCTTCCCGAGACATAATTTTTAAGCTAGTTCCGTGGGCTCCTGACCTTATCGTAACATCCGCGGGGGAGAATACTAGTCAGAGGCCTGGCTTAATGGTCTACAGCCAGTGTGTGTGCACAGGGTCATGGGCTTAGGACTCACATCGATAGCCGTGACCCTGACTGGTCCTTGCAGTGGTGGTTTCCACGTGGGCCTGTGACTCGGCCTTAGCTATGGCAGACCACGTTTGGCTGGTAGTCGAGGCACTTGTGGAGCGAGTTGTGGTGCAGTGCAAGACGTCAGTGGACGCAGCTGACCGCTCCTCTTTCGAGTCACGTGTGGTGTGACTCTCGACGTTTCTCGTGCATCATGGCCTTTCGGGTTAGCCCTTTTGTGGCTGTACTCGAGGTCAATGTTTGTTGCCTGCACGACGTTCCAGTTGTGTATGGGGCAGTGTGCACGACGTCCTTGTCGTGTTGTCCATCGTCTGCGTCGGTCGTCTGCCTAGCCTTTTCCTAGGTTTCTTTTGTCTGTTTTGCAGGTTCCTTGCATCGGCAGTTCGGCAACTCCTGACTCTGTCAGCTCCGAGTCGCTCTCCTGCCCTTGGTTGGAGTAGTTTGGGGTACCGAGGTTAGTTCGGTAGCCGTTGTCTGGTACGGCTTCTTCCTTCCCCTCTTCCTTAGCGAACCTCAATCTCACCCGCTCATCAGGTATTTTTCGCGATCACATTCTCCTATTTTGAGGGCATCCATACCCTCTGGTGATCACATTCCCTTCAGGAGCATTACATGCTCCCTTTCCCCAGTTATTATTATATGAATTGGAATTTTCCCTTCAAAACATATCTATTTGACACGTTCCACAAATTGGCGATCACGGTGGGACGCTTGATATTTTTATTTTGATTACCATTCCCTTCGGTACCCCCGCGTGCCCCTCCTTTTGGCACCCTCGTGTGCCCCTCCTCTTGGCACCCTCATGTGCCCCTCCTTTTGGTACCCACGCGTGTCCCCTTCCCTTTGTGCTCCACATAGTACCCTCCTCTATTGCACCACGTGCAACTCACCACTGGATTAGTCATTTTTTGGAACTATCTATAGCATGTGTTGAAGGAAAATCAAGTTTCGGTTTATTTTACTGGTATCACGACTGCCACGCAGCCGCCATTTCCTGATAAGCGTCCGCTCTAAGGGTGCGTTTTATCCATTTTAAACCTGGACTTTCTATGTGCCGCGCCCCTTCTAGGGACCCCTTTCACATTTTTAGCGCCTAAGCCACAGGCACCATTTCCTCCGTCTCTTCTCAAGAGACGCTCTAGCCACGCCCCTTCCACAGATGCCTTTCACATTTTTAGCGACTGAGCTGCAGGCGCCATTTCCTTCGTCTCTTCTCAAGAGACGCTCTAGTCGCGCCCCTTCCAGGGACTCCTTTCACATTTTTAGCGCCTGAGCCACAGGCGCCATTTCCTCCGTCTCTTCTCAAGAGACGCTCTAGCCGCGCCTCTTCCAGGGGCGCCTTTCACATTTTTAGCGCCTGAGCCACAGGCGCCATTTCCTCCGTCTCTTCTCAAGAGATGCTCTAGTCGCGTCTCTTCCACGGGCGCTTTTCAAAGTGGCAGCACCTGAGCCACAGGTGCCATTTCCTCCGTCTCTTCTCAAGAGACGCTCTAGTCACGCCTCTCTCAGGGGCGTTGTTCACATTGATAGCGCCTTATCCGCAGGCGCCATTTTGACCGTCTCTGCCAGGAGGACACACTGCTCCCTGTTGGTCGCGCCCTGCACCCAGGCGCCTTTCACTGCTAGCGCGGCTGTCATACAGTCGCGATTTTTCATTTAGCGACCCTACCATGGGCGCTATTTAACAGTGTTTTAGCAAAATTTTCATTTTTGCCTTGATTTGTTTTATTGGTTGTTATTATATTGATTGTCTGCACATTTGGCATTTTTGCATGCAGTTGAGAGACCTCCTCTCTCCTTACCTATAGGACCCTCACACCTTCTTGGGAAAGGAATGACTCTCCATTGAGCATTCCGTCTCTTTAGATCGGGAGTCACTAAACCAAGACCTCCGTAAGTCCTTGCACCCGTGGATTCCCTCACAGACACTAGGCCGGTTGTACCTTTGAAGTACCCGGAAGAATAGTTAACCCTTGCGTTGGTGGCGCGAGAGATAGAGCTTAGTTGACCCGGAGTATACCCAAATTGAAACTAGGTTCTAATTGAGAGTTGAACATCCTATTAAAACCCATTTTCTCTAAGCGCAAGGGAACACTAAAAAATCTCCCTAATCATCATAACTTGATTTGACGGGTCATCTGATCATTTACTTGAGTGTTTACTTTTCAAGTATATCTTGTTTTCTTCATTGATTTCTTATCGTAATTATGAGGCTTCGTTCAGGTAAAATCATTCAAATGGCCGATCAAGAGTATTCGTATGGTTATGAGGATGGTCAATATGACCAGGCCCAAGAAATCCCTCTCAATGAACTTGATCAACATGAGGCCTTCCCTCAAGGCTTTCTCCATTCCGAAGGGAACTACACCACCTCCCATCCTCAAATTTACATGGTGGACACCACCACTCAGGAGACCGATCCCCCTTCACAAACTCAACCCCTTACTTCTGGGAACACTTCCCAGTCTTTCAATATTAATGACCTTGTCAACGCTTTATCCCAATTGAATGATTCTCAACGACAGGCGGTGCAAGCCGCCCTTAAAGGAAAGACCATCCTTTCGTCTCCCCCGAACCCCCCTTAGGTCGTAGGTGGCCTTCAGATCAACACCCCCAATGACCAGGCGGTCTCACATAGGGTCCCATCTCGTCCCAGGACCCCTGTTATGATTACGCCAGCCCATCTGGCAAGTCATTCCGTGGCGAAGCCACAATAAACACCACCTCCTCAGTTCTTCAAGCCACCCATGCCAAATTCTTTTCCCCAGCAACCGGCCCCAGTCGAGTCAAATTCGAGCACTATGCTTCTACAGAAAATTGCTAGTATGGAAGAGTAAATCCAAAAATGTCAGTCTTAAAGGATGCTCCTGAAGTCGCGGTACCTATCATGCTACCGTTTCATTTACCACCGTCAGAAATGCTGAACTTTCGTAGATACAATGGAACGGACAACCCGTTCATCCATTTGAAAGATTTCTTGTATGAAACCTCATTTTGGCAGAATAACAAAGCCTCGTTGGCCTATTTGTTTAGAAGGTCCTTGGATGGTCCAGTACTTGAATGGTTTTACTCATTGGAACCTACCAAGGCCAGAGATTTTGATATCGTGAAAAGAAAATTCTTGCAAAAGTACCGGGACCGTGTTGGCCCATCCTTGTCTGTTACCAATCTTGTTGCCGAAAAGATGAAGTCCGATGAAGACTTTGTGCAGTTCGCCGATAGGTGGAGGACAATGGCCGAGAAGTTAAAGGACACGCTGTCGGAACCCGAGCAAGTGAAAATGATCATCTCTAATGCAACTCCACAGTTCCGGCACATTTTGGCCATGAACAAACTTAGTACAATGGAGGAACTATATGAGTGGGCCCAGTATTTTGGGTTGAGTGCCGGGTGAGTTGGCCGCCGATATCGGCCCGTTCGAGTTGTGAGTTGTGCTTGCTTGCCTAGGTCTGAGGTCATGTCACATCACAAAGAGAACTCCCGATTCGGCGGGATCCCCTGGTCATACCCAAAGTTCCTCACGAACAGATGTGGGTAGTACGACTCCAAGGAACTCATCGCTGACCGATGCAACGTCAGCACCGCTGATCGGGTACTCAGTATCCACTCCGTCCGCAGCCCGACATCTGCCACCGCCCGACCAGGATGGGCGCTGGTCGCCCCTCCACCTGAAGCCCCTAGGAAGAGGCTGGAGTTCCTCGTGGTGCTGTCAAAAGGTAGCCCCTCCTCACCCCTGGCGGGCAAGTAACAAAGGGCTCACCTAGCCCCCTCCAGCTGCGCCTCTGCGTCCCCGTCGGGCTATCTGGGGAAGCTAAACAAGAGCGGTGCCATCAGATTCCTCACTGTCCCCCGCATCACCAAGCCTAGAAATAACAACCCGACCCAGACACTGAGGTAGTGGGTCGGCAGGACTGTGCTCCTCTCTCTCGACACCGGGTGCATTGCTAGAACTCCCAGCCCCTGGTAGATGTTGGCCAGTGTAGCAGGAGCTAAAGCCAACTATCTCCCCTCAGCTAACAGCTAGGCTAGCCAAAGCAACTCGGCCCTTAGCAGGCCATCCTACCCATGCGAAACCATGAACGTCGCCAACCAGTAAGCCAAATAGGTGGTGAGGTGAGTCACGTCCGACAGACCGTGAGGGTTCCACCCCTCCTGTGGAGCATAAATGTACCGGCTGTAGGTCCTGAAGCACAGCTCCACCTCTGTGTACTCCCCCCAGGGAGTCTGGTCCCTGGCGAACTCCTGGTAGAAGCAGAATGGCCTGTTGTAGAAATGACGGACCCATACATTTAGTGGCACTCTCGGAGTCTGTGCCGCTCTCTCTCTCTCCCTGCCAAAGCCAAGTCCCTCTAGGTCTTTAGGAGGTACTGATAGCTGAAAGGTACCTAATACCTCCCCTGTCCATCACTGTGACTGCGATGGAGGTCATCCAGCACTACCTCCTTGTATCCCTCGCTGTTGATCGACAGCCTGAAAATCCTGAACAGAGACCACATGATGTGACACCACTTATGAATTGTAGCAACTAGACCGAGGGTCCTTGGACCTACCACGCAAACACAACGCACAAGAGCGGAGAATCTCGAAAGTTGCCAAACCACAGTTGCGCGCACGATTCCTGGGGTGACTCAGTGATGCCGAGTGGAGGTAGTGGAACAAGACCCTTGCTGGTAGAGGGCCAGCAGGGCTAGGGTTGCCCTCCTAAGGGTATGGTGCCCACACTCAAGGGGCTAGCTAGGTGCCAATTGGGGCACTAGGTCACTCTCTCTCACGATTCCATGGTGATCACACGAAAGCTGGGTGCTCCGGGGTCAGGTGCTCTCTCACCCGCGGAAGACTGTGCAGGAGAGCCGACTGAAGACTTACCTCCTTTCGGTCAGACTGTTGTCACATGTGAGCCTGGAGAGTCCGGGCCACGTGATGATGTTGCTGAGGCGAACCCTTAAGAGGGCGCCTCTTGTTGTTTTTCTGTCTTTCTTTTTTGTTTGGGCGACTGCCTCTCCTTTGCAAGCTTTTGGTTTTGGGCATAGAAACCCTTCCTCCATTTTACAAATCTTGTGTACTTTCTTCCCTTCTGAACGGCTCTGAGATTCTATGGAGATACGGAGCAGCGCCATTGAGGGTAACTGTGAAAAGGTGTGACTTTCGGGATCCGCCGCTTCGATTTTCGTGGATTTACTTGAGACGGTAGTAGTCCTTGTTCTTCTGGGGGTTTCCCTTCTCTTTATAAATAGTGACTTTTGGGATGAACTCATGACCATCTCTGAAACGGTGAGTGTTGAGGAGGGAGTCCTTCTACGGGATGTCTTCGGGGTAGTTTGGTACTTCATCGGATGACGATGCTTCGCAGGTCCCTTGTCGACCCCTAATTCTTTGGAGGGAACCTCCACCGGCTCCTTGGCGGCGGTGGCTAGAACCAGGAGCGAATGGTCCCATTTTCGAGGAGTACCGGAATAGGTACTTGGATGGCTGGCGAGAGGCCTTGGAGAAGGTCAATCGATTGTACATCGACAAGGGAGTCCTGCTTCTCGAGCCGGACAGGTTTCATCCTTAAAGGGATGGAGAATGTCTTCGTACTCGCCCTCTTTGCTTCTTAGTATTGTCCCTCCTACCGTCTTCTTGTCGCATGGCGATGACTGCTTTCCTTCATGCTTGCAGGTGCGTGACGAGATATTTCTCCGAGCTAAGGGGCGTGCTCCTCTGCCTGAAGGTGTCGGTAGGCAAGGTGGTCGGCTTTGCTTTCCAATTTGTAGGCATGGCCAGTGCGCTGGGTCAGCTTCCGTAATGGGTGGGCCTTGTTGCTCCAGTGTCCCCTGTCACCCAGGGGAGGATGGGTCAACTGGCCTTCATTCTTGGTGCAGGTCTCTCTGCTGCCAGTATCCCTAGTTGGTCCACTGTCCCGGACCAAAAAGGATGCTAGGTGTGGAGCTCGTCTTTCTTCTCGGGCATAGACGGCTTCCTTTGTTAGGCCACTTCCTCAGAACAAGCAGGCCAGGGAAAGGTCATTTGTTACCGCCATGAGAAGTTGGGGATGGGATCGTGTCTCCATGATCTTACTCTCCTGTGTGTCTATAAGATGGCTTTGTGAGAGCAATTTTGACTTTTTTGGCAGTTTTGTATCTTGCCTAAAGAATAAGGTTTCTTGTATTCTTTGTATCTTAACTAAAGAATAAAATCCCTTTAGCACGGGCTTGTTTGAATGTGTACCTCTTTGACGGGAGACGCTCGTGTGATGTGCTGTAAGATCATGATGGCACTTGATGACGATCCATCCGGGCTTCAAAAATGTGGAGGGGGTAAATGATGTCCCCATCAAACGTACTATCTATCTCGGGTAGGGGGCTAAAATCATACTACACTAACCTTTTTTCCCTTTTTGAGTGTAGTTGAAACATGTCAAAAGGGAAGACGGCATCAAACCAAATCAAGCCAAGTACACTGAAGAAAGCACACTTCATTTTCAAAACATGTCCACTACATGACATTACTACAACATTCTAGGGGCATACCCCTGGTGTACAAAAGTAGCTACAATCCAGCTCCCTCTCCCAAATCTCCATCAGTACGGGGTCAGCTATGTCGACTATCAGCCTCATCCCCATCCCTAATCCCCATGTCCTGCAGCCTCGATGGCTGCGAAGCCCTCGAGCCTGACGTCGCCGGCTAGATCGCTCCCTTCTCTGTGGGAGACTGCATCATACCCATGAGCTCCTCCATTGTGAAGGCCATGTCTCCTCCGGTCCGCAATGACTCTGAAGGTGTCACAAGTCTAGCTCCCTCTCCTAAAACACCTCTGCTCTAACACCTCCGCAGTACTCGTCGTCTCAGAGTCTCCAGCTGGTCGAGAGCTCACTGGTCCCATACCGCCATCGCCATCTCTCGAGCACGTGCCTCGGCCTCCCTCTCCTTCGCCTTGGCAAGGCGACCCTCAAGTCTCCCCACAGTACTCGTCTCTCCTAGGCGGCATGTCAGCTCCTCAATGTGTGCATCCTTCTCTCGTCGAATGGCCAAGGTAGCCTCTAACTCCTTCCTCTGCAGGATATGAATCATCATGTGAGTTAGACAAAGATATATGAAAAAGGGAATTGCTCTTAACCCGGGTTCTAGGCTCTCACCATCACAGCTAACTCAGCCTCCCACTCCTCAGCTCGTTCGAGGGCTCCCGCTAGGCTATCCACCAACTCCTCTCTAGTGTCTGCCCGGGACGAAGGTCTGGCCTCCTCGGCCATTCCCGCTCTCACCTGGACGTACGCCAAGTCCCCACACTGGTAAGTCAAGGGCAAATGGTCAGTCAAGATTCAAGAGTTTTAAAAATCTCAAATCAATCAAGTCAAATTTGGCTTACCATCTCTCGGATCTCGTGCCTCAGGTTCACGATTGTCTGATTGAAGACAACTATTCGGTCTTGAAGGACCCTCACGGCCTTGGTCTCTGGCATCTGCACATCAAATCCACAAACTCACATAGCTGTAATGCTTAATGGAAAACATCACATTTTAAAAAACTAAAAGAGTAACTCACTGCTCGGGTGTCGAGGCGGAGTCGCCCGGCATACCGATCCTGATAGTCTGTCAAATAGGCCTTGCTGCTCCTTATGGTCCTATCCTACTCTAGAGAAGGTCCCTTCTGTAGTGCCTCCGCGTCCGCACAATAGCGGGAGGCCCAATCCTAGTCGCTCACTGAGGTCCGTCGGCACCCCCTGTCTGACCCATGTTGAGTGGGTACCGCCAATGGTGGTTGGTGCCACCCTAGCGTCCTCTACACTAAATGTAAGTAGAGGGGCTCCCGCAGGTTCACGTAAAACAGCACCGTATCCCTACGGAACCAAGCTCACCCCTCCCTCACCCATGGCTGAGGGGTGGTGTCCTCCGTCGCGTAAGGCGTCCAAATCACCTACCACGACAAATTGAAAGTTTTGCTAAAATTGAGTTCACATAACAAATACTGAAAACATCACATAGCTCTTTTAGCTAAACACTCACCTGGTGGGGTGGAAACTCATCCAGGACTATCCGAAGGTCGGAAAGCCTAGTTGCTACCAGTCGTCGGTCCCAAACCATATCCCATCTAGCCATGAGTGGGACCATCTGCATCCGGGCTCGCGGAATCATGCCGCAACCTAGAGGGAATCGGGTGTACCCCCAAATCTGAAAATACACAGAGCAACAATCAATCAATCAAATCAAGGGTCAACAAGTTTGAAGGGCAGACTCGTACCTGTAGGAAAGGTGTGAAGCCACCTAGGTTCCCCGAACCTGGGGACATAGGATCCATGTGGGTGAAGAGGTGCACGAGCATCGCCCTCCCCCACGCAAGTTGGGGTCTCCGCTCGAGATCCCGTATCAGCAATAGGTATTTCAGATTCACCTTGTTCGAAGCAGTCGCGAACAGTAGCCTCCCGAAGAAGTAGAGGAGAAAGAGTCGCACCTCATGTGCATCGCTCCTCTCCCATACTCGAAGCTTCTGATTTACCCATTCTAGATACGCATCTAGATCCTCTAGTGGTCCTCAGACCACTCTGGCTAACCCCATCACGGCACTGATCCTCCCAAGGGGGAGGGTAGTCACTGGCCTCTTGGTTCGGGTCAATTGTAGCCCGAGCAAGCTCTCAACCCCCTGCTGATAATTTTTGAGCTCCTGACCCAACACTGGAACCCCGGCTATTGGCAATCCGGTCAAATAAGCCATGTCTTCAAGTGTGGGGATCATGTGTCCCCATGGCATCACGAAGGCCCTGCATCCATCCACCCACCGCTCACGTAATGCCGCCAGGAAGGTCGCGTCAACAGGAAAAGGTCGGATCCTGAAGAACGGACCAAATCCCATTCGGTCCACCCTCCACCGGTGATCATGAGGCAAGGCGTGGTACCAAGCCCACACTAAATTCCATGACACCTGGGCTCTGATTCTCCGTCGACCCTGCACACCATAAAAGAAAGCAACAGTTGATCAATTTTCCAATTTCCAAACCATCCCAACCCACAATTAATCCCCAAAAAGAAAAAAAACACACACTGAACATCCATTGCCCTGAGACGAGGGCGGCCAAGGGCTTGGTCGCCTAACTCCCTGGGAGGCCAGGTCGGCGGCCGCCTCGTCCCCCGTAGGATAGCAAGTGTGGTTTTAGAAGGGGCTTAGAAGGCGGCCGGAGGAGTTGCACCGAGTGGCTCAAAAGCGCAAGTCCGCAGTTAGGGAGGCGATTGTCACGCGATGGTGGGTGGGTGGTTGTTGACCATGGGCAGCCGCTGTTGCGAGTACATTAGTAGGCACAAGAGGGTTGGCAGCGCCTGGCACTATGGTGGACACGGATAAGGCGTGGCCACGCGGGGATGGTCTGGCGAGGGCGAGGTTGGTCTGGTGAGGATGGAATGCGCGAGGGCCATTTGTGAAGGCTTGGGTTCCGTTTGCGATGAAGAAGCACAAGAGAAATAAGAAGGTTCTACCTCCAGCTCTCCTACCCTTTCCATGGTGGACCAGCGTATGGAGGCTGAGGAGCAAGGGAGTGGGTGGGCTTTGAGGACCTTGTTGGTGCCGCCGGCTCCGAACCACAGTGAGTTTGATGAGGCAGAGGTGAAGCGACTGGAGTACTGGTACGGTCTCCCTTGGAAGTACCATTTCGCAGCTTCTGCCCCTCATCAGACGAGCCTGGACTCTCACTCTGGGTACTTCTGTTTCCTTCTTCTGTCCTGGAAGAGTGTGTTTTGCCTCCCTCTTCATCCCTTCGTTGTCGAACTCCTTTGCTTCTTTCGGTTGGCTCCGATCCAGCTGGTCGCCAACTCTTATCTCTTCGTTTATTCTTTCCGCTTCCTCTGCCACAAGTGTGGGATCATTCCCTCGCTGGATCTTTTCCAATATTTCTTCGAGTTGAAGGAGCATCCGCAAGTGGGCAAGGAATTCTATTTTATCCAGGCGAGATGAAATAGGAGCTGCATGTCTCTGTCCCAGAAGGACTCGTCCCACAAGGGGTGGAAGACTCAGTACTTCTGGGTGGGAACAACTTTAGTGGATGTGTCTTGAAATTTCCCAACCGTGCCCAACTTTCACCAGAATATTCCTTTGAATCTAGCCGAGGTATCCCCGGAGATGGAGCAGAGGGATGCGGTTCTCCTGGAAAATCATTGACCGATGGGTGAGCTGGTGATTCTAGCTAATATCAAATAGTGCCTTTCCGAGTGGCTGCTATCGACGGGTAAGGGCCTCAGAAAATAGCTTCTCCCTTCATTTGAGAAAGTGCTCTTCTTTTAATGACCCTATCCTCCTTTGTCCAGACGCGAGACGGCCGATTGAGGAGGGGGTACCATCGATCGAGCTGGAGGTGGTCGACGTGGATGATGCATCGGCCGCCGCCGAGTCGCGGGCTCCCGAGGGTACTTCCCGAGCCCGGGGCAAAGGCAAACGGATAGCCCGGGAAGGGGCTTCCGAGCGGCGGGGGACAAAGCACAAGGACCCCGTGGAGAAGATGCTGTGGGATTCTATGAAGGCTCAGTCCGCTGAGAAGAAGCGGGCCAAGAAGGCTGGGGCCATCTGCTCGGTCGAGGATGGTGGTTGCTCGGCTCTCCCCTCCACCGAGCTGGAAGGGGCCAAGCCTATTCGGCTGGCTCGCCCTTTCGCTGAGCGAGAGGGGGATGATGTGGCCGCAGTGGGGGTGGGCGATTCTCGGGTGGTGATTGTTGATGCTAGAGCGTCGGGTGAAGCCGGAGGAGCGGAAGGTGGAGGCACTGGGGGCGAGCCGGTCGGGGCCGGAGGGTCACGAGGAGACTTGACTCCATCCAAGCCGACAGAGGCAGGAGAGACGTGGGACGGGGCGGCCCAGTCCAAGCCAACCGGCGGGGCTCCCGAGGGGGTATCGCTCGAGGGGGGAGTCCCGATTCTGGCCGCTTCGGAGAGGACTAGCCCTCCTCCCGACGTCCAGGGGCCCCTGTACCAGTGATGCCATAACATAGCTTCGGGGGTGGTGCGAGGAGGAATTAGGTAGAAGCCTCCGTCTGTGGTCCTCGAAATGATCATGGAGGGCGATTTGTTGCTGGCCCAGATGGGGGCCGACATAGCTGACACCTACACGGGCGGAGTCAGAGCGATAGAATCTAGCTTGGGCCGTCATCACATCCGATCGGAAGATCGCTTGGCTCACTATCGATATCAAGGGGCTTCGGCAGGAGGTCACTTTACTTAGGGAACAGGCGAAGTCGAGCCAGGCGGAGGCCCGGGCATCAGTCGAGCAGCTGTCTCATGCCCATAGTTCGCTCGAGTTTAAGAGCAGGCTCCTAGAGCAGGAGCGCGTGACTCAGGTTGAGCGTGATGGGCAATGGGAGTCCGAGCGAGAGGAGCTCGAGGGCTGAGCCGAGGAGGCAGAGTGACTTCAGGCGGAGGTTGAAGCTGCGCTGGTTGAGGCAGAGAAGAGGTCGATCGAGCTTGCTGGTAGGGTGGAGTCAGCCGAGGTAGAGGCGCTCGAGTGGTACAAAAGCTCGGAGGACTACTAGGCCGATCTCCAAAAGGCTGCCTTCCCTTATTACCAGTCGGGCTTCTGTGGAGGCGTCTGAAAGGGGTTCACCCAAGGCTATCATCGGGCCAGCTTTTGGGCGGAGGAGCAGGCGCCAGGGGCGGTCGTCTTCCCGTCCGAGCAGCACTACGACTCGGATTCGGCGTCTTTCGAACCTTCTGGTTTGGCATCAAGTGAGGAGGGAAGTCGGGAGGACTCTACCTCATCTGAGGGATCATCAACTTTGGTTGCCTCGGGAGGGCACGTGACCGAGGCAGTTCCTACACCAGTGGGGTCAGTGCCTGGGTCGGCCATCACCGAGGGTGCCAGGGGCAGATCGCCTGATGCCGAAGAGCCTTCGATCCCCGAGTCTCGGGACAGACGCGAGGCTTGATGTATCTTTGCTTTCTTTCCCTTTTTTTTGTTTTTTGCTCTTTCCTTCGATGTAATTTTTGAAGAACATTTCCTTTTCTCCTTGGTGTAGTAATGCTAGTGCTTTTGGTAGCCAGTCTTAGTGCCAGCATGGTCCACTCCGGGGCATGCCCCGTATAGTTGTACTCTTTTAGATTATTGTATAATTTTGGGCTTGTACTATGTACTTATGGACTATTGTATAATTATAAAACTCTGATCATGTAAATTTACTTCTACTGAATGTCATATTTTCTTATAAATTACGTGTGTGATTGTAGCTCTTTATACACTAAAACCTCTTTTCCAACCCTTTCGGAGCCTCATCAGCTCTTGGGTAGCGTCCCCGAGTCTTTGGATATCGGATTATCGGTATCCGAGAAATTGGGTCGTTACACATAGCCCCAAGCACACAAGGCTGGACTCAGCCAGGCCCACATCCGGTCTTTACAGCTGAGCACCGGAGACGCTGTAAACACAACGCACACTTACAATGATTCAACAATGAAACCAGAAGAAAGCAAGACAAATGTAGCTTCAGACGATGTCATGAGGCTGTTTCTGAGTTTCTGCTTTTCAGATTCCCTCCTTGTTGCTCATAACGGTCTGCTCACAGCTCTCTCTATTTCTTTTCTCTCCGCAGATCTTTCTTGGGAAGGGCCGGGGCTGCTCACTCTTTTTCTTTCTCTTCTCCTCTCTCTCTTTTCTCTCCTTGGGACGAGCTAAAGGATGTTGCCTTAATGCATGCTCAACCAACTATTCCCAGTTGGAAGTGGTAGCATATTTATAGACCATGGTTTGAATCTACACCTTTGAATTTGAGGGAAGCAATCTGAACTGTTCAGATTCTTGGAGAAATTTTGGACCGATGGATCATGGGTCTTGAGTTTGGAATAAGTCTGTAGATCTGTTTTCCCTAGTGGTCTGTGGTTGGTCCAACATATCAGCAAGGCAGAGGCAAAGGCAATTTTCCCTCCATTAGATCTTCATTTGGATTACTAAGTAAACAAAAGAGGTTGACCAATAGTGCCTGCGACATCTTAAATTTCATGGGCTGGCGTGCAGAGAAGGACGTCCATTTGACCAGGGAGATTTTCTTTCAGACACATGTCGTGCTGGTTGGCTGTAGGGACTAGGACTTGCAGAGAGGAGTCATTTCCTAGATGTTGTACTAATAGATACTTTGTCCAAAAGGTTGTTCTGATCACTTATGATGACAAGGACAAAGGTCTATCTTAGGAACCTCCTCTAGACCTCAAAAGAGGTGTTTTTGGAGGTTTATGTCTGCATTCCATATTCTCTGGATGAGCTTCGAAAACTGTGCAGATTTTACAGATGGAGCTTGGAATGCTTATGGTGCATTGATGCATTGTGGTCATGGCATTGACGCATCTTTTGAGAGGGACATTTATAACGGCTTCTAGAAGCCCACTGCGTTGACGCAATGTGGGTATTACGTTGATGCAATCACCTGTAATGGGCCTTTTACACCCATGCTAGCTATTTGTACCCTTTACGAGCCATTTGTCACCCTTATCCTCACGAGTCGTCGCCTTTGTCACTTATCTTACACTCTTGCTTGTTGGGGTGCTAGGTGTAGATTCAGAGGGTGGGTGAATGAATCCCCGTTCAAAAATATAAGGGAATAAAACGTTTGCCTACACTTAATGAAGACTAATGAGATCAATGAACTCTCTCACTTGGAAAACTGAAAGTGCTGAAGTAGATAGCTCAAGGAAATACATAAACTCAAGTCACAAGTTTGCTCAAGGAACTGGAAGCACCAAATGCATATATTTCTATTAAGCACTCTGTCAAACACTAAACAATGCTCCAGATACATATCGAAATCACACAGAAACGCTTCTGATATAGAATGCTCAAACAACCTGAGAAGGGAGGTAGAGGATATGAAAATGCACACTACAAGCAAACCACGGCACAATAGATTTTAAGGTGGTTTGGTCCTCCAGACCTACGTCCACCCCACACTCAAACTAGAGTCTAGATTCCACTGCCTTATATCTTGAAAACTACTGGGCCTTATAGCTTGCCTACAAACGCTGCCTAACAGCTTGAGCCAGCGGAACACTCTCCTCTCTTCCTCCAACCCGGAGGGAAAACACTAATGACA
This sequence comes from Amorphophallus titanum, assembly GCA_024336825.1. Taxonomy (NCBI): domain Eukaryota; kingdom Viridiplantae; phylum Streptophyta; class Magnoliopsida; order Alismatales; family Araceae; genus Amorphophallus; species Amorphophallus titanum. The sequence continues at coordinate 3,881,912 of JANBPO010009603.1, forward strand.
CCCAATCACTAGAAACCAGAGACCGAAGTCTCTCTTCCTCCAAACTAGAGGGAAACCACAAGCGACACGTAGTCACTTGTAAACTGGAGACACAATCTCCCTTCTCCTGAGTTCACAGGAGGAACCCCGACCTCAAACCAGAGGATCGAAAAACGCTCATGGAGAATGGAAAGAACAAACTAATAACAAAACAAACAGAAGACAAATGTAGCTCCGAAGAGCAATTTCAAAACAAGTTTTCAGGTGAAACTCTCTCTTCTCTTCTTCTTATCAGCTTTCTGGCATTCCCTTTACTTCTCAGATCTCTCTCTTTCTTTCTTCACTTCGCAGCCCTCTCACTCTCTCTGAACATGTTCTTCTTCTTCTTAGCTTTCTGCTCTTTGCTCTTGCTTTTCTTCCACTTTCTTTCTTTCTTTCTCTCTGTTGCTCACTCTCTTTTCTTCCTCTGGCTGTTCTTCTCTGTTCACCTCGTTATTGATCGGAGGAAGACAAGGTTCTATATATCTTCAGACTTGGGGCCCCACGGGCTCATGCTTCGGACGTGTGGAGAGAGCACTCCCGCCAAGAGGTTTCAGGAATATCTTAGCCACTCGTCAGAGTCTAGATAACAGAGGATCCACGTGGCAATTTCTGGATGCATTTGTCTTGGATCACGTGCCCTTATCTTGGTCCTTGGACTTCCACATGGGATAAGTTCATAGGTTGTAGGTGCACTTACCACATGCTCGATCAAATGACTGACCGGGCAAGCAGATAGGAATGTTCATATAATATGTTGGCACAAACTTCGTGGAGTAAAATGCAAATATGCACAGACGTATACCAAGACATTGCACAGACATCAGGTAGCATATAGCAAGACTTGCATAAACCATGAGTAGCGAAGCAGGATATGCATAGACCTTAAATCAAAAACGAAGCAACGAGCATAGATCACCTTCTTCCTAACCCAAGTATGCACAGACTTTGTCCACAACATGCACTTACCTTGTGCGTATGTATGATGCAAACCGTACACGGACCATTATATGCTCACAGCAAGAACTGCACTAGCTATGCATGTGTTTCTATAAAACTGCACTGACTATGAGATGCATCATCCTTGTATGCTCGAATCTGACATTTCAGAGATTGAGGTGTGCACAAACTTTAAGATGCAAAGTGCATGAACCTTATTTGCATAGACCTTATAAGCTGTCTAACAAGAATATGCTCGGACCTCATACCACGAGACCTAACATGCACAGACTTTATCTTTCATCTGACAACGCATTATGGATGATGTGTATAGACTTAACTAGACACAAGGTGAACCTAGCACGGACCTTAGAGCCTGAATGAACATGATATGCACCGAGTTGAGCAGTGAGTGCACAAACATTATTGAGTGATAAGCATGCACTAACTTCGAACTACCAAGCAAATGTGCATGGACCTTGACTATTGCACAGACCTTGTGTATGAATGAGAAGTTAAGTACACAGACCTTGTAACGCACACAGGCAAGCTTTGCACCGACTTAGTATGAACTAGAGTGAGCATGTTATGCACAGACATTGTCTAAGGTGGCTAGCATGAAGTGCACGGACTTTGTATGCAGATAAGTAAAATGTGCACTGACGACAACATTAGTTGCACGGATGCTATCATGCACAGACTTGACAAGACAAATGCACAGACTCTGATATGCAGTGCTAGAAACCTGTACTGACTTACATATGCATCAAATATTTGCACTGACTTTGCACCTCGCAAGGCAAAAACTGCACAGACAATGTATCGCACAAGGGCAAAAGATCTGCACAAACCTTAACGCTACTTAGTGTAAACCTGCACAGACCTTTTAGACAGTTGAACCAAAACACACAAAGGCGTTGTGTGCTAAACAACGAAGTATGCACAAACCTTATGAATTCATCGACCAAGTGTTTGACAAATTGTAATGCATCGACCAAGTGCTTGACAAAATGTCAGAGACAAGGAAATGACATGCACATAGTGTATTTGATGAAATTTCATACACATACACATATACAAACTCTATGTAAATGCATAACTCTATGCAAATGCATACTTCATCATCATTCACTCTTTCATTCACACATATGAACCATTATAAATTTTCATGCACATATATGAATCATCATGGTGTTTTCTATCATCAAAACAACTGAGACACAACAGAGTCGCTGTCCAAAAGTTAAACACTTAGACTGCATAAGACAATTAGACAAATATGACAATTGCACAGGGTTGATAGAGCTTTAGAACAAATGTGCACGGACTTGAACTGTTCACATGGCAGGCTAGGTCAGTCATAAAACCATGTACAGACTTCGTGTATGCATGAAGGAGAAATATGCATAGACCTTATATATGCCAAGAACCTGGTTTGCACAAACCTTGCATGTGCAGTAGTAGAGTATGCACAGACCTTTAGTGTGCATAAGAGAAAAGTGCACAAACTTAGTTCAACGACTATGCATGGACTTTACATGCCATAGACCTACCGTGCACGGACTTATTAAGGCAAAGGATAAAACTTGCACTGACTTTGAAACGCATTCAGCAAGATATGCCCGGACCTTTAGTATGCACAAAAGAGGTATGCACGGACCTTACTCATGGCACGTGCTGGAATCCACCGACTCGGTTATGCACGAGCCAACAATGCACAGACTTCAATATGCACATTGCATGAATGTGCACAGACTTAGTTTGCCAGAAGACAAACCTTGCACAGACCTTATCCTGTCATAGACAAAGTCTACACCGAGATAGTAAGTGTAAGGCAAACAATGCACAGACCTTCTATATGCTGAATGGCCTATATGCACAGACTTAAACTGTGCAGGACAAAAGTTTGCATCGACTAGGATATGCACGAACTTTCTATATGCATGGACCTTCTAAACTTGCACCGACATAAGAGACGTTGAGCTGAATTATGCACGAACCCTGTAAGTATATGCACGGACTTATGTATGCAATTGTAAGACATGCACGGACTTTGTTAAGACTAGCACGGACTATACACAGACTTTAGCTTACCATTAGCTAATGTATGCACAGACCTTATGAGACAAGTACTAAGTGAAGACTCATCAAAATACACATCATAGCCATGGTCAATATGATGTCACCCAAGTCAACATTCTTAGTCAACCTGGTCAGCGCTACTGTTGCCAATTATTCAAAACACCTTCAGCACATAGCAGACTACACACTGCTGATCAAGCCCAGAGGAGACCCAACACATCCCAGCTCCTAAGTCCCGTCGAAGAAATAGGGACAAGGGGGACCAGCAATCCGACTTGAGAAGGATCTGGGTCACCCCAAAGGAAGCTCAAGCTATCCGAGAGGCATGTCTCAGCAACCCCTTTCGGGCACTAGGACGTCGCGCCAAGCAAGGTGCGACTGGCCCTACAGTCGCATCATCTGACGGTGCCTAGCCCCTCATCGCCTCTCGCTCAGATAGGCAGAAATAGAGACGGGCTCGTTCCAGGCCCCACCAATATCCAGCCCTAAGTTCTCCTCAGGAAGATGCCGTAATGGAGACTCCTCTGCAATGCACCTCGGTCTTTGATAGGCTGGGGACACCCGTCTACCCCAAGAGGCATTCTCAAAAGAGGTGGACGGTCCAGCTCCTCAATGACGCGGTCAAGGTGTTCGCGTACTACACCGCTGGGCACTAGCCTGAGGTTCAGACTGATGATCTGAACCAGCCCATATCTCACCTCAGGAGACCTCGTCACCCGACTCAGCCGTTGGCTCTGGTTGGCCACGTCGGCACTTCTGCCGGGCCTCAAGCATCGACACGAGTGGAGGAAGTTCCCGTCAAGGAGCGTGCCGCCCCCGTCAATGTAGAATCGGTCAATAAGGAACTCTCCGGCCAGTGAAGTCCAAGAGATGACTCTTGAGACTCTCATGAAGGAGAACCAGCACTTGAAGGCCCTTCTGGAGTCTTTCTTGATCAATAGAAGTATTTCTTTCCATAGCACCTATGTAATTGTTTAGTTTAGCATATTAGTGTTATTTCTAACTAGTTTCTAATTGTATGTCCCGATATTCCATGTTGGGGCGTGACATGCAGACCCTGCGTGATCACCAGTTAGTTGTATGTTAAGTTCAGCAAGTGCGAGCTCTGGCTCCGAGAGGTGCACTTTCTGGGGCACGTGATTTCTAGTGATGGCGTTTCTGTGGACTCGGCTAAGGTCAAGGCAGTGGTGCAGTGGCCGAGGTCGAGTTCGGTCACGAAGATTCAGAGCTTTTTGGGGCTTGCGGGCTATTATAGGAGATTTATTCAGCATTTTGCTCATATTGCATCCCCGATGACCAGGCTTATACGGAAGGATGTGTCGTTCGTCTGGACAAAGTGTGAGCGGAGTTTCATGGAGCTGAAGAGATTGCTCACTACTGCTCTGGTGTTGGTGTTGCCTTCAAGATCGGGAGGTTTCGTGGTGTGTACGGATGCTTCTAGGGTAGGCTTGGGTGCTGTGCTGATGCAGTATGGGAGAGTTGTGGCGTATGCATCTCGACAGCTAAAGTCACATGAGGCAAACTACCCTGTTCATGATCTTGAGTTGGCGGCGGTGATCTTTTCCCTACAGATCTGGAGGCATCATCTGTACGGCGAGAAGTTTGAGCTTTTCACTGACCATCAGAGTTTGAGGTATGTGTTCACCTAGAAGGACCTTAACCTCAGGCAGAGGAGGTGGGTGGAGTACATGAAGGATTATGATTTTATTCTGTCTTATCAGCCTGGCAGGATGAATACCGTAGCTGATGCTCTGAGCAGGAGAGTTGTGGTCAATCAGATGTTGTTGAGGAAGTGGAGGCTTTGGGAGCAGGTGCCGGCCATGACTTTTAGGCTCAAGATCCCTTAGGATCAGGGTTCGGCTGTCCTTGTGAGTCTGACTGTCACGCCAGCTATTCATCGATAGGTGACTGAGGCCCAGCGTGCAGACCCTGAGCTACCTCGTATTTTGTCAATGGCCGAGGTGGAGTTGGGTGAGGATGGAGCTGTGAGATTCAAAGGTAGGTTGTACGTCCCAGTCCAGGTACAAATGAGGCGTACGGTGTTGCGTGAGGCTCACGGGAGCCGATATGCCGTGCATCCCGGATCGACTAAGATGTACCAGAACCTGAAGATGTAATTTTAGTGGCCTGGTATGAAGAGAGATGTGACGGAGTTTGTGGCCAGGTGTTTGACCTGTCAGCAGGTGAAAGCTGAGCACCAACAACCAGGAGGTACCCTTCAGCCCTTGGAGATACCCACGTGGATGTGGGACCACGTGACCACTGATTTTGTGGTTGGGTTACCGAGGACATCCAGTAGGCATGATAGTATTTGGTTACTGATGGATAGACTGACGAAGACGGCTCGGTTATTGTCGGTCAAAGTCAGTTGGAGTGTTCAGAAGTTGGCTTGGTTGTTTATGGAGCGAATCGTTCCATTGCATGGAGTCCCCATCTCCATTGTGTCCGATCGTGATCCGCGCTTCACATCGGGATTGTAGAGGAGTTTCCAGAGAGCTCTAGGCACCGAGTTGGCATTCAGCTCGGCCTATCATCCTCAGTCAGATGGTCAGTCTGAGAGGACCATCCAGACTTTGGAGAACATGTTGAGATCATGTTGCTTGGAGTGGCAGGGGAGTTGGACCCACCATTTATCGTTAGTGGAGTTTGCCTACAACAACAGTTATCATTCGAGCATTGGTATGGCTCTCTATGAGGCGTTGTACGGGCGACCTTGTCGGACTTCGCTTGATTTGTTCGAGATGGACGAGCATGTCCTGACAAGACTGGATTTGGTGCAGCAGTGTGTTGAGGTGGTGCATTTCGTTCGGCAGAAGATGTTGGCAGAGCAGAGCCGGCAGAAGAGTTATGCCGATCGGAGGAGGTGACCTCTCAGCTTTGCTGTGGGAGATCGTGTGTTGCTGAGAGTTTCTCCCATGAAGGGTGTGATGCACTTCGACAGGCGTGGGAAGCTGAGTCGCCGCTACATTGGTCCTTTCCTCATCGTCGAGCGCATTGGGGAAGTCACTTATCGGTTGCAGTTGCCTTCGGAGCTCTCCATCGTGCATGATGTGTTTCATGTGTCGATCCTTCGAAAGTATATGTCCGATGATTCCCATATTTTGGAGGACGCCATTTGGCCTAAGGTGACCCCAGACCTGTCTTTACCAGAGTATCCTATCCGTATTGAGGATCAGCATGAGCAGCGCTTACAGAACAAGGTTATTCCTCTGGTTAAGGTGATCTGGCAGTGTCATTTCGATGGTGAGGCGTCTTGGGAGCGTGAGGACGAGATGTGGCAGCAATATCCTTACTTGTTCGCTTAAGTCTTTCCCCCTGTTCTTGTGCTTCGTTCTTAAATTTCGAGGACAAAATTTGTTTAAGGGGGGGAGGACTGTGATGTCCCGGACCCTTCAGATCCTTCTTCTCGGGTCCTGAACTTATTTTCTCGGAGGATTTGTTTCCATTATGCCCGAAATTATCTTCTGGACATCCTTCGTGTTCGGATCTGTGCAATTCGGGTCAGTTTCGGAGGTCGAAACGTGTTCCGCGACTTCTTCTGCGTGTTTTTCCGATTCCCGAGCGTGTGATTCAGAAGAACCTACGGAACTCTGTAGCGGGTGAACCGGGTCGTTCACCTACCTGCGGGTGGTACCGTTGCGATCAGTGTGTCGCGAGGATCGAGAAAATATATTTTTTTTATTTTTTAAGATTTTCTAGATTTTCAATAAATAACCCATTTCTTTTTCTCTTTTTCCTTCTTCTTCTTCCTCCATCTTCCTCTTCTTCCACCCGTGAGAGAATTGCGGTGAGGTTGGTAATGTGAAAAAAAATCCTCTCAGCTTGTTTTTGGGTGGCTCTAAGTCAATGACTTCACCCCATTATGGTAAAAACATCATATTGATGGCATGGCTATGTCTCCCATGTCACTCTGTGACACCCAGTCCAACCGGGACGTCCCGACATTGTTACATTCTGTCCCACCGGGACCACCAGCACTGCTATTTTCAATAGATTTAACCTTTATGTCCTCTCAGACTGTCAAGTCTATTCACTTCCTTTCAGGAGCCGACTCATACGCCCCTTGGCATGTCAGCCCTACTCATCTTTCGAACTTCCCGGGGTTTGGATCCCATGCCTCTCCGGGTTATCCAATCCGCCCCTCTAGTCCTACCAGGTTCGGCCTATGTATGCCCCTCTCGAGCCGCCGACCCACTTCGCCCCTTGGCCTCTGGGTTTAACTCATATGTCTCCTTCAGACTGATAAATCCACTTACTTTTTGTCCCACCGGGTTCGGCTTACGTATGTCCCGCTCAGGCTGCCACCCCATATCTTGCTTATCGGCTTTCGGGTTTGACTCTCACGTCCCACTAGGGCTGTCAAATCCATCTTTTCCTTCTTTCGGGTCTGGCCTATGCATGTCCCTTCCGGACTGCCAACCCATCTTGCCTATCGGCTTTCAAGTTTGACTCTCTCGTCCCACTAGAGCTGTCAAATCCATCCTTACCTTCTTTTGGGTCTAGCCCATGCATGTCCCTTTCGGACTGCCAACCCATCTTGCCTATCGACTTCCGGGTTTGACTCCACATCCCACTAGGGCTATCAAATCCATCCTTTCCTTCTTCCGGGTCTGGCCTATGCATGTCCCTTTCAGATTATCAACCCATCGTGCCTTTCGACTTTTTTGCTTGACTCATATATCTCATTGAGATTGTCAAGTTCACTTGTTTGTCTCCATGGGTTTGGCCTATGCATGTCTTCGCAGGCTGCCAACCCTATTTGTCTATCGGCCTACGGATTTGGTTCATACGTCCCACCCTGGCTATCAAATCCGCTAGTTCATTTTTCCAGGTATGGCCTATGCATGTCCCTTTTGGACTGCCACCCATCTTGCCTATCAACTTTTGGGTTTGACTATCACGTCCCACTAGGGCTGTCAAATCCATCTTTTCTTTCTTTTAGGTCTAGCTTATGCATGTCTCTTTTGGGCTGCCAACCCATCTCGCCTATCGGTTCCAAGTTTAATTCGAATGTCCCTTTCGGACTGTTAAACCTACTTATTTGTTGTCCCAACCAGGTTTGGCCTATGCACACCCTCCTCGGGTTGCCAGCCCGTTCGGCTTATCAGATTTTGGATTTAACTAAGCGTGTCTCACTAGGGCTGTCAAATCCACCCACTTGTCCCACCAGTGTGGCGCACATGTCCCTTCGGGAATGCCAAGCCCTCTCTACCTCTTGGCATCATAAGTGTAAAAAAAATGGGGATAAAAATATTGGTGCCCCTGCGGACTTGGTTGCTTAGGGCAAAAAGGTTTTAACCCGGCTAAGGTGAAAACCCAAAAGGGAGTCTCAGGTAAAAATGGGTATCCCTCGGTGTGAAAATCTGCAAGGGCACACTGGAACGAAAACCTGAAAGGGCGATAGGACTGATATATGGAAAGAAAAAAAAGAAAAAAAAAAGGAGGCATACAGGTAAGAGGATAGAAGGAAAAAATATATATATTGAGCTCTGTCCTTTATTCATTTCTGTCATCAAAAAGAAAGAAGTCCAAGATAAGCTCTCAGGGTAACCAATGTGGGAATGGGCAAGGTACAAAAGCCATGTGCATAGGTACAAAAGGGCACCAAGGCCTATCAAACACCAGACTCGTTCCGCCTCAGGTCTGCAAGGCAAGTCTCGCTCTGAACAGTCTCCTCTTGAAGTCCCTCAAGCCTACAACGAAGAGTCTCTGCCTCAACCTGCAAGTGACTGCGCTCTTCCTCAGCTTCCTGTGTTTGTTGCAAAAGGACATGCATCTCCCTTTGCATCGCCTCTACCCTCAGGGAGACAGCCACTTGGTCACTCTCTCGAACGATCGTAGCCTGAGCCTCAACCTCCGTCCGAGCTGCTCGCAGTCCACCGAGCCGCTCCTCCTCCTGCCAGATCATCTGCTGAGTCCTCCGCCTCTAATCCTGTGTGATATAAAGGTGGGCGAACTCGCTCCACAAGCTGTTAGCCTCACCATCCATGCATCTTGGGGGAGACCTAACATGTGATAACCCCGGTAAAGGCCTCCAAGTTACTCCTCAGAACCTCCATAGTCGGTAGGGGGTCGACCCGGATCAGCTGCTCAAGACCCTAGAGAAGCCGGCCAGCCGTATCGACTTTCGCCAGCACTACCCCAGGCTGAGGGGTGTCAGGCCACTCAACCCCTAGAGTAGGAAAGTCCGAGAGTACCTCTAGAGCCTCTCTCAAGGGAGCTGCAATCAAAGAGAAGTGGAATAAGTGCTTGTTCTCAATCAAGAGTATAGGCATGAAAGCCACGAAAGACACGACATTGTGGTATACCTAACACTGTCTCAGGTGCGGTAATAGCTGCGAAAGTATGTTCCTCCCAATGGCTGGGGAGGGAGTGCTCATGGGAATTAATGCTGGTCCACCAGGCGGTGCATCTGTAGCCCAGATCCCTATATGTCACGCCCCGAGATATGTAGCGAAATTAAGTCGGGAACGTGAATAGCTGACAAGATAAGCCTCGAGCTATCGAGATAATCAGAGTGCTAACATTCACACATAAGAAGAATGAATGCACAAGACAATATACTCAAAGTTCCAACTTTATTAAATCAAAATAAGTAAAGTTTACAACTCTTGACTCTTTACATCGCTAGACTCAAGAAAAGAAAATTACGAGGTAGGGATCCACGTGAACCCTACTGAGTCTATGTTGTGAGACTCACCCTTACTTTTCCAGGTGAGCAGCAGCAGTCATCTTCCGAAGCTTCTCGTGCTTTCGACAGTAGGTCTTAGTGCCAGCAGTAGGTTGTCAGTTGGTCTATCTATCTTTTCTTTCCCTTTTGATCAGGGTTTGCCGCGTGTAGTTGTTTATTTTGACTCCTGCATAGTGTGTGGACTTGTATAATTATGGATCTGGACTATTGTATATGTTTACCACTCTGATATTATAAATTGCTTCCACTTAAAGTTCAAATTGTTACTTTAATTACTATTACACGTGTAATTCAAATTCATTATGCATCCTCTCAACAAAACCTCCCAACCCTTACGGGGACTTATCAGCCTCTTGGGCGGCTTCCCTGAGTTCTTCGTATCGGTTTACCGGTATCCAGATCTATGGGTCGTTACACTACAGGTCTACCATGACCACAGAAGTGAGAAAACCCTGACATCTAGTATCAAGCAACCTACGGGCCCAAATAGTAGAAATGAGAAAATGAGGCGAGGTAGCTCAGATACCTTGGAAATAGAACGCGAATCTTTGGGGAGGCTGTAAGTAGACCCTCTTCGATCCCCAATCCACCATCGCTCCATGCGCCTAGAGCCAATCCATGCCCAAAATCACATCGTAACCCCGAATGTGCAATGCATAAAGCCTGCCTGGCAGGTTCCGCCCCTTAATCCACACTGGAACCTTCTTGATGCAATACTAGGTAAACATGAAATCGCTAGACGGCAATTCCACTGCCAAATTACAGAACATTTGGGACACCGGGTCCTCAACACTCAGCACAGAATCCTCTGATATAAACGAATGTGACGTGCTAGAATCGAACAAAACTCAAGCTGTGCAACCCAAAATCATAACAGTACCTTTCATAAGCTGCGACGACTCTGCCTTTGCCCTGGTCATGTGTGTGATCTTGCTTCGAGACCTCTGCCTACCCACACTCACTGGCCGTGGTAGTGGCAGATACTGCCCCTGCTGCTGAAATTGCTGCGGCTACTGAGGATACTACTCCTGCTGCTACTGAGGATACTAGGGTGGCTGACGCAGCCTCTGAGGATAGTCACACGCCATATGCCCTACCTGGTCACATCTGAAACAAGTCACTGGCATCGTGCACTGCCTGCCTGGATGCGATTCGCCACACAGGGGACATGACCCTCACTAACCACCAACTTATCCCTGATGCTAATAAGGCATCGACTGCTGAACACTGCATAAAGATGCCGGCCTTTGATCTATGCCCTCTTTACGCTTCTTACCAAAGCTCTTCCTGAAGAACTTCATAACCTTGGAGCCAAAAGACACAGATCCTGCCGCTGACATTGCCGACACCGACACTCCTGAACTACCCGTAGAGTGCTGAAAGGTGCTCTACTGTTGGGTAGCTGTCTGCTGGCTGCGGCCTGACTGGGACTGCCCCTGGCCAACCTGTCCTCAGGTCCTCTACATATCCAGCTCTAATGACGCCGCTACATGGGAAGCCATCTCCAAATCCGTGGCAGCATTCGATATCAGAAGGTGCCTCAGCTCCTACCTCAAACCCTAGATGAACTGCTCGGTATTCAACTCCTCATTCTCCATGATATGGGGAGCATAACGTTCCGACTCCACAAACTGAGCCCTATACTGAAACACTGACATGCCACCCTGAACCAGCTCCAGAAACTGACACATCTTCTACGTACTGACATAGGATGGGCAATAAGCACGCTCGAAGACCTTGACAAAGTCCTCCCACACAATCTGCTCAAGCAAACGAGACTGAAAGGATGTCTTCCACTCTGAAGGCCACCAAGCTCGAGCCGTACCCTGCAACTGGTTACAAGCCAACATCACCTTGTCCTCCTCAGAGCAATTCACAGAACTAAACACTCGCTGCATCTCATCAAGCTAATCTCTAGCCACATCCGGGTCTGGCTGGCCGCCATAATAGGGTAGATGGAACTGCAAAAAGTCCCTCACTACATGACCAGCCCACCCATGGCCGAGGGGCCCTTACCAGCATCTCCACCGATCTGCTATGTCATGAACTAAATCATGCCCCAAATAAAATCTTTTGCCCCGGGAGCTCTCGCTGCATCCCCTGCCTCAGTGGCAATTGGAGGCACTCTGCTCTGGTCCTCCTGCTCGTCCTGAATCTCACCCGACTGTCCCTACTGGGAGCGAGTCCTCTGCCTCGGTGCCATGCTCGCCCCGATGCAAAAGACAGAAGACAAGGAAAATGGTGAAGTCAATAAAACATATGGTGCCCTAAGCTAGTGCCTACTGTACATCATTATTGTGGACTAGTGGACCACGGTAATCATTTATGATTCTTATGTATTCCGACAACCGTGCTCTGATACCAATTGTAACGACCCGAGATCCGAATACTGAGAAAGGTCCGATAATCCAAATCTCGAATCGCCACCCACGAGTCTGAAGGCTAGGAATGCTAAAAGGGATGGTGTGGAAGTACACGAGAATCTAAAATAATTACAAAAATACACAATTTATATGAATAAGTAAGAAATAGAATTAACATTAAGCAAATTACATGGTCCACAATTAAATGACAGTGTAATAATACAGCAGTAGTCCACAACTAGTATGGTAAGGAAAGGAAAGTACAACTACACGCGGTATGCCCTAGCTCTGACAACTGGCAACTAACCTTGGGCGCTAGAACCACGTGGAGCCTCAGACCCGCTCCTCTGAAGCCTCGCCTCACTTGAAATGCGAAAAAATGCAAGGAATGAGCCTCATAACAAAAGGCTCAGTAGGGATCACTTGGACCCCCACCTCGCCAAATGAGAAACTGCAACGCAATTGTGGATCTGGTCTCAAGGGTGCTTTTGACCATCCTAGGGTTTTGATATATATATCTAGTGAAGGTGGGAAGTGGATAGAAAGAGATAGAAGAGATCTGAATTGTTTTATCTGTTCCTAACCCTTGCCATTGTCTCTCGTTTCTCGACCGTTCGATGAGGGGCACGTGATCGTGGAGAGCTGGCTGAGGCGTGGACGTGCTGGGGTGATCGGTTCGCGGGGTGGAGCGGCGGTTGGAGCGTGGCGGGCGCGATCCCTCGGTGGATTCTGAGATCAGTGTCGTTCGTGTTTCGGGTGGTTTTCGACGTGGTTTAGTCGCTTCGACGCACGATTTCATCGGTGGAGGTAGGGAGATGGATCACCACTTCGTTCTTTATGTTTTCCCTACAATTGCACGTCGTTTAGTGCTCAAATGAGCGAGATCGGGCTCATTGGGGTTTCATTAGTTTCATAGGCTTCGTCGAAAATCGACGACGGTTCTGCGATCGGTTGGAGTCAATGGACTCCTGGGAACGTCACCGTTCCATTGAAATCAGTTTTATGTCGATTGGCGGCCCCGTTTGACCGTGGGGAGCCCGAGAAGTCTGGTTGTCCCATTTGGGTGATTTCGTTAGAATCGTCTGTTTCATGCGATCTATGCACCGTTTTGACTCCGGTTGGAGTCAATGCGATTGTGTGTGTGTCCAGTTGTATCCCCTTCGTCTCGGTACGAATAGGGTGTGGGAAGGCCAAGATTGGGCCAACCCCATGGTTTGCTTGCCATGACGATTGAGGGCTCGCACCAGAGACCGCCCAAGGTATGGGCGGTTGGCTCTGGACCGTTTATCTCCGTCTGTGCGGCCACACGATAGACCGCACATGGTATGGGTGGCCCGGTAGGGTCCGCCTATCCCCACTTGGGTAGCCATCCTATAACCGCTTGTCTCTCCGTTGGGATATGCGGCCAGGTCCTGACCGCCCATCCTAGTTGACCCTCGGTCAACAGTTGAGTGTCAGTCGCGTTAGGTGGTCTGGTCAAGACTGTTTTGACTGGCACTATAGTAAGTTGGTTCCGTTCAGCGGTCTGGTCAAGACCGTTTTGACCAGGAACTAGACTGGGTCGTGGGCTTGAGTGGCCAAGACTTGACCGCTCATCCCCTTGGGCGGTCCTACCCTAACTGCCCATCCTCTTTAGCTTTTAGGGGTCTATCCATTGTGCAGTTGGTCCCCAATCGTTCATCCCCATTGAGCGGCCCCATATGGACCATTCATCCCTTTGAGCGGCCCCCTTGTAACCGCCCATCCCCTTGGTGTTTTTGGTTGGCTATATTGGTTCGTTTCGTGTCGGTCTGTCTTAGGTTGGTGTTCTAGGATGGTGTCTGAGCGTCGTTTCCCGACGTACTGGTTTTCGTGCATCTTGGCGTGACCTTATGGTTTGCCTGTTGTCCCGTGGATGTCTCTTGATGTCCTATGAGGGCTATGACCATGATATGAGGTGGCCAGGAGTGTTCTTGCTGTGGGCAGTCTTCTGCACTACTTTTAACATCATTGTCTGGTTTTGGTCAACCCGATGTGACCCAGTGGTTGACAGTTCTATTGAGGGTTCTCAGTGTTCCCTCTGGTCTCCGTGAGTCGTTTCCTACGGTGAGTCATTTTCCCTGGCTTAGGATTAGACTGATTGGCTGTTGTTCCACTGTGAGCAACGATCTTGGCCTAGAGTCTGGTGACTCGAGGATCGTTGTACTAGTAGGTCTAGTTGCCTTGTCCTGAGTCTGTCGGCAGTTTTTAATACTGCCATTGGTGCTTAGTAGTATGGGTGACAGTGCATGATTAAACTATCTATACTTCGGCACTCGCGTTTTAGAGTCTGTGCCTCGTGATCCTCCACTAGTCATATCCCGATGACCTTGAGTGTCGGCCCACCTGGGAGTGGTGGCGGGGCAGTTCCCGACTCAGATGGTTTTTAAGCTAGTTTCTGTGGACCTCCTCGTTTGGCAGTAGCGTCCTACTGGGGGGGAAACTAGTTGGAGGCGTGGCTCAGGATGATGAGTCAGTGTGTGCACACGTGGCCAGGGGCTTGGACTGATGCCAATGGGTGCCACCCTATCTAGTCACTTGCGACTGTAGTTCTGTCCTGGTTCTGACAGTGTCTCAGTCTCTATCGTGCCTGTTGGGCGATAGCGTAGATGAGATGCTTGTAGGCACAACATAAGACCTCAGTGGATGCAGCTGACTATTCTTCTAGTGAGGGGAGTACATCAGACACGTGACTTCTGCGTGACTCTCGTGTCTCTTGTGTGTCGTGACCTGTTCGGGTTAGCCCTCTCATGGCTTTGCCCGAGGTCAGTGTTATGTTGTGAGCACGACGTTCTAGTCGTGTTGGGTCTGTGTCTATCTAGGTCTTTTTCTAGGCTTTCTTTCCTATTTTTACAGCTTCGACGGATCGGCAACTTCTGACTTTGCCAGTTCAGAGTTCGCCCTTCTATTACTGTTAGGAGTAGCTTCGGGTGTTGAGGGTAGTTCAGCAATCGTTTGTTTGGTACGGGTTATTCCCCTCGTCCTTACCTGCTCCCTACTCCTGCTTCCTTTTCTTTTACAGCTTTCTAGCGTAGTTTTCCGGCTTTACTACATGCTATTTTACTGGATCCATATTATTGTGTGTTTTCCAGTGGGGATTCGCGTGACCCCTACTGAGCCAGTGACATGAGGCTCACCCTTGCTTTTCAGGTGGGCCGTTATTCGTTCTGATTCCATGGGTCCTGGTGTGCTAGTTCGTAGCTGCCAGCTGGTACCTTCATCGGATTTCTCCCAACTTTCTAGGTACGTCTTTCTTTCCTGTCGACTGTACTGTTGGACTTGTTGTCTTTCCTTTGAACTAGACTCTGGCGTGGTCGTGTCGGACTTGTATAATTGTAAATTCTGGACTATCCTTTATATTTATCACTCTGATATATTTCTTTTAACTACTTCTGCACTTTAATTTAATTTCCTGTTCATATAAATTTTAGTATGTGCGTTGTAATTCTAATTGTTTATACGCCTCCTCAACAATCCTCACTAACCCTTTAGGGGCCTCATCAGCCTCTTGGGTGGCGTCCCCAGTTCATGGTGGCGGTAATTCGATACTTGTATCGTGTTATCGGTACCCTGAGCTCTGGATCGTTACAACCATCCTTCTTCTTCACGAACAACACGGGTGCACCCCAAGGGGAAAAGCTAGGGCGAATGTACCCTTTGGCCAGTAACTCCTGCAACTGCGTCCTTAACTCTCTCAACTCAGCGGGAGCCATACGGTAGGGAGCCTTCGCCAGAGGTCCCGTACTAGGCACAGCCTCGATAACAAAATCGATCTCCCGTTGGGGAGGCAATCCAGGCAAATCCTCGGGGAAAATGTCGAGAAACTCGCACACCACCGGAATCCCCTCCACATCCGGACACAGCTGGTCTACCAAGATCACAGAGATGAGAAAACCCTGACAACCGGAATCAAGCAAACGACGGGCTCGAATCGCAGAAATGAGAAAACGAGGAGAGGTAGTTCGGATACCTTGGAAGTAGAAGGTCGACCTATGAGGATGCTGAAAGTAGACCATCTTCGTTCCACAATCCACCACCGCTCCATGGGCTTCGAGCCAATCCATGCCCAAAATCACGTCATAATCCCGAAGTTGCAATGCATACAACCTGCCTGGCAAACTCCGCCCTTCGATCCAGACCGGAACCTTCTCGAAACAATACGGAGTGATCATAAAGTCACCAGACGATAACTCCACCATCAAATCACAAGACATCTGGGACACCGGGTCCTCAACACTCAGCGTAAAATCCTCTGAAATAAACGAATGGGACGAACCAGAATCAAACAAAACTCGCGTCGCGTAACTCAAAATCATAACAGTACCTTCCACATGCTGCGATGACTCTGCCTCTGCCCTGGTCATGTGGGTAATCTGGCCTCGAGCTCTCTACCTACCCACACTCGTTGACCGTGGTAGTGGCGGATATTGGCCCTACTGCTGAAACTGCTGCTGTGGGTACTGCTACTACTGAGGAAACAGGGGTGGCTGGCGCGGCCTCAGAGGATAGTCACGCGCCATGTGTCTAGGCTGATCACACCTGAAATAGATCACTGGCGTCATACACTGCCTGCCCGGATGCGACTCGCCACATCGGGGGCACGGCCCCCAAGAACCATCGATCAACCCTTGTCGCTAAAGAGGTGTCGGCTGTTGAACACTACCCGAAGAAGCCTGTCGTTGATCCTTACCCTCCTTACGCTTCTTTGAAAACCCCTTCTTGAAAAACCTCTTGATCTTGGCACTGAAAGATGCAGAACCCGCCGCTGATGCCATCGGAGTCGAAGCTCCCGAACTACCAGAAGGAAGCTGAAATGTGCTCTACTACTGGGTAGTTGTCTGCTGGCTGCGGCCTGACAGGGACTGCCCCAGGCTAATCGGTCCCCAAGTCCTCTACATATCCAGCTCCAAAGACGCTGCTATACGAGAAGCCGTCTCCGAATCAGTGGCAGCGTTCGCAATCAAGTGGTGCCTAAGCTCTTGCCTCAAGCCCTGAACAAACTGCTTGGTCTTCAGCCTCTCATTCTCCATGATATGAGCTGCATAACGACCCAGCTCAACAAATCGGGGCCTATACTGCAACACAGACATGTCACCCTGTACCAGATCCAAAAACTGGCACATCCTCTGTGTGGCAACATACTCTGGGCAGTAAGCACGCTCGAAAGCACTAACGAAGTCGCTCCATGAGATCTGCTCAAGGGGACGAGACTGAAAAGACATCTTCCACTCAGAAGACCACCATGCCCGAGCCGTGCCCTGCAACTGGTTGTAGGCCAACATCACCTTGTCCTCCGCAGTACACCGCATGGAACTGAACACCCGTTCCATCTCGTCGAGCCAACTCCGAGCCAAATCAGGGTCTGGCTGGCCGCCATAGTAAGGCAGATAATTTCTTAATTATATTGGATAATTAGGGGATAATTATAGGAGGAATTTGACCAAAATTTAAATTCTGGTGCCCAGGGGAAGTCACGGTCTATCGCGTGACCACCTCCTTCAAGTGGCAATCTAGACCAGACCACCACCTGGTTTCGAAAATGGAAGGTGATAAACCCTAGGAAATATGGATTTTTATCCTCCCAATCGTCATGGATCGATGTGATCTGCCATGGGAACATGTCTAGGACTCTTAGGAGATTGAATTGATGCCTCATAGGACTCCTACTTCAATCTAATCTCTCAGCCTTAGGCTATTCTCTATAAATAGGGCTCAGTTTCGATCTGCACGAACCCTAGTTTTGGCTTGTGTAGTTCGAAGGTATAGTATGGTTATTTAAATATCTTCCTTTGGAGTTTATTGTTCCCCTTAGTGTCTTCTAACATTCTGCAAATTCCCGTGCTAGGAGGTCAAGCATCTAAGGAGTTAGAACAGCCGGAAGTCACTAGTTCTACGCAGGACGCGCAGGAACTGGGACCCTCTTCGGCGAGAAATTTGAGGCTTAGGAGCAACCATAGAGGTAGGTTATCACATGTTGGCTTAAACATCGAGTTAGGAATAAAAGTCCTCTATTACCTCATGATTTCATGCATTATGCACAAGTATTTAACGTTCCTTTATGACTATGCAAGCATGCTTTTCCCATCATACTATCCCTGCACCCCTTAATTAAACGATGATAGTTTTGATTTATTTCATGCCTCTTTCATGTCATAAACTCATCCTAAGCATGCTCAAAAGGCCAACTGATAAGCCAGCTGCTCCCTCCTTCTCAGAGCGTATGAAGACGCCCTTCTCCTTCAAGAAGGAGCACACGAAGATGCTCTTCGACCTATGCATGGCTCAGAGGATCGTCGAATTGCCTGAAGTCCACAAGCCAGATGAAGCCCAGAAAACTAACGATCCCAACTACTGCCTATACCACCGCATGCTGGGTCATTCCCTAGAAGGTTGCTATGTCTTCAAGACCCAAGCACAGAAGCTGATCCGAGATGGCCTGATCCAAATGAAAAGCTGTCTCGTCGATCCTCCACAACCACATACATGATCCAGACCAGCCAAAGCAGCACGTGTGGTTCACCACCCAGCCAATGTGATTCACATGATGCCAGCATTCTCTCTTTCTGATGATGAATCAGAGGAGCCCAACACCAACCAGAGAGAGCGTTTGATATAGTACCCAGGGTGGAGGCCCTGGCATGATCGCAAGCCCCTCTCCTTCCCCAGGGAAAGGACCCGATGACTTTTCGACATCCTCGTTGAGCGGGTGCAAATCTTGCCCCATGATCCGCCGGTAGACTACACTCAGTGGGACTTTAACCACCCTCAGTATTGCCCCTTTCATGTACAAATCTGCCACGCGATCAAGTCCTGTGAGGAAGTCCAATACCTCATCGAGGAATAGATCCGATGGGAACAGATCAACGCCGAAGGGAATTCCATGGCACTTGTTTGGCTGCAGCAAGCTGTCGAAGAAACCCTGAGCACTGCCAGGAATGCACCAGAGCAGCCCGATCCACCCCAGGAAAATGGGCACGGGTTGCCTTACCAGCATACTCCGGAATGGCTCGAGTTCCAGACTGATAATCGAGAGGCTCTCGAACGACTGCAGAGACGCAGGGAGCAAGAAGCCAGCCAAGAGGCGGGGCCGAGCACCTTCTCGGCCAACGTTCTTCATCCTCCTGCTCCCCCGGTCTCCCCTGCTTCCTCGGCACCATAGGCTGGTCAGCCAGCCCCTCCCACTCCGGCCGCACAATGGCGACCCTGGCAGGAGCTAGAGTCTCTGCCCTTTTCCAGGGAAGACACTGCAATTCTCCTCTGAGTCCTTCTCGATTGAGAGGACGTCCTGGTGGGTGAGAATACTATGGGCTCCCCAAGCTCTCCTTGCCTCCCCTCTATTCCACTTCTAACTTCGATGATTGAGGATAGGAAAGGAAAGCAAAAGTTGGGCGAGATCGTGGCTCGACCGAATTAGGTCCTACCAATAGCTCGTAAGCCAGGCCCGTCATCACAAAGGCCCTCTGGCGTGCGAGATCAAGACAGCCACCGGGGGCAACAAGGCCCCCAGATGTCATCAGGTGTCACCCAACCCTACCCTCAGCCAGACCACAGGGGTCAGACCGTGAAGCAAGATATTGGGCATGCTCCTCGAGCCCCTCCTCAGCAGAAATTCTAGCCACCGTAGCTAAGGCATCAAACCGAGCACATGTCTTTGGACACCAGCCCCATTACACCAGTTTAATAGGGAAAACCTCCCTCGCCACTGCGACTAAGGCATCAAACCGCGCACATGTCTTCGGATGCTAGCACGAGTCAACCGATTCCTGGTAAACTCCCTTAACAACCACGGCTAAGGCAACAAGCCGCGTCCACATCTTCAGACACCGGTCCCAGCATTCCCGCTTACCAGGAACTACCACTCGAAGTCATCAAGCAGGCAATCGACGCTACCTTCCAACTACAACAATTGGAAGGTGCCTGGATTGAGATCCGGGCAAAGAGGAGTCGCCGACCTCACCCTGCAAACCCATCGGATCGACGGCATCTCCCCGCGGATCCGTCAACCCCAGTTCCAGTGCCTCCTCCTCCTACTCCCCTGAAGACGGCCATCGCCAAGAAACGAAAGAGGAATAGAAGGAAGAACCTCAAGAGGCGACTCAAGAAGCAAGCCGAACAAGCGACTGCCTTGTAATCCCCAGTAGAGCTAACGCCACTCTAGAGGCTATAGTGACTCAACGACAACTTGGAAGAATACATTCCTCTCCGCCCTACCGACCCAATCCCACTCGATAGCTACATCCCGTGGGAAGACATGCAAAAGCGTGCTCACCTCAAAGACTGGGTCCAAGAAATGATCCAAAAAGTCAAAGAGGGAGAAACCCTTCGCATCCCAGAAGAACTCTCCCTATTCTATAAGGATAAGGAGATCACGATGGAACAGCTAGAACAAATGCTTCGCGGTTGTACTTGTAATATGGTGGCTATCCCACCTCCAGACAACATCAACGTCTCCAGGTGAGACGAGCCGGTGGCATCCAGAACTAGACAAAGGGTTGCGGCTCCACTCAAACTATAGCCAGTCTCAGAACACACTGGCCATGGCCGAGGTCATGGTCGTGGATGCGGTAGAGGCCATGGAAGAGTCCCTGAGCTGTCTCTCTGCCCATCTCCCTTTGATCCCAAATGGGTCATCTTCCTCCGAGGAGGACAACCTGCCCCGATCCCACTGGTGGAGATCTGGGGGCATCCCAGCACCTTCGACCCAGCTGGCGCTGAGGAGATCACCGCCAACATTCCAGTCCTAGCTCTAGTCCCGACTTGTCCTACAGAATCAGCATGGCCATCCAGCAAGGACGGGCCAGCCCTTCAATCTTCCTCGGAAGAGCCATCATTGGTTTCTCTCTTTCAAGAGTCGGCAGTTGGCCATAGCCAGCCCGACCCCAGCAATAAAGGCAAGGTAGTGCAACTCCCTAACAAGGAGTGGCGCGGCAGATAATCGCAGATCCAGCTCGACATACTACCATCACTGGAGGATGCTCGAGCTCGAGCTGACCAGAAGGTCCTCCACCAGATGAAGCGTTTCCCTGCCAGCATCACAATTTTTAATTGGGGATTAGTTTTTTAAAAGGGAAATTCATTCACCCCCCTCTGAATCCGGCGCACCTAGACTAACATTTAGCTCTCTCTTTTTATTCCACTTTGCAGTTGTCATCTGACCTTTAGGTAGTTGCGGGTATAAAGATACTATGTTGATCGCCCTTTTCAGATCGGGCCATTCATGAGGGCGTAGAGGATCCACCTTATGGTCATCCATCTGGAGCTCCCCTTTCTTGATTAGTCTTTCAATAGCATCTTTGAAGATGTAGCAGTCTTCAATAGGGTGCCCAATCATTTGATGGTATCGGCAAAAATGGGGGTTATCTTTTCTTCTAGTGTCTTCTGGTCTCTTCGGCTCCGGGAGAGTACCCTTGTTTTATTGAATGGCCCAGTCAAATAGGACTCGAGTCCTCTCCTTGGGGAAAGAGTAGGGTTTCATCATCTTGGCTGGCAAAGGAGGGCATTCTTGTTGTTTAGCCGACTTGGCAGGAGGAGGGTTGGGCACTCTTTTGTCCCTTTCTTTTTGTTGGCCGAACACCTTGAAGTCAACGGTTTGGACTTCCTTGGGTGCTAGCCGCTTGTCAACCAGTTTAGCCCTTTGGCTTGTAGCGATAGAGGTAGAAGGGGAGCTGGAGATGAAGGCTTCAACCTCCGCCACAACATTATTCAGTTAGTCAAATGACCTTATCTCCATTCCAATCATTCTTTCGAGAATCTCCCACTAAAGATTTTGCTTCCGAATTTGGACGGTGTCCTCTTGATGTGGGGGCTGCTAGCATCTCATAGCAAGGTTCCTCCACCTTTTGATGTAGTCCATAGTTGTTTCGTCATGTCTATGCTTTGTTGAGTATAGCTCAGCCATAGTGACCTCCCTTTCAGCACCATGGAACCGTTCTTGAAACTTTCGTTGCATAGCTACCCAGTCGCTAATAGAGCCGACCGATAGGTTTGAATACCATTCAAAAGTTGGGCCGGTCAATGAGGACCCAAATAATTTTAGCAAGTAGGCCTCGTCTGCTGCCAGATCACCCATCACTATCATATAGTAAGTAATATGCTCTTTGGGAGAGCCTTGCCCATTGAACATTTCAAACTTGGGTGGTTTATTGATCCCGGGCGGAAGCCTTTTGTAGCATACTGCAGTGGATACGGCACCTTGTACACATCAAAAGTGCCGGAATCACCGTCTACTCTCTTGGCCAGCTTCATTTCAATCATTTGTTCCACCATGAGCTCATTCATTATGGTCGGATCCACCAAACATGGGTGGAAATGCACAGGCTATTGCGTGAAAGGAGCAGTCAGAGCCACGGCTTGAGGCACCGACGGTATCATTGGCAGTAACTGCTGCCTTTGCTAAGGTGTCGACTGAGCCAGTGGTGGTAGTAGGAAGTGTGGATGGAGAGAGGCCTCGTCGGGGGCTGTTGTTGGCTAAGAAATAGATGGAGGTGCAACATCAACCATGCCAAAAGCTCCCCAGGATGACTCAGCATGCATATGCTGATGCCAGGGAGTAGGAGCTTGTTCAGCTCTTTCATTTAGCTACTTTCTCAGAGCTTCAATCTCTTGTCAATAACTCTGCAGCATCACTAAGATAGCTGGGTCTAGTGCTATCATAGTGGGGGTGCTCTCAGACATCGCACCCTCGGCTTTGCATGTTTTTGTTACCGGCCTGGGCCTCTCGGTCAGCTAGGCCAATTTTTTTGGTTCTCCAGTTAGGGTGCCATATCTATTGGTTACCCTCGCCATGCTGCAAGTGACGACTCACGTTCTTCTTCTTTGCCTTCAGGCTCTTAGCTTGGCTTGACCGAGGGAGGTCAACCTTTCAAATACTAACATTCTTTAATTCTCTTCCCACTGTGGGGGAGCTTCAGAGCATCTGACTATCAAGCCGTCATCAAATTTGTTGATGTGCATGAGTGAAACCTTCCTTCTTCTTTCTTTTCTTTCTTCTTTTTCTTTGGCGTCGACGGCGCGGAGTAGTCTTCGTCGACCTCGAGAAAAACTTCCTAAGCCATGGAAGTAATCCCTGACCACTTGGGTCATTTCTTCTTGGTTTTGCCCTACAAAGAGGACGGGAGGTAGCAGCTGGTCTTGGATTGACGGCATGTAAGAGATCTGTGACAATAAGGCAGCTCTGTTCAACCTTGTCGAACGTCAGACAACATTAGCTTGCCTAGCACAATGATGTGAAATGAGGTCGAGGAAGGACTTCAAACTGTCAGCCAGAGAGGAGGAAGGTGAGGTGACTAGAGAGGAATGGAGGAGCTCGGCCAGGGCCTCACACCCATCGCCATCTCAGGGATGACACAGTCGCGCTCTTCAATTCTTCTCTGCGGTGATGGCGGTTGCAGGCGTTGCAGTTGGCACGACGGTGGTGGCGGTGGTGATGGATGATGATGGTGGTTGAATGGTGAAGGAGGAAGATCATGGACCTTCGATGGGGCTTCACACCCGTCCTCCTCTCGAAGACGATGCACCAGAGTTTCACGGACAACGTCCCTGGCAGGGCAAAGTGGGGTTGGGCCTCGCACCCGGGGTTCCAAAAATTGCAGAACACACATGCCATGGCTAAAGTTCAAAACTTTTCATTGCATTCTATATATCTCCATCGTGGGTTTACATTTGTTTAAATAGAAAACATGGGGAGGGCAATGGGCACCTTGGAATACCAAGAGCCATGGTTCCTATGAGGAGTACCTAATAAATGCACATAAGTGCAACCATTATATGTATCTATGACAAAATAACTAAAGACCACCTAGGAAACTCAAGAGGCTTGGGTTCCTACGTGGGTTCCTAAGTTTATATATTTATATATATATTACTAATGACAAAAGAAAACACTACATATGAGGCCCACTCTATAGAAAAATGGTAAGAACCCTGAAAGGGTGGAGAGGAAAGAATAGAGAGATGACGGGAGGATTGTTGTGAAAGTATAGAAGAAGAATAATAATCATCCGACATGGTCGGAGAAAAGGAATAGCGATCATCCCCCAGAGGCGGGGAGGAAGGATCATAAACACCCGACAAGGTCAGGGAGGGAGAATGATAGACACTCAACGAGGTCGGGAAAATAGAATCATAGTCACCCAGTAGAGCCAGGAAAATAGAATCATAATCACTCGACAGGGTCAGGGAATAAGCATGGAAAATACCCGACGGGGTCAGGGAAAGAGGATGAGAAGTAGAAGAATCAGAAAAAGTCCCAAAAGTGGGGTGAAAGGAGGACATAGGCCGAGGCCTAAAATGATGAGGATAGGAGAAGATGAAAGAAATATGGTCGGGTGATGGGAAATACACTACCCAGGGGTAGGAAGTGAGTAAGAGAAATTATGAATGGAAGGAAGAAGGAGAAGGAGGAATGGACCTCTGAACATGCAGCTGGTAGCCCTTGAACTTACGCCGCCATCTCTTCTTGGCCAAAATTTCCTTGGACCAAACCCGCCTAGTAGGGACTCGGGCCTTTGAGCTTCTCGTCTTGAAATATCTTCTCAGATAGTGGGCCCATCTGGAAGACGACCTGGCCCGATCATGAACATGCAGTTTTACCGGGGCGGCTGCCCCTAGGTACCCGGTGCTAATCGTAGGTGGGCATTCTTAAACAAGCAACCCCTTAGGATGAACATCGAAAAACCATGGAGCTTTGTAACTCGGCACTAAGATATGGAGATTCATCAATTCCACTCGACAATCAGGCATGAAACATAACTCCCTTGCCAGAAGCACAGGACGAAACCGAGGGAGGGTAAAGCGCGGCGTCGACGTGGCCGTCTTACCAATAAATCGAGGGAGATTACATAACAAATGCAGAATGCCCCTAAGTAACCTTGAAAATATGGCCAATTGTCCTTCGAACATAGAATCCATTAGGCTCTTGGCGACTGTATGGGTTAGCATAATCTGAGTAGAGAACCCTTCTTGGCCAGTGAATTGAACAATAATGGAGCGAGGAGAAATAACGGCATCAATAGTGAATCCTCCGGTGAGCAAAGAGATTGCTACTGGCCTCGCTTGTGAAGAAGCTGGCACTATTGTAAGGGAGCTCTTCTTAGCAATCGTCTTCATGGAAAATATAGGCTCACTCTCCCCAAAATAGCCAGAGACCAAGACTCAGACTGGCATACGACAAATAGAATCTTGAATCTTGAAATGCACAATCAAAGCCTGGCTCGACTTATCATCTTCCTGGGGACTAGACCCGAGGGGCACCAATGGTAGTAAACACCTACTCCGTGGGGTGGAAGTGGATGGAGAAGTGTAGGGAGTAGACTTGAGTGAAGGCAAAGGTAATGTGAGTGGCAAAGGGGTAGCAGCGAGCGAAGGCGAAGGTGTAGGCAAAGGAAAAAGTGGAGGCATAAGAGAGGGTAGAGGTAAAGGTGGAGGTGGAGGCGTGAGAGAAGGTGTAGGCAAAGGTGTAGCTTGCTCAGGCTCGAATGAGGATGGTGAAGGAGGTGACAAAGACAAAGGAGATGGTGTAGGTGAGGGGATAGGCATCGTTGCGAGGGGAGGCGATGAAGGTGATGGTGATGGCAGTGGGGGTAATGGAGATGGTAGAGAGGGTTCTGTACTCAATGGAGGTAGTGAAGGTGGAGGTGAAGAAGGTGGTGATGAGACGGAAGAAGTGGCAGGTCACGACACCCATCTTCGACGTGCTAAGATGACGCATCACGTGGCGTTGGAAGCAGTGGTGGAAATGGCATGGGAAGGAGAAGAATTCGTGCTAGCCTGAGTAGAGGCTTAGGATGGTGGCAGTGGAGGTTGAGTAGGAGATGGTGTAGGTAATGGGGATGATAGAGACGACGGAGCGGGTGTAACACCAGATAAAGAACCCAAGGGGTGCCCTTGGTCTTGTAACGTAGACGGCTACTTGGGTGACGCCTGCCGCTACTGCTGCTTGCTGCGGAGATCTAGAATTACTTTATGTATAACAACCCAATCAATCGTCTTCTTATCTTCTAAACTATAAACAAGTTCCCGAAACTCAGGGTAATTATTGACCAAATGCCCCTGCTGACGAAGAAAATCATAAAAGTGGAGCAAATTTTCAACCGCAGATTGGTGAGGTATAACCAGAGGCAGTTGGAATGCGCGAGTGGCCATCAAAGCCCTAAAAATGTCTGTGAAAGATTCCAGCAACAACAGATGAGGAGCCCACTTCGGGCAAGGTGGACGCCTAGGGGTATGAGAAAGTTGTGGAGATGGTTGTGGTGGTTGCATAGGCAATGGCTTATGGCTAGTGGGCGGATTAGGTAATGGCATTGGAGCGGGGATGTAATATACAACATCTACCTGCTCACAGTGGGTGTTCCCTTGACCGGAGGTGTAGGTTCATGTGGGTATGAAGAGGCGGAAGGTTGACTCGTGGAAGGTCGATATGTGGAGGGATATGTGGGGGTATATGGGTGTGTGGGAGCGAAAGGCCAACTCATGGAAGGATATGTGGTGGAGGGCTGATTGATGGGGGATGGTGGATAGGAGGCGGACGTAGGCGTGGAAGGTGAAGGAGACTCGAGATTAAGGGAACTAAGGAGTTGTTGGCAGATGGGTGATGAACTCTGCGTCGACGCTTTACTGCTATTGTGTGGACGCGTCTGGTCTAGACCCGACTTATGCCTCTTGGTCTTCTCACTAGACTTCTGGTCAGTGAGGAGTTTTGAGCTGGAGGGCTTGGATGAATTTGGAATTTTAGGCATATTGGATTTTGGACTTGAAGATTTGGTTGGTGAAGGGGGACTAGAACATCCTTTTATGAGATTAAGTTCTACTGTCCAAATAAAAAAAAAGTCCCTGGTACTTCTTATGAGGTGACCTGAGGCTTCAGCAGACCGAGTGGACCCATCTTTGACTTCAGTTGACTTCTTTGGTCACATGATTAAATCTCGGTAATATTTTAGGCATCAACAAATGCCCCCAGTAGTGGACATTGCGAGTAAGGGATGAATGGAGTGAGGTCCACGAATGTACTTGCTTCATCGAGCTTTGACAGGTGGGACCCACGTTGCCTTGGGTCGGTGGCACTATCTGGGCGATGTGAATCGGTGACGCCTGCCTCCCTGAGTCGGTGGCATGCATTGATTCTGCGACGTCCATTGAGTCGGCGACAGATGGCCACTTGATTCGGTGGCGAGAGGCCGCTAATTGGCCTTGAATCAGTGGCGGATGGCTGCTTCGATTCGGTGGCAATGGCCATTTTGATTCGGCGGCGCGCGTGGCCACCTCTAATTGGTGCTGTGTGGCCTTGATTCGGTGGGGCTCGATCTGAAAGGCGAAGCGATGAGTCGGTGGGGCCAGCACTGACTTACCCTCCTCTTCTTCACTTTAAAACCCTATCGCACCCTTCGTAGAGTTTTTCAAAACCCTTTCACCTTCTTCCTCCGTGATCTCTTCTTCCAGTGGCTAGGGCATTTTTCAGTGATGAAAGCTTGTTCCTGGCGGCGGCAGCCACCTTCTTTGGCGGTGTGGGTTTGGCTGACGAGCCCTCCCTTCTCCTTCTTCTCTTTTGATGCATGCAGTGGATGTAATGGGCCGTTCTTCCTCTTCCTCCTTTGCCTTTGTAGCGGTGAGACGGTGGCGAGTTGGGGCTTTCGGGTCGGTGGTGCTATAGTGAACCGACCCATGGAGCAACCTGGAAGATATGCTCATGGTGTTCTAAAGGGCTCGCCCTTCTTTGCTCATGGCTTCAGGGAGGTTCCTAGTAGGCTAGCCCTCGGGACCGGTATCCCTCGTTGTCCATTCGGCCTGGGTGTATCACCCACAGCTCTTTTTAGAGACCATCCCTCCTTAGTGTGTGGATGTGCTCCCGTGTTGTTCTGGGATGCTCCCGGCTAAGGGGACACTCTGCCGAATTTTTTCTTCAGAAATTTCTTCGAGCATAATGCTTCTTTTCTAATTTCATTGTCTCCCTTTTTATTGCAGGTAGAGAGATGGCTTCGATAGCTTCTTCCACATTTGCATGAGAGACCGATACTCCATCCAATGTGTGTTCGGTCGTCTACTAGCAGAATATTAATGATCTCGACCAAGGCTAGAGACGTGTAGCAATGGTATCAGAATCTTCTGACTCGGAGACTGATTCTGGACGTCGAGCGACTGACTCTTTCCGATAGAGGTCAGTTTTCATTCAGATGAGGACAAGGTTACAGAGCAGACTTTCCAAAGGACAAGCACTTAATGCTTTTCCTGAGCCGCTTCAATCTTATGGGAAAGTGAGATATTTTGGCTGTTCGGGCCGCTGAGCACAGTATACTCTAGGGCCACAATAGCATGCTCGACTTGGTAGTGAGGAGCGAGACGATTTATCTTTCGGGAGAAGCCCCGCGAGTGGGGAGCTATCGCTAGTGTGCTAGAACTGACTCATGATCAAGGAATGCTAACCCGAACTCCAGAATTTACTCCTGCCAAGTGGGGCTTATCAACGGGGAATCTTCATAAAGAGAAGCATGCGTTCGGCCTTTTCTTGGCCCCGTTAAAATGGGGGTTTAGAGAGGAACCATTCCTCTTGGATTGCTTGATGGTCAGGTTCAAGCATTAGGTCATTGTTGGCTGGTTTGCAGACTTGAAGGCCACTGACGCCCATGCATTCCATGACAGAGCAGTGGAATTCACAGAGTACGTGCTTCAGAACTATGGACCTATTCTGGTGAGAGCCGGGGTGTATCATAGTGTTTATGCTTCTCGCTTCCGGTACCCAATTTCCAAAGGTTTATGCTACGGGATGATGGAGGTGTTCTGCCCAGAGTACAACACCTTTTACATAGCAGAAGGGGAGACTTCTTTAGATTTATGGAGTCTACATCAACTGTCGGGTCTCCCCATTGATGGTGAATCGTACGAAGAAGTGTGCTGGCCTAACTGGCTCAAAGACTGCACGGATGGTGAAGGCCGTTACTACCTTGGGTACACATATCGGTACCTCATGAAGGTATATCGGACATTGCGGTTGTCAACTTTGGAAGTCCCAAGAACTTCTTCCTCTCACACCTGCTCCCGCAAGGAGAGGAAATGAGTGTAGATGGCACTATGGTTAGAGTATTTCATTGGAGGCGAGGAGCAGTACAAAGACTTTCCTTCTGTCGGGGCAGCTCCAAGTAAGCTGAAGAAGCGGGCCCCCTAAAAGACCCATTTGGCTTCCTCTCTTCTAAAGGGGCGATGGAGCGGTCCTAATTCGACGGGAGTAGATCCCATCACACACTGCATAGCCTATCTGACGTATTGGCTGTGTACATTTGCTCTCCCGCAGGGGGACGAGATAGTAATCTGCACTGAGGCTATATACCCAGCGTGCTTGATGGTGTGGGGTATGAAATTATCTCTCTGCCCTATCACACTATGTTTAATTTACAAGATTCTGGGAGATCTTCATCATTCTCGTCTCCCGCAGAATCTGCGGATTGTTGGTCTGCTTCATTTCTTTAATACCTGGGTATGCTCTCTATTTCCAGAGTTTGCTCCTCGAGCCCTCCAGTCATCAAATCTATTTTCGACAATGCTGGAGTTTGCTGGCATCGAACCTCAGCAAACATCGAACCAGCTTTTTGCTATCAGGGGACAATTGACAAGAGTGCCAGTGAATGCTCTCAGACCTCTATATTTCACACTGCATGCACAAGCACTCCTGGCTGTCCCATCATGGTCACTGCCCTCATAGGATGTCAACAGACACCCACGGGCCACGGGCAAACCACGAGATCAAGCCAAGACAAACAGAAGCCAGAGCGGTGGACAACGACAACACTCTGGGCAGAGCGAACTATCACTCAACCGCTAGGCGAACTCGGCAGTCAAAGGAAGCCGCTACAAAGCCAGAATCAAGGACACTGGCAGGTCTAGATCAAGTCGTTAGGGTACTGTTGCAGTCAAGGAAAAGACCACACCCAGTCACCTGAACTGACCGATCCAGAAACCACTGACGCACAGACACCGCCCTAGAACACAAACCTAAGATAGACAGACACACAGAACAGAACAACGGCCATCACGGCCAACAACAAGACCGTAACGCACCACCATAGGGGCGTTACCTGCTCTGACGCACCAGGGTAGGGGCGTTAGGGCAACCAGACCACAACTCAGATGAAAGGGCATGTAACGGACCTCTATAGGTGCGTTACACCAGCCTAACGTACCAGGATAGGTGAGCTAGGGCCAAAAGACCCAAAACCACTAACACAGACAAACAGCATGTAACGGACCAGAATGAGTCCGTCACAGTAACATGGCGTATGGGGCTTGGTGCGTTACACCAACCCCCATACCCAGTCAAACGTCAGTCAAACACAACGTAGCGGACTCACACAGGCACGTTACCTAGCCATAACACACAAGGAGAAGTTTGTTAGAGTGAACCAACTGACACGATCTTCGAGGGAGACCACAGTCTTCGAGGGACTGACAGCCTCGAAAAATGACCAGAGCATAATGCACCAACACAGGGGCGTTACAGTCATGTGACGGTCCAGTACTGGTCTGTCACACGACCCCAACCTCGAAAGACCCAAAACGACCCATGGACATAACGGTCTATCGCGGGACCGTTACACGTGTGACAGTCACTGGAACGACCGTTACATCGAACCGGCGAGCAAAATAGTAGAACGACCAAATCGACCCGTTCCACGCCCCATTCACACTGAAGCGCTGGGGAAACAAAGCCATACGACCATGCAAGTCACCTGGGGTAAAAAAACAGCGCATGCACACATTAAAACGTGAATTTGGGGTGATTCCGATGAATCGACCCTAAAGGAGTCACCGGGGTTCCCGAACTCCTACAGGCCCCAAATGACAACCGATCGACACGAAACTTACAGGAATGGGATCCTGACATCCCACCGGTCATTTTGACACTAATTAGGCTAAGAATGGTTGCCATTTTTCAGCGAACCCTACAAACCCCAAAAACTACGATTTTTACTAAACCGGCCCGATCTCCCCCGATCGAGCACCAAACCACGCACGGGAGTAGGGAAAACATGCAGAACGAAGTGGCGATCTGTCTCCCTACCTCCACCGAAGAAATCGAGTGCCAAGGCGACTAAACCACGCCGAAAATCACAACGCGAACCAAATCGTCGGCTTTGAATCCACCGTTCGAGATCGCACCAAAACCGCACCGATCCTCGCTCCACCACGCGTCTCAGCAGCTTCCCGACGTCGTCACCTCACCCATGGTCGCCTCTGTCTGCTGCCGGAGTCGAGAGGGTGAGAGAACGAGAGAGAATGGGAGAGAGAGAGTGAGAATGCGAGAGTGAGAGGAGAGAGAGGGTGGGGTGGGTTAATAAAAAGGAAATTTGAAGTTTTTCTAATTTCTGAAAATTCGTAAATCTGGTCCAAAATACACTAATTCAGAAAAATACGTAAAAATAGTCGAAACGATCCTCGCGAAGAGGACATCACAACTGTATCGTCCACGAGTCGATGAATTGAGAAATAAACTCACCGTAGGGTTCCGTAGGTTATATGGGAGAAAAACTCACACGGATCGTAAAACTCAATTGGGGAGCTACAAAAGCGATCCGAAACTCTCCAAAAAGGATCTGAAAGACCTAATAATGATCCAATAAAGATCCAGGGCATTACAAGCTGTGCAGGGCACACTCCCACTATTGTGTCCTTGGGTTTTAATGGTTTTGATAATGACAAACTATGACTCATTTGTGAGTCTACATGATTATTGATGATATCAACTAACCACTTTTGAATTGTGTGAAAAGTAAATGTGACTCAGGTTCAGCCAACCCTGTGTAAAAAGGGGAACATGTTTAAAAAGGGGAACATGTGTGAAAAGTGAACCCTATGTGAAAAGCAAATGTTGACTTAGGTTCAGCCAACCCTGTGTGAAAAGTAAATGTTGACTCAAAACTCAAGTCAACTGAGTTTGATGCAAATAACCAAGCTATTGGAATTCAGTCCAGCTTCTGCATTCAACCAAGTCAAAATTACCTGCAGAACTCATGCCAATTAGAGTTTCAGAGTTTAGTTTGATGCATGAATAGCAAGTTGCAAGTCCTTCAGTTCTACAGAAATGCAAAAGCCTAAGTTCAATCCAGAAGGTGATAAGTCCAGTCCAGCTGAACTAAAAATCTCTTGATCCATTCATAATTCAGGTTGACTAAACATTATGCAAAGTATGGAAAATTCAATCAACATAAGTGTCACACAAGTCCACAGACTTGTCTCTATAGCAACAATTTCAGTCTGACAGCCAGCTGAATTTAGATGACATGAAGCCTTTGCATTCAAGAATCAGATATGAGGAAATCAGTTGAAGCCTCTGCATTCATGTCTCAGAATCTCAATAAGCATATCAAGGTTTATTAAAGTCAAGATTTTTGGATATGATGTGAAGAGGATGGGGTTAAATGGTGTAGATCACCAAGGTAGGTATGCTAAACAAACCATGAAGATAGTACACCAACTCAACCGATTTCATTCAAGTGGGATTCTACATGTTTCAGTCTTTATTAGGGTCAATCTTAATTCCTCTTTCGCTAACTATGAACCCTAAAAGCTTGCCTGAAGAAACCCTGAATACACACTTCTTGGGGTTCATTTTGAGTTAATGCTCCCGAGACTGTTGGAGAACTGCTCGGAGGACCTCTGCATGGCCACTCCTGGTCTTAGATTTGACCAGAATGTCATCTACGTATACTTCCATATAAACGTGCATCATATCATGGAAGATGGCCATCATCGCCCTTTGATACGTTGCTCCAGCACTCTTTAGTCCGAAGGGCATGACGACGTAGCAATAAGTCCCCCACTTAGTGGTAAAAGAGGCCTTCTCTTGGTCTTCTTCCGCTAAGTGGATCTGGTTGTACCTCGAGAAATCATCCATAAAGGACAACATCTCATAGCCAGCGGTGTTATCTACCAGGACATCTATATGTGGGAGAGAAAAATCATCCTTTGGGAAAGCACGATTGAGGTCACAAAAATCTATACAGACTCAAACCCTACCATCTTTCTTCATAACAGGGACGATGTTAGCTACCCATTGCGGATACAAGACTACCCTGATGAATTTGGCCTTATGGAGCTTGTCAATTTTCTCTTTGACTTTGAGTCCGAGC
Source organism: Amorphophallus titanum (assembly GCA_024336825.1). Classification (NCBI taxonomy): domain Eukaryota; kingdom Viridiplantae; phylum Streptophyta; class Magnoliopsida; order Alismatales; family Araceae; genus Amorphophallus; species Amorphophallus titanum. Next base: position 3,915,136 of record JANBPO010009603.1, read on the forward strand.
TTTGGGTGAAGTCACCTCAACTTTTGTTTGACAACTCGAGTGGGTTTTAGAACCAAACAGTGTTCTACTAATGACAGATCTAAAGCTAGTATATCCTTGCAGGACCAAGCAAAAGCTTCGGGGAATTCCTTAAGAGAACCACCACAAGGGCAACTTCTTCTTCTCTCTTCAAATTGGCACTTATCAATATGATCTTGGGGCTATCCTCTGTGCCGAGATTAATCTCCTTGGTAGACTCATTGATGGATGCACTAGATTCGTCAACTCTTCTAGTTCCATCGACGAAGGAAGCTATGGGATCGGCGTAATCCTCAAGTGGCTCTCCTTCTTCTTCATCACTTCTTCCAACACGTAGACTCCTAGGCCATCGTCTACTGAAGATCCTTCTAGCTAAACTGCCCCTAGGGGAATGGGAGTGCATGTGAAATTAGAGACCTGACATAGCTGCGTGCATTTCTCTGCCAGCTGGCTGAGGTAACGCGCGGGAACCTGACAGACCCTAAATTGCATGGAAGGAAAAGACGCAATGTACAGACCCTGACTCAAACTGGACTCTACCCTACTATGTACAAAGGGAGCTTAGACAAAACGACCATAGACTAGACCCCTAGCTTCCATGCTGACCCTGACTTATCAATTCGAGTGGGGGATTAAAAGAAAGTTCTTCTTGGGGACTTTCGGAACTTTCCCTCGGCTCATGCTGAGTTCCAGGATGCATTGGACCTTAGACAAAATGACCATAGACTAGACCCCTAGCTTGAGTGGTCTTAGCTACTTTTTCAACGGAATAACCTAAACCTGTGCACCCCTTGGAGACCTTGAGTCTCGCCCTGCGAGTGGGACCTTACTCATACTGGCCCAAACCTCTACCCATGGTGAAGCCTATCCTGACCATCATCTCCCATCCTTTGCCGAATGGGATATTGGTGTGAGTGATTGACCGAGGAAGAGTAAGAGAATCTGATAAACATAGGGAGGAGGGCCCTACAGCGCCTACTATGGAGAGGACTGACTTCTTGCCTTTATCTGGAATAGTCATGAAAGGGATCTGTTCGGAAGTGATAGCGTTGAGAGTTTCCACCAATGGGATACTCTTGATTTTGATCACCCTACCATTGTAACAGAACTTAAAGCACCGATGGACCGTTGACGAGATCCCTAGGGTTTGCTCTATCCATTGTCATCTTAGGATGGCCTTGTATGCAGGGTCAACCTCAAGGGCAAAGAAGTCCGAGGACATGACCTCGGGACCCAAACCGAGCTGCAAGGTCACTTTACTCTTCGTGCACTACTTTGAATTGTCATATGCTGAGATTGTGGTGCACACCTCTTCCAAGTTTTCTTCCTGCAGACCAATCTTTTGAATTGTTTTCATTGGATAAACATTGATCGACGCTCCCGTGTCGATGAGGGTGGAGTCAACTTTGACTCCGTGAGAGTGATAGTGAGGCACAATGGGAGTGATCAACTATTGGGTGGCGCAAGATCCTTATCAGAGAATGAAATGGACAGCCCATGAGTGAGGGCCATGATGGCATTAGTCACGCCACTTGCTGGAAGGTCCTCATTGACCATGATCTTCTGAAGGAATTAGAGCAAGATAGACTAGTGCGAAGGGGACCTCTTGATGAGTTCCAGAATAGAGACCTTAGTTGGTGTCCTGTCCAAGTGTTAGAGGATGTCATACTCCGCAGAGGGGCTCTGGGAATTGACCCCTTCTTCAGTCTGAGACTACCTTTGGGATGGGGGATGATGCGGTTGTGGAGTGTGACATTTACCGAGGCTTCTTTTGGTTCTTCCGACTCTGAAGGTTTTGGGCGGATTAATTGCAGAGGAGTAGGAGATCTGAAGATGAATGAAAGAGAGGCCGATTCCTCACTAGGAATGACTGGAGTAGGTGGCGGGACCGGCTTTGGTTGTGGAGGCCATAAGAGGACTAGTGGGCGATCATGCCCCCACTGAGCACTCAAAGGGACATGGGATTCCTACCAAGGTGATTGAGGGGGATTGATCAAGGTAAGAGATCTCTGGTCAGCAACTGAAGATTAGCTAGGAGGTGAAATCATGGTCCAGGACCTAGGCTCCTGGGAGAACATGTTAACATTGGCCCATGGCTCATTAGCTTCTACTTCCAATTTCCCGTACCACGCAGGAAAGCCTTCGACGCTCCACATTTGCATCCTCTTGAGCACACAGGGTTCCATTCCAATCATAGTCTTCACCCGTTCATTCTGCCACGAGCTTGAAGGATATGAAAGTGTAACAGTGTTGCCATCATCAAAAAGAGGGAGAATATTGTGCTTCTCTAATTTTGAAGCTGACAAAACTGTGACGAATTAGTTTTGATGCTGGCAAAACTATGACGAATTAAGTTTGATACTAACAAACACTTTGATGATTTGATGTTTCTACTTAAGTCAGAATATGTCCTTCTCATAATAAGGTCGATGCATCTTCTATCAGCATAGAACATCAGGTTGATGCATACTCATGCATTTAGAAAGACAGGTCAATGCATATATGCAGTCTGGTCTAGAAGGTCGATGCAGCTGTAGAAGTCATGCTTTATTAGGTCGATGCACTTTGTACATAGGTCGATGTTGCTAGGCATTATATGCTAGATGTTACATCATCAGGTCGATACACACAATAGAATGGTCGATGTTGTTGAGCCAGCGATTGCAGTATAAGGATGGTGCAAAAAAGGTTATCTTTCTTAAGGTCGGTGCACTGTGTGCATCTTCTTTAAAGTCAGGTCGGTGCAGTAAGGTCTTGTGTCTATGCTTTAAGCATCTTATTATTTCATCATCCATTACAGGTCGACATGCCTTAGTGGCACGTCGATGTTGTGGCACATGATGTGCGGGCCTGCGCATTGACAGGTCGATGCACTATGTATGCGCATCATTGCAGAAAGAGTCTCTTTGAGTGTATAAGGTCTACTTGTGTAATGTACAGGTCGATGTCTTAGTGTTATATTGCTGCACACTTTTCCTCACGATAGTAAGGTAGGTCGATGCACTTTGTTTATGCATCGATGCTTGTGCATATCTTCACACACCCATTGATGTGGGACGCTAAGCGAGCTAGGACTCTACGTGACTACGAGACTACTGGACAACTATGACCAGCAACAACACAATAGATCGAATGACGTAGACTCGACACCTAGGACGCCCAAGAGGGATAATATGCCAATCAACAAGAAACTCAAGCACACATGTGTCCCCAAGAGAGGGAAGCGCGCTGATCCGCATGGTTGAGAAACTAGCAGGGTCTAGGGTAGGCAACTCCACACTCGTGACTTAGACGAGTCATGGGACGATATCGTTCTCTCACCATGGCACTGATATAAAAGTATATGAGCTAGGAACCTAACGAGCTCAAAAAGTAGCAACATCCAGAGACTATACTAAATAAGCAAGCCAACACCAAGAAGTGAACGGTCGCATACCCCCACGCTCGGGGGGTGGGCAAGACTCCCAGCCAAGTCACACTATCACCCGGTACAAAAGCTAAACAAATACAGATCTAAACGCGCCCACTCCTTGCAGGGAGGTAAAAGGCACACAGCAAATTCGGGGATGTGTGACGAGGGTTGACGGGCCGCAAAGGGATGTAGCGTCGATAACCACGAACTGCTACGAACTGACACGAACAGGATGGCACCACGAACAGTCAGCAACCAACAGCAAGGATGGCGCGTCCCGGACGCCGTAGGTGAAGCAACAATCCCTGGTGATGTGCTATTGTGGGCAGCGACCACTTGGGAAGTAGATGGCAGTCAGGGAAGCTGGCTAGTAGTCTCTTCGGAGCCGTGGATCGGTGGGCAGACTACTGGCCAGTCTATGCTGGCACAGGTAAATAGCAAGAAGAGAGGCCTAGAACGCAGCCTTCTGGTTGTCCGTTGAACACAAAAATTGGCGTGGCCACTAGTGGGGACGTCCCTGAGATGCCAGTGGAAGGTGGGCAGCAATCGTGCACCGTGGGAGCTAGGGTGACTCTGGAAATAGGTCCCTATGCATTCTGGCCTATCTGTAGGCAGCAGGATAGAGAGTGGAAGATGGGGGTGGTATCAGGGCTTCCGGGCAGGTTTTGGGGTGAATGTTTCTCTGGAGGTTAGGGGAGGGTTGTAGGAGAATGGAGATTAGGTGGCGGGGTGGCACATAATGGGTTTTTGGGCGTAGGAGATGGTGGCAGGCATGGCTCTGTTCTGTAGATCTGTGTAGATAGAACAGGTAGCAGGAAAGGAGGATGGGGGTACGTGGGGCAAACAGGCTCAGAAAATTATAATAAAATTATGGGGGATGGGTTATGACTTGGGGAAGAAGTGTTCTAAATTTCAGGGTGATTGGATCTGCTTTGGGGGTGAGATGTGGCCTATAATCATGCTTTGTCTCTGCAGAATTACACAGGTGCAGTCAGCGCAGGGTGCAAGGGCTATAAAGAGATGGTCGGCTATAGGTGGAGTTTCGGTGTGATTTTTGGACTAGAGGGCGGGGACACGTGGGGGAAGAGATGACCAATAGATAGGGCCTATTAGGAGAGGGGAGAGGGGTAGACCAACCAGATCTATGCAGCTCTGTCCAGCAGACAATCAACTAGGGGCACACCATGAGCGGAGAACTCCAGGCTCTACGGGACGTCGAAGAGGTCACCTCCCAGTAGCACTAGTAGAGAACCAGAGTGAGAGGGGCTTGGGCATCGCATCCAAGACGAAGAAGGAGAGGGGAAGGGTGGGAGTCGCACCCACCAAGAGAAGGGAGAGGGGGAGGCCGCGGCCTTCACAATGGATTCTCCAAAAAAATTTCTTCATTACTTTTCTTCCAAAATAATACAAGAGAGTATAAATAAGGGGAGGGCAGCACAAGGGCTCTTACTGTCCTGAAGAGATCCCCGTCTCAACAACTCCTCAACCTGCCATTGGAGTTCGGCATGGTCCGTGGGGCTCATCCTATAGTGGGGAAGGTTGGGGAAAGATGAGCCCGGGACGAGGTCGATCTCATATTGAACGACCCTCATAGGTGGAAGGCCTCCAAGGAGGTCTTCGGGGAAGACATCGAAAAATTCCCGCAATATTGCGGCAATCTCCGGGGGATGCTCATCCTCGGACCTATGGTAAACCCAGATGGATGGAAACCCCGAGGACTAGCCTACAAGGGGCACCAACATTCCACGGGCCAAGGTATGTCTAAGAGGGATGACCAAGATGGGAGAAAACACTGAGGGCTAGCCTGCGAGGGGCACACAACCCATGGCCACCACCAATCCCCCTTTAGGGGCAGTGGATTTAGTGTTGGGTCATAAGCCTTATTGTTATTCACTATTTAGCGTCCCATAGAGGTACATGTTATAGAAGGACAAGACCTTATGACCTTGTGGTGACTCATAGAAGAACAATGAACACGAATGTCGATGGGGAATGTCCCCCTTCCCCGGTTACTAGACTATCATCTCAAGAAAACCAAACACAACATTGCAACCCGCACACATGGAAGAAGAAATATAGCGATTAGTTGAAGGGGGGTTAGCAAGTTAGCATACGAGGGTTAGCAGGTTAGCATAGGAACTCAGCAAGTTAGCATATGAGCTACGGAGATTGTAAGGGGCAAACCCTCGAATAGCCATTGGGTAATATATAGTGAAATGATCATGCCAAAAGACCCTGCGCCCAGGTTATAGGGACAGCCATGTTCACTCTGGTTCATAGCGATGAACGGACAGACTATAGAGGGGCAGTCCCAGGGGTAGCTAGAGATGCACATATGCGTGTAATTCTGGAGATAAAACCTCGATAAGCATGAGGGAGCTCAATGGGACCACTCCAGTGAAAAGAACCCTGGGGAAGGGGGGGTATAACCTTAATGTTGCCCTGGAGAGGACCAGGGCTTATTCGGCATCGATGGGGGTGAAAACCAAATGGCCACGCACAGAAGATGATTAATTGAATGGATTTGGAGAGAGAAGAGGGGACACATAGAATCATTGCCACATCCAATATCACGCCATTACATTATCAAAGAGGGCCCAATACAACACACATACGGCACAACATGGCGTTGTCGCTGGAAGGCCTGCCACTGCTTACATAGATGGGTATAAATCCCAGTTACAGAGGAGGAGAAAGCAAAGGAATGTAAAAGGAAATGGGCTCATATCAACGACCCTCTGACTATATTCATTTACATGGATATTGAGAAGAGAAGATAGCAGGGGATGGCCGGGAGAAGTCACTGGAACCCACCAAATTTCTTCACTACGAAAAATAGAGTATCAGAAATGGGTTTCTCTTCTCCGGCTCTGGGCTCCTCTAGGAAGACGGACAGGAGAGGTGGTGACTCTCTAGCTCGCTCCCAGAAAAGCCTCCTTTCTTCTTCCCCAATCCTATTTTTTTCTTTGTAGATTGCCTCTCTTTTTTCTATTCTCCCTCCTCTCTTCTAGTGTAGACGATTGGCTTATAAACATGCCTAATACGTGATCCTTGCCTGACGCGAGGTGAGCGTGCCGATAAAGACTCCAGAATGTTATTTTTGCGCGCTGGGTGATGGGGCGCTAGGAGATGGAGCGCGCCAAAAGATGAAGCGCGCCAGATTAGTCTTGCCTATCACGTTTGATCGGCATGAGCTGGACTCTGGGCCCCGGACTAGCTCTGGGAGTTATCTTGATCCTTCATCTCATCGCGGCTTCGTAAAACCGCTACGAGAAGTATTGGTAAAGCCTTTGGGACATTGAACGGCCAGTTCCGAAATCATTTGTACATTTGGTTCAGACACTCAGGTTTTTCACTGACGTGGCCTTCGGCACTATGGTTTGTGCTGTCGGCTTGGCTTAACTGGTATTTGTAGCTTTCTCGGGGAGTGGGCCACTCCTCGGGGTGCTTTTGCCCTGGCTGGACGGCCATCTGGTCGCTTAACGGACCTAATTGGTGAGAAGATGTACCCATGCCTGGTTACTCAAATCTTCCACTGATAAGGCCTTCAGCACCATGTTCTAAGGGGCCAAAGATGTTTGATCACCTCAGGGGGGTTTCTCATCAGGTTGTGGACCACCAGGTACATTCTCGTCCTTGATTAGATGATGGATGGTGTTTGTTCGGCACAACCGAGTCGATGTCGGTTCTTTGGACAGGCTAAATGGCACTATCAGTTTGTTGTGGATTTCTTCCGATCCTCCTGAGGTGAAGTCCCCGGCGCTCGTGTTAGATGACTTGAGGCTCCAGCAGTTTGAGGGGACCATTGTGTATTGATTTTCTTTTGGCCTTTGCACTTTAGCGGGCCGCATTCTTCTTGTCATTTAGGCGTGACCACCATTGAACATATTTTGAGTGCCTACAAATGCCCCCCAGCCGCGGGTATCGCAAGCGAGGGACAAGCGACGTTGGATCAGCGGATGCACTCAAACTGAGCATATTCTTAGTCTGATTGGCACAGACCATTGATTTGGTGTAGCCGAGCTGCAGTTGGAGCGGCACGACCCCATGACGGCCTTAAGGTGGTGAGGAGATGGTTCCGGAGCTTTTAAATGGCGCGGCCTAATAATGGCGTGCCAGTTGTTTTCTGTTAATCTGACGTAGCGTCCTCAGCGCCCTTTTATGTTTAAACTTGGGTGGGAAGGTTAAAATGGCAGACCCTTTGAGCGCACCAGATTAAACCCATGAAACTCATCTATATATACTTCTTCTTCTTTCATTTCTTCTCACCCCATTGCATTTGCAACCTGGTATTCTCTCTCCTCTCCTCCCTTTCTCTTACGACGTTGAGCATTTGACTATCGCTAGGGTGGCGGTGATAGTGTGAGCTGGTGAGAGAGAGCTCCATTTGATTGCATTTGGTGGATTTAAACCCTTTTTTCCAGACCCCGAGAGGCTCCTGGTAGGCTTGTCCTCAGAGCTGTACCCCTGGGTGTTCTATTTTGACCTCGGTGTAATACCCACGGCCTGTTTTAGGGACCATCTCTTGAGGGACGTGTTCCTGCTTCCTTCGTCCGAGACCTGAAAACAAGGATCCGAAAGGGTTCGGAACATCACGGAGGTAGTTGAACAATTCGCTACCCAATGTTGAGTCGACTAATTGGTCGATGCTCGGGAGCAAGTAGCAATCCTTCTGAGTAGTCTTGCTCTGGTCGGTGAGCATTTGTTAGAGACTTTGGGCACCAGGACGACGTTGGCCACCCAACTCGGATAAAGGACCGAGTAGAATAGCCTGATTCTCCTACCCTTGCCGATCTGTTCTTTGATAATGGCTTGTTTAGCTAGGGCATGCCTTCTCTTTCGTTGTTGAACAGGCTTGACGGATGGATCAAGATTAAGCCTATGTGTCACGGCCTCCGCGGGGATCCCGGGAAGGTCATCATCAGACCATGCAAAGATAAAAATGTACTCCGAAAGAAATTTGTAATGACCTAAGATCTTGATACCGAAAATTACCTGATACTATTCGAATCCTGCCCCGCCACCCATGAGCCAGAAGGCTCGAAAGGGTTATTTAGATGTGTGGAGATATATTAAAATTTAAAATAATGTAAGAAATAACTATAAAATTAACTATTTAATTAACAAGAAATAAATTATATTTTAATTAATAAATTAACTATAGAGTCCAATCTACAAAGTATAATCTATAGGGAAAGAAACGTACTCAATCTATCGTCGGGTACGCTCCTGACTCTAGCAAGCTGGCAACTACGAATCTCGACACTGCACCTCCGACCCTCGAGGAGGAACCGCAACACCCAAAAAGAAAAGGGTGAGCCTCATCTCATTGGCTCAGTAGGAGTCACACGGATCTCCACCATGAAACAGTGGCGGTAAATAGCAGCGATAACAGCAAGAACAACAACAACCACAACAACAACAATAGCAGTAGACGGTGGTGGAAATACAACACTCTAAAGTACTACGAGTAACAGAAATTAAACCCCGACCTCATAGTCGAAACCGTCAAACCACCGGTAAAACCATGGCTACGCTACTGAGAAAGAACCACGACACTCCTGCCGTGTAGGCCTGTCCTTGCCAACTAAGGCCACAGCCCAAACCACATGATCCGGGGGTAAGGTCACAACCTCGCTGTCGTGAGCAAGACTTTGGCTACGGGTGGAACCCTCGACCTGAACATCGGGAAAAGCGCACAAAAGTCACCCAAAGAACCATGAAGAAACTCATCTCGCGTGACAAGAGAACTACCCACTAGCAGCATGGCCGGATGTGTCCTCCGACGACTTATACCATAGCCTCAGGTGTCTCCCTACTCGCCCTAGGTAGAAATTGAGACACCATACACAATACCACCGAACAAGGACTAGTCGAGGTTGCGCTAGTCAGCACACGGCCACCGCCCCCAACTACGTGTGCACACATAGACCATCTGCTCTAGGTCGGATCTTCTAGTCAGTTTTTTCCCAGCCAGACTCAAGCTGCAAAGGCAAGGGACCCTACGGTAACCAACTTAAAAACCGTTTACGCAGGACTAGCCTCCACTACTCCCAGGTGGGTAAGCAACTACGTACCTAAGTCAGCTACATCTAGTGAGAGGGTCACTCGAGGTAAAACTCTCGATAGGAGAAACATCGAAGTACCAACGGGATATGCACGCACCCATTGTGAGTATCACAGAACACAGGGTGCCTTGGTGCCACCATACTCTGGACGACTAGCTAGACTCACTAATCCAACGGTCGTAGAGTCACGCGACTCATCCCAAGGCCGTTGTACCATACGATCCTATGTCGTCAAACCACCCTACTCTAAGAGTCATAAACCATGGTCAAAAGAATCCTTAAGGCAGCTCACAATCGCCAAGTTGATTCCCTTTCCAAGGGAGACTAAGAAGCTCCCAGCCCCAGGCTGGCCTCAGAACTCTTGGTCACTGGCCATACGCATGGCCCATATGGAAAATCGCTTTTCGAAGAAGCTAACATCATGTGGGGACAGCCCTCTGCACCTATACCGGTACACGATGACTCGATCTAGCACAACATGGAAGCCAAGAACACACGGGGTCACCTCTAAACCACATGGGCACGCTAATTGAGATATCACGATTCTTTTGGACACTCAAAAACACAAACTCAGTCCCCACAAGGTGTCCAGAACATTCACGGGGCCAAAGGTCAAACAAAGGGTCTCAACTGGGTTAATCGGAGGCCAAAACGGGCGAGAGGGATTCAAACCGGTCGACCTAGACCCAGGGTCGGTCGACCTGACAGGGGTCAGTCGACCAGACCCATAGGGTCGGTCGACCGGACCAGACCAACCACGTACCTCACCTAGGTCGGTCGACCGGACCACCTAGGTCGGTCAACTGAACCAGGCAGGTTTGCCTACCATGGCGAACGCCTAATACAGTCGACTGAGCTACCCTTTTGGTCGACCGAATCTGATGATGCACCTGCGAAACCCCATTCAAGGGGTCCTATTCCACGCCCCAATCATCCCAGGTGATGGAAAAAACATGGGGGAACCATTCCCCACCCTCTAAGCTATAGTTGAGAATGTTCCTCCCTAGCCGCTTGGGCCCTCATCAAGTTGACGAGGGCGTCCAATCTAGCATTAAGGGAACGGAAGGCCTTAAGATCTACCATAGCAGGTTGTTCGCACAGGGGTGGCGTCAGCTTTTGTGCCTGGGGCGGGACCGGTTGTGGAGTGGGATGGTGCAAGCTCCTGGTCGCCAGTCGTCGGGGCTTTTCCCTTATCGTCGTTCACCCTTCTATTGTTGTTCTTGCGCACCATGTTGGCTTCTTGCTCATTTTCCACAGACAACGCAAGATGAAGAGGCAAGATCTTGCACCGAGTTGCAGACCGTCAGATCTAGGGGAATGAATCCACTGGCTAGATCTCATGAGCCACTCGACACTCTCCTTTCAAATTACCCCCCCTCTTCCACCCCCGTATTATTTCCCTCCTCCTGTTTTCTTGTCGGGGTAAAAATTAGCGAGAGAGAGAGAGTTGAGAAGGAGAAATAGTTAAGGTTGATAAAGTAAATGTGTTTGAGACGAAAAAAGTGAAATGTGTGGAAGGTTCTATGCGATAGGCTGGTGGCAGTGGCACCGGAGTATAACAGAGGGTGGTGCGCGCATATACTAGGCTGTTTATGCTTTTTGTTTTCTTGTGTGTTTCACCCAAGAGAGAGAGCGAGAGAGAGAGTTAGAAGGTAGCCGAGTGTAGAAAGGAAAGGACAGAGATGGAAGGGATGAAGTGTAGGGCCCGGAGGACACTGGCAGCCAGCTTGTAGTGTGCCATGTTCCTGTGGATCGAGGGGAAGGGGAAGTGCAGGGTTCGGAGGCCACAGGAGGCTCCGACAGCTAGGATCCAGTAGAAGGGGAAGGCGTCGGAAGCCAGGATCGATGGGAAGGGGAAGTGTAGGGCCTGGAGGCCACAGGAGTGCAGGGCCCAAAGGTCAAAGGAGGCGCCAGTAGCCAGGATCGAGGGGAAGGGGAAGTGCAGGGCCCGGAGGCCACAAGAGGCGCTAGCAACCAGCATGGGGTGTGCTCTATTCTTGGATCGAGACTCTTCCCTCCACGCCCTATTCTTGTTCTTGCTTTTTCTTGTGTCTGTGTGTAGATTGTGAACGGTCCTAGCCCATTAATCCATCATCTTCCTCTCTTTCTCTAGCTTCTCATGGGTGTTCTTGTTCTTATTTTTTCCTCTGTGTGTGTGTGTTCGCACGTGTGGAATGTGCTTCATCTTCCTTGCTTCCTCTAGCTTCTCTTCTCATGTGTGTGTGTGGAATGTGAACAGGCCTAGAGACAGTCAAACCAAACTCGAGGAGATTGCTTCATGCCATATAGAGCTTTCTAAAGTTTGCACACCTTCCCATGAGTGTTAAGCCCCGGGAGAGGATGCATGTACACTTCTTCTTGTAAATTTGCATTTAAGAAGACATTTTTGACATCAAGTTGAAACAGTTTCTGAGAGTGTTGAATTTCCAAACAATGGGTAAACTGATTGAAAAAGAACACACATCATGTCCCGTGCCACTATATGTCACATCACACAATGTACACAAACGTACAAAGCAGAGAGTGCACCGTCCCCTCATTCCAGGCACCGAGTGTGGTCACCGAGTCTTGTGCTTCGTGGGGGCTGGCCACAAAAAGGAATGGGAGGTCAGATTAGTATTTTAGACTATGGGTGCGGTGACTAATGCAGTGACTGAATGACATACGAGACAAGGGAGAGTAGTTATTTATGTAAATATTCTTTACTTGATTAGTAAAAAATAGAGTGGTAGTTTGACATACCTCGACACTCTCCTTTCAAATTACCCCCATCTGTTCCACCCTCGTATTGTTTCCCTCTGCCTATTTTCTTGTCGTGTGAAAAATTAGCGAGAGAGAGAGTTGAGAAGGATAAATAGCTGAGGCGGATAAAGTGAATGTGTTTGAGGCGAAAAAAGTGAAATGTGTGGAAGGTTCTATACAATAGGCTGGTGGCAGTGGCACCGGAGTATAACAGAAGGTGGTGTACGCATATACTAGGCTGTTTATGTTTTTTGTTTTCTTGCGTGTTACGTCCAAGAGAGAGAGCGAGAGAGCGAGAGAGAGAGAGATAGAAGGCAGTCGAGTGTAGAAAGTAAATGACAGAGATGGAAGGGATGAAGTGCAGGGCCTGGAGGACACCAACAGCCAGCGTGCGGTGAGCGTTGTTCTTATGGATCGAGGGGAAGAGGAAGTGTAGGGTCTGGAGGCCACAGGAGGCACCAACAGCCAGGATCCAGGAGAAGGGGAAGGCACCGACAGCTAGGATCGAGTTGAAGGAGAAGTGCAGGGCCTGGAGGCCACAGCAGTGCAGGGCCCAGTGGCCACAAGAGGCGCTGGTAGCCAGGATCGAGGGGAAGGGGAATTATAGGGCCCGGAGGCCACAGGAGGCGCCAGCATCCTACGTGGGGTGTGCCCTATTCTTGGACCGGGACTCTTCCCTCCACGCCCTGTTCTTGTTCTTGCTTTTTCTTGTGTCTGTGTGTGGATTGTGAACGGGCTTAGCCCATTAATCCATCATGTTCCTCGCTTCCTCTGACTTCTCATGGCTGTTCTTGTTCTTAGTTTTTCTTGTGTGTGTGTGTGCGCCCGCGTGTGGAATGTGCGTCATCTTCCTCGCTTCCTCTAGCTTCTCTTTTCATGTGTGTGTGTGTGTGGAATGTGAACGGCCCTAGAGACGGTCAAACCATTCTCGAGGAGATTACTTCATGACATATAGAGCGTTCTAAAGCTTGGACACCTTCCCATGAGTGCTAATCCTCGGAAGAGGATGCATGTACACTTCTTCTTGTAAATCTCCATTTAAGAAAACATTTTTCACATCAAGTTGAAACAATTTCTGGGAGTGTTGAATTGCCACACAATGGGTAAACTGATTGAAAAAGAACACACATCATGTCTCGTGTCACTATATGTCACGTCACACAATGTGCGCAAACGTACGAAGCAGAGAGCGCACCGTCCCCTCGTTCCAGGCGCTGAGTGTGGTCACCGAGTCCTGCGCTTCGCAGGGGCCAGCCACAACAAGGAACGTGAGGTCAGATTAGTATTTTAGAGTGTGAGTGCGGTCACTAATGCGGTGACTGAATGGCAAACGAAACAAGGGAGAGTAGTTATTTCTGTAAATATTCTTTACTCGATTAGTAAAAAAAGAGTGGTAGTTTGACGTACCTCGACACTCTCCTTTCAAATTACCCCCCTCTCTTCCACCCCCATATTGTTTCCCTCTGCCTATCATAATAATATGCCTCAACCATTTCAACCCTAACAACAACCACCACCTCCCCAGTATCACCAAGTTCCGCCCCCTGGGAATTATGGTCCTCCCTAACAATAAAGGAGGCCAGTTGGCCCCAAGAGAGCCCATTATCCACCATTGCCGAAATCATTACCAGACATATTCAATGCCCTTATGGCTGCCAACACACTCACCCTGCCCAAGGAAAGATCTGTATGGCCCCCGAATATTGACACTTCTAGATACTGTGTTTTCCACAAACTACTGGGTCATACTGTGAAAAATTACTTCCATTTCAAAGAGTATATTTATGATATGAATGATGAAGGTGGGATTGACTGGGATGAAATGAGACGATACATCGCCATCTTAAAAGCCAGGAGACCTTCTCCTAGACCACAATTCCAACAGCAACAATCACAATAGTAACAACAACAACAACCACAGCCACAACAGCAGCCTCAACAGGCCCCACAGCAGTAGCCCAACATGGGCATTGTTCAGAACCCCCTTGCGGAGCACCCCCAGCCCAACCATCAGGTCAACCCCATTTCCTCTTTCCCAGAAATTGGAAGAGGGCAGGGTTGGCATGTAGAAAGCGCTTCTGTTCTGGCCGCCAACCATATTCCTAGTCAACCTCCACGCCTTACTCGGCCGACACCCCTCTCTCCCCAACCTGCATCATAACCTGTAACGAGGCCTTCTCCCTCATTCCCGTAGCCGTCACGCCCTCTCATCCGCATCTCTGCCACTAACTCCCCGTTGATCTACCAGTAAACACCGTCCACCACGCCCCCATTACCCTCAAAGCCTGTCATTCTCTCTCATCCCTCCACTTCGCCCTTACCTCCACTTCCATGCCTCCACCTATGCCCTCAAAGCCTCTCATTATCTCTCAGCCAACCACCTCGCCGTCCACTTCCATTCCTTCACCTTTACCCTCGAAACCTCTCATCATCTCCCATCTCCCCACTTCGCCATTTACCTCCACTTTACTTCCTCCCTCACCTTCCAAACCACTTATCATCCACAACCCAGCGGAGATCCTATCTATCTCTACTACACCTCCACCTCCGCCTTCTAAACCCCTCATCATCCACCATCCGTCTGTGGCCCCATCTACCTCCGCTTTACTTCCACCAACCAAGCCTCTTATCCTCTCTCATCCCTTCACTTCGCCCTCTACCTCCACCATGCCTCCACCTAACAAACCCCTAATCAGAACCCCTACACCCATTATCACCCCTGCCTCAACAACTGCTTCTCCACCACTATCCCTCAAACCCCTGCGAAAATCCATGCCTAACACCAAAGAGGTGCAGCAACAATCACAAGCTATGGTCCTCCGGAGTGGGAGGATCTTCCACTGGGTATTCCCCCAAAATAGTCAAGCCTTCGAGCAGTCTTAGCCAGAGAAAGGCACTGAAGAGCAGCTAGAAAAATCTATCCCCAGGACACAATATCATCTGTTGAAACATTTGGATAAGACACCTGCCCGGATCTCCATCCTTGAGTTGATTAAGAGATCTACGTCCCATCAAGAAGCTTTAATGGAATATCTCCAGAAGGTCATGGTGAATGAGGACCTGCCAGTAGAGAAGATCTCGGCGGTACTAACACCGACAGACACATAACCAGCTATCACGTTTTATGAGCATGAGCTTGCCCCCAAGGAGGCTCGAAAATATACACCGTGTGTTTCAATAAAAATCAATGGAGTCCCCATGGATCCATGCTTGGTGGACACAGGTGCATCTATAAATGTGATCTCTCTGAGCACCCTCCAGTTATGTGGGATGGACATAGAACAGATAAGGCCTTCGTTGATCACAGTCACGGCCTACGACAATAGCAAAAGGCTGCCAAAGGGGATGATTACCTTAAATATGGAGTTGGGTCCTGCATCAGTCTCCACGGAGTTGCATTTCCTTGATATAGATCTCACATTCAAGGCCATACTAGGCCGCCCCTACATTGAAGTCTTGAATGTTGTGCCATCCACCAATCATCAATGCTTGAAGTTTTCATACAATGGATAGATTATCAAAGTGACTAGTATACCCATCCTTCATATGGTGGATGATATTACTACCTCTCTACCCTCTGTCTGCCCGTCCCACAGGCATTTTCTTTCACTATTGGATGTATGTGACCCTCGTCGGGCCCCATCAATACAAGAAAAGCCTCTCCCCTCATCATTGTTGCATCTCCCTTCCTATTCTAAAGGATGGGAGATCATGAGAAATATCGACTACCAACAGGGCAAAGGCTTTGGGGCACAATTACAAGGAAGGCTAAAACCATCGAAGAAGACAAAGGTGATCCTGCAGGCCGGTCTAGGTTTTGAAGGACCATTCGAAGCAGACGAGAAACCCCTTACATGGACTTTATATTCTCATTTCAAGAAGGGGCTTGTCATTCAGATGGGGCATTACCCACAAGAAATACATGGGAAGCCATAGGTTGCTTACATAGTCGAAAAATGTTCAAGGGCCACCAAGAGAGGCAAGGTTGATGACCCAGAGTGCGAATGGAATAAGTGATTCGATGTACCTGATATTTTCGTCATGCTGCAGCAGATGTTCTCACCTCCACAACAAGAAGGGTTGCCTTTGATCTCTAAAATGCCACGGGATACCACCACTGTTGCCAGAATTCCCAACCATCCTCCCCAGGAGGGCTTTGTCATCGACATACCAACGTCTATCATCAACTTTGCCATCGATGACTCATTAGCGATCATCTTCTCCATTCACTCATCTCAGCTTTTGTTGCTATCTTCTTCCTGGGCCAGATGGTTGTCTGATGATCTTCCTAGGTCCCCTTCTCTACTTACATGCTTGTGCAAGTTTCTTAACCTGTTCATCCCCATTACCCACGTCACCTTTGTCTCTGCTACCTTTGCCCACTTCATCTCCACCGCCTTCATCTTCTCTGCCACCATCCCTGGCTGAGCCTAAGCAAACCATAATTCACCTTTACCCCCACCTACACCTCCATCTTTGCCTCCACGTGAGTCTATCATTGGCGTATTCCCTTTACCATCACTCGACATCCCCGCCATGGAAACCTCTACGCCATCTGAACCTCTTCCTCCACTTCCTTTCACCCTACAGAGCGGGTGTACGCTACCATTGGTGCCCCTTGGGTCTAGCCCCCAGGGAGACAATGAGCCAAGTCAAGACAATTCATTGCCCGTTGTTCATTTCAAGATTCAAGATTCATTTGCCGCATGCCGATACGCATCCTAGTCCCTGGCTATTTTGGGGATGATAAGCCCATCTTGCCTATGACGGTTGTCAAGAAGAGTTCACTTGCATTGGTGCCGATTTCTTCTCAAACAAGGCCGGTGGCAATCTCATTGCTCACCGGAGGATCTATTATTAGTGCTGTTATTTTCCCTCCCTCCGTCGCAGTTCAGTTCATTGGCCAAGGAGGGTTCTCCACCTGCATAGTGCTAACCCATACGGTCACCAGGAGTTTGATGAATTCCATGTTCAAGGGGCAATTGATCGTATTCTCACTATTCTTCAAGGACAGTCTGCACATCTTATGTAATCTCCCTCAGTTCATCAGTAAGCCAGCAACGTCAACACCGCATATTAGTCTCCCTCGGTTTCGTCCTATTCTTCTATCAAGGGAGTTATGTTTCAAGACTGATTGCCGAATGGAGTTGCCAGAGCTCCACATATTTGTGCCAAGAGACAAGACTCTGTGGTTTGTTGTTCATCACTCTAAGGAGTTCACTTTTCAATAATGTCCATCTGTTGTTAGCACTGGGTCTCTAGGGGCAACCGCCCTGATGAAGCTGCATGTTCATGATCAGGCCAAGCCATCTACCAGGTGGGCCCATTATTTGAGAAGACATTGCAAAACAAGAAGCCCAAAGGTCCGGGTTTGTGCCTGGTTGGCCCGTGTTCAAGATGTTTCAACCAAGAAGAGGCGGCGACACAAGTTCAAAGGCCGCATGTTGTGCATTCAGGGTCCACCTCCTCCTCCCGTTCTTTTCATTCATCTTTCCTTCTACTCAGTTCCCACCCTTGGGTGGTGTACCTTCCTCCATCTGATCCTGTTCCCATCATTTTCTCCTCCCTTCCTAGGTCCGTACGTCCCCATTCCTCTCCTTTTTCTCTGGATCCTCTAGATTTTTCCTCCTCTCGTAATTTTAGGCCTCGGGCTATGTCCTTTTATCCCGATCTCGGGACATCTCCTCCTCTGGTATCTCCGAGTTCTAATTCTCCTTCCCTGACCCTGTCGGGTGATTCTCGTTCTTCTTCCCCGACCTTGTCGGGTGGTCCTCATTCTCTTTCCCTAACCTTGCCGGGTGATTCTCATTCTTCTTCCCCGACCCTGTTAGGTGGTCCTCATTCTCTTTCCCCAACCCTATTAGGTGTCTATGGTTCTTCTTCCCCGACCTTGTTGGGTGATTCTAATTCTCCTTCCCCAACCCCGTCCTCTGATTATCATTCCTCATCTCCGACTGCGTTGGATGATTCTTCTTCTCCTCTTTCTACTCACTCCTCTTCACCCTTTTGGGATTCTTGCCCTTTTTCATATTATTTTTGAGACTTTAGTTCTCCTTTATCTCAGTTAATCCTTATTTATTCTGTATTTGGTTCTTTATTATCAAGGTCTCTTCGCCTTAACGAGAGAGTTCTAGCCCTCGTCTCTCTTTCTTTTTATCCTCCTTCGTCCAGTTTGGTGTCTGCCACTCCTCCGTATAGAGGAATCTTTGATCTTTTGCTATCCTTTCCTCTTCATCCTGTCAAGCAAGGAATATGCAGCTCGATGATCAAGGTCACTTTAGGATGCTGCTTTCATGTCATGGATGTGCAAGGTATCTTTATTTTGTGATCATTGCTATTACTCTTATTATTCATGCGCATGGATATGATGCTGATTTCCTAAACACGTTTGAGTGGCTTAGTTAGGCCTTCTTCAATTTAGATCAAAATAGATTTGCTTCTGCAGCACTCTTAAGCTGGTTATAGCTCCGCGCTGGGAGTCTAGTTTCTTACCCAATCGTTGAGGGTGTCCTTTTAACTTGGGTTTTTCACACACTTCACGGCGAGCCATAGCTGATCTCCTCTGAGGCCACATCATTGCTACTTTGGCCATACTCTAGGTATGCAAAAAGGCATTTTCTTTTCTCTGCTCGGTCGAGTGCAGGGACAAGAGATTGATGGATGAGATGACCAACCTAGGTGCTCCCCAATACAGGAGAGGTCTCAAATAGGGGCAGTCTTGACCTGGAAAAAAATGAGCTCTCATGCCAATATCTAGCCAATAAGGGCTATCAAAATCAAAATCAATAAATCAATCACAATGCAAAATTATGAAAATCAAAGGCATGACAAGAGTGGCAAAGCCTGGCAGGGAAAACACTGGCCGTATGCGTGCCTATGGGTCCTAAAAATCAAAGACACAAAGTCCCAAAGTAACAGACTATCTCTTTGAGGGGTAATACCCTGGAAGGAATTCAAATCCTGATGTCTCCCATCCTGTACAAAGTTTATCCTATTTTTCTTCCATGTCTCCCTCTTAGGCTACGTTGAATCCCAGGTATGGCCTTAGTAGGGGCACCGTTCTTTGGAGGTGGTTGGTTGTGGTGAGCCACTCTCAAATGCACGCCCTGCTCGAGGGAAGTCCCTAATGAGAGGGGGAGGAATGATGACCGCTGGCCAATAGTTTGAGCCCGTCTCCAGGTGCTGCAGATAGCTTTGTTAAAGGTAAATTCCTAATTTCTTTCTATTTAAACCTTCTACACCCTCTCTCCTCCCTCATTCTTACCATCTCTTTCTCTCTCTCATTCTCCCTCCTCTCTGAGTCTCTCGACTCGGGGTGCACACTATTGCAGAGCTGACCAAGATGAGGACGCGATGGAGTGATCGGGGTGCGCGATGGGGTGATGGATTGAGCGTGGCATGGCACGATCCCTCGGTGGATTCAAAGCCGGCGTGGTTCATGTTTTGGCATTTTTTGCGCGATTTAGTCGGTTCGACGCACGATTTCTTCGGTGGAGGTAGTGAGATGGATCACCTACTTCTCCGACACGTTTCCCTATAGTTTTGCATTGTTTGGTGCTAGAACATGCGAGTTTGGGCTCATTTAGGTAAAACTATGGTTTTGGTAGTTCGTAGGGTTTGCCAAAAAATGGTGACAATATTCGATAAAATTGGTATCAATCGAACCCTCGGGATGTCTGGATCCCATTCCCACAAGTTTCATTGCGATTGGTTGTCATTCGGGGCCGGTAAGAGTCCGAGAACCTTGGTGACCCAATTAGGTGAGATTCATTGGAATCGTCTATTTCTTGCAATTTAGCTGTTGCATGTGACCCTTCTAGACTCTGGAAGGTACTTTTTGTCGTCTAGGGTTGTTTCCCCAGCATTTAGACGCAAATGGGGCGTGGAACGGCCGATATTGGCCATTTCCATAGTTTTCCCACCGTAATGTATTGGCGGCCGCTAGTGGTCTCTCGCGGCCCCACAATAGATAGCCACATCCTTTAGTGTGTCGGTTAGTTCGAGGCTAGGTTAGGTTGGCGGCCCAACCTTAGACCACTTCTTGAGTCTGGCGGCCCTATGGTGGTGTGCCAAGGTTCGTTGCTTCTCGATTTTAGTGTCAGTCGATTCGAAGCTGGCGGTTCTAGCTCTAATCGCGAGAGTGCTGTAGCGCGCCTTCCCTAGGCTGCTACACATTGTTTGACCGAGTCAAGATTTTAAGTCGGTTGGCCTTGGTGGCCCAACCCCCGTGCGTTTCTTAAATATAGAGCACCCTTCTTAGGCCGCTACTGTCCATTTGTCATAGGTCAATGTTTTAGGGCGGTTGGTGTGATGGTTCACTCTTAGACTGCCAAGAACATGTAGCGTGTCTAGATAGGTAGGTTCAGGGTTGACTGAGTTTAGGGGTCTAATCCTTGACCACTATAGTCCCCTAGCAGCCCAGCAGAGACCACCAGAGTCTTGTTCGCTTTGGGGTGTAGCGGCCCTTTCTTTGACTGCTTCCTCTGTGTAGCGGATTAGAGGTGGACCGCCATGTCCCCTGGGCGTTACTTTCTATGGCTTTGGTTTCCGGTTGCCTCGGCTGGGCCTTGTGGTTTGCCCGTCATCCCGAGGACGTTTCTTAATGTTCTATGAGGGCTATGACCACATTATAAGGCAGCCAAGCATACCTTCTTATTGAATAGGTTTTTGTACTGCTTCTGAGTCATTGTTAGGTTCTAGTCAACCCGGTATGACCCAGTGGTTGACAAGTAACCTTGTGTTTGTCTCGACTTCTCTGTTCAGATCGAGATGGTGGTTCTAGATGTCTTGAGATATCATCTTACCTTGATCTACGTGTCCAGGTGTGTTGAGGCTCTTAATGTTCCCTCAGGTCTCTGTTTGTCATTTCCTTGACTTAGGATTAGACTGATTGGCGGAGTGTTACCACCTTATATGACAATCTTGACACTGAGTTGTGAGACTCAAGGATCGTTACATGAGTAAGTCTAGTTGCCCTGTCCTGAGTCTGTTGGCAGTTGTTGTACTACCTTGATGCTTTGTAGTACGTGTGATAGTGCATTTTTAGCCTGTCTGTACTCCAGCACTTGTGCTTTGGAGTCTGTGTCTTATGAGCCTCCACTAGTTGTAGCCTGACGACACATTATGGCATGTCAACCCACCTGGGAGTGGTGGCATGGTAGTTCCCGAGATACGATTTTTAAGCTTGTTTCGTGGGCCCCGATTGATGCGGGACGGAGACGGGGACTCGACGTCGAGTTGGATATGCAACCTGGGGCTCTAGCAAGCTCGCACTCATCCCTAACGAGGGTAGCGTTCGGACCTGCACGGTTGAGAAACCAGCAGCGAGTCAAGGGTGGCCAACTCACAACTCTCGTGCCCGAGTCGGGTCACGGGACGGTTCGCTCTCTCTCACAGTGGTGAAATGAATATACCGAGCTAATGGCCCTAACATGTGCTCTCTAGCAGCGGCAAACAAGCATATACTAAGAAAGTAAGTTCGATTATAAGGGTGTGCCGAGTGTACCTCCACACTCGGGGCGTGGGAAAGACGATCCCGGCTAAGTCGGCAACTCTCGGTGAAGTTTAATTACACAATATTACTATAATAAACTATTTTCCCACTCCACGCATGGAGGTAAAGGGCTATAGTGGGCCCGGGAGGACCGTTCTTGGGTTGACGGGTAGCACTTGGATCCGCTCCGTCAGTGCCGTCCGGAAGACGCTTGATGCAGGTTGTGGGGCCCGCGTGCTGCTCAGTGGGGCGAGTGGGCCCAGAGTGACACCGCTGTGATGGGGGCGTCTGGAGAGATGCTCCCTCTGAAGGCGGCGTGCTGGTTCACCTCGTGGGAGGTGAGGTGGCTCCAGTCTTCAAGCTTGGGGTTTGCTGTCCACGAGCTGTAACTTGCTATTTTGTAGCACGCGACCCGGCGAGAATGGTTGCTGCGATCAGCCCTAATGTCGGATCGACACGAGACTAGTGGTGTTGGAAAGCTCTCTCAAAGAGCTACGATCTCAGCCTGGAACAGAAATTTAAAACTCCCTGTGCTGGCCGTAGCTGATTTTAGAATCTGCTAGTTCTCAGATCAAAGCACACCCTCAAACAATGGAATGTCGACACTTTCGGTAACATCTTCTCCCACATCTCCTAGTGCGAAAAAGAACTACTGGCCATTGAACAGAAGCAAATTGATGATCCGTTTGAGATTAACTCCCTAGAGCTGGAATCTTGTCGTAAAAGGCTCGGAGAGCTCTACCTGCAAGAGGAAATCTTCTGGAAACAAAAATCTAGGGTTCGTTGGCTGCTCGAGGGGGACAGGAACACCAAATTATTTCATGCTATCACCCATTATAACAGAAAGAAGCTATCTATCACTTCCATTTCAGACCAGCAAGGTAATACATATGACAAATTCGATGACATTCTCAACTGTGCTATCAATTTCTACATTGACCTATTCACCTTTGAAAGCTCCACTAATCATGAGGACCTTCTCGAGCTGATTCCCTCCTTGGTCACTAAAGAGGACAATAACAGACTACTTGTTTTACCTTCTTTGGAGGAAATTAAGGATACTATCTTCAGAATGTCTGGTGACAGTGCTCCGGGTTCGGACGGATTCCCTGGTATCTTCTTCACTATATGTTGGGAAATTGTGGAGTCGGATGTCGTGGAGGCTGTTCGAGACTTCTTTCTCTTTGCTTCAATGCCACAAGCCCACACTTTCTTGGTCATGATTCCAAAGACGGAATCTCCTGCCACCATTGCTGAGTTCCGCCCCATTAGCCTTTGCAACTTTGCCTATAAAATCATTGCTAAAATTTTTTCAGATCGGTTGTGTAATCTATTGCCTCATATTGTCTCCCCGGAATAGGTTGCTTTTGTCAAAGGCAGAGACATTATAGATAACATATCTCTAGCCCAGGAACTAATGCAGGAGATCCATCGCCCCTCTAGAGGCAGGAACATTATCATCAAGCTGGATATGATGAAAGCTTACGACAGGCTCGAATGGAAATTTCTCTTTGCTATGCTACAAAGGTTCGGATTTGTTGATAAATAGATTGAATATATTCGTATCATGTTCACCAACTACTGGTTCTCAGTCATGTTGAATGGATCCTGCAAAGGCTATTTCAGATCCACCAGAGGTCTTCACCAAGGGGACCCTCTGGCCCCGGTGCTATTCATCCTGGCAGAGGAGGTCCTCAGAAGAGGCCTTTCACATCTTATGCTGCGCTTCCCATACTAAAGATATAAAGTCCCATCTTCCTGCCCTGTTGTTTCGCACCTTCTATTTGTAGATGACACTCTTGTCTTCACCAATGCTTCTACTACTGCTATCAATAAGCTCAAGGATTTCTTAAAGAAATATGAGGAAGCCTTTGGCCAAAAGGTCAGTATCCCCAAGAGCTCCTTTATCATGGCGCCCTCGACTATGCCCTCCTACATATCCAAGGTTGCTGAGCACACTGGATTCAAATATGAGCCTACCAAATTTACCTACCTGGGAGCCCCCATTTACGTGGGCCGAACTAAGGCATGCTACTTCGACTCCATCACTTCAAAAATCCAAGGATGTGTCTCTTCCTGGTTGGGTCACTTGCTTACCTTTGGTGGCAAAATTACCCTCATTAAGCATGTCTTGCTCTCGATGCCCATCCACATCCTTGCTGCCTCCACTCCTCCCCTTCAGATTTTACATAAAGTGGAATCTATTCTCTCTCGATTTCTTTGGTATTCTGACACTGGAGATAAAAAGCATCAGTGGCTTTCTTGGAAGACACTTTGTCAGCCTCGGACAAAAGGGGGGGCTGGTCTCAGATCACTCACCATTTTGGGTGAGGCCTTCTCTCTCAAGCGCTGCTGGAAGCTTTGTACTTCTACTTCACTCTAGTGCTCCTACATTAAAGGAAAGTACTACCCGGATGGCTACCTTTATTCAGCTTCCAAAGAATTCGGGACCAAAATGTGGCACGCCATTCTGAAAGCCAGGCAAATATTCCAGATTTATTGCAAGTGTAGCAATGGCAATGGTTTTGCTAAGTTCTTTCTTCAAAATTGGTCGGGAATGGGGGCCCTTTTACATCATGTGCTGGACAATGAGGCACTGTCAGATTGCAACTTCAGAGACATTTCAGTGGCAGATGCACTGAGTTTTGATGACACCTTTGCTGAAAGGCTGGGGTGCCTGATCCCCATTGATATTCTGTATGCTTATATTAGCAACCTATCCCCATTGGGTAGAAATATAGGCTGTGAGTATATCTGGATGCCGCACCCACAGGGCCGTTTTACTATATCCTCGGCATACAAGGTTTTGTCCTACACAGAAGCAGCGATTCTTCAAGGGAATAGATCTTGCAATGGCATCAATCCTGGACTGTTCTGGCACAAATATATTCCTACTAAATATTCATTCCAGGCTCTGCGTCTGATATATAATCGGCTTCCGGTCGATGCTGTCATACAAAAGCTTGGCATTCAACTGGCCTCTGCCTGTTCTTGCTGCTCCAATCTGACAGTCGAGACACTCAAACATGTATTCTTAGATAGCCTTATGGTGTCCGCCATTTGGGCTCACTTCGAGGTTCTCTATAACATCTACCCAGCCCAAAGTTCAATTCAGGTCTATCTCTCTGGGTGGCTGCAAGATGTGGGTGGCAAGAGGTGGATTCATCTGTTGTGCATCCCTTGTTTTGATGATGACAATCTATATCTCATTGTCTTTACCATAAGCACTCACATTAAATGTTGAACTGAATGTAGGCTTGATCATCGAATGAAGAGGTTCTATGTGATTACGACTAACAAGTAATTTGGTTGATATTTAAATGCTCCATGTAGGGATCTCAATGACTAATTGACCAGCCAGACAAGAAGAATGGGCCAACTTTGAATGTGGAAGGTCAGCCTTCAATATCTTCAAAGCAGGTCCAAGCATGCAGCTGGCCGCCGCGCTCCCCCCCCCCCCCCCCCCCCGCCCCCCCGCCCCCCCCCCCGCCAGTGGGTGCTAACTAAAGCCCATTCTGTTGAACATTTTACGCAGGTGAAGGTGAAGAAACGCAGGTCCGACACCAAGTATCTCGCGACTATGTTCGCCGTCGGGACCGGCCGTGATATTGCTTTGTTGACTGCGAGTGATGATAAGCTCTGGGATGGAGTTTTGCCCTTGGAATTCGGTCCCTTGCCTGCCCTGCAAGATGCCACTACTGCTATTGGCTACCCGATTGGAAGGGACGACATATCTATGACTAGGGTCGTTGTTCCACATATGGAAATATTATCTTATGCTTGCAGATTCACTGGACTATTGGGCTTGCAGATTGATGCAACAATCAATTCAAGAAATTCTGATGGACCTGCTTTCAATGATAAGGGAAAATGTGTGCTCCTGTAATTCAACATTTTTATCCGAGACTGTGAAAAGTCAGGAGGATATATAGGTTTCCCAATTGTTGTGATTGAATGGCAGAAGATGGAAAATCCTGATCTGTGAAAGGCCATTGGAATGTCCCCTGATCAGAAGGGCATTTGCGTTAGGAGAGTGGAGCCCACTGCCCTGGAATCTCAATTTTTGAAGCCATACGATATTATACTTAGTTTTGATGAGATTGATAATGCCAATTGTAGAGGCAGAAAATTGATCTCTAGCCCTCGTATCATCTTCTCTATTTATTTGTTGGGGAAGATCACCTGGCACCCGTGAAAGCCTGCAAACACCAGGAAGAAAGCCGTCAGAAGTAGCCCTGGGCGTTACCCCAGGGGACAACCCTCTGATGTTTAAGTCAGCACGGGATCAAGCAGATAGTAAAGAAGAGTAGAGGAGAGAGAGAATGGTAGGAGCCGCGGTAGTAGTTCTGGAAGAGCCGTAGGCCTTCCAAGAGAGTGCTCGCCATTGCCAGTGACCACTCGGGGAGTGTTTGTTGGGCGGTAATGATGCTCGGAAGGAGATTCTTTTCTCAGCAGGCAGTCGTGACCTCTCTATAGCAGGAAATGTAGCTCTTGTGCTTGTCTCTTTGCGGGTGTTTCTTGGTGGAGTTCACCCTATGTCGGTCAAGACTCCTGTGCCCGGTGTCTTTCGTCGGGGTCCCTTTTATAGGGGGTTGTCCTGATGGTGACGATTGATCCCTTAGTAGGGAAGGGCATGCGTAATGGAGTAACGCTTCTCGCGGTTGCAGGGGAGAGTTTCTCGTCGAGGGACGGTTATCCCGGAGGTGATCGAATCCCTGACAGGTCTTACGGCGCCTGTAGGGCGTGCTCACCCTTAATCGGGTAGCAACTGTCATTGAGGGAGGTAATGTTCGGTCATCAGAGGGTCATTCATCGGTCGTTACACTAGGATCGAATCTTGCTGCACTGGCGAATCCACGGACGATCCGTCCTGGGCGGTCTGTTGTGGGCCTCACGGCTGTCGGGGCCCGCTGGGAGCATCGTGGACCGCGAGTCATGTTGGGCTTGAGGTAAATGGGCCTCCCATGGGCCGAGCCGAATTTACCCTCCTCACTAATGATGCAACCATTCCTTTTAGGCATGGAGAGCGTATAAGTTTTAGCTATCTTGTCTCTCAAAAAGCATACTGGAGAGACTGCTTTAGTGAAGGTTCTTTGTTTTCAATGTCACACCAAGCTTTTACTGACCATGATATTGCTACTAATTCTGGGCTTCAACCTGGTGAGCTATGTGATTCTGGTTCTTTCGATGCCAATAGATACTTTATTTTTCTTGTGGAAATGATGGGAACTCATATGCGCATATCACAGAGTTTGGCAAAAGGAGGATCGAGATGACAGTAGAGGAATATGTCGAAGATACCCCTAGAATATCATTGGATGGAGGTGTACTCTTGGGTGATACGAATCTCCTTGTAGGCGAGTCCTTGGAGATCCGCCATCCGCTACAGGGTCCAGGCTGTCATTCTGACATGCCTATCATTTACAGAGTCTGTCTCAGCTTACTGTGGATATGTCTTGTATACACCCTCCGTATGTTCTGGAACAGCGGGAGATGCCATCGAAATTTTCGTAGAAACTCCGTGTTTTGTTCCCTACCGATTACCCATCTGGACACGGGGATTTGCCATTTACTATGGTGTGATCTCAGATGACCTCACTAGGGGAATAGCGGATAAACCACCTAAATGGCAAATAGTGCCCCGTCGCTTCTCGATCCCTTGGACCATAGGCTATCATTCTGACATGCCTATCTTATATGGAGTTCATCTCAGCTTGTTGTGGATGGATTTCCTATACATCCCCCTAATACATTCTGGGGTAGGGGGAGATGCTGTTGAGTTTTCCATAGAACTCCATGCCTTGTTTTCTACTCTGCACCATGTTTCTTGGGTTTGCGCTCGACTTCCACCCCTTATGGTGGTAATGGCCTCACGACTAGCCAGGCCGAACTATGGGGACCAAGCACCCAAGATAAGAGAATAAATTAATAATAAAGTGCCACTCCAACATATATTCTCCCAGCAATATACAAGTCTGCCCGAGCGCGATCATGCTAGGTCTACAATAATGGACCCATATACATGCACCGCTATGCTACACACGGTCTCAAAATAAAAAGGCAGCCACTGATCGGCAACCCTGCGAGTGACCAGGACTACTTAGAGAGCTGACCTTGGGTTCCCCACTCATTATAGGGTATGAGGTTGCCATTTAGGCATGACTGTCATTCAGGAGATCGTCCCGACACTTCGTGGATGATTCTCTTATACTCTCCCCGATATTCTTTGGACAGGGGAAGGTGCTACCAAAATCTTCTATGAATTTACAAATAGATGACTAAATAAAATGACAATAAGTCTTTTAGCACGACAATCCGGTCAGTGGCACCACAAGAAGCATCGAGTTCCAAACTTTCCCAAGTCTTGTCATAGCTGAGCTCTCCATCCACAACCATCACATCGCTTATCTAGTCCCAAACATCAAGTTCACCGAATAACCGATGCACTAATCCATATATTATTATGGCGCTTAGACAACTCAATTAGCTCCCTCGACTACTCATGGCAGCTACATATGATTTCGTTCTCAACACCAACATCTTTTATTCCTCGAATCCACCTCTAGAACATCCACCCCGACCAAGATCAGTCAAATAACTGCCTTAACTCTGAGCTCCCCGATTTTTAATTCTGCTAGCACCACTCAGCACGATACTGTCGTCGACACACGGCAACCAAGGCCACTCACATGGCCAACACAGTCTTGTGCCCGAAGATAACTCTCCAATGTTGAGTATGAAACCTCCAGGACTCGCTTGCCATTGAAACACACACCATTCACCACCACCAATTTGATCCTGAAGCCTGTAAGTTATGGGCCAACCACGCTTCTGTTGTGCAACTTTGCACCGACCATACTACAAAAACAGGGGAAACCTATCATCCGCCATGACATGGCCTCCAATTTAATTGGCTGAATCCAGAAATAGAGGTGAAGGAGTCCACACTCCTCAGTTCTGGAATGCAATCTCCCTTTCTCGCCTGACAATCCACCTACACGTGTAGGTCTTAATATCAAAACACATCAGGATGCTCAACACCAACCCTACAACACGACATGGTAACCCAGCTGGTGATTCTACTCACCCAACTCTATATGACCGTCTCAACACCTACACACCAAGACACGAAAAGGGATGAGCATATAACCCTTACAGGAAACTCCACTGCTAACACTCAGGATGCTCTCACGAACTGTCGAACATGCTTCGGGGGAAAAGCACAAGTACATGAAAACACAATTATAATAAAAAATAATAAAATTAACACAAAACATAGCATATAATAACCAAAATTCAGACATACCTTCCACGAGGTGGGTACTACTAACTCTACCCAGTCAGGTGCCTCGCGCACGACGGGATCCCTGCCTCACCAGGCTAGTGAACTATTGCTAAGATGGCTGGGACTGGGTAGCTGCCATGGGCGCTCGCGTGTAATATGACTGATCTGACAACACCTAAAGCATTCTAATTCTACTTCATATGCAATGCATGGCCTGTCCTCGTGAAACCCGCTACATCTTGGACACTATCCTGGCTGCTCCTTCATACCATGTCGCAGTGGTCAAACCACTGGTTGCTGACCAGACACTGATAAAATTTGCTCCGTCGACTCCTGGCATCTCCTGCTAGACCTGCTTCTTCTGAACAACCTAGTCATCTGATTGAACCGTGATCATAGAGGGGAAGAAATCATGCCCAGAGATGGAAGAGATACCGATTCTAACTACCTCCGAAATTGCTGAGGGACATACTGTTGCTGAAGGGTCATTTATTGACCCTAGCTTGACTAGGACGGCTCTGCACTGGCTTGCTCTTAGGTCCTCAACCAATCCTCCTCTAAATCTGTCATGGCTTGATAGGTTGATTCCATATCTGCAACATGGGGTCGCAATCACTGGATTTCTACCCTCAAACTTTTGATAACTGTTGAGTCTTCAATCTTTCATCTGCCATGATATGTGGTGCATAGCGACCCAACTCCATAAATCGAGATTGATACTGCATTACTATCATATCTCTCTGTGACAACTCCATAAACTGGTACATTCTCCTTGTTCTGACATGAGTCAGGCTAAACGCATGCTCAAACACTGTGAGGAACTCCTGCCATGAAATTTGTCGCAGGGGGCGAGACTAGAAAGTCATTTCTCACTCTGAAGTCTCCACCAAGAAAGAGCTGGACCCTGCAACTGGTAAGTCACCATCAAGACTTTCTAATCATCTGCATACTCCATAGACTAGAGCACTCATTCCATCGCATCAATCCGCAATCTCGCTACATCAGGATCTGGCTGACCTTCAAATGTCGATGGGTGAAACTGTAGAAACTCTCGCAAAATACGTCTGCGGCCAACATGCGACAAACTGCCCTTGCCAGCCTCCTGACCATGACACTACTAACTCATCTGCTGCACGAAGAGTTGATACGTGTTGACATAAAACTCGGCCTGACCTGGCACACCTGGGACTGCTACCACTGGGGAAGATGACTGACTACCCGATTCCTCTCTACTTGGCTCCTCCCGAGCCCCCGTCGGCACTCCTGATGATGTTCAAACTTGCCTCCTTGGTGCTATCTAACCCTTAACACAAACACAGAAAATGAGGTGGTGAATTAAACAAAACACCCTATGCCAGCTATAGATTGTACTAGACTCTCTGAACTCTTAGACATTGCATCGTATTGAATTCCCATGTATTTTCACAATGTCACTCTGATACCAATTGTAACGACCAAAGATCTGGATACCGAGTCAGACCCGATACCATTCGGATCCTATGTTGCCACCCACGAGCTGGAAAGCTCGAAAGGGTTATTTAGAAGGTTGTGGTTATGCATTGAAATTCTAAACAATAGCAGGAAAAGTAATTTACAAAGCTAATCAACTATTTTGGCAGAAATAAAGTTTCATTTTTAACATAACATAACTACAGAGTCCAGTCCACAAGTATAGTCTATAAGAAAAGAAATATACACTACCACGGGGCATACCCCGGCACTGGTGAGTTGGCTACTAAAAGTCCTCTGACCGAGATGCACCACCTCAAGGAAAGCATTGCACCTGAAAAAATAGGGAGTGAGTCTCATCTCATTGGCTCAATAAGGGTCCCGTGGATCCCCACCACAACGAAAGTGGTAAGCAGTAACAACAGTAACAACAAATCAGTCCTCTGATTGGACCACAAGAAACCTTTTAAAATACTGTCCTAAGACCTTCTAGAGACCAAAGGACGTATCCTAGAGTCAAGAGGGTTGACTTGGAGTAGGCAGTCACGTGACTACTTAAGTTGTCACGTGACCAGTTGACTCTGTTAGGTAGACTGGACATGCTACAGAAGTTAGGCAATATCAGTGGACTGATATGAAATCAGTCGGCTGACTTTCCGATAGGTCGATTGATTTCTTGCTTTTTCAGTCGACCCAACTTGGGAAGGTCAACAGACTTTCCCTTTGGTTGTCGTTGCTGCTGCTGCTATTGCTACTGTTGATGCAAGCTGCTGCTGTTGATGTTGTTGTTGCTAGCCTGCTGTTGTGCTGTCGTTGTTGATGCATGTTTGTACTGCTGCTGCTGGTGTTGCAGTTGATGCTGCTATTGGCCTTGCTGAAGTAGCTGGTTGCTTGCAAGTTGTTGTTGCTAACTTTGCTGATGTTGTTGATGCTATTGTTGTTGCATGAATCTTCAGGTGATATGAGTCAACCTGAAGCTTGCTGGGTCGACTCAATGTGTCAGCACATGAGCTTCAGCACACAAACATTTGGCACACGATCAGCTGAGCCCAGTCCTGAAGAAATGTCAGTGGACTGACTTCTCTAAGGTCGACTACTTTTCCCAAATTCAGTCGACTAACTTTTCTAAGGTCGACTAATTTTTCCAAATCCAGTCGACTCAAGCTGCTTGTCTTCGACAATATATGTCGACTTGACTAAAGGTTGCTGCATCTTCTGCTTAGTTGTTAAGCTATCAGCTGAGAACATCGACTCAGTTGTCTAAGTCATCATCCAAACTTAGTTGCCTTTTTCCCTGCATCAGTTGTCCTGAAGCTTGACGCTTGCTGCCTGGTCGGCCGACCAAGTCTGTCGACCGAAGCATAAAATTCAGTCAACCGGAGTGAATATCTGTCGACTGAAACTGTTATCCATCGACGAATATCTCATATCTGTCGATTGAGTTCAAACTCAGTCGACTGGATCTGCCTTGCTTTTGCATTTGGTCAACTGGTTTACCTGATAATCAGGCACTTAGAAGATTTTTCAAAGAACTCCATACAATTCATAGGTCATAGTTAGACATCATCAAAACACATAACACAACACTTGACCCCAGTGGGGACCACCCGGGGTCATTCGATTTCGCTGGCCCCATTTGATCCCGGTGGCCATGCTTGAAGACAAAGTTCTTCATGTCAAGCAACCTTCATGTGACAGATGGAGAAGGGGCATAAATCAAAACCTCCTCTAATAACCGGTACACCCTCCATTCCCTGACCCATGGCGATGCGGAAGAGAGCTCATCTTCAATTTGGGTGTCCGTCGGGGAGCCCTACACACAGCGCCCCCACGACAGAGTTCCCAAAGAACTCCAAGTTCTGGTGATATTGATAAAACCACGGGATATCCACCGAGGGGCCAAGCTTCTCTTTCACCTCCGCTGCTGGCTGGACAGATGCATCCAAGATCCCACTGTTGCAGACAACACTGCAGTGCCCTATCCGACGACACTGCCAACATACCTCTGCATTACGACATCCTGCAGCCTGATGACCCTTCTCTAGACACCGGAAACAACATTTCTCCTTGATGATCAAACCATGAAAAGCTGTCCTCCACTCCGCTGCACCTTTAAGATAGGCAGAACCAGCTCCTGGGGCACCGGGGAAAGGGAGGTTGCCGGGAGCATTTTGTCTCGCCTCAGCGACCTCCTTATCGCCCATGGGAGGACCTTCTTCTGAAAGGATTTGAGAATTCTGTTTTTGAAAGATGTGGTTTGGCAGGGAACTTTTTTTCGCAGAGATACTGTTAATTTTTTGTGCCTCTTCAAACACTAAGCAACCATAACTGAGCTCTTTGTGGATAAGCTAGTGGATGATGGTTGCATTTCTACACTTGAGAGGAACTTACAAGAGAGAGATTATGCAGTTGGGGAACCTACCACATTAACTAGAGGGCTGAAGACCAAAAGCACTTTAGATGGAAGCATGGACATGACATGGAAGAAAGATGGTAAACTTCTGAATTAGATCTGCACATAGAATTACTGTGAATGAGGGGAGCTGTCGCTTGATGGAACCCTAAGTCTGCACCCAAGAAACCCCTGAAGGTGAAAATTCTAGTTTGGAGGATCTCTTTTTGTAGGCTTCCTATATGTGATTGGCTGGCACATTTTATGGAGGACATCAGTCCCACATGCTACTTACTAGTTACATGGGAAAGTGGAAGAGACATCGGAGGTCATTTCTTTATCTAAGAGATACAGGGCAAAGTTTCAATAGATTGGAAGTAACCACCACCATTCCCAACAGAGTTGACAGGGCCAACAAGCTCTTTATGAGTTTTAATTAGGATGGGACTCAAGCATCGGAAACTGTGGTCGCTGATCTTGCATGCAACCCCTTGGGCTAGCTAGGGATAGAGAACTATTAGGGTATTTGTAGACAAAGGAGTCACCCAGATAGGGTGCCTATATTTATTCTTGAACATGTTCCAGAGTGGGCTAGGTTCTCATGCAATAAGGGGGGATCACTCTTCCACTTCGAGCTGCTAGAAGAGTTGAGAGAGTTCTGCGCAAACTTAGTGCAGTTATATGTTGTTTACTTTTGTACGGAAACTTTTGAATGCACGTCGTTATTATACTTGTATATCCTCTTCTCTTTTGATAATCAATGAAATTCTATCCACTTTCAAAAATAACCATATTCATGCTTGTAAAGTAGAATGTGGAAGATCAAAAATATTGTCTTATGTTTAGGAGGCTTGAAGATGAATGTTTAGTCACAATGGCAGTAAAAAGCACAAAGAATAGTTGAATCGGCTCAGGAGCGCCAGAGGTAAATTGAGCAAGGAAGATGATTCTGACTTCTTCTGATTGCTCTATGTGGCAAAATATCCTGTGGTCCCTACGAGATACGCCCAGAGTGCGTGTGGAGGGAGCACTCCCGCCAAAACCTACAGAAAGATAATTTGCTGAAGCGCTTTAGAAGTCCACGTGGCAGACGCTTAGTGTAAGTTGTCCACGTGGCAGAATCTCCAATTTAGACTTCACCTTGGATCACGTGCCCACTCATTTGCTCCCTGGGATCACGTTCCTGTCAGACACAAGAGAGGCATTTCGTCAAACACGTTGTAGTGCTAGTGGTGAGAGGATGCACGAACTTCAAATGTGCATGATGCTAAAGGTGCACGGACCTTATAAGCCATAAGCCTAGCATGCATAGACCTTGTCATGCATGAGACAATACATGCACCGACTATAGTATTCAGATCAAGCAAATGTGCACGGACCATATGTGCAAGGTACAAGAACTTACACTGACCTAAATGGCAGTCCCTGACCATTCCTGGACTTAGCGGCCTCGCGACATACCGCCCAAGGCCGTGGATGAGTTGAAACACCATGCCTAAAAGCGGCTTCGCGATGGACTGCCTAACCCCTAGCTAGCGGCTCTGGGTCGACCGCCTTTGACATGCAGCTTATACTTTGTTCCATGTTTTAACAATTATGTTGATCTTGTTGGATTAAGTGTGTAGGGTAGAAACACACTAAATAAATGGATTATATGGATCATTGTAATGCCTGATTTAACCATGATCATCCACAATCATATCTTATTTATCGTTCCTATTGTCACATATAATACAATTCAATTATGAAATTATTACTCCAATGCTAATTGAGATTGTGAAAATTTACTAGGATTGTTTGACAGTCCTACCACTCTGATGGTGCTAGCTGAGTGCCTGACCTTGAAGCGCCCCCTTCTGTGACCGCCTCTAACTGGCTAAGTGCCAGGTTTTACTGGTTGATTTTTCTTGAATTCCAGTTGACCTAGCCATATTTGAGTCAACCCTTAGCCTCTAACTCGACCTGAGAGGTGTGGGTTGGACCCTGGTTCAGTTCCACCATGTCTCGGGTGGGCTGGGAGACCATTAAGTCGACTGCTTAATCTTTCTGGGCCCAATCTAGTTGCGGCTGTCTCTGGATCGCCATGGCCTCTTAGCGGGCCTCTGAGGATCGTCTCAGTAATTAGGCGGCCCAGTAGAGACTACAGCTGTTCAAAGGTGGCCCAGGGTCAATTTTGATTGAAATGCCCCCCTGTGGACCATTTTCCTTTGGTAAATGGCCCATCTAGGACCGCCTTTACCTTCTTACAGCCCAACAAGGACCGTTTTCATCCTTGGACACTGGGCTTCGTCCCTCTGGCCCAATATCGACTGTTGCGGTCCATGTTAGACTGTTTCTGCCTTGTTGCGACTTGTATATGACCGCAACTCATCTAGAAGTTTGTTTCCTACGTATTTCTTGTGCACCTTGGTAGCCGGGCCATGGATGGCAGGTGCTACAATCAAATCTTGAAATGCATTTCCTGACTCTTGCAAGCCATAATCCTATGGCTCCTCATTCAATTATTGAAATTTTACTTGGTCCTAAAAGATAGATAAGTTGCATAGCTTGACCTTGGAATTCCTAGCCGATTCCAGTGAATGTCTAGATATTACTCGAGATCTTGGATCCACCAAATCAATGCTAACGCATCATAAGGGCCCAGTCTGGTCCTGGGAGGAGCGCCTGAAAAGTACTAGTGTCCCGGATAGTTGTAATGACATGGTGAGGCATTACACCGAGTGCATGACTAGCGTGTTGTCTATGACATTCATTCCCTTTCCTACATATTTCTACAAGTTACTAAATTCCTATATGGGATTTATCTCTACATGACTTGCTTATTTGCGTGCTTGATCGGCCAATTCCTGAAAATGATTTATCTCTGTTCTACTTATTCCAAGTAGTTCTTTTATTTTTCCTGTCATGACTATTGTTCATGCAGTTTCTTTGGTTATTCGCATGACATCTAATAAAATTGTTTAATTACTTAAACTTTGCCTATTATTACCTATTAAGCGTTTGCTCACCTAATTTTCCCCCCCTTTCAGGTAGCTTTGGTGATGAAACGCAAACGGACGCGGATGGGCAAGAGTGAAGACCCAGAGTGGACCAGTGTTTTAGTAGAGGCATGGTTTGGTCACCTAGTAGTTTGATGAGTTGTTGTTAGTGTTGACCTGGTAGTTTGATGAGACGTTATTAGTGTTGTTATTAAAGAGTAGTCATTAAGAATTGTAATCTTTCCTTTCTTTTCTTTTCTTTTCTTTGAGTTGTGATGTATGAAGTTGAGGTTGTGGGACCATTTAAGTCTCTTAGTTATAAATAAAGTGGCATTTTTGGAGTTATTCTTCCTCCTTGCAATTAAATGTTCCTTTAATTTCGTTATTGCTCTATTTATCATGAATGTATATAACTTGTATGATCCGATATTCCGCGTCATGGCATGACACAGGAGTATTATCCGTGTCAATTCTCTGGTGTCCAACATTAACTTCTGGTCTAAGCACTTTGTTTTCACCACAAAAGTAGGAGGCACGGTCACCTGAGCGAATGGAGTTTTGCCGCAGGCTTCTGTCCTCTTAGGGCAGATAGGTTGCCTAACCCTACCGTTGAGGAATCTAGGGCGATCAAATCCCTTCTTTGCTTTCATCTTCTAGATGTTGATACTAGACTGACCCCGGTGGTGCTTCGGGAGCTGGGGTTGAGCCTCCCATTGTCCCAGGGTACTAACCTCATCGTTCATCGTGTTTTACTAGTTGTTCATCGAACTAACCTTCTTTACACCGCTTCGAAGGGGTGGAGGAGGCATCGAAACTGCGGTACGAGATGGTCGAGCTTCCATAGTTTGCTCCTTGCCCCATCGACCATATTGATCCAGGCACCAACCAGGTGATCGTCGCTGCCCCTCGGGAAGTCGTCGTCCTAGCCCCGGGGCGCTTGCCGTATCCACCCCCAGTGGAGCTTCTCGCGGAGGGTTCATAAGTGGTGCCTGCGGTGAACGTCACTTCGAGCATTCAATAGGATGCTTCCGAAGGTGTGGCGAGCACACCTGAGGAGGCTTCAGTCATATTGAGTGTCCCCCCCCCAATTCAGGTGAATCTAGATGCGGTGGCGGCGTTGGATAGCCAACGTCGCCAAAGAAAGAGGAAGAGGCCCACCGCCCAGACAAGCCGCAAGGTGCCTTCTCCCCCTCGGTCTGTGACTCCGCTGGCGCTGACATCAGTTGAGGAGCCAGCTCCTGCTCCACCTGCTCCGGTCCCCATGGGGGGTGTTCAGGATAAGGGCAAAGCTCCTTACTCAGACGCTGTCTCCCACCTCTTCCCTCTTGAGGACCCTCCTGTTGTTTGCTTCTTACTGCCTGAGGAGCCCACGCCGAGGTACGCGAGTCAGCTAGAGGCCATTACCCTCATGGACATTGGACAAGGTCGTTGGGGCACGTGATGGCACTGGGATTTTTGGTTTTGGAGCCCACGGGGAACTACTTGACCTGGCGGTGAAGAACCTAAGTTCGGTCGCCAAGGCCTTCGGCCTGTGGGGGTGTCACTTTGTCGGGGTTGCACGGCAGCTAGAGGCTAGTGAAGCTACACAGGAGAGACTGGAGGCCCAGTTGGCTGAGCTCTGAGCATGTCAAGTGGCGCAAGAGGCCAAGTGCACTAAGCTTCAGGAGCAGCTTGAGCTACAGGAGCGAGTCCTCGCCGAGGCCAAGCGAGATCAGGACGCCTTCCGTGTTTGAGCCTGAGCAATGGAGGAGTCCCTCCAAGAGGTGACCAAGCGAACCGAAATGGCGTAGGCTCTGTTGGTCAGGCTAGGGGCTTGGCTGACGTCGTCAAAGGTAGGGCGCAGGAGGTGGAGGCGCAGTTTGAGAACCTATGCACGTCGATGATCGGCGTTGGCATAGAGGCGGTGGAGCACTATCACTCGTCCTCGGCTTACCGAACGAGTTGAACACAATGACCGTTGAAGTCTTCGGCTCGGCCCGGGACCGTGGCTTCTAGGAAGGTTGGTCGGCCACTCTCTAGGCTGCAACTGATAGCTTGGGACCCTCGGTGCTGACCTTGGCTCCTCCACCTACGCCATTTGGGCCGAAAGCCTACGACAGTGAGGAGGAGCCTGGCGAGGAGGAGCGGGGTGCTAAGGCTGAGGTGTTGGTGGAGAAGGAGTTGATGGATCTTACCAAAGATCCCCCACCCCCTGCGAGTGTGCCCGGGGTTCAGGACCACGGGTCAGACGATGCTGCTACTGTCGGGGTGAGTTCTTGAGAGAGTGCTCACCATCTTCTCCTCCTCCTTTTTATTTTCTCTACACTGTATTTTTTTCCTGTCGTGTTGGAGTACACCCGGGTAATCGTCCCCCTATCTTGTAAACCTTTTTAATTTTGAAATGAAGGCTTTCCTTTTTCTCACAAATTCTAGAGCTTCTAGAGTTTTCCATGTAACTTGCCAGCTTTTCCCCTGCGTTAAATCTTCTCCTGGGGATACGAAGCGATGCCTAAGCTCAGAGAGGGCGTGATCTTCGAGATCCGTCGCTTCGATTTTCATGAAGTTGGAGAGGTGGCAGCTCCTCTCCTCTTTTTTTTTAATTAAATGACTCCTTGGGCTTGGTCTAGGAGAGTGCACCCAATCCCAAAGGGAGTGGATGTGCTCACTCCACCAGATCAGAGTCCAGGGTCAATTTTATTAAAGAAATAAATTATTTACATGTAACTCCGGGGCATACCCCTGAAAAAATACAAATCATAGAAGCCACAATCGGGCTATGCTCTGATATGTGGGGTACCTAGCTTGTCCAATCTGCATACCCCCTGAATAAATGGTGGAAGAGAAGAAAAATTTCTATAAAAGGTGGAAATAGAATTGCCAGTACAAGCTAGAGTAGCTAGGCCATCATCTGCACAGTTGCTTTCTTTGAAGATGTGTACAACAATGGTCTTCTGACTATGAATAAGAGAGCAGAGTTCATTGATGAAAGGCAATAGTCTCCATGGGCATTGTATTTCATCCTTGATAATGTTAACCAAAAGTATGGAGTCAGATTCAGCTGAGTGGATCCTAATGCCATTGGAGGCAGCATACCTCATTCCGTCCAGCATGGCACGGGCTTCGGCCACCAAATTGAAGCATGGGCCATAGTAATGACTAAAAGCAAAACAAACATTTCCTTCGTGGTCCCTGATCAAACCTCCACCCCCTCCGAGTCCCGAGTTTCCTTTGCTGGCACTATCAACATTTAATTTGAACTTGCCAATTGGTGGGAGGACCCATCTAACAATCACTGGCTTCCTTCTCTTAATCTCAGGTGTAGGAATTGAGAGATGTTGGAGAGTACTTAGCACGGATAGGTCTCCAGCCAATGAACAAACTTTAAATCTGGTGTTGTTGATTGAATGAATAATTTTGTAGTAGAGTGATCTCGGGGTGCAGTACTTGCCATCATATTTTCTATTATTCCTTTCGCACCAAGTCTCCTAAAGCCAACAAAAAATAATAAGTCACAAAACCTTCCCCTTGAAGCTAGATACATTGGTTTCTTGGATTACTTGGTCTAAGAAGACAAAGCCTACGACACATTTCTGAGGGTCAGCCAGGTAGAGATGTTTAAAGAAAGTCCATGTTGACAGAGCTAGATTACTGTGCAGTAGCAGGTGACAGTCTGATTCCTCTTATTGTAAAGTGCAGCAAGAGCATCTTGAACATAGAGAAATGCCACCTTTTCAAATATTGCTATTAGTGGGAAGAATGCCACGAACAAATTTCCATAGGAAGATAGAGATTTTCAGAGACACAAAGACTGCCCAAAGCTGTGAGAAAGGAAAAGAGTAGTGGGCAGAGTTCTGCAATGTCTTTAGAGAACTGATGGAGAAATTGCCCTAAGAATTCAGACACCAGATTCGTCTGTCCTCAGAGAGAGGTCTTCTGGAACAACTAAACATAATACCTGAAGCCATGAGTCCTATCTGGCTCAGACTCCCGCTTCGTTGTGGGATAAGAGCAGGAGGGCGACCAAGTCGATGGTCGTCCATCACGGACCAGGGCAACCACATGTTTGACCGCCCAGACCATGGGGAAGCCATTGATCTGGCCGCCCTCATCTCCCCACTTGTGAATAATGCATCCCTTGTCATGTGTGGTTCGAAAGTTCATTAAATGCAACGTATACTGTTCTATTATTGTCATCATTTATGAACTTTGATAATGTGTGTTAATGCAGCTATAGGTCTCCACAACTATGAGATCAGAGGGCAATGTGGCCCTATAACCTTTGCATTATAGGTAGATGCCGGAGGCTAATAGCTTCGGGCGTATAAACTCCGAGTTCCTCTTTAATAAAAATCGTGAAGAGTTTACACTCCTTAAGCTATTCGATGGCCGCCTGCTGCCTAAACGCCGGATAACGGACTTTCCAAACTCTCGACTATGCTTTAGTACAATGTGGATCGATGGATCCCCACCAAGATCCGGATCACGTCTGTCACCAAGCATAGGACGACAGACTTCTTGAACTCTTGACCGATCAATTCGGAGGCAGGCAAATAAACCCTCTGGCCTTGCATTAGACAAGTTTCTTCCTTTAAACCCAGCATGCATCATATCGGCCCTTTTAAGTCCCACTATCAAAAAAAAAGAGCATACATCTCATGTTAGGAGCCACGATGCAAGGTCGGGAGAGCAATGTTGCTTTGACCGGACCATGGATCTTTGGCCCCCGCATCGATTTTTTGAGTTCCTCGATTTTGCCAAATTTGTATGAATGTGTCTACATGATTCCACTCCGATTCGACCAGTGGAAAATATGTTTTATGTAGCACTGTTTTGAGTATTCTGAGATTCGATGAGTCATTGATTCCCATATCCTGATTTTTCTTATCCTTATTTTTTTTAGGTCTTGTGTCTCCTTGAGCCTGCATTGTGTTCATCCCCTCAAGTCCCACAGCGCTATGCTACGGGGTTCCATGCGACTGCAGATACAATCCCTCTTAGTTTAATTGTCCTTCTTCCCCTGGCCAATGGCTTATCTTATCGCTTGATACTCATGCAGCCCTGTATAAAGCCTATTTTCCACTCAAGAATCTCCTTGAGCGTGCTGTCCTTATTGGGCTTGTTTCTTTGCCAAAACACCCATTTATCAATCCGCCGGGCTCCCTATCAAAACGGGCATTCAGGAGGGGCACTTGTCGACGCCTAATTTAGGACATCCCACTAATCCCCAGTTGGACCTTCATGTGAATGACGCAGTCATTTCGCCCGATTTCTTGATGTCTTCTACTTTAATGTCTAGCCCGTAACACAATGGCTATTGGGTAGCACTCGATTGGAGAGGCCCAAGTCCCATTGGCTAGGCGGCCAAGGTAATAGCCACCCTGGTCACTGAACGGCCATGGCGATGGCCACCCTCACCCATCTGGGTGGCCACACCTTTGGCCACCCTGGTCACTAGAAGGCCAGGGCGATGGCCGCCCTCACCCATCTGGGTGGCCATATCTTTTGCCGCCCAACCCTTGTAGAAGGCCAATAGGTTGGCCGTCCTCCTGCTTTGATCTGGTCAGAAAACATGGTTCATTCTTTTGACCATGACTAGCACGATCAGTCCCTTGTCCAGCACGATCTCTCCCACATCTTTTGAGGCTTCTAGAACGCCCTCCTGAATACAAAACTTCCCACTCAGAGAGGGGGAGGGAGGTTCTTTTGGGGGCATAAGAGGGGAGCATCTAGGGGTTACAGTGCTGGAGTCACAGAAGGAGTTAGTAATCTCTTCTCCCTGGCACTTTCTCCCGGAGTTCAGAGAAAGTTCCCGGTGGTAGCTCCGAGCTCGGTCGCGCATCATGGTTTGAACTTCTGAATCCCCTTTCACTCCCTATTGTCTTTCTTTTTTTGCATCGTGGCTCTATTTGCATGTGCATGCACCATATAGTATAATCCTCATGCATCACATCTAGAGCTTTTTCCCCCCCAACAAATGGGAAGGTGGGTGGTCGAAAGCCTCGGCCATCCTCCCTTCCCACCACCCCAGGCAATCACGCCGCCATCACTCTCCGTGACATCTCATTAGAGCAAATGTTACACTTCACCATGCTAATGGCCTTCCATGTTTCTTTTCTTTTGTAAGCTTCATTGTTTGTAGGACTTTGCCATTGCAGGACTTCACAGGGCTCTCTGCCCTTGGCCGGCTACAGACAGGGAAGATGGAACCCTGCATTCTCCCCATTTGAAGCCGTCCCCACAAGATCTTTATATCCTTTGAGGTTCAGGTAAACACCTCTGGCGATCATACCCTTTGTGAATTCCTTACTGCCATTCTGCCATACCCGACGTCATGAGAGGTGTTTTAATGGGAAGAAGAAAGAAAAAAGGAGGGAGGAACCCAAGCGTGACACTCCTCGTGGTCGTGCATCTCTCCCTCTCTTTATTTTCTCTCCCTACTAATAGCCCTTTCCTCCGATGACCCTCTTCCGGTGCCCACACCAAGTCCATTTTCTCTTAGTCTTTGCATTAGTGGGTCAGCCCCCCTCTTGTTCTCAAGCCCATTAAGCCTTTTGCTTCCCTCCTTGTATAAAGTCTCCAATTGTCCTCATGGAGCATCATTCCAACCCATTGTATCATTCTTCTTCCCAATTTTCTTCCTATTCCCGCGTGTAGTCCTCTTCCCATGCAGGACCATCTTCCCGTGGTCCCTCTGACCCATCTGAGGAACAATCTAATCTCGTAGCCCATCTATCATGCCTTGTTCACCAAATGGACCCGGCCCAGGCCCGACGCCTTATTGCAAATCATCTTCATGGGCCATCTTCTCTCAATGGCCCTTCTTCTCATACATTCCCAGGGGGTGGAACTTGGTGGTACTAGGGAGGTGGTTGTTATTGCTGGGGTTGAAACAGTTGAGCCATATTGTTCTGGGGAGGATTGTTTTGAGGTGGAGGACGATAGGGGCATGGACCCTGCTGGAGGGGAAGTCATGGCATGTATGGGAATCTTGGGTTGATCGGCTGGTTAGGATTGCTAACTATGCTCACTTGCTTATTTATTTCCACCCCTTTTGTTACTCTACCTTAGACATCAATATTTGTTTTCCTGACCATCCTGGGCTTCACCAGCTCAAACATGTGCATAAGGGGGGAGTCTTTCAGCTGGGTTTGGACATATCTGGCTCTCTCATACATCTCCTCCATGGTGGTGAGCTTATTCATGGCCAAGACGTGTCTAAACTACGGGGTGGCATTAGACACAATCATCTTTACTTGCTCTAGCTCCGAGAGGGTGTCCCTTATTCTCTCTACCAGGGATCTCCATCTGTCAGCGTATTGGATGAAATCTTCATCCGCCGTCATTTTTTCGGCCACCAAGTTGATAATGGAAAGGGATGGGCCGACCCGATCCCAGTACTTCTGAAGGAATTTTCTTTGAACTACATCAAAGTTATCAACCTCACTTAACTCTAGGGAATATAACCATTCTAGAGTGGGGCCCTCTAATGATCTCTGGAAAAGGTATGCCAGGGACCTTTGATCATTTTGCCTAAAGGAGGACTCGTACATGAAGTCCTTAAGATGGATGAAGGGCTTGCCAGTGGCATTGTACCTTCGATACGTAGGCATTTCAGAGGGAGGAAGGTGGAACACCAGAAGAATTGACAAGGAGACCTCGGGAGTAGACTTTACGTCCACCATCTTTCTCAAGTCCCGAAATTGCTCATCCATTTTATTCAACTTGTGGAGGAGTGATTGGGTGATGTCATCGGTGGGTGCAGGTGGCGCCTGCCGCTGAGAAGGAAGAGGCCTCCGGGGGGCCTGAGAAGGGAACCCCATACGGGTGGGGTATTGTGGTTGCCTGGTAGTAGATGGACTTGGCTAAGGTGGTGCATGAGGAACACCAGGGGTTTGAGACTGTGAAGGGAATTGGATGGAGGGAGGCTGCTGGCTCACCTGGCCATGAAATGAGGGATAGGGAATGACTTGTACTAGCTCTTGGAGAGGTGTGGCAACTAAAGTTGGCTATCAAAGAGGTGTGGCAGCAGATCTGTCCTGGGATGGCTCCTAGGGAGCAGAAGTAGTAGCCAGAGTTTGCTCCTGGGG
The DNA here is from genome assembly GCA_024336825.1 of Amorphophallus titanum. Taxonomy (NCBI): domain Eukaryota; kingdom Viridiplantae; phylum Streptophyta; class Magnoliopsida; order Alismatales; family Araceae; genus Amorphophallus; species Amorphophallus titanum. Next base: position 3,959,039 of record JANBPO010009603.1, read on the forward strand.
GGCGGGAGAAATCGATTTCCCTTTCAAAATGACTTGAAAGGCTCGAAATTGCTTTGGGGTGAGCTCTGTGTTAGCTAGGATATCCAGTAAAGAGGTGATGTCCTGAGGTGGGGAGGCGCCCCCAGCGATGGCTTGCACCTCCTGTGAGGGATCGGAAGAAGGGCCTGTGACCATGGCATGGACACGTGGCTCACCCTGGGGGCTGTGACCCTAGGGGTACTCTACAAAGGCTTCGGCCTTGAACTCCTCATTGTTGACACCTGTTTTTGCCTATAAGTTGAGTCATTCTTCTTACCACTATTTTTGATGTCTCGAGTAGTCCATTGCTCATTGGGCCATTTCTGGGCATACCTTTGGGCTTATTTTATGGGTACCTTCCTCCCTGGCTAGGTTTGCTTTCGAGCTCAGGCTTAACGGGCCTTGATCTCACTTGATCTTTAGGGTGAACGGGCTTATTTACCCAGTTTATTAATTTTCATCACCCAGAACATACACGGTCTATAGATGGACTGTGTAAGTATTTGGACGGCCCATTTGAAGGCTGCTTATGTTCATCTCTTGGATTAACTAGACTTTTCTGAATTTCCACCGACAACCATGTACATGATCTAGGATTAGGCCGTTCAGGGAGTTGGGTGGTTTATTATTTGACCATTTGGTTCTGAAGATCAGTGAACTAGAGTCGACCTTACCCTGCACTAGCATCGACTCCACCTGCACTAGCGTCGACATTACCCTTGTCTAGCGTCGACCTGTTGGTTTTAATAACGGTCTAGGACCGGCTGCTTACTCAGACTGGACGGTCCATCATTGGACTGTGTACCTGCAAGAGTCCTAAGCCAGTGGAATTTATCAGATTATTATCTAATTATCCTATTTTTACTGATTTAACACCGACAGGGGTACACGACCTAGCCATGGGCTGTGTGGCTTGTTGAACGGCCAAGATGTAGACCGTGTTTATCTTGAGCGTCCTGCGCCGTGTCAGCTAGTCTGTTCTATGAGATAAATGGATTATTTATCTTTTTATTTATTTATCATCGACACCTATAAGCGGTCTACCATTAGACCATGTACAGTGTTGGGCGGCACATCGAGCGATTGCGTACCAGGCCGAGATCGGTGGGTTGTTTGAGTTTTCTCTCTCCATCCGTGGTTAAACCTCCAACTTGCTCCACCATTTTCTCCGCTGATTCTCAACCAAATGAGACCCTGTTTGATCCTGGTGGGAGATGGGAGGATTATCTACGGATTATCTTTAATTATCATAGCCTAATTTTCACTGGAAAACCCTAATTTGGGGCTGGACTTTCAGGGCTCTATAAATAGAACCCTTAGTCCAAGATCGCGAAAGGGGGAGATCCAGCGTCTACGTCAAAGTGCTGTCGAGATTCTAAGCAAACTGTAGCCAGGGAGGGAGGCTCTCTACGTCCATTTGAGCCTCCGGTTTAGGGAGTAGTGGTTTTCATTTGCTTTTGGTCTAGGCGTTTAGTCAATTGCTTGTCATTGCATGCTTGTTTCCCACCATTTTCATCCACGTTTATCACTGTCCTCTTCTCATTTTACACCATCCCTATTGTTTTGACGCCCCATAGGGGTTAAAAACCCGTGGGAAGAAGCGCAGAAGCGAAGAAGCGGAGGAGAGAAAAGCGAGTGATCGAGTCGTGAGAGGGCGGAGAGCAGAGAGCTGAGAGAGAGGATGACGCAATCAGCCAAAGGAGAAGTTCGGGGAGGTCGCTCGGACTCAAGCACGACCACGTCGTGCGGACTCAAGCGCGACCATGTCGCTCGGACTCACGCGCGACCAACTAGATATACTCCGAGATGGGGACCATAGTATATCAGGTGGAAGCTCATGACGTGGGGAGTATTCTTGAGGGTATATAGATCTTGGATTCCACTTCTGTCACGTGCTAGAAGTGGACCAAGGTACCGTAGTCACGTGGTAAACGCCAATCGATTCCCATTCCACTTCTCTCACCACCAGGAAAAACTCGTGCGTTCCGCACTGCCCATTTTTTGAATGTGGTGAAGTCCGTATCATGGGGAACCGTCAGCAGTTTATTATCCAAAGGAGAGGCGACCAGCCGCAATCAGCTTGCCTGACCTTCTTGGACCTTTCGGTCCGAAGAAGTCCTCCGACCTGCACGAAGTGTGACTGCGGAAGCGGAATGAGAGAAGCGCAGCTGCTTGAGGAAGGTGAGCAGCGGTTTGATGAATTGAGCACATTCAGCTGCCACCTCAAATACATCCATGGGAACTTCGGTGAGCAGAAGAAGAGCTCGACCAGATTGGATGTATGTGCGGACCGACTTGGAATTGGACCAACGACCTCGAAATTGAATGTCAGAGATGGGACGCTTCTGAAGGAAGTGACGCGTAGCTCCACCATGACGAAGTGAGTGAGGTGAGTAGTTGAATCCATCCAGTCCAAAAGCTTCACATGCACCATGGAAGCACTTGTAAAATGTGTCTCGACTCACTTGGAATACCAAGTCTGAATGGAGTCGATCACGAACATGTGCAGTGAGCATAGCTGCGACACCTGAGTCTTCCACGGTGACTGATTGATTGCGTCCAGTCTTGGTGTGTGCCAGTCGAACCATGACACCACGGTAGGCGGATCCAAGACGAGGATCATTGCTCACCGCCACGTCTTGGACTTTGAGAGAGAGAAGCTCACCGATGCGAAGGTAGCAGTCAAATCCAACCAGCATGGCCAAAGCAGCATGATGCTGACCACGAATAGCCATCCAGACTGCCATCAAGCAAGTGAGCTCCCAAGTGAGTGGTGGATGGGAGGTACTTGGGTGAGTCCGCTTCCATCCACGGAGTGCCAGTTTAGCTGCACCGAGTGAGTGTGCCAACCATGGTGCACGATGTTGGACACCATAAATGGCATTCTTGGCTAAGTCCATTGAGCCACCGGTGTCATAGAGATGTTGGATGTAGATTGTCAGATAGCGATCCACATCACGATCAGTGTTGACTTCGAAGTGTTGATCATCGCAGAACGCTTCGAAGTGAGAGAGTGCCTTGGAGTATTTGGAGTGCGTTGTTGGTGCCAATGCCTGTCCCATAAGACTCACATAAGAGGGATCAGTGTTGCTGTTGCTCATCATTGGATGAGTGTGAGTCAGTGTGAGATGCAGGCGGACCCGGACCATGGAAGCGTGAGGGTCCATCTGCAGGATTGAGATGGGTTGGAACGAAGGTAGGCACCAGTGCAAGACCAGCTGCAAGGCACAGAGCAGCGATAGTCTTGTGGACAGACAGGAGAGTATGAGCCGATGTCCGTCCTTTGGTAAGCACTCCAAGACTGACTTGACTGTCAGTGAAGAGAAGGATGCGATGATCAGTTTGTTTGCAGGATGTAATCCAGATAAGAGCCAGTAAGATGGATTGAAGTTCAAGAGCATTGATGTGCTCCTTGAATCGCCATCGATGTTGAAGGATGGTGGACCAAGTCTGACTTGTGAGCAATGGTACCATAGTAGTGGGATCCAATGGAGTGTCAGAGGGAATGGTTGGACGTGACACCACTGCACCTCCGTACTCACATGCATCAGTGACCAGAAGACGCTGTGAGAATGGAGTAGTGAGACTTGCTGAGAGCAATGGAAGTAGACCACAAGCGATCAACACTTCACGAATAGCTGATGGCCATAGCTGACTTGGTCGATCCTTCCGAGTGTGAATGAATCGATAGACATGATGGAAGCACTGCAGTGAAGGACGTCTGACCAACATGCACCAAGTGAAGCGACCAACTAGTGCAGACAGCTCCAGACCACTCACTGTGTGCTGTGAGAGAAGCTTGATAGCTGCTTGGAGTAAGTCCACACGAGCATCAGCACCAACTTCAACAGTGAAGTGTCGACCATGCACCTCCATACCAAGCACATCTACACCATCACAGCTTGCACGCTGTACCTTGGACGACTTGACAACGAGTCCAGAAGCTTGATAGGCAGTGAGACATGCATCCAGTTGAGCATTGGCTTGCACATCAGAATGACTCATGAGGAAGAGATCATCGATGTACAGTCCGTGTCGAACATCAGTTGATAGATCAATGGATGCAGATGTCAGACTGTGCTCACGAAGTAGAGCACCACTCGAGTACACGATATGCTCATGAACAGCTTGAGCTACATTGACTGAGTGACTCCATCCCATGGGTACTGTGTGGAGCATAGGATAGATGAGACCAACACTAGCAAGTCCAAGCTCGGAAGCAGGAATGCCAACCAGACAGAAGTACGGACGAATCCACTGAGGTAGCTCCAAGTGATGATAGAAGTTGGACAGGTCCGATTTGGCAACGAACAATGGACCAGACTGAGACCTGGTGACCAGTCGAGCCAAGTGAGATGGATCAGGTAGCTTGACCTTGGGCTCAGGGGTACAATCAGGAGATTGGAATTGATTTTGAAGATTCTTTTGCCCCCGTAGCCAGGTTAGAAGCAATCACGAAGTATCTGACTCCGTTGTGTCTGAAATTACGTTTCGGACATCTTTCGTGTTCGGATCGGCGCGATCCGGAGCTGTTTCGGAGGCCCAGAGGTGTTCCGCGGCCTTTTCCGCGTGTTTTTTCGTTTCTCGACTCGGGTTTCGACAAATCCTGCGGAACACCGCTGCGGGTGAATCGGATCGTTCACTCAGGCGTGAGTGGTACCGTTGCGATCGGTGCGTTCCGAGGATCGCGAAAACGTAAATTTCTATTTTTTGACATTTTTCTAAAAAAATCAGATTTTTGTATTTAAACTCTCAACCCTCTCTCTCCCCTCTCATTTCTCACCTTCCCATCTCTCTCTCGTTTCTCTCCTGTCTCTCGACCTCTCGGCCTGGGGCGCGCGACCGTGCGGAGCTGGTCGAGGAGGGGACGCGTTGGGGAGATCGAAACGCGGGATGGAGTGGCGGTTTGAGCGTGGCGTGACGTGATCCCTCGGTGGATTCCGAGTAGGCGTCGTTCGTGTTCCGGGTGTTTTTCGACGTGGTTTAGTTGCTTCGGCGCGCGAGATCTTCGGTGGAGGTCGGGGGACGGTTCCCTAGTGCGCGTACTTCATTTTCCCACAATTTTATGCTTTACGATGTAAGAACGTACGAGTTCTGATCCATTGTAGTTTTTCAAGGTTCATAGGCTTCGTCAGAAAACGGCGACGATTTTGCGATCGGTTAGTGTCAATGGACTCCTTGGAATGTCGACGTTCCATAGTCATTGATTTCATCTCTATTGGCGCTCCCGTTTGACCGTTAGGAGCCCGGGAAGTCTGGATGCTCCATTTGGGTCAATTTGGTAAAATCGCCCGTTTCTCACCGTTTGTCAGCCAATCTGGCTCCAGATCGAGTCTATGGGTTTCCCTGTGCGATTGTGGTTGTATCCCCTTCGTTTCGGTACGAATGGGGCGTGGGAAGGCCAAGATCGGGCCAACCCCACGGGTGGTTCACCGTGAGGATGGACGATCGAACCAGGTACCGTCCATCCCCAAGGGTGGCCAGCCATGGACGGTTTATCTCCCGTTGGTTTTGGGGTTGAGTGGTCTATCATGCGACCGCCCAATGTAGTACGGCCAGTGAGGGTCTGCCCATCTTCCCCTGTGCGGCTAGCTACTAGCCGCCTATGTTTTCCATTGGGACGTGCGGCCAGGTGTTGACTGCATATCCCTATTGACCCTGGATCAACATCTGTGTGTCGGTGGGGTTGTGCGGCTTGGACAAAGTCGCATTGACCGACACTGTAGTAGGTCGGTTGGCTTGTGCGGCCGACCCTTAGCCGCACAATGCCTTGGGCGGCCGAGCCCTGACTGTCCTTCCTACCCTTGGGTTAATCCGATTAGAGCCTTGTGCGGCCCATCCCTGACCGCATGTCCTTCGTGCGGCTCGTTCCCAGCTGCACATCCCTTGAGCAGCCCATGATGAACCACCCATGTGCCAGTCTAACCCGGTGTTTCCATTTTGGCCGATTCGAGTCCCAGGTGTTGGTATTCTCGACTTGTGCCACTCTGTGTTGGCGCGCGTGCGGTGAGGGTTCCCTGTGCGTCGTCGGTTCCGTTCAGCAGTCCGGTCAAGACCACGTTGACCAGGAACTGTTTGGGTCATGGGCTTGTGCAGCCAAGACCTGACCGTACATCCCCTTGGGCGGTTTGTCCATGGCCACACATGCCCTTGTGCGGTCTGCCCTGAGCCGCTCATCCCCGTGTGCTATCGGTTTACTTTAGTGGGTTGTCCCGTGACCGTTTGAGTGTCGTGTTGGCCTTTGGTCGACCCGGTTGTGACCTAGTGGTTGACTTTTGGTCTCATGAGTGTCCCGGACACCCCGACGGTTTTGTGTCCATGTTTTGAGGTGTTTGTGGGTTCCGTGATACCGTGGTTTCAGACCTAGGGACTTGACTAGATTGACGGTGTTGTGCCGTCGCGTTCGACGGTCTTGACCCCGAGTCTCGTGACTCAACGATCATTGGGTTAATAGGTCTAGTGGGCTGTCTAGAGTTGGTGGCCTCGAGTCATCGGTTACTTCGCGTTACTCACGATGGGTGCGTGCGTAGTTTTCTATGTTCACGTCAGTAACCCATCCACTAGTTGTAGCTTCCACGGCACTCGTGTGTCGGCCCACCGGGAGCACTGGTGTGACATACTCGAGGTAGACGGTGAGTAGGCTAGTTACCGTAGGGCCCCTACGTACCTCCGAGTCCGGGCCGGTGGCAGAAATACCAGCTAGAGGACAGGCCTAGGGCGTATGATCTGAGTGTGCACACGAGGCTGAGGGTTCAGACCCGTGCTGACGAGCGCGACCTCAGCTAGTTCTTGTTTCTGGTACTTCTGGTTACTTGGTGTGTCCTTGTCTTTGCCTGGGACATGGTAGGTGGACACTTGTGATGCGGTGTAAGACGTTAGAGGATGCATCCGGTCATTCTTCTAGTGGGCGATGCTCCCGTCACGTGACGTGAGTTATCGTGTCCTAGGTTTTCTGCTTCTCGTCTGCGAGACAGGATTTTGGGTGTTATTTTCAGGAGCGTTCTCGTAGCCGAGGTCTAGTGTTTTCGTTGAGCGTCACTGAGAGCTCTCCCTAGACGGTGTTGAGTTCACAGCAGTGAGCTCGTGACTGTGTTTCAGGACCATGTGATTTTAGCTTGGACCCTTCAGAGAGGGAAGGCCTCTGCGACCAAGGCGTTGTGTCATTTTCCTAGTAGCGTGGCTAGGACGGTTTGCGTCTGGTAGTCTCTCGATCGTGGAATCGAGATGTCAAGTGCGTGACTTGGTTGTCCCCCGACGGGAGACCGGGTCGTGTTTTTCGGTACAGTAGGAGTAGCTGTAGAGCCGAGGTTTTACCGGCCTGTGATTGGGTCCTCTCGCTAGGGTGCCCTTCGATGTCAGAGAGTCTCCTGGAACTACCACTGGATCTACTCCTCTTTGAGGAGCGGGAAGACTCGCCCTCCATCCTGAAACTAGACTCACCCTCCATCCTGAAAATTGAGAATCTTTCCCTTTCTTAAACAAAATTTTACTCTTCTAATCAGCCTTCGCTGCTTTTAGTCTTCCGGGAAAACAAGAAGGGGCTATTTATAGGATTGGAAGAGGTCTGATCCGGAACTGTCAACACTACCTCTAGCAGTGGCACTTGTAACGAGGCACCCATCTTTCACTTTCATATGTTACTTCGTCGTTCACTTGGAGCAAATGAGGTTGGTGACGTAGCTGGTTGATTCAAACCCTACGTGGCCTAAGGTTCCCTATGCTCATCATCATGTTGTCATTAAGAGATGAGGACATCTACATGAGAAAGACAATTAAAGGACGACATCATTAAGTTGGTCATAGACTCATCTACATGGGAAAGATGACTAAAGGACGGCGTCATTAAGTTGGTAGTAGACTCATCTACATGGGAAAGATGAACAAAGGACAGCGCCATTAAATTTGGTAGTAGACTCATCTACATGGGAAAGATGACCAAAGGATAGCGTCGTTAAATTTGGCGATAAATTCTTCCGCAAGGAACGGGCACGGAGAGACACGATTCGTTATTTCGGGGTGTGGTTCTGCCAAACATGTCACACAGGAACAACATGGAAGAGAGGAGGCATAGAAGAGAAGGAACGTGCAAAGGGCAGAGAAGGAACACAAAAATAAGTTATTCCTTTAAACTGCCATATACATCATAAGCAAGGGGGTGGGTGCACAAGCAACTCACTAACTCTCACCACCACCCTCTTGGTCATCTCTCCTCCCTCTCAAGGTGGATGTCCCTGGGAAGCCTCATGGAGGTCTGCAAGGCGGTGCTAGCCCCACCCTGCAGCACTCGATCAGCCTTGGCAGCACGACGCTCCTCTACTAAGGAAACGAAGAGGCTACCAATAGAGAAGGATCCAGGCTGACGAAGGCGTGCCGCACACTCTCATCCCCTTTGGTAGCGCTCCTCATCATCCCTCGGCCTCTGCTTCGCGACCCCAAGGACCAACCGGAGCTCCATCACCTGGGACTCCAGTGCCCTTCTCTCATCCCAACCTCGATGCCGCTCCACCCTCCTCTCTTCTCTCTCTCCCTCTCTCTTTCCGCTCTCTCCCGCACTACCTCTATCCTCGCCACTTGGAGAGACACCCTCAACTCCAAGACATCTCGGTGCAATTCCTCGTGACGTCACTACTCCTCCTCTAGCTCCACTATCCAGGCATCACGCTCTGCCACCTGAGCAACAAGCTCCTCCTCGACCCGCACCACTCAAGTCAGGGCATCTCGGATCCCCACCGCCAGCCAGAGCTGACCATTTCACAACATCAAAAAAAATGGGGAGGGAGGGTGAAAATCACACACAATAGCATCAAAAGTCCATTTTTATTTGAAACAAAAGGGGCTACATCAAGGGCTGGGCACTCTAGGCTTCAATTTCCCTAATTCAATTACATAATCTCTCCATAACTCCCGATCTTCTTCTATATGCGCCATCACCTTCAGTAGAATGCTTGTCTTCCACAATATTTTGATCACCTCCACGTCCTTTGCATCCCCTTCTGTACCCAGCTCCCTTTCCTTAGGTAGAAGAAGGTCAGAGAGCGTGGGAAAAGAATGGCAAGGGAGGCAAATTTGGGGATAACACCGGTGCACATTATAAAGGACAAATTTGATCGCACCGATGAGTTGGAGTTCTGTAGCAGGAGACGATCTTGCGAGAAGCTCGAGCGGGAGTAAACATGTCGGCGCGCGAGTAAACATATCTTGAGCCATGGTATTGAAGTGAGTATGCCAATCTCTGCGGGTCTTTAGCCGAGGAACGCAATTGACCACACTCCCACCAAAGCCCAACACATCGGCCATGTAATAAAGGGGGCTTTGTTGGAAGATTCTGGAAGAAGTTCGCATCTCCTCGCAGTGATCAAATTTGAAATGGAGATCAATCCATCAACTGAGAAGAAGCATGCACCCATAAGGAGGCCAGCCCATGCTGGAAGCCGTGAGACCGCTGTAAAGGTAGGCAAGAATGGCAGGCCCCACTCTTTTGCCCTCTCAAAGTCCACAAATCACGCCCAATTGATCTTCCTCTACAATGTCGTCGGTACAAGGGAAGAGGAGAGCTCTAGCCAAATAGATCGTGAACCCTTTCATGAGTCCTTCTAAATGTTCATCTCCTACCAACCCTTCTAAGGCACTCATGGTCCAGTTTGCGAGCTTTTGTAGGTTGATTCCCCTCTAGGTCCGGACGCCTTTAATGGCTCCGGAGGGCATGAAGTTCCCAAGAATTTCCTCAGAGGATACCTTCTTCTGCATGGGCAAGATCTTTATTTTGCCATCCTTCCTGAATCTTTTTAAGCCAAGCAGAAGCTCTGCCTTCTCGAGAAAGACTGTTGTCTCAAAAGTGGGGAAAATGAAAGTGTGAGTTTGGGGGTGCCAAACCTCTACCAATGCGCCCATGGCCATGGATAAGAAAAATCTTCAGTTTTCCATCTCATGTCATTACTGTGACCAATTTGGGCATTCTATGTCTAACTATATTTTGATGAAATCTGATGATCTTTTTGCCCAGAAAATGTTGAGAGCACCATTCAAAGGTGTGATGCGGGACGACAGACGCGACACCAAGTTGAAATGCACACCTAGGACTCTAGCAAGCTCGCGTTCGTCCCATACGAGGGAAGCGTTCGGACGTGCACGGTTGAGAAACCGGCAATGAGCTAGGGTGGTCAACTCTCAACCTCGTGCCCGGGGGAAGGAGCAAGCCCACAAATCGGAAGAGAAGGAGCACTGAAGGGGAAGGAGACGTCAACAGGAAGCACCAGTACGCGGCATTGGGGGAAGGGGCAACCTGTAACCTCTTTTTACAAAATAGATAGTTAGTAGTAACATACATGCATAGACAACAATGGGAACATAGTGTGGGGGGGGTCGTCTCCAGCTAACATAGATCGAAAGCCATCACTAGTAAGCGCAATTAAACACAAGAGAAGGAAATAGTTGAGAGAGAGGTCGATCCAGGGTCTAGGGTTTACGGAGGGCGCACAGTTAATCACAAGAGAGGGAGATAGTTGTGAGAGAGAGGTCGATCTGGGGTCTAGGGTTTGTCGAGGGCAAGCACAGTTAATGACAAGAGAGGGGAGGAGATGATCGAAAGGCAACACTAGCCAAGGGGAGAGGTCCACCAGCGACGATCTGAGGAGGCGATGCACAATGGAGGGAAGACATCCACCGGGGAGCACGATTGCTAGAGAGGAGACCGACCTCCCTTGCGGATGGCACAAGCCGGAGCCGGTGGCGGGAGGAGCTAAAATGGCCGGGAGGGAGTCATCTGGAGTCGATCAACGGTGAGATCGATTGATCGCACCTACAGAGCACGGAGGTGAGAGAGGGGAGGCAGAGAGAGCTCTCGCGAGAGACGATCGTGCCTGTAGAGCACGGAGGCGAGAGAGCTCTCGCGAGAGACATGAACAGTGATCGGCGAGGGCACGGCGGAGAGGTCGTTCGGGGGACAAGAATGGAATGAGTTATCCATGGAAATAACCCAATTTCAAGCTTAACCTGGGTTTTCCTTAACCCAACATATCCCCATGTTTTTGGGCTCTACCAAATGGTGAATTGGGGATATCCTTGTCATATCCCAATACCAAACGACCCCTGAGAATCTCGGCGTTCTCCTCCGCATATGAAGAAAATGCAGCCCCACCCCTGGAAGGGGAGAGCACTGAGTCATTCATTGAATGGGGGAATTAGAGCATGGTACAGCCTTAGATGTCTACCATTAAGGGGTGGGAACTGGACTTCCCCCCGGTGGTTGACGATCACGTAGGCTCCCCCTTCATATACCTTCTGGACCATGTAGGGTCCTAGCCAGTTCTCATTTAGCTTGCCTTTAGGATTGGCAGCCATAACCTCTCTCCTCTTGACCATAACAAGATCGCCCTTTTTGAATTCGCGCTCCTTGACGAGCTTGTCGAAGGTGCGTGATATCCGGGCCTGATAAACCTGGATGTTTTGCTGAGCTCGAAGTCACTTCCCCTCTAGATCGATGAGCTCTTCAAGTCTTCGTTCCGCATTGGACTGTTCTTCCCCGACCAGGCCTTGCTGGATCACAACCCACAAGGAGGGTATCTCCAGTTCTACGGGGATGATCGCCTTCGAGCCGTACACCAGGGAGAAAGGTGAACAGCATGTCGGGCGCTTGTAGACGGTACGATATGCCCATAGTGCTTCATACATTTTGTCTTCCCAATCTCTCTTGTTGGAGCCGACGGTCTTCGCCAGGAGGGTGTAGAGGGTCTTGTTGAACGCTTCGGCCAGTCCATTAGCCTGCGGGTTGTACAGGATGGAAGTACTCTAATAAATCTTGTACTTTTCAGCTAACCTGTAGACCTTTTGGTTTCGGAAGTGACTTCCGTGGTCTGATACGATTCGGCTGGGGATTCCAAATCGAAAAATAACATTTTGCCGGATGAATCGGGCCACAATTTCCCCTGTCACTTCTCTCAAAGCTACAGTCTCTGCCCATCGGGAGAAGTAATCTGTTATCGCCAGATTGTACTTACACCTTGAAGAGGATGGGGGCAATGGGCACACCATGTCGATTCCCCACTGAGCAAACGACCAACTAGGTGTTGTTGGGTGCAACTGTGTGGGAGGTCGCCTAGGGACTGTTGCATGCTCCTGGCATTTTTAGCATGACTTGGCATACTTGCTGCAGTCATCAAACATTGTTGGCCAGTAATAGCCTGACTTCTTGATCTCGATCTTCATTTTGGGGCCTGCCTGGTGTGCCCCTGCCGTCCCGGCATGGACCTCTTTCATGACTCTCCAGGCCTCCTCAGTAGACAGACACCGTAGGAGGACCTTCCTTTTGGCGTCGGCCATGATCCGGAATAAGATTCCATTTCGGACCTCGTAGGAATCTTTTATTCTAATCAACTTGATCTTCTCTTCTCTCCGCTTGGGCAACTGCTGGTACGCAAACCACTGCAGCAAGGGCTCTCTCCAATCAGGTGAGGCGGCCACCTCCACCGTGGCGACTTCACATTCTTCTTCTTCAGGCTCTTCCAGCATGCTGGGGACTTGACGTCAATTAATCACCCGTATATCGAGTGACTCTCCTAGAGGGATTGCCAAAGAGCTTGCCAGTTTGGCCAGAGCATCAGCCTGTGCATTCTTCCCCCTGGCCACATGGCCTATCTCGATGAGGTAGAAGTGCCCCATGAGCCATTTAGCCATGGCATGGTACGGGAGTAGTTTAGGCTTCCGGATGTCAAACTGTCCTTGGACTTGTCTGACGATCAGTAGTGAATCGCCAAAGACTTACAGCATCCGGATGTCCATGTGCAGCGTGACCTAGAGGCCAATGATCAAGGCTTCATACTCCACCTCATTGTTTGTGCAGGGCTTGCTGATGGAGTAGGATGTGTGCAGCACCTCCCCCTCTGGGGATTTGAGGATGATACCGGCCCCGGCCCTTATTTTGGTGCACCCCATCGAGCTAGTTTCCGCCCTCGACGCCCCATCAAAGTTCAAATGCCACGTGGCCTGTTGGATGTGATTCATCTCCAATGCTTCATCATCGGGGAACTCTGTTATCAGCAGAGAATCCTCGAGCACAGAGTGTGCCGCGAGGAATTCCGCTATGGCTTGACCTTTAACGACCTTCTGCAGCACGTAGGTGATGTCGAACTCCATCAGCAACACTGCCCACTTGCCGAGGCGTCCCTTCAAGGTCAGTTGAGAAAAGATGTACTTGATGGGGTTGGCTCTTGATATCAGTTATACCTCATGTGACAGCATATAATGCGTCAACTTCTTAGCAGCAAAGATAAAGGCCAAGTAGACCTTTTCGATCAGGGTGTACCTTCCTTTCGCCCCAACCAGGCTCCGACTGAGGTAGTAGAGCGCCTGCTCCTTCACCTCATCATTATTCTGGACGAGCATTGCCCCTAGTGAACACTCGGTGGCGGTTACATACAAGATGAGTGACCTCCCCCTTATTGGCGCCCCAACATAGGTGGCATCTTTAAATATTCTTTTAGCTAATTCAGGGCCCTTTGACACTCCTGGCTCCAACAGAAAGGTGCGCTCTTCATCATCAATTTGTGGAATGGTTGGCAACGTCCCGATAGGTTGGAGATGAACCTGCGGATGTAGGCCAGTCAGCCTTGAAGGGACCTCAACTCCCCCAGGTTCTTCAGAGGCGGCAACTCCTGAATAGCTTTTATCTTGGCAGGGTCGATCTCAATTCCCCTGTACCGAACTACAAAGCCAAGAAATCTTTCGCTGGAGACACCAAAGGCACACTTCATCGGATTCATCTTCAGCTCATACTGTCGTAACCTTTGGAAAATGACCCTGAGGTCCTGGAGATGATCTTTCCTTTTCTTGGTCTTGACGACCAAATCATCAATGTAACATTCGACCTTGCTATATAGTAGCTCATCGAATATCTTGGTCATTACCCGCTGGTATGTAGCCCCGGTGTTCTTGAGACCGAAGGGCATCCTTTTGTAATGGAATATCTCTTTGGGCGATCGGAATGTCGTATGAACTCGGCCATGCTCCGATATCCATATCTGATTGTAGCCAGATGACCCGTCCATGAAGGACAGTGCCTCGTGACCGATGGTTGCGTCAATCATTACCTAAGTAATAGGCACCGGGAAGTCATCCTTCGGGCATGCTTTGTTCAGGTCGCGGAAGTCCACGCAGATCCTGATCTGCCCATTTTTCTTCTTGACCGGTACAATATTGTCCAGCCAAGTAGTGTACTGGTTCTCGGACATGAAGTCAACGTTAATAAGCTTGTCGACTTCCTTACAAATTTGGCTGATCAACTCGGGTCTCATGAGCCGAGGGGGCTGTTTCACCTGCTCGATCTTGGGATCAATGGCTAGCATGTGCTGGGCCACGTTGGGGCTAAGACCAGGCATCTCTTTATAATTCCAGGCAAAACAGTCTCGGAACTCTTGCAACAGCTTTACATACTGCTCTCGTTCCCGGGGGGATAGGAGAGCACAGAGGATGGTTGGCCTAGGGTCACCTTCTGTGTCAAGGTTGACCTCAACGAGTTCATCAACGGTGGCTTGACCGCCGTCTTTAATCTCTAGGGGAGCTAGGAGTAGATCGACGAAATCCTGGTCCTCCTCTCCTGCCTCAAGGACCTCGAGCACCCCATCTTGCCCGGCCTCATTGAGAGACGGGGCACTACTCGTCTCGTCCTCAGGCTTTAAGGTTGGCGATGGCGCCGATGGCATATCTTCTGGACTACTTCGGTAATAACCCGACATAGGGTTGCCCCTAGGGGTGGCAGACCCCTCAGCTTCTTGGTCTTGTGAGGTGACATCATAAACTATGGCGGCCTCCGCTTTAATGTGTTCCCAACATTTGTAAGGAGCGTCCTCATGCGGTGCTTCGCTTGCAAGCATTGAAGACTGTGGTCTGCCTGACTAAGCGAAGAGCTGGATGACCTCTTCTGGTGCTTCGTGGTAGTCATCGTAGACGGCCACCACGGGGGCTGGGCCGGTCTCCCGTCGCACCCAGGCTTGCTCCACCCCTGGTCGCAAGTCTTGTTCACCTTCCGATGTCTCTCCGGGGGTTTGGCATAGGATTGACATAGTATATACACCCCTTTCTTGGACATCTGCTACATGGGGACGTGGTGGGATCACCTCGTACCTTCCCATCTTGAGCTCGTCCCTTTCGATCAGGCCCTGAGCAATGTCTTTGAAGTAGCAACAGTCTTCAATAGGGTGGCTCAGTATCCGATGGTAGGGACAGAAAAGGGGATCACTGCTTCTACGGGCGTCCTGCGACCTCTTAGACTCCGGGAGGGAGATCTTGCCGTAGTGGCAAGCCCACTCGAAGATCCTTCGTGTCTTATTCCTCGGGCTTATTCCTCAGGAACGAGTAGGGCCTCTGCATCCTTTCCCATAATGTGAGGCCTTGGTTCGCTGGCCGGCTAGTCGATGGGGTGGCAGCATCCCTGTCTTCCCTAGTTGGGCGCGCGGGAGCCCTAGAGCCGGTGCTCGAGGACTGGCTAGTACACGGGCCCTATTGGGAGGTGATGCTTCTAATCAGGTTAGATAAAAGGGAGGTTGTTTTCGCTAGTTGTATTTTCAGCATCTCGATCTCTTGCTATTGCTGGTAGCAGAGGGCGAGCATAATAGGATCGTATTGGGTGAGGTCCACGATATGACCCATATTGCCGTTTGCCACCTCCGTGCCAGGTCGGGGTGGAAGTGCTCCTTCAGCACGACCGCTTAGGGTTGGTCCATGAACAAGGGGTGGAACTGTCTCTATATCCCTATACAGAGGCGGGTTCCAGAGGAAAACCTCCTCATCTTGCGGGTTGACATTTTGGGGTGGAAAATGAGTCTGATCCTCGACTCCCTAGGCGTCGACTTCCTCTGAGGGACTGCCACCTGCCGATGTCGAGGCTGAGATGACATCAACCTTGTAGAATTCTTTGACTGAGAAGCCCAAACCTTGATGCCGAGTGACCTGCAACAGGCTTCGATCCATGTTTGGCGGGTGCCACATTTCTCTGAACATCTTCTTTTTGCTTACTAGTTGATGAAGGGAGATCCCCTGTCTCCTGGCCATTTCGGCCATGCGGGGCACCATATAAGGGATCCCCGCAATTGGGACTATAAGGTCACATAATTCTTCAGGGAGTTTGCAGTCATCATCTCCTTTGATAGGTCGCTCCCTTGCTGTGTAGAAGACTGTGGGCCTCCCCTCGAGATTGGGCACTTCCCTTAATTTCTCTAAATTTTTCCATTTTTTTATTTGCTCATGTTTCTCTTTGGAAAGGTGGGCTGGCGAAGGCAAGGTGGCGTACCGACGAGAGGGGAGGTTTGAAGGGTGAGAGAGAGAGAGACCTCGTGCAGGATATGCACGAGGTTGAAAGTATACCTCGTGCACACCTGCACGGGGTATGGGACATACCCCGTGGAGGTTTTCAAAGAGGGGCGAAAACATACCCTGTGCAGGTTTCAAATAAGTGTGGTTCGTGCAACTTTTAAGAAAGAAAGAAGAGAAAAGGGGTGATTGGTGTATGCCGGGAAAGAGTGTACTGGTGAAGGGCTTGGGGGCCGTGCCGGTGAAGCGTTGGGAGGGTATGTGCCGGCTAAGGAACTCAGGGAGTGTACCGGTGAAGGAGGTCGAGGGGCTGGGTTCCAAGGGAGTGTACCGGTGGAAGCCTGGGAAGTGCACTAGGCAAAGGTGCTGGCGTGTGCACCGGTGAAAGGGGTTTGACGAGTGTGCCGGCGAGGAATTGAACAGGGTGTATCGGCGAAGGATGGGCACTGACCAAGGAGGTGTACTGGGGGAAGTCAGGAGGCCCACCCATCTGTTCTTCCTTTAAGACCTTTCTTTTCTTCTTTTCTTAATCCTGGTACAGCTTTATACAAGTTGTTCCTTCCTTTCACAGTTGTGATTATTCGAGGTGCTTAGTTGTCGCCCACTTCAAATCTCTTTGTGGTGCCCATGGTTCACTCACATTAGTTAAAGTGATTGATTAACTATCAGTCCATTTGTTTGTTGCTCCTTTCGGTCCTCATCATATTATTATTTTTCACAAAAATTTGGCAGCATCTCCCCTTGACCTGGGTGTAAGGGAGATACGGGGAATGCGCCCACATGGAGTGGCGGAACCCGACCATTGGAGATGGGCGTCCGAAGACGGCAACACCTTGGATAGAACTCGGAAAACTCAGAGGGAGTAGCGAGGGGGAGAACTCCAAGACTAGCTATGGACACTGAGGGTGAGGAAAAAGGGCTGGTGTGCCGGTGAAGGGCTAACCAAAAAGGGCTGTGTCGGGGAGGCCCTGAGGCGTTGAGGGTGCACCGGCCAGGGGGCGTGCCGGCGAAGGGGCTGAGGGGCATAGGGTGTACCGGGCGAGGGGCAACGAGGCCGTGTCGGTGAGCAGGCAAACCGGGGGCATGCCGTTGAAGGGGTGGCTGAGGGCGTACCACTGAGGGGTAGGGCTGAGGGTGTACCGGCTAGGGGGGGCAAGGAGGCCGTGCCGGCGAGCGGGTAAGCCAGGGGCGTATCACTGAAGAAAGGGTTCAGGGTGTACCGGCCAAGGAGCATACCGATGATGGGTTGGCCAGAAGGGATATCGCTGAAGACGTATACAGCGTATGTTGCTGGAGGGTACTTTGGGGGGGGTACACTGTTGGAGGGCCGGAGAAGTTGGACTGAGGACCAGCATGTAGTGTAGTGTTCCTGGACGGCCGGAGAGGGCTTAGGCTACAGAAGGGGGAAAAACATCGAAGAAGGGATGGAGGAAACCGTGAAACATCTTCGAGGACTCAAACAATCGGAGACGATGAGGGGGACCATGAGAAGGGAAACTTGCTCATAAAAGACAAGGGCCATGACCGGCCATGCATGCTTCAAAATCGGAGGGGAGGATACAAGTGGTGGGAAGGAGAAGAAGGACGAAGGAAAGATAAGAAGGGAAAGGTAGGAGCACTGGGGTCGAGCAGGGATGACTACTTCTTGCTTGCCCCCATCTCCCCCATTACATCTCTCTCCCTCTCTCTCATGCTCTTTTGGATGGTCGTCGGAGGGGGAACCCCACGGCCGAGCTTCCTTCTTCTTCCCCTCTCCTCCTTCTTCTCTTCTTTTCTAGCTCGTGCCAGCGTCGAATGTGCTTCCTGTATTCTTCTATCTGTGTGTGTGTTTTCTGTGTTGTTCACCGGTGGAGGAACCCTTCTTACACTCCCAGTGCCTGGGGTCTTTGAACGCCGACGGGAGACACGGGAACGTGGGTTATTAATGGAGATTTGACCCGGGCATCCTCGGCGGCATGGGGGAGTAGGCAACGTGCCATGTTCTCCGCTTGACATCTCGGATGGGTCACTGTGCGTCAAGGATCCCGTAGGATGTGACGTGAGATTTGGACTGGGCCGTCAAGGGTGTGTCGTTGAAGAAGTAGACCGTGCCGCTGAAAAGGCTCTGACAGCTGTGCCGCTGAAGGGGCAGGTGAAGCGTGCCGCTAAAGAGGCAGTTGAAGCGTGCCGTTGAGAGGGGGCACCAGGGTGTGCCGATGAAGATGGGCACAGAGTGTACCATTGAAGGGCATTTGATGGCGTGCCGTTGAAGGGCACTTGATGGCGTGTCGTTGAAGGCACTAGGTGTGCCGCTGAAGGGCACTTGATGGCGTGCCGTTGAAGGGCACAGGGTGTGCCGTTGAAGGCACTAGGTGTGCCGCTGAAGGGCACTTGATGGCGTGCCGTTGAAGGGCACAAGGTGTGCCGTTGAAGGCACTAGGTGTGCCGCTGAAGGGCACTTGATGGCGTGCCGTTGAAGGGCACAGGGTGTGCCGGCGAAGGAGCGCTGGGAGCGTACCGGCGAAGCCCACGCCAGGCGTGCCACTGAAGGGGCAGTGAGGGGGTGATTAAGGTGGATTTTGGGCCTATTTTGGACCCAATTGACGATCCGTTCGATTCTCTTCGGGGGCCCACGAGTGGTGAGCTTCCCCAGAGGTTGGTTTCACTTCGCCGTCGTGATTCCAGAGACGGCTCCACGACAGCATGTTTGTTTGTTCGGAGAGTCTGGATGGGGTGTGCCCTCCATGGTCTCTTCGATAGAAAATGTTGTTAGTGTTGGACTCGTTTATTCCATTTATTTGTTGCTCCCTTTTGCCCTTTAATTTGTTATTGCCTCATCTGTTTGTTGCTCCCTCTGGCCGTTTCCATGTTATTATTTTCTAACAAAATTTCGATAGCATCTCCCCTTGACCTGAGCCTAAGGGAGATATAGGGAACGTGCCCACATGGAGTGGCGGAAGCCGATAGTTGGAGGTAGGCGCCCGAGAGTGGCAACACCTTTGATAAAACCTCAGACAACTTGGAGAAACGAGGAGTAGAAGATGACTATGGGACTGGCTACAGGCGCTAAGGGATGAGGCACAGGGGCTAGTGTGCCGGCCAAAGGGGCTCAAGGGTGTACCGGGTAAAGCAAGCTGGAGGAAGTCAGGCTGTGCCAGCAAGGAGGGGTTGAACTAGCGAAGGGCTGGCCCAAGGGCTGAAGGTATACCGGGCAAGGGGGAAGGTGTACCGGTGAAGAGGGTGTGCCAGTGAAGGATGGGCCAAGAGGGCTGTGTCGGAGAAGGCACAAGGCATGCCGGGGAGGAGGAGGCTAAGGGCTAGGGCTGCATCGGGCTAGGAGCGCATCGACGAGGTGACTGGGGTGTGCTGGGGAAAGTCACATGGGGCTGTACCAGTGAAAGGGGAGCCAAGGTCTACCACTGGAGGGGTAAATGGAGACTGTGTCGGGTTAGGGTGGCTGAAGGGGTGTTCGGGGAGTGAAGGCACAGGCGTTCCGGTGGAGAGGGGCACGAGTGTGCTAGGCTGGGATGGCAGCGAGTGTATTGGGGAAGAGCGCTGGGACTGTGCCGGGGAAGAATGCAGGGAGCATGCCGGGGAAGAAAGGGGGGCTGATGCGCCGGCGAAGAGATCAAAGGGTGTGCCGCTGAAAGGAGGGCTAGGTGGTTTAAGGCCAGTGGGAGGAAGAAGGCCGTGGGGCGTCCGGGCTTGGCCTGGCTAATAGGGAATCTCCAGCCAGGGAAGGGCAGATGGGGACTGGGTGCTTGAGGAGGTTGGGGAGGCACTGTCATGCCCATGAGGAGGATGAGGCTGGGAGGGCTGTCACCTGTGAACGAGAGGCCACTGGCAGGGAGAGAAGGAAACACCAGAGGAAGAGGGGGAGAGGGATGAAGGAGGAGACGAACGAGCATGCACAGAGGCTCGAACCAGTGTAAGGCAGCCATAAACACATAAAAAGGGGACTTTCATTCATGGTGAAATAGAGGTCGAATACATTACAATCGTGAAAGGGGGAGGAAGAGGAAGGAGAAGCAAAGAAGGGGGTGAGTGCGGTTTGAGCAGGGGCAACGGCTCCCTGCTCCTCCCCCACTCCCCACTACACCTCTCTCTCTCTCTCTCTCTTCCTCTCTCTTACTCTCTCTTTCTTGGTGGTCGCCTGGGGAAGGGGCTTCACGACGGAGCTCCCTCCTTCTTCTTCCTCTCTTCTTCAGTTTCTTCTCCTGTAGAGTGCCACTTTCTCTTCTCTATCTCCGTCTATGTCTGTGTGTGTGTCTCTCTGTGTGTTTGTTCGTCGAAGAAGACAGCCCTTTATACTCCTGGTGGCGGGAGCCTTCAAACTCGAATGGCGGAAGCGGGAACGTGAGGCATTGAATGGGATTTGACTTGGGCATCCTTGGTGGTAGAGAAGTGGCCTGCGTGTCCCCATCTCCGGTCGACACCTTAGCTATACCCGTTGTGCGCCAAGAATCCGTAGGGGGATGGCGTGAGATTTCTTCTGCCGGACATGCCAGACGGCATTGTCCAGGACGTGCCGTCGAAGGCCATTCGCAGGCGTGCCGTTGGAGCAATTACAAGCATGCCGCTGAAGACGCTTCAGGGTTCGCGTGCTAGGGAAGGCCACCAGGGGTGCACCGGCGAAGGGCAGCCAGGGTGTGCTGTGGAAGGGCTACTCCAAGGAGTGCCGCTGAAGGCACCTAGGGGCATGCCGCTGAAGGCGCTCAGGATGTGCCGTTGAAGGGCCTGGGGGTGCGCTACTGAAGGGGCTTCAGGGCGTGCCGTTGAAGGCGTTAGAGGGGCGTGTCACTGAAGGGCCTCAGGGTGCGCTGTTGAAGGGCCTAGGGGTGCGCTACTGAAGGGGCTTCAGGGCATGCCGCTGAAGGCGCTGGAGGGGCATGCCGCTGAAGGGCCTCAGGGCGTGCCGTTGAAGGGCCTGGGGGCATGCCGCTAAAGGGGCTTCAGGGCGTGCCACTGAAGGCACTGGAGGGGCATGCCGCTAAAGGGCCTCAGGTTGTGCCGTTGAAGGGCCTTAGGGCATGCACCGTTGAGGGTGGCAAGAGTGTGCCGTTGAGGTAGACTTGGGCCCATTTCGAGCTTGATCAACGGTCCACTTAGTTTTCTTCTGGGCCCACAAGTTGCGGGCTTCCTAGGGGTTGGTTTCTCTTCACTGACGTGACTCCGGGGGCAGCTTCACGATAGTGTATTGTTTATTCGGAGAGTGAGGATGGCCCGCCCTTTCCGCGATTTCTTCGGTTGAAGTTGTTTGTCAATGCTGGACTGGCCAGGACACGCGAACGTGCAATTTTACACATCCACAAATGCCCCCCACCCATGGGTAGTGCGGGCGAAAGATGAGTCGGGCGGTGCCCGTGGGTGCATTGGTTCTTCAGGGCTGCAGTAGTGGCCGTGACGTCCGGCGAGGATGGCAGTCTCGGCTTGTGATTTGTTGCTCTTACTCGCGCACGCATACAGGGACGTTCGTTGGTACATAAGAAATGTGCAGGCGGAATGTTCAAGTACACGTGCACTAATCATCGCAGGCTATTACGATACGTGTGGATATATATATATATTTGATGTGAAACCACCTTGGGGGTGATAGTCACAAGATGAATGACCCTCGGACCTAGCAAGCAAACAATGAGCGGACCTTCTGAGAATGGAGGAAATAATAGAGATGATGATGGTGCAGAACGTTTATTTTTTTGGAGGTGAATGGTTTTTGGAAGGAATATCAAGATATGCTCATGTAATGTAAATCAGCTAGTTAGGTATTCATATTGACATTTCCCATACATTTCCAGTAACATAGTATTTATGGTTTTGTTTTCTATTCACCTTTCAAAAGGTATTTATTAATGTTACACTATCAATCGCTGTATTATGCTCCCTCTTTCTTAACTACTTTGTCTTCATATGTGGATCACAGTCCAAAGGATCGAATACAACAGCCCTCTTGGACTTTTGAGGTTTCAACTTCATGTCACAGAAGCTATTTATCTTGCTTTATGTGAGCCAGGTACTTATAGTTGTTGTGCTGTGCAACTTTCCTTAAAACCAACACTAGTGATTTAATTAAAACATGAAATAGAGCAGGTCTAGGTGCTCTTCTTCACTTGATGGCAGAATTGTATCTTTGTCTAAACAGAGGTGACATGGACCCAAAGGCTTAGTAGTATTCAGGCTGATTAAACAATCTAATTTCATACTTATTGTTGTTAACTTAACCTCTTGTCATCATGCAGAGAATTGTATCGAAGCGACTGGGCAGTCAAGTTGGTTGACTTTGATAGTCTTTCGAGTCAATAGCCATTCTACCCTCGACTCAGACCTCCCGTTTGAGTCAAGTTGGTTGACTTCGACACAACGTTGAGTCAACATCTAATTAACATCTATTCTACTCTCGGCTCAGACCTTCTGTCTCTAGCACGGTGGTTGACAGTCTATCGAGTCAATATCTATTCTGCCCTCAGCTGAGACCTCACATCTTTGCCAGGTTGGTTAACTTTGATAGTCCATCGAGTCAGCATTTATTCTGCCCTCAGCCCAGACCTCACATCTAAGTCAGGTTGGTTGACTTCGACAATTCGTCGAGTCAATAGTCATTCTGCCCTCGACTCAGACCTTTCATCTTTGCCAGGTTAGTTGACTTTGACACAGTGTTGAGTCAACATCTAATCAATATATATTCTGTCCTCGGCCTAGACCTCACATCTTCGTCAGGTTGGTTGATTTCAGCATTCCGTCAAGCCAACATCTATTCTACTTTGGCATCAAGACTTGCCGTCTAAGCCAAGTTATTCGCCATCATGACATTCTATCTAAGCCGACTGATGTTCTGCATTTGGTGTCGTGACCTTCCGTCTAAGCTAATGTCTGACGTGATTTATTTTATTATTATTATTATTATTTATTTATCTTGGTTATTTATTAATTATTTATTAGTTGGCGTGCCAGTCACATGTGTGACAGATTTATTATGTGCTCATCTGACAGATCAGACGATTATGGGCGATCATGTCGGGACCAAAAGTCCGCCATACCGTAAAGGCTATGATGTTAATTACGCCCTTCCTAGGAAGGACAACTCTTGATTAAATGCCAAAATAGGAGGCCTCGGAGGGCATTTAAAAGACTAATGTGCGTATAACAATTGAGCAGGCAAATGACGAGTTTATTTAAGTGCACGGATCAAATCCGGCAGCATCTCCCCTTGGCTTTGACTTGTGCCAAGCAAGGATAGGAGACCGTCCACGCAGTGGCGGGACGGAATCTGAACAATGGCTAGGGTACTGTCCCTTAATGTACGTCCTCAAGGGAACATCCCGACTAGCTGGTTTTCCCCAAGGGATGGAGCCGAAAGGGGCACGTATTGACGACGCTCCCTTGGCTTATTGGGGTTATCATTTATTGAATCGTGTTTCCAACAGCATCTCCCCTTACTTCGGGTCATACCAAATAAGCGATAGACCGTCACACATGGAGTGCCGGGGTGACAGTCGGAACGAGAGAGCACTGAGGCTCCTAAACGGTGAAGTCACCTTATGGTGACGTTTAATATTCCCCTTGGCGATCATCTGGACACATGCAGAGGCAGAGCCCTTCGAACCTATAGGGTTACATGTGTGCGGGCCCGATCTGGGATGACGAAATGTAGGGGAGGTCATTCCCCATTAATTTATTTCTTGGGATCTTTAGTGAAGGCTCATGGGCATCCCTGGATGGGTTTCAAAATTGGAGAGGGATTTAAATGGGGATTGTGGAGGATCTCGGCGCGGGATACGTTGGGCACACGAAGGTACTCGGCGCGGCATGGGTGGACAGGATAACGGCGCGGCAAGTGTGGAATTGTGGGCCTGGCCCATTAGAGGAAGGAAAAGATGGGGTCTCGATGCAGGAGGCTCACGGCGCGCTGAGAGGTTTTGGCGGGAAGGGGAGGGCGAAGCTCTCGGCGTAGGCAGGAGGTTGGATGGAGGGAGCTCACGGCGCGGAAGGCTCTCAGCGTGTGAACCCCCACGCCGTGAACTATTCCCGGCGTCGGGAGGTTTTGGCGCAGAGGGGTTCCAGCACTCTGTTTGGGGTTTTCTCAGAGGGATTAGGGTTTAGAAACTGATTTGAACGGGATTTAATCATATTATGGCTTGGTAATCATATAGTTAAATTAGAATCCGAGGGTGATTGGAGGGAGATTGCCCTAACCATCACAATTCTAATCCCTGGAGAACCTGTTGAATCTCATCATCTGTCTCCCGGGAACCAAGAGATCAATGTCTCTGGCCCTAGGGGAGGCTTTGATGGTTTGAAATCGAATGTAGCTGCAGCTGAGAGGAAATCCGGAGTACTGGGACCCGTTTAATCAGTAGCATTGTCGAATACTGGTCATCCCAAAGGCCAGAAGATATCCTGTCTCTGGCTCTGGAGATGACCCCCTGAACCTTATTCAAAACAAACGGAGATGGAAGCA
Source organism: Amorphophallus titanum (assembly GCA_024336825.1). Lineage (NCBI taxonomy): Eukaryota > Viridiplantae > Streptophyta > Magnoliopsida > Alismatales > Araceae > Amorphophallus > Amorphophallus titanum. The sequence continues at coordinate 3,983,796 of JANBPO010009603.1, forward strand.
CGATGATGGATAATTCACACATATACTATATACAGATAGTAAAGGGGAAGGAGAGCTGGAAAGGGAGAGGGAGAGGGGGTGTAACATCCCGGATCCTTATTTTCGGGTCCCACATCTATTTTTCTTGGAGCGTTTGGCTCTGTCGTGTCTGAAATTACGTTTCGGACATCTTTCGTGTTCGGATCGGCGCAATCCAGGGTCGTTTCGGGGGCCCGGAGGCATTCTGTAACTTTTTCAACGTGATTTTCTGATTTTCGGCTCGGTTTTCGACAAACCCTTCGGCACGCTGTTGCGAGCGAACGTGATCATTCACCCTGGCGTGAGTGGTACCGTTGCGATCGGTGCGCTCCGAGGATCGCGAAAACGTGATTTTCTATTTCTCGGTATTTTTTCAAATTTCTAAATTTTTTATAAATAACAACTTATTTTCGTTTTTCTTTTCATTCTTCTTGTTCCTCCTTCTTCTTCCTCTCCCCACGTGACCACGCATCTCACCCTCTCTCTCGTTCGATCACACGGCGAGCTCCCTTCGGCTGCAGACGGCGCGGGGCGACGACGTGGCGACGACGGCGACGACGAGGCGGTTGTGGCGGCGTAAAGATCGTGGGATTTCGTGGAAGGAGCGAGGGTTTCCAAGGTGTTTCTAGCGATTTCGGCGTCGATTCGGCGGAGCATTCACTCCATTGAGGTAGGGTGACGTTCCCTAGCTCCTCACGTTTCATTTCCATGGTTTGTAGCCCGTCGTGAGGCCGAGAGGGGCATTTTTGAGCGGGTTAGGGCAAATCTATGACTTGGGGAGTGATCGCCCGATCTAGTGATTCATCGCATTTTTGGTCGATCCGAGGCCATAGATGCATGCTAGGGGTTCCGGGGGAGCTTCCCCCTTGATTTCCCCCTCTCCGGTGGAGGTACGGGGGCGTGGTTGTGATTTTTAGATCATGTTCGCCGTTTCGCCGTCGGACCGTCATAGCGGTCGTACCAGAGACCGCTATGCTCATAACGCGCCTAGGCAGGTGCGTTATGCTTCGTGTATTTCGTGTCTGGATTTGAGGGCATAACGGTCGCACGACTGACCACTATGTCAGGCATAATGCCCCAGGGATGGTGCGTTATGGTTTCTGAGCATTAGATTTGACCATTAGATTTGACCGTTGGTTGTGACCATTGGGGGCCCGGTCATATAACACGCCTGGGCAGGCCCGTTATGTACTTTAACACCCTAGGGAAGGTGCGTTATGCTAAACGCCCTTGCCCTCCACTTAACGTGCCAGAGTTGGTCCGTTAAGGTCTATAACGCCCCTTGAGGAGCGCGTTATAGTCTGTCTCCCATCATGACATAACGCACCATGGCTGGTCCGTTATGTGCATAACGGCCCTTGAGGAGCACGTTATGTCTGTTTTCGTGACTCGAGGCTTAACGCACCCCTGTCGGTCCGTTAAGCACTATAACGCACCTGGGTAGGCACGTTATGGCCTGTTTTTCGTCGGGAGTGGCAGACGGCCAAGTTAGACCATCCATTCTCCCCCGCACGACTGAGAGTTAGCCGTGCACCCTTGAGTGACCAATGATGGACCTTTCATTATCTGAGGCCTAGTCGGTGATTTTTCGTACCGATTCGAGTCTCGGGTGAGTGGACCTCGATCCACGTGCTGGCATGTGGTCTGATTGATGCTGGACATCGTGTGGGGACCAGGTGTGGGGCACTGTGAGGGGTCCCAGGATGTGACGTCTTCGGCTTATGTCACCATGAGTCAGTGCTGTACGAGGAGCTATCCCCAGGACATCTTCGGTTGGACGGCTCTCCAAGGCTCAAGCGCAAGGGCGACGACGTCTTCATCCGCTTCACGGCCATCCCCTCCCTAACTCTTTAATTTTTTATTTTTAGTTAGATTTTTATTCCAAGTGATGTATCTCTCCTTTATTTTTTTCTTAAATCTTCATGCATTGTAATCATCTTATTTTGAGTTTTAAGTAAGAATAGATGTGATTGTCTCTCCAAACTATTGGCTCTCTCTATCTCTCCCTATTTCTCTCCTTTACTCCTCCATGCTTCCTTAGATAAATTTCAATCTTGCATTATTTTAGTGTTTCATTAAAAAAAATCCTTCCAACAACTTCTTTTGTCTATCTTAAAAAAATAAAAAAAAGGATAAAAGAGATTTTCAACCTTAAAAATCTAGCCTCCTCATGGGATCGAACCGTATTCTCCACTATATTCAAAATCTTAATTTCAGTGTGAGTACAAAAATTTTGAAATTGAGTGCGTAGTACTTTTAATGACGAGCTCTGCGTTCCATCACACAACCTCGGAGGCCTTAACCGACAGGCCCTGTGTGCATAAACAGTAGCACTCACCAAGTTTGACAGTGCCCCACCTTATCCATTGCGCAGGGGTTCATCTGGCAGCAACAGGTTCACCCAAAAGTGACGACTTCATCTGGTAGCAACGACTTCATCTGACAGTGATGTTGCTATCCACAACGCCGCCTAGTACGATAGAGATGACTCTGTGCGAGCATAAGATGTTCCCCAACTGTCCCTTGCTTGCCCCATAAAAGTGGAGGTGGTAGCTGAAAAGAAGAAGGGAGGAGACAGACAAAAATACAAAAGAAGAGACCGAAGACCCGAAGGAGAAGGGAAGAGAAGAGGAGAGAAAGAAAGAAAGGGGATAAGTAGAGAAGGGGAGACTGCAAAGAAGGAGCTGAAGAGGTGAGGCCCGAGGGTGGAGGTGGAGCCAATGCTCCATTCTCTTCTCCCCCCGCCTTATGTGTCCATCTTGTTTCTTGATGTATCCTTTTTTTTTCTTCCCTTTTCTTTTCAGCCCAAGTCATTTTTGGGGAATGTAAGAGCAAAATCGAGTCTCTATTTTCTATAGCCCTTTCTTTGGGCTTTCCCCCTTGTTTTTGATCATGCTCTATGTCTTGACAAATTTATTTTATACATGTAAAATATTACCCCCACATTTTGCACATAATGAAATTAATGTCTTTAATTGATAAAGATTTGAGAAATTCTTTCCAACACTTTAAGGGAGCTTGAATCTCTACATAGACATTAAAGAGTAATCATTAGGAAAAAGTTACCTACCCCACAAAAATTAATAAGTGGAATGTCGAACCTAGTAGCCTGGAATCCCCATTGAAATATGTGAGGAAACTTGTACCGAACAGTGAAGTAAAAATTTATTAAAAAAATTAAAATACGTGACAAATCTTAGTAGCCTGGAATCCCCATTGAGACATATGAGGAACTCATGCCGAACGATGATGTCCTTCAAAAGAAACATAAATGGAGTTGTGCGAAGCTACCGATAGTCGAGAATCTAGAATGCAAGTGTAGAGAGGAGATAACCTTTTAGTGTTCTTAAGAAAATTTGAATATCCATATGTTTTGAAGCTCATTATTCATTGCATCACATTTCACTTTTCGGTATCATTGTGATGTATGTATTCTATGAATTTATTTACATTCATGGGTAATGCAATACTTCTTGTTATGAATGCACAACTCTCCTAATTATGCTTCATGTCTTACATTTTGAATTTGAATCACCTGCTTCATGATTAGTTGTGCATATGCGCTTGCCTATTCATACATTCTCCATTGATCTTGTTGTTGTTGATAACAAATCGGAGAAATAGGAAGGGTACTCAAGTTCATTTTGATACATCATATGCATAATCTTTTCAAGATAGCAATTGTGCTCACTTTGGCATCTCATGTGCATTGGTAGAAAACCCTGAGCATAGTGCATACACATTGTAATAGAAAGATGAAGGGGGAGAATAGGTTTGTGTGAATATCAGAATATCTGCATAGTTGGCATCGTTAGCATTCATAAAGTGCATAATTTGAAATGTATCATTTTGAACATTTCATTTTGCACATATCTTTAGGCCTCACATGTTCATATCATTTCTAATAACCCCATTGTAAGTCATCTTTTTCTTGTTGACAAAGGGGGGGACATCTTGTGTGCTTAGGACTTGAATGTGCTTGAAATTTTAATCCCTGAAGTTCTTCCATACTGAATGATCTTTTGCTTGTTGAGTTGGAAGCTCTCAGTGAAAATTTAATGTGCATATCTCTCATACTTGATGTTTTATCTTCAACAAGTGGTGTTTTAGTTCCTAACAATTGATACCAGTCGTGGTTCTTATGATGTATGGAACAATATGAAGAACAATGTGATTATTTTTTGTGATGTATGACTGATGTGAAACGACCTAGGGATGAGTTGGGACTGACCAAATGACCCTCGAACCTAGATTTGCAAGCGAATGCAATGGGTCTACAACTTCACTCGAGCAGACTCACCTGCTAAGTGCGCACTCGTGCCCGTAGGCGACTCGATGATGGTGGAGAGGGTCCAAAGTGGGATCTTGACATTCTAAGGTAAGGCTAGCTTGGGACGGACCCCAATGGACCAGGGATGCCCAATTTGATGGGTGGCCAGCACGCCAAGGGAGTGGGATGTAGGGAGCTGTCGCCTCACTCCGTTATGGTCACTCGCGTTATTGAATTTAAGATCGAGCACTCAACTCACCAACCGATGGTCCACTAGCAGCAATACTAAGCTAAGCAAAGAGTGCACCAGTAGAGAAGTATGGTCAGGGGCTCACCTGATCGGCAAGAAAACGTCAATCCTGATCGGAGACGAAGGCGAGCGGGGAAGCGTGACTACCCGCACGCCGCGTCAATGATGCTTCGGTCGATGACCTGCTAATACATTCACTACTCCCTCACAGAGGGGTTGATCAAGGGGAGGGGGAATTAACTATTACAACCAAAACTACCTCCACACAGGGAGGGGCTGTAAGCTGGCCAGGCGGGGTGGGGGAACTAGCTTAGTGGCCAAATGGACGAATTCTGTCGATTCTGCCAGCTTCTGGAACAGCTTGATAGGGGGTCAAAGAAGGCACCGCGATGGACTCTTCTGAGCTTAGAAGAAGCCGAAACTTCCTGGGTTGGCCCAGGAGGACGCCTAAATTTTGAGGGAGTTTGTTGACGTTGTCGGTGGCTGGGGCAGGGTTTGGATCAGGGCCGAACTACTCTGACTCTGACTGCTCCCAGAGGGCTGATGTAGGAAGATGAAGGTGCCACGAGCACTCCCGGTGTCTGATTCATAAGGGACCAGAACCTCTACGACCATGGTCGAGTCTTCTTCGAGCGGAGATCAACGGGGCCATTACTGGAGGTCAGGGCTGACCGCGTAGATAGGAACAGTGGAAGGGTGTCAGACCAGGCTCTAGGGAACTGACCTTGCGCACCTCGGGGAGAAAATCTAGAACTCTTGACTCCGAGCTCCAAAAATTTATCTGCTTCTTGGAGGTGGCAGGGGACTGGCAGGAGAAGCCCCCAGATAAATGGAGCCTCAAGAAGCCCAGGGTGCTGGTCGTGGAAGCCTTTACAATTCGTTGCTAGTCGTCTGCTTGGGAGGAAATGCGCAATCTGGGGAGATCGGCTCCTCTAGGCCATCCCGAAGTCGGCTGATTGCGAGACCACCTCTGTTGTAAAGCTGTCAGGATGAGGATTCCAACGGTCTATGGTTTTCCACTAGGAACCTCATGGAGATGATGATGTAGGCTCTGCAAATAGGTGCCTGGTCTGCTACCTGTGAACTAGCATGATAGGTTGGAGATAGATGATGGGGAGTGGGGTAGATGGGAGGGTAAATGGGGTGGAAGGGTGTGGGGGCGACCCCTGGTTGTGAGGGGGTCTGGGAGGGGGTGATCCAAGGTGTGGGAGGGGCAAAATGGGGGATGGAAGGGGGTCTAGAAGGTAGGTTGACCTTAGTGAAATCAATGCTGGAGACAGGTAGACCCCAATGCATTCAAGGCTGAAGGCAGGTAGACCTGGAAGGGCTTGAGCATGAAGGCAGGTCGATGCACATTTGAAGTATTCAAGTGCCTAGTCTGCCAAGGTCGATGCACATCTGGGGAGCTGGGTTACCAAGGTCGATGCACATTGACACAAGGGGGAAGGCAGGTCGATGCACATTTGGTTCAAATCTGAAGACAGGTCAATGCACATTTGGTTCGAGCCTGAAGACAGGTCGATACACATGGGCACCCAATTGAAGGAAGGTCGATGCACATCAGACACAAACACAAATGAAGGTCGACGCACATGGGCACATGGCTGAAGGAAGGTCGATGCACATTGTGCTAGCACAAGACCAAGGTCGATACACATCATGCCAACACAAGTGAAGGTCGATGCACATTATGCCACAGCTAAGAGAAGGTCGATGCACATTGTGGCAGCACAAGACCAAGGTCTGTGCATATTTTGCCAGCACAAATGAAGGTCGATGTTGATTGTGACAGGACTAGGGGAAGGACGATCCACACTGTGCCAGCATACGACCAAGGTCTGTGAATGTTTTACCCACACAAGTGAAGGTCAATGCATATTGTCCCAGGGCTAAGGGAAGGTCAATGTACATTGTGCCCGCACAAGACCAATGTTTGTGCATGTTTTGCCAGCACAAGTGAAGGTCAATGCACATTATGCCAGGGCTAAGGGAAGGTCAATGCACATTGTGCTAGCACAAGATCAAGGTCTGTGCGTGTTTTGCCAGCGCAAGTGAAGGTCGATGCACTTTGTGCCAGGGCTAGGGGAAGGTCGATGCACATTGTGCCAGCATAAGACCATGGTCTGTGCATGTTTTGCCAACACAAGAGAAGGTCGATGCACATTGTGCCAGGGTTAGGGGAAGGTCGATGCACATTGTGCCAGTGTAAGACCAAGGTCTATTCATGTTTTGCCAACACAAGTGAAGGTCGATGAACATTGTGTCTGGGCTAGAGGAAGGTCGATGCACATTCTACCAGCATAAAACCAAGGTCTATGCATGGTTTGCCAGCACAAGTGAAGGTCGATGCACATTGTGCCAGGGCTAGAGGAAGGTCAATGCATATTGTACCAGCACAAGACCATGGTCTGTGCATGTTTTGCCAGCACAAGTGAAGGTCGATGCACATTATGCCAGAACTAGGGGAAGGTCGATGGATGTTGTGCTAGCACAAGACTAACATCGATGCACATCATGCAAGCACAAGACCAAGGTCAATGCACATCATGCCAGCACAAGTGAAGGTCGATGCACATCATGCCAAGGCTAAGGGAAGGTCAATCCATGTTTTGCCTTCATCATCACAAGGTCTGTGCACAATTTGCCTTCAGCATTGCAAGGTCTGTGCATATTTTGCCTTCGACATTATAAGGTTTGTGCACATGTTGCATTCAGCATCACGAGGTCTGTGCATGTTTTGCCTTCAGCATTACAAGGTTTGTGCACATGTTGCCTTCAGCATCACAAGGTCTATGCATGTTCTGCCTTCAGCATTACACGGTCTGTGCACATTTTACCTTCGGCATCACAAGGTCTGTGCACATTTTTCCTTCAGTATTACAAGGTCTGTGTAGATTTTGCCTTCAGCATTACAATTTCAGTGCACATTTTGCCTTCAGCATCATCAGGTCTGTGCACATTTTACCTTCAGCATTATAAGGTTTGTGCACATGTTGCCTTCAGCATCACAAGGTCTATGCATGTGTGAACTCTAAGGTCAGTGCAACTACCTCAGTCTTGCCTGATAAGGTTAATGCTACAAGTCAACCATAGAAGATCAAGTCAACGCATCTATGCATAGAATTGTGAATAGGTCGATGCATATTAGTGTACAGCACTGGGGACATGTCCCTTTTTTTTCTTGAACTATGCAAATGTGCCAATGGGAAATGCCAAAATAGATTATTTATGAATCGTGCCAGTATGCAAGTGGGAAATGTAGCAATGTATTATTTCTGAGTTATGCAAATGAGATTTTATTTTTTGGATTTATGCATACAGGATGCAATAAGGATTTTTTTTATGCCTATGAGATCATGAGTTGGACACTCGTGAGGATTTTCTGAGCTTGTTCATGCCCACAGGTTTCTCCTTCTGAACTTGAGCACTGCTTGGATGCTTAGTTGGCATTGGAGCTACTGCTATGTTCACTGAATTGCTGGATTAGCAGTAATGCCCACAGGTTTAGCTTGGGCTATTTATTATGCTGTGCTATAGGTCTGTTGAAATGCTGAGCTTGGGGTGTTACTACTAGAGTGTTACTGCTGAAGCTAACTTCTGAGGTGGCGTTGCTGGAGCGCTGCTATTGCATGATATATCGACTCATTCTACTGAAGCATTAGTGTGCACGGAGGAGGCCTAATGAGCCTTTGGCTACCGGAGGCCAAGTTGCTGCTATACCACCGGCGTGTTGAACTGTACAGTCAGGGCTTGCTGAGCTTGAATTGAAGACTTCAGAAAGAAAAGGAAATTTTCTGGCCAAAAGTGAGGAGTCATGGATAAGCTTCCCTCTGTCATAGGGTATTAAGCCACCATGAGCATTTGAGGAGATGCTCCTGTACTTCTTCTGGTAAGAGAATATAACTCCCAAATTGGGTTATTTTTTTGTTTAGCTATCAGGAATTCCCCCTTATTGTAATTGCATCCAAGCCTGTTAGCGTTTAGAAGATGGACTGATTAGCTCCCTTGGGACCTTGTTCTTGTAAATCATTCATGCTCCACTAAGGCTGAAGCTCTTTAGATGGGCTTCCAAGGGATTACTACTTCCGCTGAACTACAGATCTAAAAAAATCAATGCTTTTGATGAGACTGGCATCCTTTTCAAAGATAATATATACAAATTACAAGCTGTCATTAATTGACCAAGGTCGGCCAACTAATGGAGGCCCCGTGCAGTATTCAATCACCAGGTGAGCACCATTCATAATTGTCTTTACATATACGCTCTCAAGATATTTTAATTGTTTAGAGTACACTTGACAGTCTCGATGAGCACAACCTTGTTAAAGATTTCTTCCTCTTCAATTCCAACTAATTCTTGATGTACATCACACATCCACATGCGCATTGCCATTGATTAATTAGTATATTTTCGTTAAAATATCTTATTCAACCATATATTCTTGATATACGTCACACGTGCACATATATGCATATGCAGGTTCTTGGACTCAGAGGTTGCGAATTGCTTGGCTCTTTGCCACGGAATATGAGCGCACTGGTCAACCTGAGTCATTTGGTGGTGGACAATATAGTGGTATCCGATTACGTCCAACATATTGGGAAATTGACGGCTCTGCAGGAATTAATTGTTACCGGAGGTAAGCTGAAGGAGTTGGCGGACATGGGCATGCTCCGGCAGCTTCGAATCCGGCGTCTGGAGGAGGTCACGAGCAAGGAAGAGGCCCTTCAAGCGAGACTAGAAGCCAAGGTGCATCTCGATGTGTTGGAGCTGGAGTGGAGTGACGACCGGCCGCATCGACATCCGTCGTTGTTGCGTGATCAGGAAGTCGCCGATGCCCTGCAGCCTGCGAATAGCATCAGGGAGTTGCTTGTCAAAAACTACGGGGGAATCAGCTCTCCGAGATGGATGGAGGGTCCATCATGGGCCTCGGCCTCCACCTCCTTCCAGCTGCTGCAAAGAGTTGTACTCGAGGATTGCAAGAACTGGAAGGTCCTGCCACCTCTCGGTCAACTGCCCTGCCTCAAGTTCCTAAAAATCGAAGGGATGTCGGCAGTGACACGAATAGGTCCTCGGTTCTATGGAGGTGGAGGAGGGGCCCGAGTGCAGCCGGGGGGGTTCCCGTCGCTGGAGGAGTTGGAGTTTCGGAACATGACCGAGTGGGAGGAGTGGGAGGCACCACCCCATCAACAGCCGGTGTTGTTGCTCCCTCGACTCCGCAAACTCGATATTTGGGGCTGTATGAAGCTGAAGGAGTTGCCGCCGCTCCCTCCCACACTAGACGATCTTACGATTTGCTCTGCGGGGTTGACTCGTCTACCCGGATGGATGCGATGCTCTGATGATATTATTGATCATGATGGTGGTGGTGGCGGCTCTGATGTGACACCGTCAACTTGGTCCTCCTCCCCCTCCTTGTCGTCCTTGACCATTTATGGCTGTCTTAACCTGACCTCCCTCGGCAATGGGTTGCTACAACAACCTCTGCCGACTCTTAAACATCTCTCAGTCTGGACATGCCCGGAACTTGCCTCCCTGCCAGATACACAATTCCGGCACCTCACCTCACTCGAGACGTTGACCATCATGGACTGCCCCAAGCTCTCCTATCTTGGCATAGACGTTGGCTCCCCAGACGCCGACGACTCAACATGCCTGCGGGGCTTCACCTCCTCCCTCAAATCTCTGATCATCTCCAACTGCTCCGCCATCACGACCCTGGCTTCTTCTTCAGAGGAGGTGCGGCGTCGTCTCACGGCACTTGAGGAATTGATGATCAGTTACTGCCCGAAGCTCCTCCACCTGGGCCATGTTTCCCCCAATACCCTTGGGATCGCGTCAAGCAGCCCGGAGCAGATCACAATGTGGCTCCGGCAGTGCCCTTCTCTGGAAGAACTGAGAATCAACCACTGCCCCCAGCTCACCTGCATTGACGGGGAATTGGAGATGGCCCTGCTCGACCTGGCCCCGTCCCTGCGAAATCTAGAATTTGGGTATTGTGTGAACCTCCGAGTCCTGCCCGCCATGTTGAGGGACCTCTCCTCCCTCGATCGTTTGGTTATAGATCACTGCCCGGAGATCGGGTCGTTGCCGTCTGCGGGCCTGCCCAAGTCTCTAGACTGTTTGCAGATCAGGGGATGCCCTGAATTGGCAGATCGCTGCAAAGAGAAGGGATGCCCTGACTGGCCCCTGTTATCCCACATCCGTCAAGTAGCAGTGATAGAAGATGAGTAGTCTTATCACATGCGGCATCGTTTAACCAGAACGGCTCAGTCAGGTAATAGCGTGACCTCCCTGTTATAACAAGATTATACATGATTTTGATGTGATTCTCTGGTTTTAAAACTGTTACGTAGTCTTCTGATTTTAAAACAAAAAATATTTATTTTGTTTGGGTAATTATAAAACAAATAAGATATCTTATATCAATTTATTATAAGAGCTTTTTGGATAGAAACAACGCTTAGAGATAAACTTGCACATATATCATTCCTGGAAATATATAATTAGCACGTACATCACTATTATCTTGAGAAACTTACAAATCTGCAATTACGGCTAACTTCTGTCGATGGGGCCTCCAATATTCCGTAATGATTCATTTTTTTTTCATTTGTTGAATTTAAATGACTAAAATACCCCTCTTCTCCACACCATTTAGGGAGAGAGAGAGAGAGAGAGAGAGAGAGAGAGAGAGGCAAGGGGGGACATTTCCGATAAGGGAAGGGTATTAATTATTGTTTATTCTTGTGTCTGCTTAAGCCTGACCATGGTTAGGTTGACGGGTGATAACGGGAGGTTTCGACGACGACATATTTGTAAATTTTTCAAAATCGTAGTGAGATATATGCTAATATGCGTGTAGCATGTCTTAGTCATGTATGATTTTGTGAAATTAATTGTAAACCATGCCCCATGTAAATCCCTGTATTGTGGAACTCCAAATATTGAGCATTGAGCTAGGAATTAGCAGCTGGGAGAAGGCAAGTCCTGGCCCACCACCTGCCATATGATGAAGCCAACATTTTAACTGCCAATGTGGTGACGACAAAAGAAGAGGATGTGATGCTCGACATCCTACCTAAAGGTGCATCGGGCGAAGTAACCGAGGCCATCCCCAGCACAGCGGCCATGGATCCAGCAGTGTTGATGATGCTTCAAGGTACCAACAGGAGATAGAACTGCTGAAGAAACAAGTGATGGAGAAGACAGAGTAGTCTTCAGCTTCCAAGCAGCCCAAGATGCAGGGTGAATCGTCATGGGGATCTACCAACCTGAGTGACTTCCCACCACTCTACACCTTGCCCCAGCCGACAGAGCCCAGCTTGGCAACTACACAACAGCGCACATCACAGCTACGGATGCCGCCAGTGCTGCCACAGGTGCACCAAACACCCCTGACGCCCCCACTGTTGCGTCCCTCTCCACAGGCGACTGCTCTGGTCACTCCATACCTACAACCGGCACATTTCTATCCAGAACCGGTTGATACAACTATCATGAACAAGATGATGGTGGAAAGGATGATCCAGTTGAAGCTCATTGAAAGAAGTGAAAGAAACTACGTCGCATTTGATGCTTACAGGGTGCCATACCCACCGCATCATGCTACCAAGCGACTCCCTCCTGGGATTAGCAAGCTGCCAAAGTTTGACAAGTTCAACAGGAAAGGATCCCCAAAGGAACATGTCGCTTACTACATGACCGTCATGGGTGATCTGGCCACTGACGAGTCATATTTGATGAAATTTTTTGGGCCCTCACTGACGGGCTCACTTTTGAATGGTACTCCAGCCTCTCGGTTGGGTCAATCAATGACAAGTTGGACATGTAGAGGAAGTTCAGAGAAAGATTTCATGTCACAGAGAGGGAGGTTACAGTGGCCGAACTCTACTCAACAAGACAGAGGGCGGATGAGACAACCCTTGATTATATTAAGAGGTGGAGGAACCTCGGAATGAGATGCAAGTAGCCCCCGCATCAAGAGGACGTTGTACAGATATGTAAGCAGAATGTCAGGAGAGATGTCCTGGAAAAGATGATAGGAATGGAAATTCGATCATTTGACCTCTTAAACAACATTGTGGCCGAGGTAGAAGCCTTCCTGGACAGACATGCTTTTGCATCAACTGCTGTCGCAGCACCAAAAGGGAAAGCAGTGGAACGGCGCCAAGCGCCTAAAGAAGCCAATGCCCTTGATATCAAGGCATTTGAACAACAGAAAGACAAAGGCAAGAAGGTGGTTGCCCCACAGCCTGCTAAAGCCAGAGATGGCAAGGAGGGTCCCTCACTACAGGATAAAATGAAGAAGGCCTACTCCTTTCCAAAGGAGAAGACCAGAATTCTGTTTGACTGGGTAACCCAGTATGACAAGGTCAACCTGCCTGAGCCAAAGAGACAGGAGGACCTGAAAAGAAGAGACAGTCTAAGATTCTGCCCCTATCATCAGATGTTGGGGCATCCAATTGAAGACTGTTATATTTTCAAAGATATCATTAAAGACATGCTGAAGAAAGATGAGATTGAGTTGGGGGAGTACAAGGTCGACCCTCCACAGCCTTATGAAGCTCGTCTGAGGAGGGCTACAGTCAATGTGGTCTCTATATACCAGGCATTGCCTGAAGAGATCTCTGAAGCCAGCACTCGGCACACTTACGAAGCCTATTTCCTGGCGCCCATAAAAGAAGAATAGGGATGGCAGTAGATCCCTACAAAGAATAAGAAAAAGAGGAATGCACCCCGCCCGAAAGTGGGGGCACATGTTCATGGCGTCACACCACGACCAACTCTACCGGTGACAGTACCTGTGTGGATCAATCCGCCTGCAGTCATCAGGATACCTACATACAACCGGAGGAGGCAGACTCCGCTGCCAGTGATCAAGGAAATTAGCCTTGAAGCCCAGAAGCTATAGAACTATATAAATGGGCTAGATGAATATGTGCAGCCTGAATTGAAGCCTCTGCTAATGCGGGACCACGTCCCATGGCAAGAGCTAGAGTAGCTTTCACTCAAGCAGGAGAAAGAAGCTGATGCAGCATCTGACAGGGATGGCAGTCTATTTTGGGGGCAGGCGCCAGCAGAAGAGAAGAAGAAGAAAAAATATAAGAAGAAAAGAAAGGTCGCTAAGGTCAACAAAGAACGAGTGGTATCCTGTAATACCCTCTCAGCTCTCTTCACCTTGCCCGGTGAAGAGGATGAAGAAGAAATATGCTTTACACCTACTGTCGGAGGAAGCCAGGCTGAGGCCGCCACCGCTGCTCATGCAACCCAGCCAGGCCAAAAATGGGGGTGCCAGCTGCCCGCTAATCATAACATCCTATTCAGGGGCGAACAACCCTACAAAATGCCTTCCCCGGAGGTCAAGGGAGTCCAAATCCCTCCTCTGATAGGCCTTTACAACCAGAGTGGGGGCAGCACTACTACCCCTTCCTTCTTGGAATTTTTGAAGATGTCCAAGGGAAAGCAACCATGTCAGGATGTCGACCCTGCAATCAGGAGTACTCACCCACAGTCCATGCAGTCTTTTGAAGTTCCGAATGAAAATGAAGCTTGCCCGGCAACAGCCGATGAAGGGCAACAAGTACATGGCACCAAGCAGAAGGGTGCAGAATCTGAGCCTGATGAAGCAGGCCCGTCAGAGGCCACAGCTCAAGGCCTTTCCAAGCCCAAGTGGGTAAATAAAATGAAGTTGTCAAATGTCCGAGCTGGAAGCAGAATAATGAAGCTACTCAAGAAGCTCCCGGTAAGATTTACAATCTGGGAGATCCTTTCTCTGAGTGAAGAGACCCGACAGGTGATCATCACTACTTTGCAGATGCCTGCTCAATATCTTAAACTTAGGTAAATGACTCATTAACCTAGGTACATGACTCAAATAAAAGAAAAATTACAATGATATGACTCAAATAAAATGTGAAAATTACATGACTCGACTTAGAAAAATATGACAGACATAATGGAACCATGACGATGAGCAATCGGAGCTGTGAAAAAATGTGAAGGGCGAGAAATGCCCCCATCAACAGCCAACGTCTAGAAATGAATAGTGCCTACCGATTCGTGGGGGACCATTGTCAGCCGGCCTCAGATATTGTATAGCTGAAGGGACGTCGAGCCTGGCTCTGCACTCGCGAACTCTAGCATTCGCGAAAATATTCCCCAAGCCTGAATGGTGCGTGGAGCGTACTCAGGGAATAGCGAGCAGGCCCACACGTTGAAGAAGTGCAGTGGGCAGACGTATCGAGCTTGTCATAGGAACTGATGTATGCTGATGTCTCCGATTGCCTTGTATATCAAGTAGAGGGTGGCCGGACATAGAGATAATCTGATCCTCCACGCCATCTGGCAAGCGGGGTAGATAGCATCTGGCTGGATGACGATCTCGTCTCCGTACGACATTGCAAAATAACACGACTAGTACGTCAAATAAGCTACATAATGCATCGTCGGGTTGACCCCCGTCAGATTGGCGCCGCTCCAACGTCCTCTTGAAGGAATCTTTACCTCGGCCTTGCTCTTGCTGCACTTCTTCTTGATTATAGTAGCACCGACGCAGGGGAAGTCTTCATATTTCTTCGGCCCGTCAAAGAAGTACTTCAGCCATAAGGTCATGCGGACCCTCTTCCGATCCCCACGGGGAGGCTGCTTCCCGCCATGAGTCGACTGGTACAACTCACGATATGCCTTCATAAGGTACTGATAGGAGAAGCCAAGCGAATAGAAGCCGTCCCCGTTGGTCTCATCCTTGATCATGTCAGGCAGACACACCTCTTCATAGGGCTCTCCATCGACAGGTAAGCCGCTTAGTTGGTGGAGACTCCACAAGTCCAATGAGGTCTCGCCTTCTGCGGTGTAGAAGGTATTCAGCTCATCACTAAAGACCTCCATCATCCCGCAGTGGAGGCCCTTGGAGATGGGGTAGCTGTACCGGGAGGCGTAGATGGTGTGGTAGACGCTAGCCCGAACATGCAACGAAGCATAGTTGAACAATACATACTCCATGAACTCCATTGCTCCTTCCCGAAAGGTGTACACATCCTGGACCTTGAGTTTCGCAAACCAGCCCAGGGCCAGCTCGTGCTTGAAGCGAATGGCCAAACAGTCCAAGAGAAAGGGCTCCTCCCTATATCCCCACTTTAGAAGAGCTAAGAACAAGCCGAAGCGGTGGTGCTCACTCTGGACCCGTCCAGCAGCAGTGTCCCACCGGGCCGGGGTGAATTCAGGAGCCCGTACCAGCTTGTCCTCCGCGGGCAGTAGCGCCTCTAGCCCCAGCACAGGCTTCCACTCCCTTGCTTCTCCCACCAGGTACATGGGAATACTTCTGGGGACACTGTATAGCAAGTTGTCCCGGGACTGCAGAATGGCATGCTCAACATCTCTCGCAGCTCGGAGTTCCCCCCTGTCCCGGTGACGGAAATGCTTCAAGAAATGAATGAGGTGCTTGTCCTTCAGGTAGTCCTTCCGGTAATCTCTGGCCCGATCGAAGGTGAAGCGATTCTCGGTCCGGGCAATTCGGCTGAATTCCATGGTGTCTGTCTCAAAGTCTGACGACTCAGCAAGGGCAGCCACTTCAGCGTTCTCACAGTCTAGGTCTTCAACATTAAGCCATGTGACTGCTGGCACAACTGACAGGGAGGCAGACCCTACACTGGTGGCAGCAGGAGCAGAAGAACCACTGGGAGCAGCCATTTATCTACAAGGTGCAAGAAATTAGGAGTCAGAATCAACCACAAGCAAAGACAAAGGAAAGAAAATTATGAATGGACTATACTACAGATGAAATGAACAAGACATTAATAACTTCTGACGAAATTTCGGCAGAGTCTCCCTTAGGCCGGAGGCGTAAGGAAAAAATACAGGTGCATGTCCACAAAAGAGTGACGGCCCCGACAAAGCCACGGTGTGCCCCAAGGGCAGCACCGGATGATTCCTCCGGTTGAAGAAGTCCATCTCAGCCCGGTACGCCCCATGGAGCCTCTACCAGGCACACCTTATGTGCCCTTACCCGGCACACTCCATGTCCTGCTCCACCGGCACAGCCCCTGGAGTCTTCCCCGACAAGCCCCTGGGTGGTCTTCCTCGGCACACCCGTGGTGGTCATCCCCGGCACACCCACGGGGACCTCCACCTGGTACACCCTGGAGCGTCTGCTCCCTGCACACTTTGTGCCCTCTCACCCAGCACGCTTGTGCCTCGCACTACCTGGCACAGCTGTGCCCCCTTTGCTACCCGGCACGCCTGTGCCCCCACTCCACTGGCACGCCTGTGCCCTCATTCCACTGGTCCACCCTGAAGGCCCTTCGCTACCTGGCATGCCCGATGCCTCTCTCGCCGGCACAGCCTGTGCTCCCCCAACCTGGCGGCACCAGCGACACCCAGTGGCCCCCCCACGGTGCTAGAGAAGAAAAGGAAGAGAACGGGGAGAAGAGAGAACTGAAGAAGTAAAAGAAGATTGAGGAAGAGGAAGAGGAGCCTAGGGCTCCGCCATCCCGATCGAAGGGAAGGAGAGGGAGAAGAAATGTAACGACCCGGGATCCGAGTACCGGAAAGGAACCGGCGCAACTCGAATCTCGGCCCGTCTCCCACGAGTCCGAAGACTCGGAAGGGAAGAAAGGACGGTGTGAGGGTGTGTAAGAAGCTAAAGTGACTGCAGGGATAGCACGATATATAATAAAATAATGTAAAAATTAAATACCAACCCTCCAAATTCAAACTCTTTCCTAATCTCTCTCTCCCTCCTCCCACCATTCAAATCCCTTCCCCAATCTCCTACCATCTCAGCCCATATCCAAGGAGAGGATCCTAGGATCTCTCCCCTCTTGCCAGAGTAGCAGCCACCCCCCACCTTGCCTTCTTCCCCAAAACCAGCACCCCACCTCTACCCTAACCCTAGCCACCCACACCACCCAGCCATCCACGTCCAGCCCCTCCCCAGTCACATATCCCTTGCGCCCTCCTCTCTCCCCCACTCCCAAGAACATCCACGACCATGCCAGAGCCCTGCACCATCACCTCGCCATTAGTGTTTGTGGATTCGTCACCAGCTGCTTGCAGACCCAGGATAGATACTGAGAGCCACATTGTAGAGGCTGACACGACTTCTGACAGTGAGATTCAGCAGAAGTCATCTTTAGTGAAATTCTTCTTCTCTGAGTCTACTTCACTCCTGAGGTGGTCCCGCCTCGATTCGACTTCAGCATCACTTGCGGCGTCCAATCTCGTGCAACTGCACTGGATTCACGCCAGTTCCAGAAGGCCAACTTGTAGAGGATCCATCGACTCCTCAAGCATGAACCAGCCAAATCAGTCTTATAAAGAGTTGTTCGTATCTGAGTTGCCGTCACTCCAGAGGTGGTCCCACCTCATTTTGACATCAGCTCTATTTGTGGCGGCCGATCCCGTGCGACTGCACAGAGCCTATGCAAACCAGACTCACCCAGGATTAACAGCGAGCTAGCAGAACGTGCCACGCCCACCCCGCTGATCTCTAGGTTGAGCCCTCCAGTGGAGACGGTCCTCTTAACGTCCCGAAACCAATCCCACTGGTGTCATCACAGTTGGACCTCCGTGCTGTGGGAACAGCCTCGCGCATTGTCACCCTGTCAGCCTGTTCACCCAGATTCCAGAGCTCCAGTCCAGAGGTGACCACGACCAGCCCTAAGATCCGATGGCTGTCAAACTTGGCCAGAAAGTAGATCTCTCTGTCCTCTTTCAAACCACGCTGGTCCCGCCTCAATCGGAGCTCGGTGGAGAGAGTTCTCCCTCCTACACGGTGACTGCGCCAACCTATCCTCCGGGGTAGAACTGTGCAGGTAGACTCATCGGCACCACTACGCCCACCAGCGACCTCGAACCAGCACTAGAAGTTTCAGAGCATTGTAGGACCCCTCCGGCGATGATTTGTCACTAGCGTTACTTCATTGGGATCCCGGAGTGTGACGTACCACCCCGAGCTTCACCAATTCAGCACGCTAGTTGGAGTGTCGATCCCCTTGGTTACTCCACTCCCCGTGCTCCCCCCTCCTGCGTGAGGGTAGTGTTGTACCTCGTGCCCCTCTCCTAGTTCCCCCTCCCCGCGTGGAGGTTATTTTGTGCTTGTACTAGCAGGGTCGATCGCAAGCGCCATCGACGCAGCGTGATCGCCGGGTGCACACGCTCCCCAGCACGCCCACGTCTTCGACCGGAGTTGATCCTTCGGATGGCTAGGTACGTTCGGCTGCCAGTCCTCCCTTTGCTCTTCTAGTATTAGTTCCAAATGTCGCGCCGGTGAGAAGAGTGCCCGTTCCAAATGATCCACCCAATGAGCGACTTGCTGCTGGTGAGTTGAGTGTCCATTTGATCTGATTCCCTTGGTATCGGTCTGCCTGGTCAGACCAGATGCCCATCTCCACCTCCCCGGGTGGCTTCCACCACCCTCCTCGCTATTTGGACCGCGTCCGATACCCTCACAAGCCACTGCTCGCCTAGCCACCACGACGTTTCCCGTGAGGAGTTCACTACACGCGTGTGTGATCGTCTTGCCGTCTAGACGTCCATGCTCTCGAGTTTGATAGTTTAGGTCCCCGTGTCCTGACCGGACTCATCCCACGTCACTAAAATGGCCACTGTTCTTACTCTCATAACTATTGTGGCAATTCGACAATGGCCTCTCTTTCAACTTGATTTGAAGAATGTCTTTCTTCATGGTGACCTTTCTGAGGTAGTCTACATGCAGCCTCCTCGTAGTCTTTCGACACTGCCACTCCATGTTTGTCAACTTCGCAAGGCCATACACGAACTCAAACAGGCTCCCTATGTTTGGTTTGAGTGGTTCCGTTAGGTTGTTCTTGATGTTAATTTTTAGGAGAGTGCAGAGGATTTACTCTTTTTGTCTGTGAATCTCCTCATGGTCGTGCTATTTTTCTTCTCTATGTTGATGACATGATCATCTCCAGAGATGCTGCTGCAGCTATTGCCTCTCTTAAGCACCACCTCTATCAGCAATTTGAGATGACATATCTTAGGCCCTTGTGATATTTTCTTGGTCTTGAGGTCGGCTACTCCTCTGGAGATTATTTATTATCTCAATAGAAGTATATCAGCGACATTCTTCAACGTGATGCTCTCTTTGATTCTCGCACAGCTGACACTCCTATGGAGCTTCATCTTAAGCTCCATCCATCTGATGGTATTCCTTTAGATAATCCTACATGCTATCGTCAGCTTGTTGGAGATTTGGTGTATTTGACTATTTCTTGCTTGGACATTACTCATATTGTTCATGTCTTGAGTCAGTTTGTTAGTGCACATACTTCAATTCACTTTGCTACCCTTTTACATGTACTTCAGTACCTTCATGGCACTATTCAACACTCTTTATTTATGTTATCCACAACCATATTGGAGCTTTATGCTTATTCGGATGCTAACTGGACTGGTGGTCCCATTGATCATCGTTCTACTATTGGCTTCTACATTTTTCTCGGCTCATCTCTTATTTTATGGCGGATCAAGAAGTAAGCTATTGTCTCTCGCTCTAGCACTGAGACTGATTATCGTGCCATGGCAGACACCTTTGTAGCTAAAGTGACCACAGAGATAGCACAATAAACAACTAAATAATAATGTAGAAATTAAATAAATAACTAAACTATTACAAAGTCCAGTACATCTCTTGTCCAAATGAATAAAAGTACAGTCAACTAAAGGAAAGGTACAAGTACGCGGGGCATATCCCAGATCTGGCAACTGGCACTAATCTCGACTACAAGAACCACGCTGGGTACCTGCCGCGTCCCGCGACGACCCCGTCTCACCTGAAAAGTAGGAGTGAGCCTCATTTCATAGGCTCAGTAGGGATCCCGCGAATCCCCATCTCGCATGAAAAATAAGGCAAGAAGTACAAGCAGTATGAAAGTAATGCTACCTAACAAGAGTATGGTAGACTCAACAAGCTATAATAAATAAACAAAAAAGCTGTCTAATCTAACCATACTGTGCAAATCGAACCTCAGTCTATCAAAACTCGAGTCCGTACCTACCGGTAGATAGGAGCACCTCCCACTAGAAGAACGACTGGATGCGTCCCCTGACATCTTATACTGCGTCACAAGTGTCTTGCTATAACGTCCCAGGCGCGAGACTCAGACACACACAGTAACCAGAAGTACCACAAAACAAGGACTAGTTGAGGTCGCGCTCGTCAGCGCGGGTCCGAAACCCTCAGCCCCATGTGCACACTCAGACCATACACCCTAGGCCTATCCTCTAGCCGGTAATTCCCCCTAAGCCCGGACTCTGTTGTACGTGGGGGCCCTATGGTAACCAGCCTACTTACCGTCTCTCTCGGGTGCGCCACACCAGTGCTCCCGGTGGGCTGACACACGCGTGCCGTGCAAGGTACGACTAGTGGATGGGTCATCGGAGGAAAGAACTGACTCACAAAAACCACCATCGAAGAAACAGGACTGCACACACTCCGTGCAGCATAGAGCCTGACGGTCTGACCTTGGGCCGTCACAGGCTCTGGCGGTCCAACTCTGGAGCGCCACAAGGCTCTGACGGTCCAACCATGGAGCGTCACAAGTCGAAGGAAAACGGGCTCTGACGCACCTACCTCAGGGCGTCACAGCCTCTAACGGGCCAACACTGGTGCGTTAGAAGATAGGTAACGTCAGCTCTGACGCACCCACATAGGGGCATCACAGTGTTCTGACGCACCACCCTTGGCGCGTCAGAGGACACGTGACCCCAAAAGTCAGAAACCAACGGTCAGAAATCAACGATCAACTCGTCACTCTGGCGGTCGAACCCAGGCGCGCCACACTCTCTGGCGGTTTGTCGTGGGACTGCCAGAGCGACCGACCCCCTGTCGATAATATAGGACCCTGTGACACACCCCTCTTGGGGCATCACGGCCTATAACGCACCTACCCTGGGGCGTCATGGCCTGTGGCGGTCACTGGAATGACCGCCACACCCGTCCGAGAACGGAATGGCGAGAAAACCCCAAAAATCCTTCCCACGCCCCCATACCTCCACGAGAGAGGGGGAAAACAAGGGGGAATCCCCCAAATAACTCCTAACATGCATCTACGGTCTCGGATCGGCCAAAAATGCGATGGATCGGTGGATCGGCTCACAACCCCAAAAGCATGATTTTTGCCCTAACCCGCTTAAAAACACCCCTCTTGGCTCCCTCTCAGCCTACAAATCTAGGAAAATGGAGGGATGAGCATAGGGATTCGTCCTCCTACCTCACTGGAGCGAATGCTCCGCCGAATCGTCACCGAAATCAAGGAAGAAGTTTTTTGCACACCGCACGCCCCACCTCCCGTCGTGAAAAGGACATTACCGGGATCACCTCGTCGCCGCCGTCGCCACCACGCCGTTGCCGGAGTGAAGGAGGCCACGTCTCGGTTGCCCGGGAAAGAAGAACGGCCACGGTGGGGAGGGTGCTCCAACGGTTTGGGGAAGAAGAAGAAGAAGAAGAAGAAGAAGAAAAGGTGAAAAAAAAGGGAAAAGGGGTTGGGTATTTATAGAAAATTTAAAAAATTAAAAAAATCTTAAAAAATAGAAAAATATATTTTCTCAATCCTCGCGACACGCCGATCACAACGGTACCACCCGTGGGTAGGTGAACGACCCGGTTCACCCACTACAGAGTTTCGTAGACTTTCCGAATCACACACGTGGGAATCAGAAAACACGCGAAAAAATCTGCAGAACACGTTCCGGACCTGCAAAACGTGCCCGAATCACATGGGTTCGAACACGAAAGATGTCCAGAAGATAATTTTGGACATAATGGGAAGAAATCCTCCGAGAAAGGCAGATCCGAGACCCAAGAGGAAGGATCCAAAGGGTCCGGGACATCACAGACGTCCCCTTCATTTGGGACCCAGACTGCCAGATAGCTTTCGAGCAGATCAAGGATTACCTTCTCACTCCTCCAGTCTTGAGAGCGCCTGTCAAGGGTAAACCCCTCATACTCTATATTGCCGCCATGGATGGTTTGTTAGGGGCTCTGTTAGCACAAGTCAATGAAGAAGGTAAAGAGCAGCCACGCTATTACCTCAACCGAAAATTGATCTGTGCTGAATGCCGCTAAGCCCCCATGGAGAAAGTATGCTTGGCATTGGTGTTTGCCGTCAAGAAGCTGCGGCACTACCTCTTGTCTCATCGGGTTGAGCTTATATCCAAGCACGATCCCCTGAAGTTCCTTCTCAAGCAACCCGTCCTCTTAGGCCGACTGGGGAAGTGGGCGCTCCTGCATATGGAGTACGACATCACCTACGTCCCAAGAAAAGCAATCAAGGGACAGGGCATGGTTGAATTCTTGGCAGCCCATCCAGTACCATATGATTCTCCCTTCAACACGGAGCTTCCAGATGAGGAGTCTCTTGCTCTTCAACACCAACAACTGGCTAAACAGAGCGGAGATCACAAGCGCTTCGGCGGAAGACTTATACCCCATCTAGGTGGGTGAAGATCCGAGCATAACACTAAGGATCGGTGCGAACTTATCCAAGCACGAAAAGCAAGCCTATGCGAGGTTTCTCACTGCCAACCAGGATGTGTTCGCTTGGTCCGAGAACGAGCTTCCCGGAATCCCACCAGAGGTTATCGCACACCAACTAAGGTTGGACCCCACTTGTCGCCCGGTCCAGCAGCGCTAAAGGCGTTGCAATCCCGAGCGACATGCTATCATTAGGGAACAGGTGAACGAAAAGCTACGCTCAGGACTACTCAGGCCTACTCAATACCCATACTGGGTAGCCAATATAGTCCTGGTCCCCAAAAGTAACAAAAAGTGGCGGATGTGCGTCGACTACACCGATCTCAATAAAGCTACACCCAAGGATCAGGCCTACGTCGATGCAACATGGCCCCAGCTTGCCCCCTACAGTAGGCTGCGTTGATGCATCC